>CM021109.1:379558553-380184134 GCA_007115665.2 Sequoiadendron giganteum | reverse complement strand
CTCTCATTATTTTCCTTATACATTTCTCTTTCCCTTATCAACACCTGAATCTGTGCTTTATTTAGTTTGGCAATATCAATACCAATCTCTGCAGTAACCACAGGATCAGCCTCTCCAACTTTTAAGGTCATGACATGACCAAATGCCTTTTTTGTATCAATCACTATTGATTTCCTGTGGGGTGGGTATAAAGCCCATATCATTAATGATCCCTCATCAGTGTTGAATTTAGAACCTGCATATACCTCTGTCACCTTATCCTTATCCAATTTATGTGCATTATTACTATCTTTTAAAAAACTATCAAACACTAATGCAGAATTTAAATCAAGTCCAAGAAAGATCATTACGCCAACATTCTCCAACATTTTTCTCCCTTTTTCAAGAGTCATATTTCATTTCATCATCCACACACCTTTTTAACTGATCCAAGAGTTGCTCTTCATTCCCAGAAGTGATGGCACCGACTCCTTCTCTTATTTCCTTTCCCTTTTGTTTGTACAAGAATGCTTTAAACTCTGGAGAATTTATAAATTCATTATCTGAGACAAATGACCTATATTCCATATGTCTCGCATTAACATCACCACTTTCAAGGCTCTATTCCCTAATTAGGCAAACATAATTCTGAGTCCTCAACCTAGATACCTTCTCTGTTATACTCTGTGGCACTTTATTTGTCGGATTTTCCTCACTCCCAGAAGACAAGTTTCCTGTATCCTGTAACCCCTGATTATAACTTTCAACCACTACCTCTACTTCTTCTTCATCCAGATTTCTGATCATGTCATCAAAAGGATAAGGTACATGCTGATACCTTCCAAAGTTAATCCTTTCCTTGGCTGAATATATGTATCCTTCAGGGTCAAAGTTTTTTCTGGGTGGTCCACTCTTCATGTTCTAATGCAATAACCTATCATGGAGTGAATTATATCCCTCCTTAGCCAAAATAGTGAAATCACCAAAGCATAATGTACTAGGCATAAAAGCCTGCTTCTCGTAAGAACTAAAAATCATGACACTGCTGTAATCCATTTGCCTAACGATTTCCAAATATGAAATCCTTTTTGGAACCATCTTTGGTAAAATAAAAGGGGTACCTTCAAACCCATATACCCTGATCATTGTGGCTCCTTCCAAACAATACCAATCACCCCAATTATGATCAATAGGCCCATTGAAATCCTTTGGCCGAAGAAACCTCTTGATCTCATTAGTTAACGAATAATTACAGGGATACCTATACAGTTTGTACAATGTTTTCACCAAATACTCCTCAAAATGAATGAAACTAGAGCTAGCAAACCTGCTATCCCAAAGGGCAGTCCACAATTGAACAGGCAATGCTTCACCCTCTTTACCAACTTGAGAAATTCTCATCTCTAAAGGCCACACTCCCAACTCTTGTCCATAATACAACACCAGGTGCATCAACAATGAATAATGTCTTAAATGAACAATAGAAGCTCCACTCTTTATGGCCACCAACCCTGAATCAAGCTCCCTGGCAATATATGAAGCATAATCAAATGGCCTGGAGTTGTGATATTGAATATCCGCTGTGATAATCATTGGTACAATCGACATGAGCTCCGGGGCATCCATCCCCAACACTTGACACACTGAGAAGTATGTGTACTTTATATAAGGCTCAAATAGATCCACATGATAAGGAGGCCCTTCACCATCTTGCAAAGGTTCTGACTTGTTACCCTTTTTAATCCTATGGATAGGCAACCTCCAACCCTTATATATTGTATCCATTCTTGAAAACTCTTTCTCCAACTCCTCACAACTGATTTCCTCATTACAAAACCCTTCCAATTTGAAAACCTCACCTATTGCTTCCTTGGACACATATGTCTGTGGCTTTCCAGATGGGTCACATATAGCCTTGTGCTTTGGATCATAGTTATCAGCAAGCAGCTTTATCAATTCTGCATTTACAAACACATTAGGGCACACCAGGTTCCCTACATTTAATTTCCATGGGTTGGAGACTGGTTCAAAATGGTTTCTTCTATGATAATGGAAATTAAAAAGCTCATAACCCCTTATTACAGTCCAGGCATCACTTATGAACTTACACTTATCATCTAATTTATCTATCTCTACCCTAAGCTGTGCAAACCTCCTTGCTTTTGGGCTTGAACCAGGTAGTTGATCAATAAGATCCTGATTTAATCTCCTCTCAGTACCCTCTTGCTCTGTATAAACCTTTTGCTTCTTTCCTTTTGAAAAACTAGTCACATCAAGCTTTCTACCCTTACCCTTTCCAGAACCAGAGGACTCCATTCTCAAGCTTTATAAAATCAAGAATGTAAAAGCCAAGGAATAGTCACTTACAATTTCTATTCGAGCTCTTCAAACTGAAAATGTCCAAATTCTCTGCTCAGCACGCCAATTCACTTGCAATTAATTCGGAAATGGAGAATTGATTCAATCTTTACTATTATATCCCGTCATGCCATTAATGAAGCATGAATGAACATCTATTTGAAACTGGCACTGTCGCATCAAGTGTCCCTTCGATAAGAGATTTTCAAATCTTGGGGCGAAATCCCTTTTCAACGTCTATTACACCTTTCGCCAGGACAAAATATAGTCTTATCGACACCTAGGCTCCAAGAAATGATGACTGTTGCTCATGTTTTCTATGTCGCTGTAACATTTTGAGTTGGGGAGACATCATATAGACCTTATTATGTCACATCGATATACATTTCTCTCCAGTTATAGTCGCTGAGACAAAATTACCCTTTTCACCGATGAATTATCACTTCGGCATGTCCATCAAATTGTTTCACCAAAAAAATCTACAAATGAAGTTACACTCTCGGCAAGACAGTAAATCTTCGAGAAGACTCATACCGATACTAAATGTTTTACCGAAAACATCTCAACAGATTACTCCCATTCGGTGAGACTCACCCCGGATTACTTGTTGGTATAACACTCAAACTTCGGTGAAGCCTACGCCGAAAGATTCCTCTCCTGGCGACTCATATCTCTATCGGCATATCTTCTGAGTCGGCAAGACCCCAACACTTTTTCCAGCAGTCCCTTGAATCTCCTTGTATTATGTTCGGCAAGACAAGAGTGACCTTGCCAAGACCTTCCCCGAAGACATAAGTCTTACCAAAAAACTTTGCTTACGAGTCAATCGACAAGACACAATGATATCGCTATGAATTCATGCCAATACCCATTAGTTTGGCCAAAATGACCCCACCACATTACTAATCAGCAAGATAGACATAATTCATTGTGACACTATGACGATATCCCAATATATGTCGACATGAACTTCTTAGTCATTGAAACAAAAGTAAAAATCTTGCCAACTATTTGCAACCAGCACATGTTAGTGAAAATATATCTCGGGGAGACTTTTATCATGTCTTGCCGATTATGGTTTTTTAATAGAATGAGAAGAGGTAACTGGATTAAAATGGGTTATATGACATGGAATACACAATACAATGCAAAGAGGGGATTTTATGCTTAAGGACTAAATGATGGAATATTCATGAATGCAATAGATTGTAAAAATTCAGAATTTTACAGTTCTAACACATCCTACCCAAAGATACCCCTAGTGCTTAACCCCTTGTATGGGTGAAGTCTCACCAATGAATACACTAAGTAAGAGGTCATGGTAAAAGTCTTGGTTTGCAAGACATTGCACAACTATTCATGAATCACAACACTGATGGAACCTGCCCTATGATAGTCAATTCCTTGCTCCACTCTACCAATCACATTAAACATCCAAGTCTCGAACATACCTACACTCTTCAATCCCACCAACCTGTTGAGAAGAGTGATAACATTGTAGTACTCTCTCTTGAACTTAAGCATGAATAGTTGCTTAGGCAACTTGGAGAAATGGGATTTGGGCTTCTCTAGCCAAGAGTTGATCACCTATTGAGACTTGACTATATTCTCTTCATAATACTTTCTGGCAACATCTATGTCAAAGGCCACCACATGGGACCTATCAGGCATGTCAAAGGTTGCAACAATGGACACCAGGCTGAAACCAACCAAAATCCTGCCCTGGGGCCAATAATCCTCTATCCCTCTATCATAATTTCTGGCACACTCAAGCACTAGCTCATAGCACTGCATCATGGAAGGAAAACTTGCCACATGAGCCAATCCGGAGTCTACCATTCTTTTTGCCAACAAAGGAGGGCTCGGTGTTGACATCTCAGCCTTGAACTCCTCATAGTCCCACATGCCTAGGTTTTTATATGTGATTCTTGATGAAATTGAGGTCATCTTGCTCTCAAAGATCTGACTCCTTATGTTCAACTTCACCTTCTCTACATCTGAGATGGCAGAAGTCTTTGAACCTGGATATGTTGCCTTTCCCTTTCCTCGACTAGAAACATCCTATCCTGATCTTGCCTACAAAAACATAAAGATGACCAAAATCAAATCCACAAGAAACAACAAGTGCAAGAAATTATTACCTCAAAGTTTGGGATTTAGCCCCCCTCGCGGATTCTACACTGGAGAGGATTTTCGAGAAAATCCGGACAAAGCGTATTCCAGTGAACCAAGCATGCAAAATCCCATAATATCATTTAAATCCATCAATTAACAAAGGAAAACCATTAGAAACACTTAGCATAAGCTCATTTAATCAATCAAATTCATTATCAATAAATAGATTCCTCCATAATCATCAAATTCAACCTTTTTCCCGAAAACTCGGAAGAATCCGCTAGAGATGGATTTTGGCGATAACAACACCAATTACAACTAACCTGGGAAAAAGGAGGAGCCGTGGAACATCCGGGAAAATCCAGTGTGAATGGATTTTGGCGAAATCTGGATATACCATCACCAAATCGAGAAATCGGAAAAAAGACTCGACTGCGGACATCGGAAAAATCCGGAGGAAGTGGATTTTGCGAGATAAATGAAATCAAGGAAAAAGTGGTGGAAAAGAAAGAAATAGATAAGTCAGGGAAATTCAGGGGAAGCAAAATTCTGCGAGGACCTCGAAAACCCGAACCTATCCTCCTTCTCACTACTTTCACCAAAACTATTTAACAACTCCAGATCTAAAGCCTGCATTTTGACAATAAATTGACCTATACCTCCAATGAATGAAACACAAATTTAGAACACTCCTCACAACAATTTGAAGAGGATTTTCCATGCCCTAGGTCAAGAACCCTAAAATTTATGCCATGAAAGCACAAGGAACAAAACACGGCTTGCTCACATAGCAGAATTGAGTCTTAAGACCAATGCAAGAAAATGCCCTAACAAGAAATAATACCAGACCAAAAGCAAACATCAATAACCTACCTGATAGACTGGTAAAGCAACACAAACTCCCAAAATTCCCAATGATAATGCACATACCCAAGGACATCAAGAAATCATGAAATTCTAGGAAATAAATGAAGCAAAGCAATTCGAAATCAACAGAGTAAAGGATCATTCCAACATACCATGAAAGCGTAAGGGCCGAGACTAGTGATGCCAACATAAAACCATCAAACGCGAGCAAGATACAATCCACGCACACAAAATGCAAATGAACAGTCCAAATGGCCTCAAAAATCTCAATCCAGCAAAAAACCAAAAGCTCCAAGACTCAAGCTTGAATGATAGAAAATGCACAAACTCAAATGATCATTTACCTTCCAAAATCCAATATATCAAAGCCCCAAAACATCTGCACAAACACCATTAATGCGGTCGACAAGACAACCACAACCAACAAAACCCGAGGATTTGACAAGCTGACATACTTCAGGGAAATCCAGACCATATGGATTTTCCCAAAAATAGGGTGAAAGGCAGCAACTTCAGACATCAAAAGGAAACCAAGAGAATTTGGCCCACGCGGATTTTCTCGGAAACAGTTAAAACTTTGAAACAAAGTCAGAACTCAAGATTTTCAATAAAAATCATAAGTGTTCCACTTCAATTGGAAAGATGGAAATTAAAGCACGAACCCAAGAAAGTGAAAAACCCCTAGAAAAGAAGGGCCAAAACACCAAAAAGAAAAACAAGAGGGTCCCCACTTTTAGTGGGGCGTGTGTGCGGAAACTACAGAACATGGCATTGTCAACTTGGGAAGACCTACCAGTGATTAGCAAATAAATTTAATAGATGTGGTAGCTTCATCCACTAAAACCAGAATGATGAAAGACAATCAGAGAAAGGATGAGCTTAAGGCTCAGTTAGATCAATTTCATTCCTTCTTGAAAAGTGTTTCTGCTCTGAGGTCACAACAAGTTGCCACCATTGAAACACCAATTTTTCTTAGTAAGAAAGAGGTGGATGATATGGTATAGGTAAGGAGTAAGGAAAAGATGTTGGATAGGTTGACTAATAAGATGACTCAGGAAATAAGTGAAGTTCTGGACAATAGTTTTGAGGTCTACAAAATGACGGAGGAGCTAATAGAGGAAATGAACTAGTATGTCAAGGTATTGGGAGATTAGGAAGAGGAGTATAGGGCATATAGCCAGAGGTTGAAGGAGGTTAGAAAATTATCAAAATCTACTCTTCTAGAATAGTCAATACTTGAAGAAGACAATAAATATTTGTTGGAAAATACTTCCAACATACTTTGGTTTAAGTCCGACTTTCTATATAAGCATAAAATTGAGGTTCAAGATTTGGTCAAGGATCTGAATGAACAATTCAAAGAGTTGGAAGCAATTATTTCTATCATAGTGAATGTTGATATACCAGTAAAGGAGGGCTTGCCTTTGAACCAAATAAAGGAAAAATGGGATGATAAGTTTAAAGAGGTCATGCAAAAAGGAGATGATGGAGAGGATCTACTGTTAGATCGATTAATGGATAGTAAAGAATAGATAAGGGCAGCTAAGAGGGAGTTGAATAAGATAAAGGACATGAGAGGATTTGTTGTTGCGGAGTTAGAAAGGATCAAGTTTGAAGATAGTTGGGTTGATGGGCCGAATTTGGAGGTGCTTCAACAAGTCTTCTCCAGTTGTGAAGAGTACATTGCAGATCAGGCTTCACATGCATAATTGATAGCCTCATGCATGCATGGTTTTCTTTTTCTCCTTTGCATGCACAACTGGCAGTTTGTGGGCGCATGACTTTCTTTTCTCCTCTCTATTCTTTTCTTCTAGTTTAACTGAGTTTCCAAGATGAATTTAATCCCTAAAAAGGTGGATCGACCTAAAATAGAAGGGGCTTCATATTTTTGTATATCTATAAATACCTAGGAGGTATCATATTGTAAGGGTCGGCTGATGAGAATAAAATTAGCCACTTGATAGTAGAAGATAGAATTTTTCATAGTTTTTACAGAGATGCATTGTTACTTTATTTACAGTTGAATAAAGTTACAAGATTTTACGCAATATGGTATTGGAATTGAGTTTTGTTGGATAAGGTTGATGAATTATATTCTATCTATATGTCAGTGATTGTGATAAAGCATGCATGTTTCTGATGTGATAAAAATCACTAGAAGAAACGAGATTTAAAGATTATTTCATTAGATTATCTGAGAATTGAATTTATTGAAGTCTATTGATCTATGGTCTTGGCAATGAATGAGAGTGTGTTCTTTTGTCTTTGAAATATTTTGTGTGATTGTGATGTTAAAATAAGCACCTTAGATGCATGCAATAGTATGGATTGTTCTATAAATTGCATCATGCTATGGTTTTCCTGATCCGTTGGAAGAACATTCGTTGTTGAAGATATATGTACAGATATTAGATAAGTTTTATTCATGTTTGCTGATGTACACCCTGATCTATCTTTTTTCTTTTATTTAAAACCCCCTTTTATTAAAGATAGTTCGATGAATTAGTCATTGCTTGCATTCCTTATCACCAAAAAATTCCCCTTGAATATTACAGTTGCATGGACCGATTGAGTGACACCAGATAGTTGAGAACCAACTACCAGGACCTTGGGAGTTGGCTACTATATTTTTTCTTTCTTTTTTAGGATAAATAGAGTAGAAATACTTTGTTTAAATGTTGTTTGTGTCATTTTCACCATCAACAGATCTGGCACTAGAAGGAGGGCCTGAAGGAACAAGCTGGCTCGCATTGTGTCATTCTCACCAGAGAAATACAAGAGGACTCTTAGATCCTCTACTGATCTTGAACCATTGGAAGAACTCCAAACCCCAATTAGACCTAGACCCCATGCTCGTAGAATATTGATACCTACATTGCCACCACCACTTACTCTGATTGGATTTCAACCAAATCCACCTACACCACCACCAATTCAACCTACATCACCTCCACCTGTTAGGAAAGTATCACCACCAATTTGGCCTATATCACCACCCACTCAACCAATTCTACCCATGGCATTTTTGTGAATAACCCCTGTCTGTTAGGGACTATTCTAGGAGGAATCCATGACTTACCAAAGAATCTAGAAAAGTTTTGTCCCAAGTACATACATGGAAAATCAAGAAGTGCTAAGGAGCATATACAAGCATTCAAAGATTCTTGTACACGTGCTCAAGTTTGTCATCAGGATGTGGTATGTAGATTTTTTCCTTATTGATTGGATGATATGGCATATAACTAGTACTTAAATCTGCCTTGGGGATCTATTCTAGGTTGGATGAATTTAGAAAGTGCATTCATCAATCGATTTCAGGTTTATGTAGACCCTACCATCTTGTATCACCAATTTTCCACCATAAGGAAGGAACATCATGAGCCACTGCCTCTATTCAATACTAGATTCCAAAGAATGTTTCGAAGGTTGCAAGACCCTTACTTGGTAGCTGAGAATATTGCCATTCAGGCATAATTAAGAGCTTTTGATCCCTTAATTGGCCTATTCTTGCAGAGAACTTATAAGCCTAATGAGATTGAATCCTTATCTAAGGTTTATCATTTAGCTATCAAATTGCAACGTCAGATAAGTTTGCAATCAAGAGGTTTGGGAGCATCTCTCCCTCTCAGATGCCTAACCCCCATTGTACAACACTATCCTAGGGATGTCTTTCTCCCAATATGGACCAGTGTCTGAGTTACAAGCTCCACCTACCATGCCCTTTTTCTGCAATGGCATGCAAGATTCTTCCCAACAACCCCAAAATCAACAACAACAAGTAGGAGGATCAACCCATGTTCATTCCCCAGCCATAGTGCAAATGTGCAAAATGAACAAACTATTCAACTAACTAGTGACCTAGAAACTCTCAAGAAGACTCTATCTCAAATGTCTAATGACATGGAACAACTTAGGCAAAACCCTCCCCACAACCAAAATCAGAATTTTCAGAACTAGGGAGGTTACAACAATCAGGGGAATTACTCCAATCAAAATGAGAATCAGAACACCAATCGAAACTTTCAAAATCAAAATTCCTCTAAGCAAAATTAGAACATAGGATATACCAGAGGTTCAACAACAACAATAGGTAGTGGAATAATGGACCTAACAATGGGGGAGTTCCCCATAATTATCAGTCAGGTGAGGAGAGATCACATACTGGTAATGTAGCTGACCTCAATTTCATGACTAATTGGTGTAGGCTACATGATACTATAGCACATTCTGAGGTTAATTGCCTAGAAATGGAAAAAATTATAAATATTGCACTT
The DNA here is from genome assembly GCA_007115665.2 of Sequoiadendron giganteum. NCBI lineage: Eukaryota > Viridiplantae > Streptophyta > Pinopsida > Cupressales > Cupressaceae > Sequoiadendron > Sequoiadendron giganteum. Next base: position 380,174,541 of record CM021109.1, on the reverse strand, counting down.
CCAATCAAGATAATGGGCCAATAAGTACTACTATGAATTATGAGACTATTGAAGAGAAATACCAATTTCTCATGCAAGGAGAAAATGGGCCAGAGGAGGATGTGTATGATGCCCAAGCCTTTCAATCTAAAGGTGGTCATTTTATGAGAAATCAGAATAAGGGTCCATTTACTACATCTGCACCTCCAAACAATATGGTCCCACCTAACCAAAATGCAAATAATAATCCACCACCACCAAAGGGACCTTCTGACTCTCAGAATAGAGGTAATCCACCTCCTTTTCCTAAGTATCAAGTGAGGAATGATTTTATTGCAGAACTGCAGAGACATAAGACATCATTGTCATTCTTTGACATCATGAAGTGGTGCCCAACTCAACGTGAAGAGGTATTGAAAGCCCTAGAGGAGGCAAACCACTTAAAAGGAAAATGTAAAGTGACTCCCATGAAGGAGACAAACCCAACTATCTATAAAGGTAAGACTAATACCCCGCCTTTTCTTTTAAGCTTAAGGATTTTTGGAAAGAATTTGCATAACTGTTTATTGGAATCTAGAGCATTAGGAAATGTTATGCCCTTTTCAATATGTAAGAAGTTAGGATTAAGTCCTATCCTGACTAATAAGAAAGTGAGTTAGTTAGACAAAATTGAGGTCAATGTTGTAGGAGAACTAAAGAACATGCATGTACAGGTTGGATCAGATCTAAGGATCTAGACCTACATAGATATCCAAGTGGATGACATCCCAGAGACATATGGTATGCTCCTAAGTTAGGAGCTAATGAAGAGTATAGGGGAATATTTTTCCTTGGATTTCTCTCACATGTGGCTACCAAGGAAAGGGGTTGCAACACATATAAGGATTGAAAGTGAACCAAGACTCAAGCATATGATTACAAAATATGATGCTTCAAATGAAGTAGCATATTTTGAGACTGAGATAGGAGTTTACAAACAAGAGGAAGTCATTACTTTGTCTGTACTTAATCCTGGGGATACATTTCCCCTAGAACATAGTGACCCAATGATCTGGATCAACCAAAAGTTCTAACAAGGAAATTGCAACAAGATCAGTTGGTTTTAGGAGAGGAAACTGATTTGAGTAGTTTGTTACTCCCTAATTGGTGTAGGATTCATTATCACAATCATTCAGAGTTAACATGCCAATCATGATTAGATATATTAAGTCATGTAGACCAACCTCAACAAATATTTCAAGAGGGACCCCAGATCCCTGTCAATGAGTTTTAATTTAAAGTCAAGAATGCCACCATTCTCACCAGTACTAGCTTTTCTCAAGAGGAAGATTCCTCACCAGTAGAGCAGACTCAGGTTTTGAACTCTAAAATACAAGAAGAGGCTGAGGTGTCTCAATTTATATCTAATACACCTTCCCCAGATACTTTTCCAATGCCCAAGGCATTGATGAAATATGGGTTGGAGTGCAATTCAACTCGAGAAGTTGTTCAGGGATTGATTTATGAGAAAGTTGAAAACATAGAAATTTTTTCAAGTCAACTTTGTCCCAATTCAATTTTTGATGACCAGCATAAGTGCAAGTCGCCACACATCCCAAGTAAGTCATCCCTTGTTACCTCTAAAAAGAAAGAACTCCCAGCCAAAGACCAATTGTGGAATCTTAAATTTGATGGTTCTAAATCTAAAGCAAGAAGTGGAGCAGGGATTGAACTAACCAACCCGAAAAGGAAAACTTACTTTGCATGTTACAAATTGTAGTTTGGCTGTACAAACAACGTGGCTGAGTATGAAGCACTTGCTCGAGGCCTTATGCTTGCCCATAAAAAAGAAGGTTACTACTCTCACACTTATGGGAGATTCTGAGGTGATTGTAAAATAGATACGTAGCCAATATACATGTCATAACAAAAGATTGGTTGTGTACAAAGATAGAGTTTGGAATTTGATTGAAGAATTTGATGCTTTCAGGATTAGTCCGATCCCTAGAGAAGCTAATCAAATTGTAGATGCACTTGTTGTTGCTGCTAGCACATTGGAACCCATGCAAGATTCTAATCTAAAAATATTTTCAGTCAAACTAATCTTGATCCCAACAGTCCCTGATAATGTCCAAAATTTTTAGGTATTTGATGATGATCAACATATATTGGCCTTTTTGGAAAGTTCTGATGTTTTTCAAGGACATATAATAGATGAATCTAAAAGAGATCAGGGAGATTGGGATCCTGAGAAAGAGAGTCCATAAGGGATATTGGATTTGAAAAGTAATAGCATTCCAAAAGGGATGGTGGCTTTGGAAAGAATGTTTGATTTTGACCCACGAGCTCATCAAAGGGTGCCCACAGAGAGTGAAGGAGGGAAATATGAATCTATCAATCTGACTCACTTAGGCCCTGAGAGGAATGTCCTCATAGGAAAAAATTGTCCTCAAGAAATTAAGCACAAGATAATTAAAGTTATGGAGCAGAACATTGAAGCCATTGCTTGGAGTTATGATGATCTAAAAACCTTTGACACTTTGGTGATCAGACATACTATACCTCTCAAGCCAGAAGCCAAGCCCTTTTGTCAGAAACAATGCCTAGTCAATGCTTTAATAGAACCCCTGATCCAGAAAGAGGTACAAAAGCTCCTATCTACAAGGATAATCTTTCATGTTAGACATTCTACCTGGGTGGCAAATCTAGTTCATGTACGCAAAAAGAATGGTGAGATTAGATTATGTGTTGATTTCAGGAATCTAAACAAAGCTTCTAAGAAAGATAATTACCCATTGCCCTCTCTGGATGAAGTATTACAAAAGGTTAATGGATCTCAAATGATGTCATTTTTAGATGGCTATTATGGTTACAATCAGGTTCTTATCACTCATGAGGATAGAATGAAGACAAATTTTACCACCAAATGGGGCACATTTGCCTATCGGAGGATGCCATTTGGTCTTATCAATTATGGAGCAACCTTTCAAAGGGAAATGGACGTAGCTTTCAAAGAATTGATAGGAAAGTGTATAATAATTTATGTAGATGATTTAACCATCTTCTCTAGGAATAGGGAAGACCATGCTACTAATCTGGAAAAGGTTCTCAAGAAATTTATAAGCTATGGTGTCTCTCTTACTCCAAAGAAGTGTGTGTTTGGATTGTTTGGAGGGAAACTCCTGGGGAACATCATATCAAAAGAAGGGATATCCATAGACCCTGATTGAGGGGAGACCATCTTGAAATTGGCAAGGCCAGGAAACAAGAAGGAAATGAGATCCTTCTTCAGTAGGATCAATTTTGTTAGAAAGTTTATAACAGGGTTTGTGGGGATTGTCAAACCTCTAAATGCAATGATGAAGAAAGATGCAAAGATTGAGTGGAGTGAAGAGGCTAAATCTGCTTTCTCATAGATCAAACAGTCTATATTTGAGGCACCTATTTGGACAAGTCCAAATTATTTAAAGCCTTTTTATATCTATTACTTTGCATTTGACCATTCATGCACAACTGTGTTAACACAACGAGGAGAGGAGGGAGAAGAAAGACCTATTTCCTTCATGATCTCTCCATTTAAAAATGTAGAAGGAAGATACTCACCACTAGAAAAACAAGCCTTTGCATTAGTACAAGCGGTAAAAAAGTTTAGACATTACATTCTTTGAAGTCAAGTAATGGATAAAGTTCCAGATCTAGCTGTGAAGTCCCTTCTGATGCAAAGCAAATTAGGATAATGAAGAGGAAAGTGGATGGAAATTCTATAAGAATTTGACTTAGAGATCCATCCAATGAGGCTTGTTTGAGGACAAGGTTTATCAAAAGCAATGGCTGATGTGGACAAAAATATCACTTGTCAACAGTACACCGTCCAGTCATTTACTAAGGATCCCTGGTACACATATTTGATTTTCTTCCTCCTTAATAACAGATATCCAGAAGGAATGAATGCTACTCAAAGGAGAGCATTGAGGATGAAAAGTGTTCACTATATGCTAAAGGGGGGATCCATCTACAATTTTTTTTTCAAGGGATCTACTTGCGCTATTTAGATCAACAAGAGGCCAAGCATGCTATTTCTAAGTTCCATGGAAGACATGGGACAGGTCATGGATCTGCCGATGCTTTGGCTCATTAGATTCTTAGATTAGGTTATTATTGGCCTTATGTATTTTAGGATGCACACCAACATGTCAGAACTTGTCATGTGTGCCAAACTTCAGCACCCAAGGAAAGAAATCCTGCTATGCCTTTGCAACCCGTGTATGAGGTAAGGCCGTTTGCTCAATGGGCCCTAGATTTCGTAGGTGTTATTAATCCAAATTATTCTGTAGGACATAAATTCATCTTGACCACAACTAACTATTGTACATGTTGGACTGAGGCCCAACCCTGCAAGAATAGCACCACTTAGGTGGTCATCAAGTTTCTGATTGAGAACATCACAACCAGGTTTGGAGTTCCATTTCCTCTGGTATGTGATAATGGCCCTACTTTTTCTTCTGCTGAATTCATCCAATGGGCACATGAGCATAAAATTGTTCTGAAGTATTCATCTAATTACTACCCTCAGGGAAATGGAGTGGCTGAATCCACTAATAAAAACTAGTTGGAAGTAATAAGAAAATTACTAGAAAACAATCCTAGAGACTAGCACACCCAGTTGAGATTTTCCTTATGGGTAGGTCGAATCAGAATCAAAGCAGCTCTAGGAAATTCACCTTTTAAGTTAGTCTATGGCCAAGACCCTGTCTTCCCGATCCATTTACAAATACCTATTCTTAAGTTCATGCAGGAATTTTATACCAAGGATTTACTTAATTTTCTTAACATGGAATAACAAAGGGATGCTGCTTTGCAACAATTCTCTAAGCATTAGGCTGTCGTTAGATGTTGGTTTGACAAAAGAGCCAAGATAAAAGCTTTTAGGATATCAAATCTTTTCTTACTATGGGATAAAGCCAAAGAAAAGAAAGGAGATCACTAGAAGTTTGATAGACTCTGGTCAGGTCCGTATCAAGTGGTTGAGATACTAAGCGAGAATGCTTTTCGTTTAAGTACCTCAACAGGAGAGCCTGTTCCATTACCAGTTAATGGTCAGTTTCTCAAGCACTATTTTGGTGCATAGAAAGGTCTGATGTTTTAAAGAAAATGTATTATATTGTATCATATGTAATTAAGTTTTGTTTTTTTAGTTTTAGTTTTTTTTCTTTGTTTTTGTTTGTTTTGTTTTGTCTTGTTTCATTGGGGATCTTCATTTTTTTCATCTCAAGACAAGGGGTTGTTATTCAAAGTATGCTACTGGTACTAGGAGAGAAATTGGTTTAGGTATTTTCATCATCACTATTGAAAAAGATTTTGTTCTGAAACTTATGTTTTATGATCATTCTAATCTAGGTTTGAAAAAATATTAAGGATAAAAGATACATTGTGAATATCTCATGAACTATGATAAAAAATTTGTTACCAAATTAGAAAAACATCTACCTAGTAAATGCCTATATGTTTTAGGATGGTTTTGATTTTGATTCAAGTGAAAAATCCGATTCCAAGACTATCATGAAATCCATTGTAGTTCTCAGCCCACATTTCAGATCCATTGTAACTGAGTATTGAGGAAGGTGTATAAAATATCTCCACAAATGAAGCTTGAGTAAAAGAATGATAATAAAAAGAAAGAAAAGGAAAACTCAATATCAAATGGGTAATCAAGTATCTCTATCGGGGCTATGGACGCCTAACTAGCAGTAGAGATATGCTTTGAGAGAACTAGAGGTATCTCCATCGGGGCTATGGATGCCTGTCCAATAGCGGAGAAATAGCCAGGATTTTATTGCACGATAGTTAGAGGACTCAACTTATGTAGCTTGAATCTTAGGTATAGTTGTTCAGGAGCACATATCTATAAAAGAATGATGCACAATATATGCACACACTCAGATTCAAAAAGAACTCATAAGAACATACATCTGAGATTCTAGCTCAACCTTATTCTGGATATATCTAATCTTATTCAAGTTAGCATGCTTCATAAACCAAGTGGTTTTAGGGTGATTGAATTTTTTTTTGGGTATCTTGAAAATGGGTAAACAATTTTCCTAGCCGAGTCGCCATTTGTCGTGCCTTGCATAAACACCCCATCTTTTGCCCTGGTCAAAATGGGTTCCCCTTTATGTTTTTATTTCCTTGGTTGTTTTTGAAACAAAGTTTGGAGTCTTTCTTTCCAAATACTTTGTTTTTCTCTAGTTTATTCTATTGGAATTGGAGTCGGAATTGAATCGCATTTTGAAACTTCTTTCAAAACTTGATTCTAATCCCCATCTCGACAGTCATTCTTTTGGATTTTTATTTTGTATTTATCGGAGTTGGAGCCAGAGTGAAAGTTAAGTCTAGATTTATTCAAAGTTTCAAAATCCATTTTAATTCTGCCTTCACCTCCACTTTTGGTCTTTTGTTTTAAACTAGGTTTTTGTCTTAGGTTTTCTCAATTCGGTCTTTTGGTTTTATTTTGATGTTTTATTTCAATTTATTCTTTGTCGGCGGAACCAGACTCGGAATAGGAACAAAGCTGGAAAGTTAAATAAGTTTTCGAAACAGTTTTCATTCTGATTTCGCTCTTGCAGTTTCTTGGTCATTGAATTTTACTGAAGTCGCACACCAGTAATGTGCTAGTTCCTTTTGCAGCTCTGGTTCTGATCTATTGCATTTATTGCATTAATGATAGGTGCCATGCATGCGTGAAACTTTGAGTTTTACCTTAATTAGGGATTAACGCATAGTTATTACCATTATCGTTAAGAGATCGAAGAGTGAACCAGAGATGTAGTGGAGCTTTTGTGCGAGTGAATCGATTGCAAGAGAGACTGTTGCACATAGATTGCTTTAGGAAGTTAACCTATTTATTTGCGTTCAAGGTAGGGTTTTCTATCCTCGTTCTTCTTTTCATTTTCAATTTTTTTTTCGTTTCTGTGTGTTTGGTTTTGTGTGAATTTCTCTATAAGTTCGTATGTTTTGTTTATTTCACTTTTGTTTGCTTGGATTTTCTTGTTTTCGTTTTGGTTTTGTTTCCTGTCTATTTGTTTTAAAGCACGACCTTTTTCACATTTTAGTTGTGATGAATCATGGTACCCTAGTTTTTAAATGCATAGGTTAAATTACGGTTCCACAGTGAGTAGGGTTTTGCAAATCTTGTTTTTACTTAGGAAATATATTACACATTTAGTCTGGTTAATTTAAATAGGGTTAAATTCATGCCCTAGTTTTATGTATCGAGGGTTTTTAGTTTAGGGTTTTGACGCATTTCTATGTTTGTGTTTTAATTTAAATAAGATGCCCTAAAAAGTGCAGTCACCTCTCAGTCATATGGGAAATGATTTCATTAGGCTATATTTAAGCCCCTTTCGTGTTGATATGACCTAGTCCTTAAAAATCATGAAGTCATTTACCAAACTGTTAAAATCACTTATGATGTCATGGTTGTTTTAGGCAGGATTGGAAGTGATTTAGACTTTGAACCATGTTTTCTAATAACTATCGATTCCATTTCCATCTCGTCTCTGACTCTGTTTTATAGTAAGAAGCATTCTTTCAAAATAATGATAACCTAGTTAGAAGCATAACCAAAACGAAATATGAAATTAAAAAAATTTGAATGAAACCAAATCCGTTTCCATTCCGGTTCTAATTCTGGTTGCCATGATAGTTCCGACTCCGATCTCACTTGTTATTATTGAAATCTCAATAATAGTTTTGGCCCCGAACCCGATAGTGTTTTAAAGGAGATGGTTTAGAATGTTTTTATGCTTGGTTCTGCCTTCACTATCTATATAAAGAGTAAGGTTTTAAAGAATGTTTTGTGATGTTTATTCAAGGATCTAATTGGGGTTTTTGTTGTAGGAACGCTAAAAGATGTCAGGAGTATCAAGAGAAGCCTCCCAAAGGAATCGACCTGTAGAAACATCAAAGGCAACAACTAAGCCCAAGAAGATAAAGCCAGAGAATTTACCTTATACTTTGAGGTATTATCATAGGGGTCCTATCGTCACTGCAAGCAAAGTGGAATCAGATTGGTCTGATATAACTGACACCAATCTGGGCTCATACAATTTTGAGTCTGGCTTGGCTCATATCACCTTAATTCCTCTATCTATTTAATGTCCGGAATTGATTCTGACAACAACAGGGGCTTACAATCCAGCCACTAGACAGTGTGTGGATTCACAGGATAATGTAATTATAGATCTCACTCCTCAAATGTTCCAACACATGTTTGGTGTCTCGGATCCAAAGAACCTGGTACAATTGAAGGAGGCAGAAGCTTTAAAGATATACAACAAACACAAGGAGACTAACAAATCTCACTTGAACAAGAAATGGTTAAGAACGGAAAAGAAGTCTCTGACCAAGCTTCATGATCAACCAAAGAGGACAAAATTCTACAAAGAAGTATCAGACCTTATCATGATGCTAACTAGAGTCTTTGGGAAGAGGGATGCATTTCATTTCAAGGAGTGGATGTTTCCCTTTATATAGATAATCTTTAATGGCACCCAACAGTTTGATTGGCCAATGATTGTCTCTAATGCTATTCATGACCAGTTAACAAGGATAAGGGAAACCAAATGCTTCTTTATGAATTCTTATGTTGTTTATGCAGCAGCTAGAGGAGGTATATTTCCAGGCTTGAATAGAGTGGGGATATTGGGAGAAGCTAATGGGAAAAGGAAAGTATGGGACCATTATGATCAATTATCTCTACAAGTATCTAAAACACAATTTATAAGGGTTAATGATGCATTTCTATATGTAATCATTAACCAACTTAATGGGGATGCAGGATATAGACTGAGCCAATAAGCTATGGCGTTTATCACAAAATGGGGAGGTTGGTATATCCAATACCTCGAGTTCACTTATTTCAGACTAGCTGGATATGAAGGGCATCCCCACTTGCTCCCAAGATGTTGTAGTAATAGGATAGTTCTAATGGAATTTGTATATCAAGCTCTAGGGGTTAATGCCTAGTTTGGATTGAAGCACAAAACATGATGTTATAATCTTCCCATGCAATTGGGTGAATACAATTGCCAACATCTTGTGGGAGCTAAGGTAGTGTGCAGTGAGTTGATACATCTGAAAGTAGGTTTGTACGCAACTCAAAAGTACTTTGACCCAAAGAAGAAAATGAATGCCTTACTACCTTCTATTTTTGGTAAACATTTTAACTTGTTGGAAGATTTTTGGAGTGATCTTCAAGATGAGTATGACCTCAGGAAAATAAATTATGAGAGGTTACCCGACTCACTCATGGTAGAATTTGGGGTTAAGGATGATATCCCTGACACATTAGTAGATGATGGAGTGGTATTAGATCCATCATATGAAGCATTAAAATATTGGCACTAAAAGGTTGGATCCAATGGACTAGGATGGTGAGGAGACCATTGACATAAAACAAATAGGGAGGCCAGTTTTGGATAGAAGTATTCACTGGGTTGTCCTAAGAACCAAAAATCCTCAAGAACCAGCTCCTAAGAAGGGGAAGGGATACAAAAGAATCAAAAGGAAATCGCCTTCTAAGGAGCCCTTGGAATTATTCCCTCCAAAAATTGAGGAGATTGAGCTTGAAGCATCGACTCAAGATGAACCAGAGGCAAAGGAGGAGGAGGCCCAAAAAGGACCTATTGTTTCAACACCTACATTAGGTGAGTCCTCTACTCAAGTCCCACTTACAAAGAAGAAAAGTGATGAAGTGCAAAGAGGCACTCTTTATGATACAATTGAGACCTTGAAGGGAAAAGGAGAAGAGGTGGAGATCCATGATGTTGGAATGAAATATGATGAGAATTTTTCAAAGAAGGATGCACAAGAAAATATGCCTCTAGAGGAGGAAATTGAACATGTACTGACTGAGGAAGATCAATGGGCCTTGTTTGAGGAGGAAAATAAAGCCTCGGATGCTCAAGCACGTGCAAAGGCCATAGAGAAGAAAAAGGCAATTGATGCTAAGGCACAAGTTGATGCCTTACTCCAGCAACAACAAGTAGAAGCCCAATGAAGAGCTGATGAAATGGAAAAGCAACAAAGACAAAAGGAGAAGGAGCTCATGATCAAAGAGGAAAATGATAAGTTGGAGTTAATACAAAAAATTCATGATTTGGAGGAAGAAAAGGCAAAGCAGCGAAGAGAAAGAGAAGTTCTTGTGGCTAAGTTGAAGCTTGCTGAAGAGGCTTATAAAGAGAAAGATGAATCATAATGAGTGCAAAAAGAGAAAGATGTTGAGAAGCTAATCAAGAAGCAACAAAAGGAAAAGGAAGACGCATAAAAACTTAAGGCATTAGAGGAAGAGAGAAACCGAGAATTGGAGAAGAAGAGATTAGAAGAAGAAAAGTTGAAAAAGGAAGAAGAAGAGAGGAGGATACAAGAACAAAAGGATAGGGAGGAAGCTGAAAATCTTGCTAAGACAAATGTGGAGCAAGAGCAGTAAGAGAAATAAGTGGTTGATTCTCAACCTCAAGTAAATGTGCAACCATCTTCTAGTATTACTATGGCTTCTTCTTCAAATATAATGACCACTACTCTAGGTGCTCCCACTTGGTTAAAATTGGATCTTTAGAAGAGATTAGTAACACCTTCACAACCTCTCAATTGGGATGATATGATGAAGGAAATTGAGAAAGAAAGGCCCAAGAAGAAGGCCAAAATCCTACATTCCACAAGGCTCACCGATAGAGGAGAAATTGTTGCTGAATGTACCATACTAATGATGGACAAGGATGTAGGAGACATGCAATTGATTGATTACCAGTTGGGCATCGTCAGCTTGGGAAGACCTACTAGAGATTAATAGATGAATTTAATAGATGTGGTAGCTTCATCCACTAAAACCCAAATGATGAAAGACAAGCAGAGAAAGGATGAGCTTAAGGCTCAGTTAGATCAATTGCATTCCTTCTTAAAAAGTGTTTCTGCTCCGAGGTCACAACAAGTTGCCACCATTGAAACACCAATTTTTCTTAGTAAGAAAGAGGTGGATGATTTGGTATAGGTAAGGAATAAGGCAAAGATGTTGGATAGGTGGACTGATAAGATGAATCGGGAAATAAGTGAAGTGTTGGACAATAGTTTTGAGGTCTACAACATGACAGAGGAGCTAATAGAGGAAATGAACCAGTATGTCAAGGTATTGGGAGATCGGGAAGAGGAGTATAGGGGATATAGCCAGAAGTTGAAGGAGGTTAGTAAATTGTCAAAATCCACTCTTCTAGAACAGTCAATACTTGAAGAAGACAATACATATTTGTTGGAAAAGACTTCCAACATACTTCGGTTTAAGTCTGACTTTCTATATAAGCATAAACGTGAGGTTCGAGATTTGGTCAAGGATCTGAATGAACAATTCGAAGAGTTGGTAGCAGTTATTGCTATGATAGTGAATGTTGATATACCAGTAACAGAGGGCTTGCCTTTGAACCAAATAAAGGAAAAATGGGATGATAGGTTTAAAGATGTCATGCAAAAAGGAGATTATGGAGAGCATTTGTTGTTAGATCAATTAATAGATAGTAAAGAAGAGATAAGGGCAGCTAAGAGGGAGTTGACTAAGCTAAAGGACATGAGAGGATTTGCTACTGTAGAGTTAGAGAGGATCAAGTTTGAAGATAGTTGGGTTGATGGGCCGGATTTGGAGGTGCTTCAACAAGTCTTCTCCAGTTATGATGAGTACATTGTAGATTAGGCTTTACATGCATAATTGATAGCCTCATGCATGCATGGTTTTCTTTTTCTCCTCTGCATGCACAACTGGTAGTTTGTGGGTGGATGACTTTATTTTCTCCTCTCTATTCTTCTCTTCTAGTTTAACTAAGTTTCCAAGATGACTTTAAACCCTAAAAAGGTGGATCAACTTAAAATAGAAGGGGATTCAGATTTTTGTATATCTATAGATAACTAGGAGGTATCATATTGTAAGGGTCGGCTAATGAGAATAAGATTAGCCACCTAATAGTAGGAGATAGAATTTTTCATAGTTTTTATAGAGATGCATTGTTACTTTATTTACAGTTGAATATAATTACAAGTTTTTACACAATATGGTATTGGAATTGAGTTTTGTTGGATAAGGTTGATGAATTATAATCTATTTGTATGCCAGTGATTGTGCTGAAGCATGAGTGTTTCCTATGTGATAAAAATCATTTAGAAGAAACCAGATTTAAAGATTATTTCATCAGATTATCTGTGAATTGAATTTATTGAAGTCTGTTGATCTATGGTCTTGGTAACGAATGAGAGTGTGTTATTTTGTATTTGAAATATTTTGTGTGATTGTGATGTTAAAATAAGCACCTTAGATGCATGCAATAGTATGGATTATTCTGTAAATTGCATCATGCTATGGTTTTCTTGATCCGTTGGAAGAAAATTCGTTGTTTAAGATATATGTCCAGATATTAGATAAGTTTTATTCATGTTTTCTGATGTATGCCCTGATCTATATTTTTTCTTTTATTTAAAACCCCCTTTTATTAAAGATAGTTCGATGAATAAGTCATTGCTTGCATTCCTTATCATCAAAAACAAAGGCCCCTTGAATATTATAGTTGCATGGATAGATTGAGTGACACAAGATATTTGAGAACCAACTACCAGGACCTTGGGAGTTAGGATACTATATGTTTTCTTTCCTTTTCAAGAGAAATAGAGTAGAAATACTCTATTTAAACATTGTTTGTGTCATTTTCACCATCAATAATACCTTTATCTCATTTGGAATTAGGTCTATAAACATATTGGGTAATGAAAAATGTTATGAGTACTCAAGTTTTTGGGGGTGGGTTAGGGGTATTCCAAAATTTGGATATACCAACCTACACTTAACACTTAAGAAACTTAAGTAAATAAATTAAATAAATCATTAAGAAAAATCACATTAAAAATACTTTAGTAAATATCAAACTAAATATAAAGATAAAATAAACTCATAGTATACTCCCAAATGGATTTTCTTGACTCCTCAAATCTTTAGAGCAAATTATGAGGTGAGAATCAATCCTTTTTATTTTATATACTCCTAAAGAAAATGACCTTAGTGCACTTTCATTAAGGGAGTGTAGTCTTCAATGAGAAACTTAGAACCGAGGTGGTTTCAATGAATCTAAGTCTTTGGATAGAGCATTATCTATCCCATTTGAATAGATATACATCATGTATGGATGGATGCCTATCTCATATGGATAAATTATTGTCACGTATGAGCATAAAATACTTGAGTATACAGTTCAATGAACACATAATAATTTAATAGATGGATAAAGTTTTAATATTCCTATCATATTTGGATGGATGCTTATCTTATAAGTATGGGTTCCTATCTTATATGGATAGATGGTATCTCAATAAGTGGATACAATTTTAACAAAGAAAAATGGGTGAAATTTGTGAGGGTTGTTACAAATATTTAGAGTATCAATTATCTCAAATCCACTCAAAAATGAATTAAACAACACTAGAAAACAAGGGAACCTTTACTAGAGGTTACCTTAATGGGAGTGACAATCCCTCAACCAATCAAAATGACAACTTATCACTTTCAAGAAATGACATGTTTCCCAATGCAAAGGTGTCATAACTCTCTAAGTATGAAATTTATTGATAAAGTGACAATATGGAAAGACTCATCAAGTCAAGGGGAACAACTTAATTTGCATATTTTCCCCAAAAAATATCTAAAAGAATTTACTACTAACAAAATAGGGGACGATGGTGTACCAAATGACTACAACACCTAGAAAGGAAACTATCATAATGTGTTGGAGTTTGGCATATGTGCTGGAGTCCATAACATGTGTAAGATTCTATAAAATACATTTTAGTCATATTTTTGCACTATAGTCCTAACATTACATTGTAGTCCTATGTAGAGAATAAATAGATAAGAATTTCTAGGTATCATACCTAGGGATAATGCTCTAGACTCACAAAACAATATTACAACACAATGAACTCCAAAATAATTGAAAAATGATCAAGAAACCAAGAGGTAAAACCTTGTCTAATATACAAACCCTAACTAATGAAGGATACACCCCTCACCAGATGAGATGCATGTAAAATATTACAATAGTACATGAGGGACAAAGGAAAAATATTCTCAACACACCATACTTTCCCTTCAACCAATGGGAGAACCAAAATGACACCACCCTATGATGGATTCTCAACCACAAAACCCAAAACTTGTAAGAAAAACCACATAATAATACAATTCTAAAATCAAATGTTTTCTAACAAATTTGATTTATTTTAAGTCCAAATCCAAATTTTCTCTAAATTCATTTTACCAACATAATAAGAATAATAAAGAGCATATGAAACAACATGAACATTCAACAACAATATTGAGATAATATAACAACAAAGATAACATCATCACCTCTTATATGTGAAGTTTAAAATATCCAATAAAAGGTTCCATAATCATGTATTAAAATTACAAGAGAGGATTCAAAGTCTTGAATTTATATATTTGACATCGTATTATAAAAATGATAAAAAATGAGGCAATTAGTAGAGAACCTCCACTTTTACACCAACCAAAGCTCCTCCAAGATGAATCCTCTAAAAATTTGACCCTTAATTGTGGTTCCAAAACCACTCAACCATGTGGCACCCTTAGGTCCACCCCACCATGCTACAAAATAGTCACTTGGAAACAAGCACAACACTCACACAAAATAAGGGAGCATGGTTCACAAAAACTCCAATAAATATGAACAATCATCATAATATCCTCATAGAATCAAATTAAATAACTCATCAAGGCATACATTCCAACAATAATAATTAACATCAATGTGAAACAAACCACTAAGTATGGTTAAGATCAAATGCAAATAGGCCACCAAAGATGATCAACCTCAAATGCATAATAGGAAAAGGATAAAACATACACAGGTATAACAACATGCACTCATGGTATTATCCAATTATAAAATGGACAAATATGGGTCTCACATTGAGCACCAAGTCCAACAACATCAAGGATGAGGATCCTAGAGGTAAGACAAGGAGTGCCATCGTAATAGCTCAAAGTGATGGCTAAGTGGGATTGAGTATGCATCCTAGTTGTCTTGTAAGGGTACACAATCAACAATATCCAACAACTCCCAAAGTGCATCATGTCGTTAACACTCATACCAAGCATTTAAAAGAACTTCCAAGTGTCACATAATTAGCATCTTAATTCTTTTTTATTTACACAATTTATTTTAATTATCAATTGATTAGTAACTCTTCACATGTTCTATACTAGGATCCCTTTGAATCCTAGCAAATTTCAAGAGACACTCCATTCCTACACCTTAGACCTCAAATCCTAGGTTAATCATGCCAAAACACTATTTAGACATGGTAAAAATTTCATGCACAAATTTGGTATAAAATTTTAAGCATGGTCTTAAAAGATTCCTCTCAAAAGATTATTGAGACTTGATTTTCCCAATTCTAAATTAATCAATAAAAAATTCAAAAATTAAAACATACCCTTTTGATTCTATGGTGAAATAAACCATTCTATGAAGTTAATTTCATATTTCAAAAAAATATCATAGTGAGGGCACAAAATAAGCATTTCAATTTTTTTTTAATAATTCACTATATTTGAATAGAAATCAATCTAAAATGGAGTGATATTCTACCTAAAGGGTAATCATAGAATTCACATTTCAAAGAAAAGAAAAAAAGAGAGAATAATTACCTCAAATTTTGATTTCACATAATTTTAAATTTTTTCTCAATTAAATCCAATTTTGGTGAAGTAAATTCACATATAACATACAAGCACAATTGATCTTCTTCCTTTAATCCAAATTAAAGGCAATAAAATCCAACAATTTTTAAATTTCAAATGAAGAGGTTTTGAGAATATTTTCCTTCCCATAATGCAAGAATAATGAAAATGGCTAAGTTCTTTATCCTTTATGCCTTTTTTCTATTTTTTCTCAAAAATATAATATAATATTCAAAATTCTTAAGTTATTTATTTTTTAAAATGAAAATAAAATAATCTTGTTTGATCTTTTTCCAACAATTTGAATAATATAATTTATTTCCCTTTCTAGAACTTAAATAGCTTGACTTAATTTTTTCAGATAAAGATCTATTTTTCGATTACAATTAAATTTTTTATAATATTTAAATATCATTTCTAATACATTTAACTTCACACTTTCCCTTTTCTTCCTTACCCATTTTTTTAATTCCCAATAATCAAGCATCTGGAACACACAATATTTACTTTCAAAATACAATTGTATGCATACAAAAAATAAACAACTACAATGTAAATCATGCATTTAGTATTTTTAACAACACATGGAGTCCACAATCGCCACCAATTCAGATATGAAGCCATAAGGGAAAATATAACTTATCTCACACTCAAATTGAGTGTTATAATGGCTACCATACACATTAGCCCGAAGTGACATCTCCAATTAATCACCATTGGGGAATAACTCAAACCACTATAACACTCAAAGCACACACAAGCATACCTAATCAATATATAATAGGCAAAAAAAATAAAATCATCCAATAAAGTATAGTATTATAGACATCACATAACCATGGAAATACATGTCGACAATCACCTAGAATGCTAGCACAATTATAATCAAAACCATATACATGAAAATGTGCATTTCTACAAAGGTAATATATAGGATGTTGAAGTTGTTAAAACATTTACATATATAAACCAAAGATACAAATAAGGATGAAAATGGAAAAACACACTATACATGGATCTCAATGAAAACAATACATCAACAACCAACATGTAGAGGAACATCATCTCGAGATATATAAGTAGTCCAAACACAACATATACTGCATAAAATATATCTCACAAGGAAAGCATGCCACTCAAGAATACATGACAATCACTACAAGGAATCTTTAATAAAAATGATGAATTTGAAATATTAATAAGCACTCAATGCAACGAGAAAAAAACAACTTATTTATCCCCTATTACATAGTAAAAAATAAATATAAATCAAAGACATCTCAAGGCAATGAATAGGTGGGAATTACACATGAAACCACCCTTCCCTAGAGAAAGTCATCCCCAAAATTAAACCCAACCTAGACCTCCTAAAAACCAACATCAACACCAACCCCACTTATTTGTCAAATAAATTTAATACTTATCTAAATCTATTTACTAGTTGTGAAACTTTGTGAAGTCACAACATCATTCAAGAGGAACCACAATGGTACCATGAAATTATATCATCTTCATCAAAAAATTGCACTACCTTAATCAACTTGTTCATCATCATGATGGTATCATGGAAATGTGATAACAATAGGAAAATAATTATTAAATCCGTAGAAATAGTGTCACATTTCCACTAGAATCTCATGTGGATAAAAGAGTCTTGCTAAATTTTGATGCTTGATCTTGACCCATTGAAACTCAAGGCAACAAAATAAAAAATTAGCAATGAAATACCTAAAACCAATCCAATAGTATAGTTATTCAATATCTACATTCATCTTCTTCACCCCTAGATTTTTTGTAAAGGGGGCTATACATTCCAAGCTAATAATACTATTGTTCAAAGATCCAATAAATCTAGTAAAAAATCCACCCATAATGTAGAAAGAGACCATCATTATTCAAAGAATATATTGATAATATTTACCCATAAGCGACCTCTAAGACTCTAGCTCCTATCACACCTCCTAATACCACTCATTTTGTAGAAATTTCTCAATAATGTGCATCCTCAACTTGATGCCTAAGGTTACACCCATGACCTCATGTCATCTCATGCTTAATGCATTTATAACTACATTTTTATTTGCTTTAATGTAGTGCACATCAAAGTTGTTTTTGTTGAACTCCATCCAATACAACTGATAAGAATTTAATGTTAGGTCGTGTGAAGATGTACTAGATATTTTGATGATCTATATATAGTTCAAAGTGGTGACCAAAGAGAAAATTTCACCATTGAAATAAGGCATGAATAATTATGACAAGCTCCAAGTCATGGGTAGAGTAGTTTGAATTATGATTCTTGAGTTTTTATGACTCATATGCGATCACTTAATTGTTAGGAAAAGGGTGTTGTACATGTTGCACAAGAAGAATTATTTTAATTATCTAAAATAAATATTTATTTTTGGTGTATCCTTAGGTTATGTGCTAGGTGATCCCACAATAGTGGGTTATACTTTTTGGCCAAACTTGACATTGAGCTTAACTTTTTTAACTACTTCTTCAATTTTGGACACCTATAGCTGCTAAACCATGAGAAATTTGAAGATGATGCAAACTACTGATTTGTGAAATTTTATTTGTAGATTATAAATACATATTTTTAAAAAAATTTAGAATCAAATTATAATTCTTTTTCCATCTCCTTCAATAAGTAGCTTTTAACAGTAAACAACATTTTTAAAGAGTGATGTTTACTATATAACAATACTTTTTTCTATGAAGGATAAAATTATAATTTTTTTGAATTTAGATTTGCAACTATGATATCTAGCTCCTTCATTTGGTTTCATACTATTTTATTGAACAATTATTTCTGAATTAAGCTTTGAATTCAAACCAATTACAATTTAGACATAGGTGTACTGTATAACACAATTTTTTTTGTATGTGTCAAAATGCATTTTTTGTTGTTGGATTAAGGACATCAATACCAAGAAACTAGATATTTTTCAATTTTTTTTTGATAATCTACTATTTTTTCACATTTGCAGAACATAGAGTTTGATTTTCGGTGAAAACCCTACATTCACAAGAAATAAAAATAAAAATAATAATCAAATTAAATATATTTAAAATTATACTTTTGGGGAAGCTTATAATAAGGAATACATACAAAACATAAATTTTAAATTAATTCATTTGATCCCCCATAAGGTAAATAAAAAGTGATTTTTTATCAACATTTTGATTGGTGTAGAGGAGACTCCATTATAGGCATGGTTTAAAACTAGAGGGGTTCTATCCAAGGGGGTTTTATCTAAGGGGGTTTGATCAAACCCTCTTCAATTAAAATCCTTTAAATAGAACCTTTCAAGGCTTAAATCATTAAATTTTCTAAAAATATGCGACTTCAACAAAAATCAGGATGTCCAAAAAAGTGTAACCCATTATTGTGGCAACACCTTGTTTGAAATGTACGGAAAGGGAAACCTTTGAGTTTTCACCTTAGATTTTGACACCTTTCCCAAATATTTTGTAAAATATATGGATGTGATGTATGGGGGGTATTGATTGATTTGGAATGGAATACAAAGGTGTAATGAGGGTTTTGATGGATTTGTACAAGGTATGTGATTGAATTAAAACCTTATATGTGAGTCAACCAACCCTTAACCAAATTTGGAAATGTCCTAATGATGAAATAAAATGATCTAACTAGGCTAATAGTGTAATTTATTGTTCTAATACAAATAAAAAAATATAGAAGTTCACAAACAAATTCAGACAACAAAAATGAGTAGAGAAGGACACTATGCACCTGTGGTTCAAATATGAGGCTAAACAATGGAGGAAAAATATGCCTAGGGTGTGAGTGTTCTTGTAGATCTTTTTCAGATATGTTTTCACAATCCTTTGATGTTGGATATGAGCTTTGGATTCTTTCCTACAAATCTGTTAGAACACTATCAGATATTTTTGTGACTAAGTTTATGTGGGTTGACAAGATGTAGGGTTTCAAATACAACAAGGAATAAATTATCTTCAAGATCTTTTCAATCTTCTTCAAACCTAATATTTTCACACTCACAAAGAGAAGAGATATTGGTCCATTCCTAGGGCTTGTCTAAGTCAAACCTCATGTAAGTGATTCCACTTCCATAATGACAATGCCAATGATAAATAGATGATTGAAATGGAGGAATGAGGGAATCACAAAGTGCTAAAAAAAACCACTTTTCAATGGCTTCCTTGAAGGATTGAAGTCATGCACATCACCTCAAGGTCTTGGTTCTTTTTTTTCTTTATTGTTTGAATACTTGAATTTATTAGAGACCTAAAAAAGTGTTAGCCTTCACAAAACAATAATAACATGAGCACACATAAACTCACATAGAATTTGACATGATGTTAGGATCTTGATTTGTTTTAATAAAGATTTGAAAATGTTTCTCTTGACTTGCTCTTGAATGGATCTTGAAAATAGTTTTTTCTCATGAATGCTTGTTAATGGTAGATAGATTTGAAAATGATGCAATAACTAGGTATTTATAGGCATTTATTCAATATCCCAAAAATTAAATCCTGATGGTCAACTTTAGACACTTGAATTACAAATATTAAATTTCCACAACTGACATATTTGAATTTGGATCCAAATTAGGGGGACACTCACACTCAGGGTGTGAGTGTACTTGCTCTATTTTTCAAGTTTTTAAGTGTCAGGGGCAAGGTCTTAGATAAATACAATTTTTTTGCACTTGTAATTCATAAGAAATTAAAAATGAGCCATAGAATATATAATTAAGGAAATTAAATACTCAATTAGATCCAATAATTTAAGGGGGACAAAAACATAAGATGAAATTGTCAAGTGTGACAATTTCAGATAGTATAGTGTTTAATCACATTAAATATAATTGGGTCTACATGTAAATTTGTATGAAACATTGGTTAGATATTTATGTGTGGATTACACACGGGGAAAATATTTAATATTGGTAAACTTAGTACCAAAAACTAAATGATGGGTGAATGGTTTTGTGTACTTGTGGTTTTGAGGCACATGGTTTTGTCTTACCACTTGGTTGTATTTGTGTGAGTTTTATTTTATAAATGAAATCATGTGATTAGTGATTAAGACTAGTTGGGTGATTGGGTTGTCATTGTATTGAGTTTCTCTTGTGAATGAAAATGTGAAGCATGGCATGGGATTCGTGGTTACATACTTGGAAACATGTAGAGTGCATTACAGGAGCTTGATGTTTCAAAATTATTCATGAAAACTTTGTAAATGTATTGTAATTTCTATTTCTAAATAATACAGAGTGTGGATGTTTTTGGAGGTTAGGTTTTTTCTCTCTATGACGGTTTTTCTAGGGTATATCTTGTGGCTTGTCTATTTTATCTTTGTATTATGGCTATTTTATAATCTCTTATACATGATTTTCCCTCATGGGATTATGTAGGAAATGGATTTGATCATTTTGGCTATGATGCATATTTTTCTAATGTATCAATATCCTTGAATAAGTATTATTCCTAATCCCTCTATAGATGCATCTATACAAACCAAGAAATCTATGACTAGATAAAGTATTTATAGGATCAATGCACTAGTAAGATACCCCTTGAGGTATTTAAGTCCCTCTCACACCAATTTGTACACAGTAAATTCTTCCCTTTCCACTTGAGGGAAATGATAATATGTGCAATACTAGACAAGTCGTATATAAATATGCAATAATAACCAACCAAACCCATGAAACTCCCAGCCTTTATAATGTTGATAGGTACCAACCAATATATAATAGCTCTAATATTTGAGAGATCTACTAAGAGACTCTCAAAAAACATGATATACCCAAGGAATTAAACATCTATTTGATTCCATAAAGTTGATGACAATGATCTCTCAAACACTAGAAAACCTAATACAAACATTCCTAATGCTCCTTCTTCGATCTAAAATAAATAAAGATATAATTTAGGAGCACTAAATTAAATTTTTCCAATAAATAAGAATAACTAACAATATCAAATCACCCTAGAAACAAAAATAGTACTATAATGGAATAATTTAATAAAAAACAAAAGACAATAATTTAATAGAATTCTACTATCTATTTTGTAGATGTGTAAAACAGGGAAATACACTATAATATATAACATCTCTTCCCCCAGAGGAGAGTGGTTAAGTAAAGAACTAACTAAATTCTATGAGTAGATGTGTCAAGTGAAATCATCTTGATGAGTGAGTTGTGGTGCCTAACTACCATTAATCAAGGAATTGAATGAGGTAGAGGAGGAATATGCTTCCATCAATCAAGTAGATGAATTTCTCTTATTTACTAATTCAACCAAGTAAATAATATTATTTACCTAAGTAAAATTAATGTAAGGAGAAATAATTAACTAATTAGACCAATAATGTGGAACACCCTATTCATGATACTCATGAACATTGCAAGGGTAGTCATCAAACCTAATGGAACCATTGTGAATTAGTATTGCTCATATGGATCCCCAAATTTTAAAAGTATATATCTACCTCTATAATCCTTAACTAATTGTAACCTAACTTTGGGTATATCTTGAATAACATGATAGCTCCCCACATCTAATCAAACAAATCATTATTCCTTAATAGAGGATAACGATTTTTTATTATTACATGTCCTTATTAATGAAGATACCAAGTGTGCCTCAAAGGGAGGTGATAGGATGAAGGTGATCCATCTTTAAAAAAATATTTAGATTAAACTTGAGCTCACTAAGCTTATGCTCAGTCATCCTATAGGGTGCTCATGACATAGTTTGTACTCATAGAACAATATCTATGTTGAAGTTTAGCTTTCATCAAGGTTGCATTATTGATTGTTATGAATGAGACACATCTAAATAATATTTAAGGAGTGGATAATTGTCTATAGTGGTCTCATGGCCCTTGTACTTTGATATGTCACTAATAGTGATGGAAAACATTTGATAATCCCTATGAATTCTTCCTTTATTTGCATGGAAAACATCATGCATGAAGATAGGTTTCCAAAACCCTATTATTTTGGCTCTAGCTCCATGTTAATATATATAATATATCAACGTTAGACAATAATATATTATGGCTAGATAAGTATCAAGTATATCCATCCCAAAACTATATCATAGAACCCTAAATATATAACCCAAAGGTCTACCATGTTGGTGAAGGTTTGAAGGCCTAATAGAAAATTAATAATGATAGAATCCACTATCAACTTTGCCCCTATTGCTAACTCAAATTCCCATGTATCCTCTTGCCTAGACACCACTATCCTACAATAACCCACTAGGAAAGACAATATAAAGGAGTTTAAAGCTCCTAAATCAAACATGAAAACATAATTCATATCAATCATACTTGTGATCTCTACAAGCATGGCTTGGAAATTATTGACCATTACATAAACCCTATGAGACTTTCAAATGTCTATAAACTCCATTAGTTAAGGATTTAAATGAGGTAGAGGTGGAATTTACTCCCATCAATCAAGGAGATGAATTTATCTTATTTCCTAATTCACTTAAATAAATAATATTATTTACCTAAGTAAAATTAATGTAAGTTGCAATAATTAACTAATTAGACCAATAGTGTGGAACACCCTATTCATGATACTCATTAGAATTTTAAGGGTACTCATCAACCCTAATGGAACCATTTTGAATCAGTAGTACTCATATTTAGCCCCAAAAAATTTCATTTATATATCTACCTCTACAATCCTCAACTAAATGTAGCCTAACTTTGGGTATATCTTGTATAATATGATAGCTCCCCACATCTAATAAAAAAACCATTATTCCTTAATAGAGGATAACTATTCTTCATTGTTAAATGTACTTAATGAAGATACAGTGTTCCTCAAAGGGAGATGCTAGGATGAAGGTGACCCTTATTTAACAATTTTTTTAGATAAAAATTGAGCTCACTAAGCTTAAGCTTAGTCATCCTATATAGTGCTCATGACATAAGTTGTACTCCTAGAATAATATATATGTTGAAGTTTAGCTTTTACCAAGGTTGTATTATTGATAGTTATGAATGAAACGTATCTAAATACTCCTAAAGGAGGGGATAATCATTTATAGTGGTCTCAAGTCCCTTGTCCTTTGATATGTCACTAACACTGATGGAAAAAATGATAAACCCTATGCATCCTTTGCTTTAGCTACATAGAAAACATCATGCCCGAAGATAGGTTTTCAAAACCTTATGATTATAGCTCTATATCCATGTTAATATAAATAATATATCAAATTGAGACAATAATCTATCATGGTCAGATAAGCATCAAGTCTATCCATCCTCAAAACTATCTCATATGACCCTAAAGATATAACCCATAGGTCTAACATGTTGGTGAAGGTTTGAAGGATTAATACACAATTGATAATGATATAATCCAATATCAACCTAGCCCCTATGCCTAACTAAACTTCCCATATATCCTCTTGTCTAGAGGCCACTATCCTATGATAACCCACTAGGAGAGATGATATAAAGGATTTTAAATTTCCTAAATCAAATATGAAAGCATAATTCCTATCAATCATACTTGTGATCTCTACAAGCATGGCTTGGAAATTATTCACCATTACATAACCCTATGAGACTTTCAAATGTCTATTAATGTCATTAATATAGGAGTTGAATGAGGTAGAGGTGGAATGTACTCCCATTAATCAAGGAGATTAATTTCTCTTATTTCCTAATTTACCCAAGTAAATAATATTATTTACCTAAGTAAAATTAATATAAGGTGCAATAATTAACTAATTATACCAATAGTGTGGAACACCCTATTCATAATACTCATGAAAATTGTAAGGGTGGTCATAAAACCTAATGGAACCATTGTATTAGTAGTGCTCATATTGAGCTCCAAAATTTTTCATTTATATATCTACTTAGGAGCTACAATCCTCAACTAATTATAACCTAACTTTGGGTATATCTTGTATACCATGATAGCTTCCCACATCTAATCAAACAAATAATTATTCCTTAATAAAGGATAATGATTCTTGATTGTTACATTTCCTTCTTAATGAAGATACCAAGTGTGCCTCAAAGGGAGATGCTAAGATGAAGGTGACCCTTCTTTAACAAATTATTTAGATAAAAATTGAGCTCACTACGCTTATGCTTAGTCATCCTATAGGGTGTTCATGTCATAAGTTGTACTCCTAGAACAATATTTATGTTTAAGTTTAGATTTCATTAAGGTTGTTTTATTGGAATTTATGAAGGAAACACATCTAAATACTCTCGAAAGAGGGGATAATCATTTATAGTGGTCTCGGGGCCCTTGTCCTTTGATATGTCACTAAAAGTGATGGAAAAAATTTGATAACCCTTATGAGTCCTTTGATTTCATTACATAGAAAAAATGATGCATGAAGATAGGTTTCCAAAACCTAGTGATTTTGGCTCTAGCTCCGTGTTAATCTATATAACTTGAGACAAAAATCTATCATGGTTAGATAAGCATCAAGTCTATCCATCCTCGAAACTATATCGTAGGATCCTAAAGATATAACCCATAGTTCTACCATGCTAGTGAAGGTTTGAAGGCGTAATACATAATTGATAATGATAGAATCCACTATCAACTTGGCCCCTATGGATAATTTTGCTGCTAAAAATTGACAAGGTAACAAAATTTATGGGAAACTCAGTTAAAGGGGGGACCTATTGCGCTACACTAAGTAACCTCTAAATTTTAAAGAAGCCAACTTCTTCTATAACTAGGGTTCTGAATGGGAAAATGAAGCAAATAAAAATAAAAGATCTAACTAGGGCGATGTGCCAAGATTTAGATGTAAGGGATGATAGACCTATCTTGAGGATGAAATCTAAGGGCCCTTCAACAATCTTCTATGTCCTAGAATGCCAAAAAATAAAGATAGAAGTCTGAATGATTCACCCAATGAGATAAAATAATATTCATGCACATTACTGAAAAGAGTAGTCAAAGACATGATCTAAACTAGACAACTTGCATTAAATTTATAGAATTTCTACAAATGAAACATTTAGTACCATATTGAGTCAATAAAACTTATCAAATATCCTAAGAAAATAGAAAGGATGAACACGGGCATAGTCTGTAAATTATTTACAATAATCTAAAAGCAATAAAAGGCCTAATTCTTCTACCAATTTCTCTATCAAAATCTAAACTCCTGCTTTGAAAGAAGCAATATTTATAATAAAAATCCCCAACATGGTGAGCTAGTAACATAAAAGATCCTCTGATCATGAGCAATGATGTGTATAGCAATGATTTTCCCCAGATGTTGCAATGAAAAAATATTTGAGCCATGAATGAGGTTTCCCAACACTAGATGCATCCCCTTCGAATGATGATAGTGGTCCCAGTAGACTAGAGCGTTGACATGTGTTACCCATTCATGACAGTTGTTATAATATGTGGTAGTTGCTTGATGCTATCACTTTCTTCCTTCTTCAGTGTGATGAATCCTTTAGAAGATCCACACGACCGGTGGTCAGGGCCTAATGTTCATCCTTCTCTTTATGCAATGAAAAATTTCATGGTGAATACACGTGGAGGTCTCCCAAGCATATTGTGTTGTAGGTGGGGCTGCCGAGGAATATATGTGGACTAATGCTATGTGGCATGTGCTTGGGGATCGATGTGGGAGTGACAAGGAGAAGCACTGAAGAGTGCAAACTGCTGACACGTGGAAGCACGGTGAGGGATTTCAAAAAGCTAAGTAAAGGATCCTTGCGAGGAGCACCTGGCTGGCAGATGGTAGCATTCGGATAAAACCTTGCAAAATGAACCTGATGTTGCTTTCAATATGTGGGTGTGGCTGGTACTTAGCAAAAATAAAATAACCTGAAGGGAAGCTCGGGGAAGTTTATATTCATATCTTTTGATGACTATCAAGGGTGTTTGGCCTATGGAACGAAGAACCCAAAATTTTTGGTTTGTAGACCAGAGCCTTCTTTATGAGAGATGCGGTCAAAGCTTAGAGAGAGCGGTTTGCAAGGGAAACCATTCGACATTGGATGGAGTCGCTATGTCGCGTAGATTTTCTTGTGCTCCATGTAGATTGATCATTTTTTTGTAAGGAAACATCATCGATGTACTTGCCCAGGACTCAAGTTGAAAAAAAAGCTGTGCAATCGGATGAGTGATGCTTTCAATATCATTTGCAACAAGGGGCTGACTGAAACTCTAAAAAGTAGACACATCCCGTTGCTTCTCTTCGATCTTCACCACAATGTGATCCATTGTAGCCACCGAATCATCTTCAAGAAAGGGGGATGGTAAGCCCATTTGAGTTCAGTGGGAGAACCTAGCTCACATGCTATTCATGGTTTGATCCAATTTGGTGGGACACTTTTTGGCATGAAGGATGGCTGCATGGAAATGGATGAATCTGTTAGATTTTTTAGCAGCCACCTTTTAGTCTTCAACTCTTTTTCCTATCAAGACTTCATATAGGACCATATATAACCATCCAACAACCTCCTAGTCATCAGAATCCTCTCTATGATGGATTGAGGGAACCACTCGATTGCTTCACAAACCTCTTTGCCCAAACTTGTTGCCTTTGCCATAAATTGGACCGTTGGATATAGAGTTAGACAAAAGGCCTTGACTCTTTCCCATTATGAAACATATAACTATAGGATACTTGAAGAAGGTCTGACCCAATGCCAAGAGGTTGGGTGGAGTTCTTTAATAAGAATATCTCTGCATTCCTTAATTCCATATTATGTGCAAGCTCCAAAACCTTTTGGTTCACCATGGAGAGTTTTCCTTGCAAGATCTGTGATTCTACGATCCAACTTGCCTCAAATCATTCCTTGTTTGTTACTTCCTTCTCCAAAGAAGACTTCATTTCTTGAACCCATTCTCTAATTGGGCCTGGTGGATTTTGAAACCCGCATCTATTGCTCTAGTTCAGCATGATGGCAATGAAACTCTTCATCTTTTTGTTGCACCTCTTGCCCCAACCATTCCAAATGGTCTTGATATTCTTAGTTCTTCTATTGTAGCCCAATGACCAGGTTAGGATCAAGAGATTGGAACTTCACGAGTTCCTCTCAGAGCTTTTCTTGTTCCACCTCTGCTTGTTGGGCTAAGTGCTTAAATTCAACACCCCTTGTCTTTTCCTTGGTGAGAAAGACCTCGACCCTTTCCTTGGAACCTTTGATATCTTCTTCTCTCTTCCTAAGTTGGCGACCAAACTTAAGAAAGCTGGTGGTCACCACCCGCAACCTTTCCTCCATTAGCTCCACCTTGTCTTGAGGTCAGGCTATGCTGAGATTGAGCCCTATGGAATACATATTATAATAATTTGACTACATTTGTCCTTATGGTTTGTTGATAGTCGGGAACTGTTGATGGTTAAAATGACACAAACAACATTAAAACATAATATTTCTACTCTATTTCTCCTGAAAAAGAAAGACAACATGTAGTAGCCTAACTCCCAAGGTCCCGATAGTTGGTTCTCAATTGTCTGATGTCACTCAATTGGTTCATGCAACTATAATATTCAAGGGGCCTATGCTGGTAACAAAGGATTAAAGCTATAACTCTTTTTATCGAAATAGTTCCTGTAAATCAATGGGTTTTAAATAAAAGAAAAAGATAGAACAAAGGGGTAAACCAGTAAATATGAACCGAATTTATCTAGTATCTGGACATATACCTTCAATGATGAATGTTTCCTAACAGATCATAAAAACCATAAGACGATATAGTCTATAGCATAATCTATACCACTGCATACATTTTAGGTGCTTAATTAACTTTCCAATTACACTTCACAAATATCTCAAGGATTTCAAAACAACACACATTCATTCATCATCAAAATTATAGATCAACAAACCTTTTAATAACTTCAACTCAATGAAAATCTAATAAGATGATCCTTAAATCTGATTCCTTCAAATGACCTTCATCATTCAAGAAACTCTTATGTTCAGCACAATCATTGCATACAGATAGATCATAACTTATCAGCCTTATCAAACAAACAATTTAATTCCAAACACCATCTTTTGAGTAAACCTGTAATTCTATTAACTGTAAAAGATTTAAGTACAATGTATCTTTGCAAAAACTCTACAAAATTCTATCTCTCAACATTAGGCAAGCCAATCTAGTTCTCAATTAGCTGACCTTTACAATGTGATACCCATCTGGTATTTATAGATATACAAAAAGTTCGAACCTCACTTCTATTTTAAGCTTTCCACCTTTTTAGGAATTTAGACTCTCTTGGAAACTCAGATCAATTTGATCTTGAGTTCTTACATTAGACTTTCAGTCTTAACTAAAAATAGAAGATAGAATAGAAGAGGAAGTCATGTGCTCAAAAAGCTATGAGTGTTGTATGCATGCAACATGCAAAGAAGGAGAATATCATGCATGCTAGGATTCATGCATGCGAAGCTGGATCTGCTAAGAACTTATCTTAACTGGTGAACACTTGCTGTAGAGTCTCCATCTTTGGCCCATCAATCCAGTCATCTTCAAATTTAATCCGATCTAGCTCGGCTGCATCAAACTCCTTCATACTTTTCACTTTTATCAATTCTCTCCCTGCAGCCTTTATTTCCTCTTTGACCTCTACAAGTCGATCTAACATCAACTCTCCGCCATCATCTCCCTTTTGTATAAGTCCTTGGAATCTTTCATCCCACTTTTCCTTTATTTGGTTAAAAGGCATGCCCTCTTTTGTAAATGCATTTATATCCACAATAATAGCAATAGCTGCTTCTAATTCTTCTAATTGCTCAATCAAATTATTTACAACTTCCTGAATCTCATCCTTATGCTTGCTCAAAAAGCCAGTCCTAAACTTGAGTATGTGAGAAGTCTTCTCTACAAAGTCTTTGTTATCATCTTCACGTATAGACTGTTCCAGAAGAGTTGTTAGAGGCAATGTATTTATCTTTTCTAACTTTTCACCATACTCCTTATACTCTTCTTCTTGTTTTTCTGATGCCTCAATATATTGATACATCTCTTTAATCAATCTTTCAGTATCCTTATAGACTTCAAATCCTTTTACTAAAATCTCTCCTACCTCTTGGTTCAATTTATCTGTCCACCTGTCTACCATCTCCGCCTTTCCTCTAACCTGCTCCAAATCATCAACCTCCTTTTTGCTTAACAAAATAGGAGTCTCAATGGCTGCTACTTTTTGTGACCTTGGAGAGGAGACACTCTTCAAGAATGAATGTAATTGATCCAATTGAGCTTTAAGCTCATCTTTCTTTTGTTTGTCCTTCATCATTCTTGATTTAGTTGTTGAAGCCACCACATCAATTAGATTCATTTGTTGATTCCTAGTGGGTCTTCCCAAATTAACTGTACTCAATTGATAGTCTGTTAGCTGCATATCCCCTACCTCCTTTTCAGTCATAGGCATGGGACATTCAGCAAATATCTCCCCTTTATCTGTGAGTCTAGTAGAATGTAAGACTTTAGCCTTCTTTTTAGGCCTTTCCTGTTCAATTCCCTTCATCATGTCCTCCCAATTAAGAGGTTGAGGAGGTGTTCTAGCTCTCTTCTGCAGGTCTAACTTCAACCATATAGGAGCACTGGGAGTAGTCATCATCATGGAAGAGGAAGCGGCAACTATAGAGGGTGGCTGAATATTTACCTCAAATTGAGAATCAACCTTTGCTTTCTCTTGTTGCTCTTGCAGCACATGCATCTGCACCAACTTCTTAGCCTCTTTTCTATCTCTTTGTTCTTGCACTTTCTTGTCTTCTTCTTCTTTTCTCAATCTTTCTTCCTCCAACTGATCCTTCTCCATTTTTTCCTTCTCTAACCTTTCCTTTTCTAATTTCTCTTTTTCTAAGGCCTCTCTTTCTAGAGTCTCCCTTTCTAACCATTCTGCTTCTAAAGCTTCAAGTTTTTTAGCTTCTGCTTCTTCTTCCTGTTGCTTCCTCATTAGCTCTTCAGCCTCTTTTTCTTTCCTTATCTTTTTTGATTCTTCCTTTTCTATCCTTTCTATCTCTAAGGCCTTGAGATTCTCTGCCTTTTCCCTTTCTTCTTCAGCTTGTTGTTTCTTTACTAGCTCTTCAGCATCTCTTTTCTTTTTTCGATCTTCAGCTTCTTGTTCTTTCTGTCGAGCTTCCTCTGCAAGCTTTAGTCTAGCAACCAGGGCTTCCTTTTCCCTTCGGTTTCTTGCTTTCTCCTCCTCAAGATCATGGATCTTCTGTATCAATTCTAACTTGTCATTTTCTGCTTTGACCTTGATCTCATGCTCTCATTGCCTCATTTTATCCTCTATTTTATCAGTTGCTGTCCTTGTTTCAATTTGTTTTGCCTTTAATTTCTGCTCTTGAAGTAGAGCATCAGCTTGCACCTTAGCATCTATTTCCTTTTGCTTCTTTGATGCAGCCCTTGCATTAGACTCTTTTGTAACATCGTCAAATAGTTTCCATTGCTCTTCTTATGTCAGAATCTGCTCAATAGTCCCCTCTAAAGGCATGTTTTCTTGCAAATCCATTTTTGATAGAGTCTCATCTGAATCTATCTCAACTTCTACAAATTCTTCCTCCACTTCTTTTCCTTTAGCGGCTTCAGCCATGGCATGAAGTAATCCTTCCTAAACTTCTTTACTTTTCTTTCTTGTGAGTGGGGCTTGTGTAGATGACTCATCCAATGTGGGCATAGACACATCAAATCCAATTGGAACATCTCCCTCTGGTGTCTCTTCTTCTTCATCAAATACCTCAAGCTCTATTTCTTCAACATCTGGAGGAAAGCATTCCAATGGCTCTTTGGGAGGTGTCTTTCTTTTAATCCTCTTGTATCCTTTACCCTTCTTAAGGACCAGTCCTTGAGGAGCTCGAGCTTTCATCATCAACCATTGCACACTTCTATCCAAAACTGCTCTTCCAATTTTCTTAATATCAATTGTTTCTTCCTCATTCCAGTCTATTGGATCTAAGTTTTTGGTGCCAATGTTCAAGGCTTCATATGAGGGATCCAATACAATTCCATCATCCACCAAAGTGTCAGGAATATTTTCTTTAATACCAAGCTTTGACATGAGTGAGACTGATAATCTCTCATAATTCTTTTTCCTCAAGTCATACTCATCCTGCCGATCACACCAAAAGTCTTCCAACAAATTAAAGTGTCTAGTAAACACTAGAGGTAATAAGGCATGCATCTTCTTCTTTGGATCAAAATATTTCCGAGCTGTATACAATCCCAATTTCAATTGTATCAACTCATTACAAACCACCTTCACTCCCTTCAAGTGTTGACAATTATATTCACCCAGTGTCATGGGAAATTTATGGCATCCTATCTTGTGCTTCATCCCAAACCTAGCATTAAGTCCAATAGCTTGATACACAAACTCCATAAGCACTATTCTGTTACTACAACATCTTGGAAGTAAATGGGGATGACCTTCAAAACCAAACAATCTGAAGTATGTAAATTTGGGATATTGGATGTACCAACTTCCCCATTCAGAAATAAAAGCCATAGCTTCTTGACTTAACCTGTATCCTGCATCTCCACTCAACTGGTTGATAACCACATATAAAAATGCATCATTGACTCTTCTAAAATGAGTCTCAGCAACCTGAAGAGATAATTGATCGTAGTGTTCCCATACTTTCTTTTGTCCATCCAAAACTCCCATTATACCTACTCTGTTTAATCCTGGGAAAATCCCCAACCTTGCTGCTGCATATACAATGTAAGATGTCATGAAGAAAGATTTAGTCTGTCTAACCCTTGTGAGTTGATCATGTATGGCATTAGAAACAATCATTGACCAATCAAACTGGTAATCACCCTGAAATATTACTTGAATAAAATGAAACATCCATTCCTTGAAGTGGAAGGCATCCCTCTTCCCAAACACTTTGGACAACATTAATATCAAATTAGATATCTCCTTCTTGAAATCTGCCCTCTTTGGCTGGTCTGCAAGCTTGCTTAAAGATTTCTTCTTTGTGCTTAACCACTTTTTGTTTAAGTGAGACTTATTGGAGTCTTTATGCTTGCTATATTTCTCCAATGCCTCTACTTTAGTTAGCTGCACCAAGTTCTTGGGATCAGGAACATTAAATATGCTTTGGAACATTTGTGGAGTAAGATCTATAATCACATTATTTTGTGAATCCATGCATAATCTTGTAGCAGGATTGTAGGTACTGGCTACTGTCAATATCAACTCCGGACACTAGACTGATAAAGCAAACACAGTGATATGTGCAAGACCAAAATCAACAATCCTTTGTGTTCTCCCTGTCAAGTTTGCTCATTCTGCAAAGGTCTCTTCATGTAATTCTTCAAAGCTATACTGGCCCAGATTAGTATCTGTGATATCTGACCAGTCTGATTCCACCTTGCTCACTTTCACCACCGGATTCCTATGATCATACCTCAATGTATAAGGCAGTTGTTCTGGTTTCACCTTCTTTATTTTTGGTGTTGTCTTTGATGTTCCAGCCGGTTGATTCCTTTGAGCAGCCTCTCTTGACATTCCTGACATCTTTCAATTCTTCTGCAAGCAAACCTCTAATTAGATATTTATATATCATCACAAAACATGCTTTTAAAACATACTTGTTACACATACATCAAAGTCGGAACCAGAAAAAAGCTCAAAACAATCTCTTTTACAACACTGGCGGACTCAGAGCAAAAACTAATATAGAAACTTCACCTAATAACAAACAAGCTCGGAGTCGGAGTTGGGGAGGTTATCAGAATTGGGATCAGAACAAAAAAATGGATTTGGTTTTCTTCGAATTTTCATTTTTTCTATATTCTATTTCCATTCCGCCTCCGCCTCCTCCTCCGATTAGGTTATCATTACTTTGAAGAAAGACTTTCCATTATACGCGGAGCCAGAAATGGGATGAAACATGGAATCGATACCTTTTGTAAAACAAATCTTTCAAGTCCAAGATCGATTCCAATCCCGCCTCCGCCATGATTGACCATGATCGCCAAAGAAACCTTCTAGAACTCAAAGTCGGAAACAAAATAAAAATGGAATTGATAACCTTGTAAAACAAAACTCTTAGGTCCATAATCCATTCCAATCCCGCCTCCGCCTATGTTAATCATGACGTCATCAAATACTTTAATCATTTTCAACACAATTTCATGATTAAGACCTAGGTCGCTATAAAATGGCAAAGGAGCTTAAAACTCTACACCCATATGACCATGGGGAACAATTGCATTCTAAGATATCATTTTTTAAATCATTTTAAAAGCGATTACAAAGACCAATGAAACCCTAATCTAACAAACCTGACAAAAAAACTAGGGCACGGGTTTAAACCCTGCCATTCTACCAGACGACGAAACCCTAATTAACTTTAATCTACCCTAACTCACTGTAAAATATCTAATCTACCTCACTGTAACTTCTAATCTAACTAACACCATTAAATTTTTTTAATCTAATCTAATCTATTGCAAACCAAAAACAAACACGACGCAATCACGATTAAGACACGAAAGCGACGGTGCCCTAAAAATAGAAAGAAATGACACGAATGTACAAGACAACAAAAAGACAACCCAACCAACAATATAAAAGACCCATTTAAACCAGCATGCCAAGAATCATGAACTTATAATGAAATGACAACGCAATTCAAAACACGGGAAAACATATATACAAAACACACAACAGCAATCGAACCAAAGAACAACAAAGATAAGAAACCTACCTCAAACGCAAACAAACCCAGCTAACCTTTCGAACTGATCCATTCGCAATGACCCCCTGCTCTTTCAATATTTTCACTTGAATGAACTCTGCTACTACTCTTTCGTGCTCTTAGATTTTTAACAATAACAATAATGATCAGTTTAACCCTTAATAACGGTCAATATTTAAATTTCTACCTACATCGGCAAACTGTCATTAATGCATTAAAACGCAGTAAAGGTGGAGTTGGAACTATAAGAGAACAAACGCTCGTTTGTAGTGTGCTTCAGTCAACAAGTCAATGACAAAGAGTGGCGGGGGCGGAACTAAAATGGAATCGGAATCTCAACTTTATAAAATATCCAAACCTCATTCCCATTCCGACTCCGCTTCCGCCAACTAAAAACAAAAAAACAAAAAGCAAATACAAAAAGTTAAGTAAAAGACCAACCTAATAAAACAAAACACAAAAACCGAGACAAAGCAAAAAATAAAAATAGCGGAGGCGGGATCGAAACTGATTATGATTTTGCAAAATTTGATAACAACCATTTTAATTCCCACTCCGGCTCCACTTTCGCTAAAGACCAAAAACAAAGGCAAAGAAAAGACTATCGGGATAGAATCAAAAACAAGCCTCAAAAGAACTTTCAGAACCCGATTCAATTCCGGTTCCGATTCCGATAGAGAAACCAAAGAAAAACAAAGTATTGGCAAAACTAGACTCCAAACTTTGTTTCAAAAACAACTAAGTACAAAAATAACAAAGGGGGACCCATTTTGACCAAGGAAAAAGATGGGGTGGTTAT
Organism: Sequoiadendron giganteum; assembly: GCA_007115665.2. Classification (NCBI taxonomy): domain Eukaryota; kingdom Viridiplantae; phylum Streptophyta; class Pinopsida; order Cupressales; family Cupressaceae; genus Sequoiadendron; species Sequoiadendron giganteum. The sequence continues at coordinate 380,139,306 of CM021109.1, read as the reverse complement.
GTAAGGCATAACAGGTTTTTTTGTTACAAAATGTAGTGACTACTGAGCCTCATTAAAAATAGTCTGTACCTTTGGCCCTGCTTTCCTCTTAGCATCTTTAGCCTTTTGCTTTTGGGATCTGATTGCTCGTGCCTACATAGTTTTATCACCTTCTGATAAGAATTTTGATGGTGATCTGATGAGTCCACCTGCAAAAGGTGCACCGAGAGGAAGGGCGAAAGGGAATGAGAGGGTAGCGGTCCTAGGTGACTTCTTCCTTGGAACACTAACTGTTTGAGGGGAGAAAGGAGGGATATTCCAATACATGACCTATGAACCATTAGGAGGGATTGAGGGGAGCGATGTCATGGTGGATTCCATCTATTGGGAAGACTAGATCAGTTCTGATATGGTGATGGTAGCAAAGGCAACATGTGGGGTGCTTGGAGATGTGAAATATGCCAAAAAGTGATAGGTTGTCATTAGGTCCTACTACTTTAGAATATAGAATGTCAATTAGTTGACCAGATAGTGTCCAAGGCAGTTTGCAGAAGAAGATGATTTGGATAACTCATTTTATATTTTCTATTTTTCTTTAAACTATTGAAATTAATTTTAATCTACTACTATTTAACTTCTTAGCTGGAAAACAATATATTCTAAGAAAAATAGAAATAATAAGCTAGAAATCATAAGATAAATAATTTAGAAAGCATCACGACTAAAATAGAGAGAAAGGAAACAAACAAACTGAACAACTGATATACTACGAAAGTAGAGAAATAACTGAACAAACTATGGAACATATTTTTAGACAGTAAAATATTCTAACAACTATGGAAAGTAACTCACACTAAGTAAAAAATGGTGCTTTGAAACTACAAACTCGACCCTCAACAAACATAGTTACTTCCTACTAAACAATTATCTATTTTAACAAAGAAAATAACATAACAGTAAAATAATTATCTATTTAAGCTAATTTCCCTCGAGTGGCCAACTCGTGGGTTAACACTTCATTCTCAAATCACATACACTATAGATTATAGAGTCTTTCCATTACAAACAATTATCATCATTCATAGTTCAAAAAATTAGTAAGTAATAGAAGAAATTTCTTTCATTCATCAATTTTTAGAAATCATATAAGCAACATAACATTATCAGTCAGTCTCTCGTATCTCTTTTGAAGTTACATTTTTATAGATGACTTACAACTAAATCCTAGATTCTAGATGGCATGGATAGCCATTGAAAAAGTCTTCAACAACTTAAAACTAACTTTCATGTCTTTAGAGCTCATAAATATATAGAAGGCTCGAGACGAGCCATGAAGTTTTTGATAACATAAATCAAAGAAACAAAAACTAATCTTTGGTTCATCCTCCCAATATTTAGGAGTAGGTTCGCTGCATCTATCCTTTACCACACTTAAGGCATGTGCTGGTTCAACATTTGTAACAACTATTAGATGACCGATTATTCCCTACAAAAACACTCAAGTCAACCCATTAAACATGCATTGGAAAATTTCCTCAATTGATCATAAGAAAGAAATTTTGCATAATTTTCCTTTAAAATAAGTAATTATTTCTCCTAATGTTTAATAAATTGGCACAGACTTAGGATTGAACTTGTAAGAATAAGAATTTCTGATTTTATTATGATGGGGTTATTTTTACCTCATCATGAATGGTGAAAGGGTCCACAAAGGAGTAAGGGAAAATGGGGTCAAATGAGAGAACTGTGTGAATCCCCCCATGACCATTGATAATTGTAGATTCTAAATAATTTCCATCTTATCCATTATTCGTTTAAAAACATGGAGTATAATCTAGATGGCCTTCTACAATTTAATAGATAGTCAACAAGTTGACATGTATCCCGTTTTCCTCTATATGCCCTATGAAATGACTCCTTCAGGAGTACTAGTTCTTTCTTTAACCTGTAATTCTCAGTTTGAACATTTCTTAAGAAATAACACTGTTCCATCCATTTCATTAATAGTGGGGGAATACGAACTTGGAACCAATTGGTTATAACTAGCTCAATTTGGATTTATTTGGATTCCATCATTGGTTTCCCAGTGAATTCCACCAAGCCTTGTTCGAGCTCTACAACTTTGTTGATGGAAGCATTCAATTCTTTCTTTTTTGTTTTCCTGTCTTCTTCAAAGGCTGAGAGCATTAGCACAAAGTTTTGCTTAATCCTTTCAATTTTTGTATTCTTTCTTGCAATGTCAAATTTATAAGTTGTATGCTCTTGAATCAACTCTTGCATTTTTTTTTTGAACTTATAAATTATTGTATCTTTTTCCTGTAATTATAGTTTCAAACCCTGTATTTCTTGATCCCTATTATTTATTACAGTTGTATGCACCATCAATTATTCTTCCTGCAATTCAACTTGTTCATTACTTCTATACAATTGTTTCTTTAGATTATCAATTTCTATTTCACATTTCTCTATTTCTGAAGTGTCATCCTTTGTTTCAACTATCTCAATAATTCTATTACAATAGGGAAAAAATTACTTGGAATACCATCATTTCCTTCCTATTCTCTTCCCTAAATTCCTTCTGTGAAGACCTCCTCCACATATGCAGAGTGAGAAGGAATATCTTCAACTAAATCTTCTTTTTCTAGAGGTATTTCCTCTACATTGGCAGGCTCTGAAATCTCAACAGGTTAAAATGGTAGCTTGGGATTTTTCTTTTTGGAACTTCCCTCCATACCCTACATTGAGGTTTCAGAGAATTCAGAGGCTAAGAATTTACTTCTTCTTATTGGAGGAAGACCATGGAAGATGATAGGTGTCCTATATTTCCCTTTTCTCTTTCTTCTGGGGTTACTCGAATCAGAATAAACAAGCTCAACTTGTTCTGGAAAACCAAGGGTTTTGAATTCATTACTTACAAAGTTGGGCACTTCCTTATTAGGGGTGGTGGAATATGGAGCTTCTGGAGCTGGAGATCCCTTAGGGGAAATTTATCCAAATGGTGAAGCAATTCAGTGAGATGATTCCCCTGGTTCTATTGTTTTTCTGATTGAAGGTTTCTCAATTTTCTTTAAGAAAATTTCGCATTTGCCCTCTGATTTCTTGCGGAAATGGTATTCATAAATTAACTTAATTAAACCATGGTGTTTTAGTGGCCCTGTCCCTATTTATAATCTTTCTATGGAAGTGTTTAGAGAGTCATATAAAAATTCAGGTAAATATACCCTAAGAGTGGGGTTCTCTTTCCCATGACGCAAATGGATCAACATTCGTAAAGCAGGTCCTACTACAACAACTAGTTGACCTTCACAAGTAAAATATTTAATGATCCAAGCAACAACAATACCCCAGGGCTCTAGTATGGAGGTCCTCTGGAACCCTTTATTCTACCCTCTAGTGCTAATTACTACCATGGGGTGAGGGTCTCCCTCTCTAACAAATAATTCAGATAATTTTTGGTACGTTATTTGAGAGGTTTCTTTTATTTTAATACCTGAATTTTCTAACCCAGACAAATAGGAAATGATTTTCAGACTTACCTTGAAATTATTTCCATGAAGTATCACTTCTCCATTTGAGTATTTTTTAGTAAATGAGCTCACTAGCTTTTCATCATATCCTTCAAATTTTCTGATAAAATCCAACCATCTTGCTTCTTCGAACAGTCTGGAGATATTCCTTAATCCCAATAATTTTTCAGCTAAATTTGGCTCTGAATTATTTTTACCAATCCCCATTTTCATATTTTCCCTCTCTGTAAAAGATTTCAATCACTGCCCAAGCTTTCACAAAACACTTTTGAAAATATTGCCTCTGAAATAACTTATTTGTCTTGTTTGCAACTTATGAAGCAATGATTCTTAGAACTACATGAAGGCATGTGAAAGGCTTTTTGTACAAGTAGTTGATCGCCGAGTGGCACCATTTACTAAATTGGGAGTGAAGTTCATGCCAATTAATTATTCTTTATTAGAAAATAACTACCTACTTAAAGCAAAAATTAGTACTTACTTGCACTCTATGATCGTTTGAAGATCTCGTACCTTACAGATTTTTCAGGATGACGTGAAGGTATTGGCTAAAGTGATGAATTTATTATCATCTGAATGCGGAATTTTATGGATGAGAAAGCTATTAATGAAGACTGCGGGACTTGGTGGCTTTATTTATGATAAAAAAAAATAGGAAGAAAAGTATACAATATATAATGATGGAAGTATCACAAAATTTTGAATGTATGAAAAAGGTGGTGGAATACGAATGAAAAAGTTCCAGAGTACACAATTGATGTCGCGCTCAAAACTAGTGCATAAGTTTCAGAGCATCCATGAAAGACACAATCGGGATGGTGATGAAATGAATGTTCTGGAGCACCACTGAAAGATGAAGCCGACAAAGGAATGAAGTGAAGGTTCTAGAGCATTTTCAAAAGATGCAGCCAAAGCAACAACAAAATGAAGGTTCTAGAGCATCGCCGAAAGATGCAATCAGAGCAGCAATGGAATGAAGGTTTTAGAGCATCGTCGAAAGATGCAGCCAGAGTAACAACAAAACGAAGGTTCTAGAGCATTTTCAAAAGATGCAGCCGAAGCAGTAGCGAAATGAAGGTGGAGCGACAAGACTTTAATAATTTTGAACTTCGAGAGCTTTGAACCTTAGTGCAGGAATGCCTTTTTGTTATAACAAGTTTTATACAAGTTTCAGAGCATTGGTATTAAGATCATAACTTTCCAGAACATCTTTGGAGGGTGCTCCGAAAGTTATTTTCCTTCTTTTTAAGAAGTCCTGCAAAATGGAATAAAAATTAACTAAGTCCAAAAGAAGAAAAATTAATGAAAATATCTTGGCATACATGTCTTTTTATTACACATTTTTGAAATTTTATAATAATTTTTTTTTTTTTTGTAACATTTTACCAAATAGACTTTGCCTTGGCAGAGTCAACACATTGGACTTTGCTCTGCATTTCCACAATTCTTGAGAATTCTTCCCTATTGACTAGTTTATGGTAGACACGTAATCGATGACCATTAACTAAGAGGGTTCATGTGTCACCATCAATTGGTTTCAACCGAATAGTTCCATTTGAAAAGAATTCAGAAATATCATAAGGTCCCAACCAATGAGTCCTGAGCTTTCCTCTATGATCTTTGTACCTCGAATCGAATAGAAGGGCCCAATATCTATTATGAAACTTCCTCTCCTTAATATTTTTTCCGTGCCACACTTTTTTTTGATGTTGAATTAGTTCATTTTGATGGGCAACATCTAGGCGAAGCTCATCCAATTCACTTAGTTGTAGAACTCATTCAACTTGGGCTCATTTTAAATCAAGACCTAGTTCCATAGCTGTTCTTAGAGTTTGTAGTTAAAACTCAATGGGAAGAAGAGGTTTCTTTCCAAAAATGATCTCATAAGGGTTGAATCCAGTCGTGGGTTTCCAAGTTGTGTTCTATGCCCATACAACTTCAGGGAGTTTCTTGGCCCAGTCTTTTCTTCCTAAAGAAACTAGTTTTGTTAAAATGTTTTCAATTTATCTATTAGTTACCTCCACCTGGCCATTTTCTTGTGGGTGGTAAGGTGATTAATTTCTATGGCTTAATTGAAAATGGTTGGTAAATGCTAAGAGCACTTTGGACATAAATTGGGGTCCTTGGTTAGTAATGATAGTTAGAGGGGCTCCAAATCTGAGGAAGATTTTATTATAGAGGAAGTTTGCGACTTGCTCTTCCCTAGCTACATGTAAGGCCTGAACTTCTGCCCATTTTATGAGGTAATCGGTGCAAAACAATATGTATTATTTCCCTTGAGAGGAAGGATCTATGGGTCCAATAAAATCTAAACCCCATTTCTCAAATGGTTCTAGCACTACTTGTGGTAGTAAAGGCATTTCTGAAAAAGTAGTTGGTCTTCCTACTCTATGAATTTCATCACAATGATGAACATAGTTCTTAATATCTTTATGCATTGAAGGCCAATAGTATCTGGCGCCTAAGATTTTATGGGAAGTTCTCTTTCCAGAGTAGTGCCCTCCCAAAGGACCATCGTGACAGGCCCTTAGAATGTTGTAGGTTTCATTCGCTCTCACGCATCTTCTTAAGACCATATTAGGTCCACAACGAAATAAACTTCTATTAATCCATTTGAATGGGGCACTTTCCTTGATAAGCCACTTCTATTGCTTAGTCATGAACTCTGGGGGTATCTCAGAAGCAGCTAAATAGTTAGCGATATCTGTGAACTAGGGTGATTTTACAGAAAATGAAAACATATTTTCATCTGGGAACTCATCCTGTATAGGAGTACTGTCACCCTCTTCATGTTTTATTCGTGACATAAAATTTGCTACTACGTTAATTTTTCTTGGTTTGTCAAGAATTGTAGCATTGAACTCCTGATGGAGTAATAACCATCTCATAATTTGACCATTAACTACAAGTTTTTTCATTAGGTATTTTATAGTTGAATGGTCCATATAAATTGTAACCTTATATCCTGTAATGTAGTGGCATAATTTTTTAATGGTGTGAACAATAGATAGAAACTCTTTTTCAATTGTTGTATAGTTCCTTTCTGCAAAAGTAAATTTTTTACTGATAAAATATATGGCATATTTACCCTCGTTCTCATATTCTTGTCCCAGAACTGCACCAATAGCATTGTCAGAGGCATTTGCATAAATGTGGAAGGGAATACTCCAATTTGGTCCTCACAGAATGGGAGCAGAGACAAGTTTTTCCTTAATGGTTTCGAATGATAGTTGACACTCAGGCATCCAAAAAAACTCTACTTCTTTCTGTAAAAGAAAGAACATAGGAGCTGCTATTTTACTACAGCCTTCTATGAACCTTCTGTAGTAACCAACATGTCCAATAAAACTTTGAGAATCTGTTTGTGTTTGAGGAATAGTCAACTGTTGGATGACTTCTATTTTCTTGGGGTCGACCTTTATTCCCTCAGAGGAAATATGATGACCCAAGACTATTCCTTCTTCTACCATTATTAAACATTTTTCATGGCTAAGGGATAGTTTATTTTCCTCACAAAATTGTAAAACTCACTCTAGGTTTTGAAGAGATTTGTCATATGTTGACCCATAGACTGTAAAGTTGTCCATGTAGACCTCTACACAATCATTAATGAGAGCAACAAATATAGCAAGAACGACTCTTTGAAAAGTCGTTGGAGCATTGCAAATTCCAAAGGGAAGCAATCTATACACAAATGTGCCCCAAGGGCAAGTAAGCGTGGTCTTGTCTTGGTATCTTGGGGCAGCCTATATCTGATTGTAACCACTAAATCCATCTAGAAAGGAAAAATATTTCCTTCCAGCCAAGTTGTCCAGAACTTGGTCAACAAATGGTAGGGGAAAATAATCTTGGTAAGTTGCTTTGTTGAATTCTCTATAGTCTACATAGATTATCCACTTCCCATTTTTCTTTGGCATGACCACCATAGGTGATACCCACTTACTATCAGAGATAGGATAAATAAATCCTACATGGAGGAGTTTCTCAATATCAATTTTGACTAGATCCTTTAATGTAGGATTGAGTCTCCTTTGAGGCTGGAAAACAAGCCTTATACTGATGTCAGTATAGATGTGGTGAGTACAGACACTTGGGTGAATTCCCCTCATGTCCGTATAATCCCAAGAAAAAGCTTTAGACATTTTTACCAACACATTGAATAACTTATCCTCTCATGTTTTTGCCAACCAGCTATTGATGTCCAAAGTTTTTCTTGGTAACAACATGATTGATTTTGTTCCAAGATGGACCAAAGTGATAGTATAAACTAGTCGTAATAGGGTATTGAGAGGACAACTAGGAGGTATAAGTTGGTGAAACCTTGTGATATCTTCAAAGAAATGACTTGTTATGGGAATCATGTTTTCTAAGGGACAAGGCATTCCCATTATAGCATAGCTTTGCTCCATCCTACCTATATCAATTGGTTTCCCAAAAATTCTCAGAGCATCCATCATTTCTTCCTTGTTCGGGGTTAAAGCAAGGCTGCTACATCGCTTACTAACTCTTCCTCTAGTTCTTCTCCATGTTTTTTAATTACTACCATAGCTAGAGAGGTCAAACTATCAGGACCATTGGATTCCTCTAGTTCATCAACCCAGACCTTTGTATGCTCAGTAGGCTTAGCATGGGGATATAAAAACAAACGTTTACTGTCTTGACCATGCAAAATGGCCATTCCCCCTTCCCTGCAATCAATCTTAGCAGTAACCGTGGCCAACCAAGGTCTCCCAAGAATTATTAGATAGCTATATTTGGGTGTAAGTGACTTAATCACCTGGAAATCGACCAGATATTCCCATCCATCAACTTTGACAAGAATGTTTTTAATGACGCCCTTTGGGATGGCTATAGAGTGATTTTCCATTTGTAATATTGTGGTTGTACGACGTAAATCAGTTAGTCCTAACTTTTCCATTACATCCATATTCATCACATTAATAGCTACCCCAAGATCCACTAGTGCATTTGGTATTGCTACATCATTGATTGTAACAGTTATAAGTGGGCTCCCAGGATCATCGTATTTTGGAGCAATAGACTTCCCAGATAGAAAATCAGCTAAATAACCATCAATATGAGTGGTATTTATCTTTTTTGGCTTCCTACCTGGAGTTTTAATACATAGCTATTTGATTAACTGGTTTATCTCAGGAATTTCCTTTATTTCTAGCAATAAAGGAACTTCAATTTGCAGTTGCTTAATCTCCCAAATTAACACAGTTTCTAAAGGCATGGATACTTTTAGAGTATCTTTTGGAGTTATTGAATTTAAATGTTCCAAATATGGTGCCATCGTGTTCTCCTTTGGAACAGGATCCTTCCTATGTTGACTCAAGGACTGACCTTCCTCCCCTTGAGACAGGTCAACAACTCGTGCCACTGAAAAAGGCTCTTTATCTTTGGTAGTGGTATCCTGATTGGACTTTTAGGCTTAGGTTCCTCCACTATTTCTTCAATAGTTGGAGGTTGAAGAGTTTGACCATAGTGCAACTGCACATTTTCAAAGTGTATCGCATTAAACCCTGTAACATTTTCATGTTTGGTAGAATAGATTGGCATATTCTGGCAATTATTCTTAGGGTTGGGAAGCAGTTGCGCTAGAAGGTGAGGCTGGTTCACCTGCTCATTCAGAGGAGGGTTTTGAGATGGAGGTAACAAATTTTGTTGTTGATTCTTCCTGGGTTCAGTATAAAACTGATTATGTGCATGATTCCATTGAGGGGCAACATGTTGTTGGTACCATTGTTGTTTTGGTTGATTTGACCATTACTGATTTCCCCATATTTGGTTTGCCCATTCGGGGGATCCCCAATAAGGAGTTCCCCAGTTAGGTTGCGGAGAAGGTGACTGATTTCAAGATGGAGTCCATTGATTATGAACCCCATTATTTTATGGTCTACATGCAGGATTGGAATTTTGTCCATAAGAGAAATTACCACCTTGATGTTGGTTTAAGGTGTTTATCTCTTCTTCAACCTGAATGGTTTTTTTCTTAGTATTCTTAATATCAAACAGAAGCTCACATTGATTTGTAGGATGGTTTTTCTCACAAAGTTGACAAACATTGACTTTATCTAACAAACACTCACAAAATAGGTGCTTATTTCGACACCTGGGACAATAAATTGACAATGTCTCTAGGTTGTGAGTTTTAGCTTGTATACCATCTAATGTGGTATTCAACTGAATGAGAATGTCTATTTTCAGATTTGCTATTTCTTCGTGGAGTTTACCTATCTCATTAGACCCTTTTAAAAGATTAGTTTTGTGGATTCCTCCTCGAGTACGGGAGAAATTCTGACATAACTCACATATTTCCTCAAGGGTTAGTTTAGATACATCACCTTTCCCCATAAAATCAAGATTTCTTCTAGCATCATCATCAAGACCTTTAAGAAAATTTGTTTTGAGAATCTCAGCACTAATGGCCACTCCTCCACATCTTTTAGAGAGGAAGAGGAACCTATCGAGATAATCCTCTAAAATCTCATCCTCATTTTGTCATAATTTAAATAGATCTTCCTTCCGATCACTCACCCTTCAATAGCTTTGGTATTTTTGCAAGAAAACATTCTCCATTTCTCCTTAGGATGTTATACTACTAGAACCCAATCCCCTAAACCAGCGCATTGGTGAATCCTTTAGAGTAGAAGGAAAAAGCTTCAGCTTCTGGTTATCATTTTTATAGTCATATGTTTGACATAAGACCTTAAAATCAAAGAGAAATTGGTCTGGGTCTTCTGAGGACAAACCACGAAAAGTTGGAAGGAAAGCTGGAGAAATGTTCTTCATCATAGTATCATCATCTACATCCAAGGTAATAGGATAAATAAACATTCTAGGAGGGCACTGAGGTTCATTGTGGTTAGGTTTAGCTCTACGATCTCCCATGATGTTCGGAGAATTTTGTTCCTCAAAGATAATTTCCTCTATGACGGGCTATTCTGCAAGTTGCTCGTCAGGTAAATAGTGGAAAGCCTGAGGTGGGATAGGCTCAAATAATTCTTCAGAAGTGTGGTCATCTAAGCCTTGGGATTCCCTAGGTATGATTGGTACATATTTTGGGGGGGTCTTTGGTATAAATCATCCGTGAGGGCCTCTTTTCCTGACCATGCAGAAGAGGAAGCCAAATAATTTTTTTTTGGCATAAAATGAGATATCAAAACCGTCTCTTAGTAACACTTAAGCACAAAGGCTATTTCAAGTCCTTGACACCGGCACCAAAAAGTGATAGGTTGTCATTAGGTCCTACTACTTTAGAATATATAATTTCAATTAGTCGATCGGGAAATGTCCAAGGCAATTTTCAGAAGAAGATCTGATTTGGATAACTCATTTTATATTTTATGTTTTTCTTTAAACTATTGAAATTAATTTTAATCTACGGCTATTTAACTTCTTAGCTAGAAAACAATCTATTCTAAGAAAACTGGAAATACTAAGCTAGAAAGAATAAGATAACTAATTTAGAAAGCATCGCGATTAAACTAGAGAGAAAGGAAACAAACAAACTGAACAATTGATATACTACAGAAGTAGAGAAATAAGTGAACAAACTATGAAACATCTTTTTAAACAGTAAAATATTATAACAACTACAAAAAGTAACTCACACTAACTAAAAAATGGTGCTTCAGAACTATAGAATCAACCCTCAAAAAACTTAGTTACTTCCTACTGAATAGTTATCTATTTTAACAAAGAAAATAACATAACAGTAAAATACTTATCTATGTAACCTAATTTCCCTCGAGTGGCCAACTCACAGGTTAACACTTCATTCTCAAATCACATACACTATAGATTCTAGATTCTTTCCATTACAATAATTTATCATCATTCATAGTTCAACAACTTAGTAAGTAACAAAATAAAGTTCTTTCATTCATCAATTTTCAGAAATCATATAAGCAACATAACGTTATTAGTCAGTCTCTTGTATCTCTTTTGAAGTTACATTTTTATAGATGACTTATAACTAAATACTAGATTCTAGATGGCATGGATAGCCATTGAAAAATTATTCAACAAATTAAAACTAAATTTAATGTCTTTAGAGCTCATAAATATATAGAAGGCTCGAGATGAGCCATGAAGTTTTTGATAACAAAAATCAAAGAAAAAAACACTAATCTTCGGTTCATCCTCCTGATATTTAGGAGCAGGTTCACTGCATCTATCCTTTACCACGCTTAAGGCACATCTTGGTTCAAAATTTGTAACGACTGCTAGATGACTGATTATTCCCTACAAAAACACTCAAGTCAACCCATTAAACTTGCATTGGCAAATTTCCTCAATTGATCATATGAAAGAGAGTTTGCATAATTTTCCTTTAAAATAAGCAATTATTTCTCCTAAACTTTAATAAATTGGCACAGACTTAGGATTGAACTTGTAAGAATAAGATTTTCTTATTTTATTATGATGAGGTTATTTTTACCTCATCACGAATGGTGAAAGGGTCCATAAAGGAGTAAGGGAAAATGGGGTAAAATGAGAGAACTATGTGAATCCCCTCGCGACTATTAAAGAAAAATCCGAAAAGGAAGGGTCGGTGCATAAAATGAGAGGGGCCACAAACACATAAGGGGTAACTGAGGACTTTGAAACAAGAGGAAAAGGAGAAAAAGATACATGTGGCATAGATGATTGCCATCCTTGGCTCGTTGTTGGATCTTGGCTTGCTTCAGGCTCCTGCGAACACTCTCCAGGAGATTCTTTAGTGTGCTACCTCTTCACTAGGGGTGAGTATTCTACCGATATGGTTTTAGATTGTTGCAACTGGGTTATCCCGATCCTCCTTGTAGTCCATATGTGATTCAATAAAGACCTTGCACATGATATTTTTACCCATACGTTGGAGGAAACCTTACCAAGTTGCTTCATGACTTTCCCCTTTTGTTACGTCAAGACATTTTGTGCTTCTATGTTTGGTTTTGCTTCTTCACCTGATTGCACTTTGGCCTCCTCTGAACTAGAGTATTTCTCATCACTATCATCAAAATTTGGATGCTCATCATTCAATAATTTTTCAAACTTGTCATCAATTTCCTCGCTATCATAAGGGGCATTAGTGCGTTGGGTCTCCTAACGATATATCCAGAAATCATTAATCTTCTCTTCTTTCCAGTTGTAATTTTTAATCAAGTTGTTGTGAAGAGTAGTCCTAATCTGCTTTGTCTTATCATACTTCCTAGTCTGGTAGTGGAATCTGAGCCAGGGAGGCCAACCACCTTTGGTAGGAATATGAGCTAGGTCTACTATAAGTTCATCTGTATTAGACATTGGATTTCGATGCTTCTCCCAATAAGGCCAGGGGTTGTGTGTTACCTTGACATACTCATTCGAAAAGTCATCATCAGGGTTGTAATTCCACTTATCGCAAATCCATACCAACCTCAGATGAGCCAAATTTTCCTCCAGTGAGTCATGATCCTTCCTCTTGGCCATGATCATGGTCTTGAAGCTCATCGAACAACTAAAAAATGCCTTCTTCTTTGATTTTCCGCTGTAAAAGTTGAAGTCTATAATTGATACCTGGCAGAACACTTCAAGCACCAATATTCGATCTATAAGGCATGTCAAAAGCCAAAAGGGCTCTCCTATGAAGCCACACAAATGCACGAATGTGAAGCCCTCGCCTAGAAACCAGTCACACTTTAGAGTGAAATTATGCATGAACTCAATTTGGTCTGCGTTGAATTGTAAGACAATGTTGTCTTCCCTTAAATCCATCAAAATCATATTTGTAGAGAGGAGGGGAGTCCACATGGAAACTAGCTTCTTCCTTTGGTTTTCATAAAAAATGGACAGCCAAATGCTTTTGGAAGAAGTCGAGATTTCAATGCAAAAACATGTGTGCGAGGAAAGACAAAAGCCTAAATTTTTGCTGAAGTTGGTATTCCACAATCTGGTTGAGCATCTCTTGCATGAGAAATTCTATGAAATCATACCAGAAAATAGAATGTTGCCCACACAATTGAAAACCCAAGCCTAGTTGAAACTCTTGGACCTCTCTGTCGGTGTCCAGGCTGCAAAAAAACACCATCATTGAGAAGGCACCCTTCATATCATCTTTGAAGTTTTTATGTGTTGTTGGGATTTGCATTGGCTTTCTCTGAGATATTTGGATATTTGTGCCTCCACATTATAAAATTTTAGAGCAAGGTCTCTGGTCCTCCAATAGGTCTCCCCTTTTTCTGGAGTGAATGAATCCATTTGAGGTACTTTGGAGTTTCACTCAGGGATGCACAACATATCCTAGATAGCCTGCTTATAGATAATAACACTCAGCTCTTGATCCTCAATGGTGTTGGTATCTGGGTTGAAGTGTCTGATGGCCTCATCGAAAAATTTAGGGCAATAGTGTATGGATGAGACCATATATTTTGGAAGCTCACTGAACCAACATTTCTACGCCAAGGAATCTAGGTCGCTATTCCTTTTCATTCTTTCACAAGCCGCCTCCCTAAGTGTATTAGGGTTCTTTGCAAGGATGGGGTCATGAATATTATCCCATTATTATTTAAATCGATTATGATCTCTATGAGGACTCTTCTTTTTTGCAACCCGCATATTCACCCATGTTGGTTTGTTTGGTATACCAAGCGAGGTGTAAGAGATATCCTTAAACACATAGGCGGTTGGTGCTACACACATGGCCTTAAATAAACTTTGGGCCATTTCTTCTTGCATTTTTATTTGGGAATTCTGAGCAACTGCCATCTTTTACAAACCTTCTACCCAGAAAGCACACTGAAGCGGTATGAATGGAACCCCAAACACAACGCAAGGCTTCTGAACTCAAAACCAAATAGCCTCTTTCTTCAGGTTAAATTCACATCAGGGCAATGAATCTTTTGTGATTACCTTTGCATTTAGTTGCTTTGATGTTATGTGCATCACATTGAAATCTTTAACAATTCTGATCTTCCAAGTCTCTTTGCGTACTTAAGAAGCTTTATGCTTTTGCATGCGACACTTATTTTTTTCTTCAATTTACTGCCTTCAATTGGTAGATAGCGGTTGCATTTTTTCATTTAATTCGACATGTACTACCAACTCTTATATCCATATGAAGTGAAATACTTTCCTCTTTTGAAAAGACATGAATTCATAATCATATCAATGCTAACATCCCTTCAACATGATTTTTCTTGAGAAATTGAGCCATCGGTGAAGTGCTTGGCATCCTCTCACATGCCTTTTCCATTAATATCCCTAAAAGCATAATTAAGCTGAAAAAATAATGAGTACCTTAGAAATATTCACACTTCAACCTTGGAGCTTGAAACTGCCTGCATCATGACACCTCAACATTCATTCGTATAAGCCATTTCTTAGGATTGCCACCAATTTGCACTAATTGATTGTCTTTCCTTAATCTTGCACACAACAATTCGTACCTACCAATGCAATTGGGTTGGAATATTGAGCTGGCCTTTTGGTGGGATTTTCAAGTTAACGCTAGACTATCACCATGCTTGGTAGGTAGGCTACCTCAGATATTTCTATAAATAGGGCATAATACAGTAGTAGAATTACACTTAACGATTAACAAAAGTAGCATTGGGTAATTTAGGTAGGATTATTGTTTAGGTGGTTGAGTAGGTTCTGAATTTGCATAGGTCGTAGACTTAGGTGATTGAGTAGAGGCTGATACAATGAATGATCCAATTATTCTAGTGTGCAAAAAGTCTCAAACAAATTTTTTGGGAGATATTTCCAATAGGCGCCTCAAACGCATGACTAAAAACAAGCACTCATTGGCTATTATAGCCATGAAATAAGTTTTGGGCAGGGATTGTATTGAGTATGAAGATAAGTATGAGGTGAATACTGATATCTAATCCCATTTTTTTTCCTTGTTTCTTGACATTCAAGTTCCAAAATCCATGATTCTTCACTTGATGCTCCAGATTTTTCCAAAGAGGTACCTCAGAGGTCTTGGTGAAGCAGTGACCAATGCAGTGTATGGCTTGGGCCTTCTTGTTGCTAGTGACCTACAAGGGCATATCAAAGAATACATGGTGGTACAATGGGTGCCATTCCTAAGCAGGTTTCAACTCCATTCTCTTGTTGAGCATCGTGAGAGAGCCACCTGTGCATGCCACTTTCTGTTGTGCTGCTACAATGTACTGTTGTTTCATGACATGGATTGGTATGCTGATTTTAGGAACCTCGTGTTCCCACCACCGCTCATTGTGGGTGTTGATGCTATTTCTCTAGGTCCTGTTGCTTCTAACAATGTACCTTCTCCTGATACTTGAAGCCCCAAAACACTTTTCCTCTCATATATATATGCCTAAAAAAGGTCTTGCATACATATATATGTAAGGAAGTGGTATACATATAATCATACTTTTGGAGTGCATGGCCCCAGAGCCATTTTGACACTATTTTCCATCAAAGTACATATATATAACAAATATACTTGCTTATCTTAGACTCTTTGTCTTTATATCTTGTATCTTCGCATATGGATTAAATTGAATTCTTCGCATATGAATTTACTTTCTGCAACATGAGCAGTATAATATTTCTTTGTTCTTGTAATAATGAGTCTCATGAATTTTCTTGCTTCCTACATTTGTGAAATTGCTGAAAAGACTAGCTGACAAAACATGAAAGGGAAATTAATTGTATTATTTGCATATTTACACTTCATGAACTAACTTGAAGCTTAATTGAACAATTTTAAATGAATCCCATTAACTGGAATTCCCAGTGCTTCTTGTTCCATGTTCTCTAATTCAAATGCATTGTGTTGTTTTCACTGGATTATTTTGAAAGGACCTTCCTAGAGTTTGTCAAAATTTCCATGTTGGTGAGGCTTTGTAGCCCTTTCATTGAGCTTTAGTACTAGGTCTCTGCATTTTAGACCTTGGTCTAAATTTTTTTTGTCGAACCATTTCTTAACCACCTGCTGACGGTTGGACATGGCTATTAGGGCCTTCTCCCTTTTTTCTTGTACTTCCAACAATTTGGCCAACCAAACCTCCAGTGCTCCATTTTCTTCAATTTCTAGAGACTTGAGTAGTTGTAGCATGGATATCTCTATAGAGATGGGTAATAGTGCCTCATTCCCATACACTAGCTTGTATTCTAAAGTCTTGAGGTCTTGCTTAGGAGTTATGTGGTCTTCCCATAACATTGTCTGAAGATTCTTGTTCCATTCTTTCTCATGATCGGACCTAATCCTTTTAATGAGTCAGACTAGATTCTTGCTAGTTGACTCAGCCAAACCATTCCCTTGCAAGTAGTAGTTTGATGATGTTTTCGAGAATATGCCATGCTCAAATGCTAACTGAAATACCTTGGAGCTTAAGAAAGCTTTGGAATTATCTAAGATGATAGTCTTTGGTGCATCAAATCTTGTTACTAGCCCCTCAAGCAAGTCCAAAATTTATGCCTCTATCTCATTCTTCAGGGGTAGGGCTTTAGTCCACCTTGTGAAGTAGTCTTTGGTTGTGAGAATCCACTTGTGACCGGTGATGGAGGTGGGGTTGATCACCATGATGAAATCTAGCCCCCATTGCACAAACAGTTCATCCACTACTATTAGATTGAGAGGCATGGTAGAATTTTTCCTTCTCCCTGTGTAGAATTGGAATTCTTTACAAGATTTTCTCATTTTGGAGGATTCATTGAATAATGTAAGCCAGAAGTACCCAATGCATAAATTTTTGATGGTGGTGGTCTTCATAGATAATTGTCTACCTTCCGAGCTACTATGGAAGGTGTCAAAAATTTTATTTTCTTGCTCCATGGTGATGCATCACAGTAAGACGCTATTGAAATTCCTCTTGAAAATGATCCCTTCAATAAGTGAGTACCCACTATTTTTACCCACTATTTTTTAGTCGATAGAATCTTCTTCTATGAGAAATGAGTCCTGATGAATAATTTTTGGTGTGCATATATCTTACTCTCTTCCAATCAACAACCTTCAGGTTTAGACTCATTTGTTAGGACTAGCTCCGCTTTCTCTTCCTCAATTTCCATTTATTCATCATGTGCCAAATATTCACACAACCCTCTTCATTTAACAATATTTTTAGGCTTGACCTCAATGTCATATTTTAGGATCTTAGTGATCCAATTGGCCCTATTTTTGGTTATTTCTCCTTCCACGATGTACTCGCACACACTGGAATGTGTGACATAAATGATCACCTTATTGCAAGATATAAGATGCTAGAAATTCTTGAGTCCCTTTATAATTGTGAACACTTTCCTTTCAACAAAGTTATAGTTCGGATCATACTCCTTCAACATCTGGGAATGAAATGCTATAGGATGTTCTCCCTTTCCTTCATTGTCCTTCTGAGTTAGAATAGTGGTGATGATTTTCTTGCTACTAAAAACATACATTATGAAGTCTTTTGACAAGTGTGGATTTACCAACACAAGAGCTAAGGAAATAAAATCCTTCACCCTCTCAAAGGCTTCTCTCGCTTCTTTTGTCCATTTGAACAAATGGTCCTTTTTTAGCATCAGGGTGATTCATCTAATTATTCCTGCAAAATCATAAATAAACTTGCTTACAAAGTTAACCTTCCCCAAAAAAATTGGAATCCTTTTTTGCTTATTGGAAGGGGAAGTTCTCTTATTGCTTTTACCCTTTTGGGGTCAATAGCAATTCCTTCTTGGGACACTACATGCCCAACCAATTTTCCTTGCAGTACTCCAAAAACACATTTTTTTAGGTTCAGGGACACCCCGAACTCTTGGAATTTTTTAAAAACCATTTCTAGATGATCAAAATGGTAATATTTGGACTTTGAAAATACTGTTAGATCATCTAAATAGATGAGGATGATTTTGTTGAAGACGATGTCCATAGCCCATTGGAAGGTGGCTCCTGCATTTGAGAGGCCGAAAGGCATTTTAGCATATGAAAATGTTCCCCACTTGGTGTTGAACGTGGTTTTGTGTTGACCTTCTTCTTTAACTTGAACCTGATTGTAGCCTAAGAAGCCATCCAATAAAGAAAATATCTCCAAACCTACCATAGTTTTCAAGATTGATTCCATGGAAGGTAGTGGGTAATGATCCTCCAGTGATGCCCTCTTTAGATCATGGAAGTCAACAAATAGATGGATGTATCCATTTTTCTTTCAGATCGGAATGAGGTTAGATACCCACGTACTGTGCTTGATTAGAAAGACAATCCTAGACTGGATCAGTTTCCCTAGCTCTTGTTCCATTAAGGCTTCAATATTTGGATTGACGGGCCTCTATTTTTTCTGAACAGGTTTAGCACCTTCTGTTAGTTCAATGGTGTGCTATATGATTTCAAGATCATATCCCCTAAGGTCATCATAAGACCGGGCCATGAACCCTTTGTATTTTTTACAAAAGTGCATACTCCTATCTTTGTCACGTTGCAAAACTTCTTTCCTGACCTTCATTTTTCTTCCATCTCTGACCTCAAGGTCAGTGTAATCTACTTGGTCTGCTATAAATTTTCTCCTATCATTTCTTGCATCATCATAGTCGAACTTATTTTTGAGAGTTACCAGCCCTTTTGGAAGTTTGTTTGATCTCAACTGAATGATCTGCCCTTCATATGCTTCTTCAATCTTTGGCTAGAACTGATTGGAAAACTCTCTAGACTGTTGAATGAATGAGGCAATGTGTTTGTCACTTTCAAATACTTGCTAGATCTGATCATTATCATGAATGGAGGGTTAGAAAATCACTAGCACAAAGTTCACATTCTTAATTAAATCATAGATAGGATTGAATTGAGATCCTATTATTACCATGTGATTCATAGTTGAATTCCACTCTCTTGGCACTGCGTGAATGTTAAAAGCTTCAAATATTTCAATGAGGTCCCATACCCTATGCCTATAAGACCGCATTTGAACATTTTTCATAGAAGAGATGTTTCTAACTTGATTGATTACAAGTTTGGAATCTTTGAACGCCATTATTTATTTGACACCCATGCACTCTGCGAGGCTTAGCCCTTGTACCAAACCTTCATATTCACCTTCATTTTTTGAGCAAGAAAAATGGAAACATAATGATCTAAGAATTTTTTCATTGGATGGAGATGTTAGGCATATCTTGACACCAACATTGAATTTGCATCTTGCACCGTCAAAGTGCAATGTCCAGATCTCATAGGCTTGTTTGGCCACATAGTCTTTCAATACCCTCAGGAATTCTTGATCATCATCATAGATGATATAAGTGGCCAATCTGTTAGCCTGGTCTTTAGTTACTTTCTCATCTCTGAGTAGCTTGATACCACCAACTTCTTCTTTGGTGAAAGAAGTATGAGTGTCTTCAAATTTGATCATGGCTTCATCAGCTACATGTTCTAAATATACAAGTCTTGATATTATCTCCATCTTAGCTCCATGCTTGGTCCTAAGAATTAGATGGGACCAATCCAAAGAAAGGTATCCACCTATCTTTGAGGTGAATTCTTAGGATAGGCAGATGTCGAACATGGGAGGAACATCTATGATCACAATATCTTGTGACATCGTGATGCTAGGATAGGAGAACAAGGTCAAGAGGAGGTATTTATAATGAGACCTATGGTTTTGACCTTGTTCCCATCCAATTACATAATCCTCTTTTTAAGGGCTCATAGCTAAGCCCTAGGGATTTCTCTACATGCTTGGGCATGATTGTGGTGCTAGCACTAGAGTCAATAATGGAGTTGTGCAATAGTTTCTTTTCCATAATGAGGGTTAAGAAAAATGGTTTAGGCTTTGGTTTCTCCTCTTTGACTTTGGTCGAAGCCTCTTCTACCGTGTTCATGAGAAATTTGGCCGGTGGTGATAAGTCAATAACATTTTTGGAAGCTTGTTCTATTGGTTCACAATCACATTTTCTTGAAGGGATTTTTGTAGAAATGATTTTTTCTCTAGAATGGCTAAGATATGCCAATGGGATACATTAGCAACACATTTCTTCAATTTTTCCACTACGTTGAAAGGTGATAGATTTGGAGGCTTTTGTTCCTTGGCCCTGGTGATGAAAATATCCTTGCATAGTTGTGGTTGTGGAGCAATTATGGAAGGGCCATGGGGTTGGCCCAAGACACTTCTAGGCTATAGAATAATCGACTCACCCATGAACCTCCTTTTTGATCAGGTATTGTAGTCAGACCACGCTTGCAGGGTCTCCGATGTGGATGCTTCATATGTGAACATTTCTTCCTCCCCTTCCATCCATGAGAAAAGGGCGTGATCGGGAGCTATGCCATTTTCTTGTTCCAAGGACATTCCCCACATCTGTGCGGTAAGAATCATGTTCTCCATTTGGGGAGAGGCATATGTATAACCTCCTAAATTTGGTGCTAATCCTTGGCTGCATTGTTCCACAAAATTTTGTTGTAAGTTTCCATGTAGACAATTTTGAGGCATATGTGTGTCACCGTAGGGAAAGCATCGGGGATTGAAATCTTTAGCTAGATTGTTCTACCCTGTGGCAACTCTTTGCTTGTAATTTTTGGAACAAATCCCAATGGAGTTGGTACCAGTACTATCTAGTTATTTGTCTAGGTTTGTAGATTTTTACATGTGGCTCCTTGATATTGGTTTTGTTGGTAGGAGGGTCTTCTGCCTTGATAACTTTGATAGGCTGGTCTTGGAGGAGTGACCTGATTGCACTTGATAGTGGTTACTTAATTTGTTAAGTTTCGTAACATCTCCTTTATGTTTCTCATCTCATCCTTTGAAGCACTAGATGCAGAAGCAACATTCTATGATGCACTTTGGTATGTGTACATAGATGAGGGTGGCACGGGTGTGCTAGTAGATGGCATCTCCTGGGTGGAAATTGATACTTCAAGGAGTATCGACATAATGGGGCAAGGTAAAAAATTCCCGATGTTGATTAGATTATTCTTTGCCTTCATTGCTACGTTATATGCATCTGATAGTGTAATTCTGCTAAGTGACTGGATCATCACTGAGATGTCGATGGTGATGGATTTTAAGTAGAATATGAATGCCAACTCGGCTAATGGACATATAGAACTTGGATCCTCTACTAGGTTGTATTGAATTGAGCATTGAAGTTTGTCATGGTTTCAGATGGGGCCCTCTTTATAGTCGATAGCTGATGATATAGCGAAGACCTATCTCCGTTGTTCAAGAATCTTTAATAAAAAGGATCATTGAGCTAATCCCAAGTATTGATAGTATTAGCCAACAAAGTGAGATAATAATCTAATGCTTTTCTTTAGAGAGAAGCTTCAAGCAATCTTAGTGCTATGTTCTAATCTATAACTTCGTGTACCAAACACATGTCCACCAGATCTTGTAGATGTTCAGAGGGTGTTTTTGAACCATCTCCGATAAATTTAGGAATAGCTTTGAGATCAGAGACCAGGATATGAGCCCAAAAGTTGGGTACAACTAGGGCTACAAGGGGACTACTAGCATCCCAAGACACATAATTTTGATTAGTGATAGGTATCATGGCTAGTGGAGGATTCAAAATGTTAATGTGATAGGTTCTAGTTGGTACTACTCCTAATGTTGATACCAAAAAACCAAGGTTCTTTGTTGTTTGGGATCTTGTGATAGGTCAATGGCTCATATACCTACTCAAGGTTTAAGCACATCTAGAAGGTCCCATTGGGCATGCCAGGAAAAAGAAATTGTTGATGCCAAAAATTGACAAGGTAATAAACTTAATGGGAAACTCAGTTAAAGGAGGGACCTATTGCGCTAAACTGAGTAACCTATGGATTTTAAAGAAGTTGGCTTCTTCTATAACCAGAGTTTTGAATGGGAAAAATAATCAAATAAAAATAAAAGATCTAACTAGGGCGATGCACCAAGATTTAGATGTAAGGCATGATAGACCTATCTTGAGTATGTAATCTCAGGGCCCGTTCAACAATCTGCTATGTCCTAGAATGGAAAAAAATAAAGGTAGAAGTCTAAATGATTTTCCAAATGACAAAATAATATTCATGCATATTTACTAAAAATAGGATTCAGAGACATGATCTAAACCATCAAAATTTCATTAAATTTATAGAATTTCTTCAAATGAAACATTCAGTACCGTAACGACACAGTAAAACTTATCAAATATCCTAAGAAAAAATAAAGGCCAAACATGGGCACAGTCTATAAATTCTTTACAATAATCTAAAAGAAATAAAAGGCCTAATTCTTCTACCAATTTCTTTGTCAAAATCTAAACTCATTCTTCGAAAGAAGAAGCAATATTTATAATAAAAAATCCCTAGCCTAGTGAGCTAGTTACATAAAAGATCCTTCGATCATGAGCAATGATGTGTATAGAAATGATTTTCCTTGACCATTGCAACAAAAAAAGATTCAGGCCATGAACGAGGTTGCCCAGCGCTAGATGCACCCCCTTTGATTGATGACAGTGGTCCTAGCAGACTAGAGCGTCAACACATGTTACCCATTCATGATGATTGTTATAATACATGGCAGTTGCTTGAAGCTATCACTTTCTTCCTTCTTCGATGTGATGAAGCCTTTAGAAGATCCATACAACCAGTGATCAGGTCCTGATGTTCATCATTCTCTTTATGTGATGAAAAATTGCACGGTGAAGAGACATGGAGGTCTCCCAAGCATATTGTGTTGTAGGTGGGGCCATCGAGGAATGTATGTAGACTGATGCTACGTGGCTTGCAATTGGGGCACAATGTGGGAGCGACAGGGAGAAGCACTGAAGAGTTCGAATTGCTAACATGTGGAAGCATGGAGGGGGCTTTCAAAAAGTGAAGGAAAGGATCCTTGTGACACCTGGCTGACAGATGGTAACATTTAGATAAAACTTTGCGAAAGGAACCTAATGTTGCTTTCAATATGTGGGTGTGGCTGGTACTTAGCAAAAATAAAATAATCCAAAGGGGAGCTTAGGGAAATAAATATTCACAGATAAATCAACTTCCCACCTATCCTAGATTTCCTAGATGCCACTATCCTACAATGATCCTCTAGGAAATATGATATAAAGGAGTTTAAAGCTCCTAAATCAAACATGGAAATATAATTCCTTCATCATACTTGTGATCTCTAAAAGTATGGCTTGGAAATTATTGACCATTACATAAAACCCTATGAAACTTTCAAATGTCTATAAATATCATTAATCAAGGATTTGAATGAGGTAGAGGTGGAATATACTCCCATCAATCAAAGAGATGAATTTATCTTATTTCTTAATTTACCCAAGTAAATAACATTACTTACCTAAGTAAAATTTTTTGAACAAAGGTTATCATTGATGTCAAAGGCTTCCATTTATGAAGAGGATTGATGTCAAAGGTTGTCATTGTTGTCAAGGAGTACTTGAACTATCATTATATTCCATCAAATTATCATTTTGAGTTGTAGAGATTTGCAGAAATATAATGTTATATTTTTGGTAGTATGTTGTGTGTCAAAAGTTTATAATAATTGCATACCTTTCTGTGTTGGTAATTTTACTATCATATCAATCATATCACTAAAACATGAAACATACATTACTATTTTTATTGACGAGTGACTACCTTACGAACTTGATGTGATTGTTGTATTCTTGCACTATCATGCATGTATCTATTCATTATAAACAATGGTGGTCCAAAACACCATACCAGAATGTTTCAGTTTAATGTTTCTCATGTATCCCTTTTGGAGACATTGTAGGCTTTGTGATTTGAAAGGAGAGTATACCTACACTTTTTCTATCATATTCTAGAGTTCCAGAGCATATGTTCAATATGCAAATTTTTTGGAGTGACAAAAGGTTCTTGTAATGTCATAAAATTGCACCCCTTGCAATTTCACATACATTATTTTATCCACTTTAGTGTCCACTCCCTTAGCATTTGTGTAAGCTCATTTTAGTCCATGCATCAACCTTTTACCCCTCTCAAGATGCTTAAGACCCCCTTTTTCAACAACTACCTTTGCTCATTAGATTTGTGTCAAATCTTGTGCTTTCCTTGTTCCCACCATTCTTAAGCATGATTTATCTAGATATTAGTGTCTTGCATGGACGTTCACGTGTCACATTAGTGTCCCATGACATTTTAATGTTAAAATGACCATTTCTAAGCATTTTTTCCACTTGTTACCTTCTTTTGTCAGTGGTAACAGTTTGGGATAATTTGCAATGGCTCTAGAACCTTCTTTTCCCTTTGATTCTCTCTTTTTAATCCATCACTTTCATTCTATTGATCTCTCTGATTCTTTCTCTCTTGGATACACTCTCTTTTATCTTTTGTTTCTCTTGCTCTCTTTCTTGCACATCACTCTACAACTTTCTACAACACTTTCAAGCTCTTTTGGCATCACTCTTTGAAACTCTCTCATATTCTTACAATGTTCTCTACAACTCTCTCTAGCTTCCTTAAGCCTTACAAGTGATATATCTCTTATCTTGTTTCTTTGAGCATCTTGGGATTTATCTCATCCCCTATCTATTACATCTCTATTTTGTGATACGAGTTCTCCTCCTTGAGCAGAGTTTGATTTTATCACTCGTGTTTATTTCATTTTTTCTTATTATTTATCTCTATCTATTTGGTTTTTCATGGAGGTGGGAACACCAAAATAGAGGTTTGATTGAGGCAAGCCCCTAAACAACCCCAACATTTTTTCCTCAGTCTTCTATGTACAAGTGTTGATGATATCTACTTGCCAGAGGGTTCATTACTCGGGTTGTTGTGAGCATTTTTTATCCCTTACTCTCTTAATTTATCATTTATACTTCACTTTATTTTAGTTCTGTTATATTTTTTTACCTTCTTGCATTCTAGAAGTTCTTATTAATCAGATTTTTAGTAGTCGCTTTTCTATTTTCTATAATAATCTCAAGTTTTAGTCTATACAAGATGCTAGTACGCCTTTGGGAATCCAGCATACCACACTTATTTCCTTGTTTTGTGCTGCTATCCTTTGGCTAAGAGCCCATCAATTTATCTAGAAAACCTCAATGATCTGCTCATTCTAATTCTCAAACTCTCACCTTTTCATTCTAAGGTAGTTTAGCGCACTTCATTTCATGGGACTCTCTTGAAAATAAAGAGACTTGTAAGAAATGAATCCCCCTTCTCTACATTTTGTGAACCTGACGTGAACAATCATTCCATAAAAAAGGACAAATCAAATATTTATCCTTCAAAAATATTTTTTTGGGGTGCTGCCTCGAACCCCATTCCATGTCGCCAATAGTGATATACGCTAACCTTCGATTGTGTTGTCTATATCTATATTAAAAAATGCACTTTCTATCTTTCTTCCTTCTATCTCTTTCCAAATTTATTAAAAACTTCAAGAAGTCCTCTTACAAGTGCATGAAAGTGAATTCTTTTCTCCTCTCCTATTATTCTTTATTGATCTCTCTCTTGGAATTCCTACTAAGGATATTTTTGTGTAAGAGGATAAAATCATCGATACCTTTCTTAATGTTACTCTACCTTCTCTTCATTCTAATGCACTCTCTTCTAGAGAGATTACATTTGTGAATGATGAATCTCGCCTTCATTCCAATGCACTCTCTTCTAGAGATGTTACATTAGTAAATATTGAATTTTCTCTCACATAAGATCCTCCAAGGATAGATGTTTAGCATATTTCTTCGAATGATTCCTCTAGGAATTGTATCCGTAAATATAATCTATCTTTTTCACCCCTTAAAAACCTAAGAGACTAGTCATTTCTCTGACTCTAGCTACTCCTTCTCCTAAAAGGATTTTTTCTATTAATGGTGTTCCATTTAATAGTGATTATCCTAATATTTCTAAGGCTCCCTTGTATAGAGTGGTAGCCAATACTTATAATACTAGAAGGACTAAAAAAAATGTAATCAGCCTACTTCTTTACCACCTTCTCAACCAAGTCTTCCTCAAGCACCTAAATCTACAAATAAAGAACCTGGTGATTATGATCTTGTCGAAAAAATCTATGTTACTCTGGCCAAGATCTCATTATGGGACTTGCTTCAATCTACTTTGATTTATCAAGGTATGCTTCAGGAAGTCTTCCAAAAGATCCTCTTTCCTTATTCTACTAGGCCGATGGATGTTAATACATTGATATCCCATATTCTTGTGGATTCACCGAAGATTACATTTTATCCATCGGAACTCCCACCCTCAGAAGTACAAAAGCAAGCAAACCCTCTAATGATCATAGTTACTATTAATAGAATTGACATTAGACGTACTCTTATTGACACCGGTTTGGTGCTCAATGTACGTAGCATTGATCTATTGCCTAAAATTAATATTTATTCATATTCTCTTGTTGCTTCTTCCTTATGCATTCATGGTTTTGATAATGTTATTTGACAAGCCTTAGGAATGATAATATTTCCTTTAAGGTTGGCACCCATTACCATACCCACCATGGTATATTTTATGTCAGGAAAGTTACCATATAACTTACTTCTTGGTAAATCATGGATTCACGCTATGAGTGTAGTATCATCTACCCTAGATAAATCTATTAAATCTATTCATAATAATTGAGTAGTCACAATCAGGGATGACCTTGATCATATACACTTATGTGAGATGATAGTTGTTGGTCAGGATTTTGCTGCACTTACTATTTAAAATCTTGTCCCTTAATTGTATTTCATGTGTTGATGTCTACTCCAGTAGTACCATTTACAAAGGATACTCTTGAGACATATGTACCTAAAGAAGATCCTTTAGAAGCACAAGATCTTGAGTCTACTCCTACTTCTTATCAAAATAATGCATGTCTTGGTGATGATTAAGGTTCTCTAGACTTTATAGAATCCTTCATTGGAGTATATAAAGTTGACCTGATCCACTTAGACCTTCTGATAACATCATCCAAACCTGCTATCAAAGATGATTATTCTTCTGCATCATGGGATAATGTGAACGAAAATTGTAATGTTCTTAATGTTGATCACCCTTCCTCTGAGCAGGATGATCATACCTCTTTTAGAGAGGCTAATGTTGGCAATCCTATCAAGAAGGTTGATGGTGATCATGTAGAGGAGTACAATCTCATGTAGAGGAATAATGCTCTTTATGAAGATCCTCCTCCTTCTCAATATTTGAGAACATGTTATAGCCCTGGATTTAAATTTGTCTCTAAAAATGGATATGGGCGTAAAGGTTGTGGGCATAATGAACAAGGCATTTAGGTCCCTATAGAATGTGTACATCATAAATGTAATTTAGGGTTTAGTGGCTCATATGAGCGATCTAAATGGAAACCATGGTTAAATGTTGACATGATTCCCACTCAACCTCATTCCCTTGAAGTGATTCATCCTCCATTATCTACTATCTTCATGTCTTCTTCTTGTGAGCAGTCAAATTTTTCTTCACAAGAGAAAGGGTTGCTTCTTGCTCCTCATTATTTTTCTGGGAAAGAGCCTATCTTGATGAGGATTTTCAAAGCCCACTTGATTAATCTTCCACCTCCTACACATAATAAATCTCATAAGCATGATCAAGTAAAAAACTTTATGTTCATACAATCGAGTTCCTGGCCATTCCACTAGTGAATGTAAGGCCTTGAAGGATGAAATACAACTTCATGATTTTGGTGTCATCACTTTTCCATTTGTTGATGTGTCTATTTCTTCTTTGCATGCTGATTAAAATTGAGGTTTGCCTCTATCCTTTCTATGATTATAATCTTCTCATGCAGCTCTTACACCTCCCTTTTACTGTGTTGCTACCAGTTGTATCTTTAATTTCTCATTGTCATTCATGGTTGCATACTATTGTGTGCAATCATATTCTTTTTGTGGTAGTCACACAATAGTATCTTTCATGGTTCTCCTCCCCTATGTGCTAGGGAGAAATCATAACTTGTTCAGAGATATGAATTCTTCTTAAGGACCCCCTCCCTTCTTTATCTTTTAATTGGATCATTCCTTTGAATGGGCCCCTTTGTGTCTTGAAGGGTTTCTGACCGAAGGAACCCAATTTGAAAGCTTTTTCTCTCAAATGAATTCTATGGTGTCTTGCAACTATTTATTCTATCTATCTGTATCAAACATCTTATATCTTGGTGTCTAGCTTGGGGGAAACCTGACTAGACCTATCTTATATCTTCACATCTAGCTTGGGGGCAACCTAACTAGACCTATACTTCTATGAATATCCTACAACATAGTTTGCAATAGCCACAAGTTTATCTAATTAGTTTTTCTCTATAGGACCGAGAATCTATAGAGATTATTTGCATGAAGCTTTCCTAACATATTTTATATGTGGATTAACATGTTTCTTTGTAGGACCAAGCACCTGTGGAGCTTCTTTTACAATAAATATTTTCTTACAATACCGAGAACCTATAAGGGTCAATCCGACTCTACAAATCCTTTCACATCAAGCCTCGTAGGATTGAGAACTTGTGGTGCCCCCTTTTCAGGACAAATCACTTGTGAAGCGGTTTCATTTTGCAAGACCAAGCACCTATAGAGTCTTTGTTAAAATTCAATAGGACCAAGTACCTATGGAGCCATCTCTTTTCTCTGTTATCTCTTCTCTTCATAATTGTATATTAGAGGGAAGTAAGTTAGATAGTAGTATACATTTTGAATAGAGCTCAAATCAAATGAAAGACTGACAAAAAACCATATGAGTTGTGGAGAGGAAGATCGAATTTAGTTAGACATATCAAGATATTTGGAAGAAAATTCTACATCAAAAGACATGAAGAAAATTTGCATAATTTTTATTCTAGATCTGATGAAGGTATTTTTCTTGGATACTCTTTGAGAAGTAAATCATATAGATGTTACAAAAAAATGCTAAAGAGGATTGTGGAAAGTGAAAATGTGAGAGTTTATGAGACAATTCAATCTACTGGTACTCTGGAAGTAGAAGATTATGAAGAACCAATCTGTAATAGTGATGAAGATTCAAAAGTTGTTACAAAAACTCCAACAAAGTATGTTAAGAAGAATCACTTTGATGACTAGATTATAGGAGATAAAGACAATGGGGTTTAGACCTAGAGGAGAATTAAGAAGGAAAATGAGAAAGTATATTTTTATCTCCTATAAAAGATAGACCCTAAGTCTTATAGAGAAGAAAGCAAAGGGAAAGGCTAGATAGAAGCTATGGAGGAAACAAGAAGAATGAAACTTGGGAACTGGTCTGAAGACCTAAAGGAAATAATATGATTGGAACCAAGTGGGTTTTTAGAAACAAGATAAATTAAGAAGGTGAAGTGATCCAAAACAAGGCTAGACTTGTGTGTAAAGGATATGCTTAAGTTGAAGGCATATAATTCAAAGAGAGATTTTCTCTAGTAGCAAGATTGGAAGCAATCAAGATATTTTTAGCTCTTTCACTATTCAAGGATTTTTATGTACACCAGATGGATATTAATTCAACATTTTTTAATGGACAAATAGAATAAGAGGTCTACATTTAACAATTAAAATGGTTTAGTGTCGTGTAAGGGGGAAATTGGTAAGCGTAGGATAATTATTGTTAAACGAATTAAACAAGATCTAATTCAAAACAAGGATTTAGATTCATACCTATTACTCATGAAATGAAGTTTTTAAGCTATTGAAATCAACTAACGAAATCCTAAGATAACATAATGAATTCAAAAATAAAGAAAACTTTAGCATCCCATGTTCAAGTGTATTCATAATGATGTTGGATCATTTTTGTATCAATGCAAAGCAAAAATCTTCAAAGTTGTGTGATGTTGATTGAAGATACATGTAAAAGCTTCCAAGAAATTAATGATTAATTTGGCATTACTTAATTGTGAAAATATATTGATTCTCTAATTGTTTTTGAGAAGAAATGAGGTTGTTATATAGATTTTGTGTTTTGAAATGAACGATTGAGATCACGTAGTGGAATATCCTGATCAAGGTTCAAAACCATTGAGAGGAATTAGATGGGAAAAATCAATGGATTTTTCTTACGTAATCAATGTGATTGATGAAATCCATTTCAGTGTTCAATGGAATTGAGGAAATAGATTGAGCTTTCGGTGGAATTGCAAAAATCAAGTTGATCCTTCAGTGGGCTTGAAGAATAGACAAATCAGTCAGCCAACTAGTGTGAGAAATTGGGGGATCACAATTTTCTCAATCATGAAAGTGGGTGAGGGTAATTAATTAATCTTTTTTGAGTTGAACATGCAAGTCATGTTTGAATTTTGTAAACAAAGTTGCATTCATTTTTTTTGACCTTTTTGAATGATGTTTGAATAATTTATTTGATTATTCAAGTTTAGGGGAAAGCGATTTAATTAAGTTATTATGTTTTAATAATTTAATTGATTGAGGGGAATAGCCTAAATTAGCGAGATAATTAAATAATTGATTTTATTTAATTAATCAATAGAAATAAAAATAGATTAGGAATTTATTAAATAAATGAAATTTATTTAATTAGTCAAAAATTATATGTAAATCAGTGATGACATGGCATACTTTGCAACAACTAGCCTATTAAGAATATCACTCAAACCCTTTACTCGCCGCTCGCCACCATTTTCAACACAAAGCTGCTCAACAACGTTGAATTAGGGTTTGGAAGTAGACAAGGGCCAAAACCTTTTGAATGTTGATTTTTGAAGCGATGGAGTGGATTTTGTGCAGGTGGAATACATTTTCCTTTTTTTTGCAATCACACCCATGCTGAGCAGATTGCCTGGTGTGTTCAAATCTAATATGGTGAAGTGCTTTGCAGAGGTCTCACTTGGGCTCATCCATGGAAACCCATTTATTATAATTGCAGAGGACTTGGTATCGATTACATATAAATCATGCAATGCATCTAGATCCACCATTCATACAATGATCACACAGCCTGTTCCATTTTGAAATTTGACCGCACCAAAGATTATAATTTGATCAAGGAAGGTGGAAGGCTTTGCAACTAAGGGGAGGTGGTTAGGGCTAGAGTTGCATGGGCACCTAGAAATGAGGTTGGTTCGAGGGTTGAATCTAATTCCTGGTGTGGGAGGTCTAGCCCTCCCCCACAGAGGTAAGATTCCTTCATACCCCTCAATAATTGTCCTCATTAAGTGCTTTCCTTTTGCATTGTTTCTAGGGTTGTCAGTGGCACTTTTGTGTGTTCATTGTGTCTTCTCCTCTTGTATTCTATGGTTGAAGGGCCTGCTATTCCTATAATTGACAATGGAGGGGGGTACATCCCCCTATCTCCCTTTGGGGACTCTATAGTCGTTGGTGGGGTAGTTAATAATAGTAACTACCCCAAGTCTTTTAGGGATGTTGTTGCGTTTGTTCACCCTATATGTTCAAAGAGTGAAAAATTCCTCCTCGAATTTGCAAATGGAGGAGAAGATTCTGGTGAAAATGGAGGAACACAAGGCAAGGTTCCCCCAAATACCACCTTGGTTGCTCCTAACAAGGATATGCTTGAATCTATTCATAAGGAGAGGGGTAGGTTATCTGAGGTTGTAGTCTTCATCGCTGTCGTTGACCTGAAGAACCTCCCCTTGAGAAAATACTTAGATAATTGGTTCAATACTATTTGGAATAAGAAATTAAATGTGAAAATTTCCCTATGCCACATGATTCAAAAGGGTTTATTTTTAATCTATTTTAGAAATCATGATATGCAAAAAAAAATCCATCTTTAGGGTTTTGTTTTGGAAGTTGGGGGCAAATTGTGATGAAATCCTAGCCCTGTCTAGCCCTAGGTGGTTGTTGATCAAGAATTTACCGCAGCATATGTGGTCATTTTTTCACATATTGTGGAGCAATTTGGTAATGTGATCAGGTTAGATTGGCCTAAAATCACCTTGCCAGACTTAAATGCTCAGGTGCTCGTCTCCCTTAACCCCGGGTCATTTTTCCTGCAAACATTGGACTCAAAATTGATGGTGCTATTCATATATGTCCCGTTGAAAACCTCAGAGGGATTTGTGCATGATATCTATGTAGGAAATAAGGGCATGTGAGAAAGAACTTCCCTTTGATCCGTGGGGGTCCTAGCCAACATTAGGCAAAGGCCTCCAAGATTTTTGAAAGGCAATCCTCGCCGACTGATTTGGGTGAGGTCTCTAGTGGGGATTTGATGCCCTCTGCTAGCCTAGATGTCCCTCATGGTGTCACCTCCCATTTTCACTCCTCCCTGTTGTCTTCTCCCCTATCTAGTGGCATCCCTTCTATTATTTTTGAGCCTCTTTTTGCCTCTCTTTCCTTGTCGGTTTGTGATCTAGAGATCTCTACTCGTAGCCACCCCTCCCCATCCTCAAGCCCTCCTCCCTCCCTCCGCCTTATTTTTTGTCCCCTCCTCTATCCCCTTGTTTTTCCCTTGCTCCTAGCTCCAAACTTGATGCTCTAGTAGGCTTTGTTAAGTTAAATGTACAACAGTTAGCTCTACAAGACATATTGAAAAAAAGGTGGTAATTTGAACAAGAATTCTCAAAATAAAATTGAGGGTATTAAAACTTATGTCAATGGCACTATGGTCTATGAAGAAACTATTATTTCTAATTGTCATGTAAGTGAAAAAAAAAGAACTGGGATAACTCCTCCATGGTCAAGAGTCTAATTTTTTCCTTTGAATCTAATCAATCCTCCAAAATCCCATCTGATTCTAGCCTTAAATTATTGGATCCCTTAATTGGTGTGAGTTCCTCTGTCAAGGCTGTCACAAGTGGGGTAGAGGAGGCCAATGCAGGTAATTATGGGGGCTCTTCCTTTGCCCCATTTTGGGACTCCCTTGATTCTTTCACTGATTTGGTCAATAGGTGGTCGGTGGAGATGACTAATGATCCACTTGTGGAGGCTTCCACTCTCTACCCAACCAGTGATCCTACAAGTCCCTTTGGTTACCTTGATGGTGAAAAAACCCCTAGAAGTACTGTGGGCCTCCCTTGTAATGAGAATATAGAGAATAGTGATGGGAAATACCTTGGAAGTAAACTTGAGTTGGGCCTACAAGGTGCTGAAACCACTAATGGGGATTCTATCCCCCTCCTCCCCCCAAAGAGCCTAAAAAAAGGGGTAGGAAGAAAGGAAACACCACAACCATTTATGAGAATGGGACTGTGATCTCCAAAAGGAAAAGAAAGAATACCAACATAGTGTTGGTTGTACCCTCTCCCAAAAGAATCGAAAATGAGGAAAGTGCTATCAAGTTCTTTGAAATGTTTAAGAATGCCAAATAGCCCCCTAACCCCAAGTGAAATAATGATGATTAACCTTACCTCTTGGAATTTTAGGGGTTTAGAATCCCTTGATAGAAAGTATGTAGTCAAAATATTTCTTAATCTAGATCAAAACAAGGATTTTGTCTTCCTTCAAGAACTCAAAGCTATAGGATTTATGCTTGAAACCAACTTAAAGTATATTTGGGGGAGCTCATGGTTCATGGCCTCCAAGCATGAGAAAGGAAAAGGGGGTGTTTACCTCCTAGTGGCTAATAAATGGAAACCCTTCCTCACTAACTCAGGGGTCTCTCTGTGCAACAGGGTAGTTTGGGCCACCTTTGAAAGGAGCAATGCCAAATTTTTTGCTTGCTCAATTTATGCTCCAAATTATTATCTTAGTAGGAGTGAGCTCAGGAGGTGGATTGCAGGGCTTCCAGATCACCCTTGGGTTTTAGGTGGGGACTTTAACATGATTGAACATAGAGAAGATAAAAAGGGTGGTATTGATATGGAGTGGAAAGGCAATGAGAGACACTATTGGCTCAAAATGAAGAATAAGCTCAATATTATCAATCCTCTTGAAGGTCTTAAATAAGAAAGTAATGGTGTATGGTTTTATTGGTGTAATGCCCAGAAGGGTTACAAAATAATATATAGTAGGTTGGATATATTTTATGCCAATAATGATAGTTTCTGCTTTGAGTCGTTCAATGAAGGGAATAAAGTCTTGGTTTATCTATACACACTTCCAGACCATCACCTAATTAAAGATAAAATAACTATAAATTATGGGATCAAGATTAGGCCCAATAATAAAGATATTTTCCTTCTCAACACTTGTTTATTGAGGGACCAAGATTGCATTAAGGCTATAAATACCTTAAGAGGTATCAATAGGTGGATGTTGAAAGACCTCAGCCGCATTAAAAGATGGAATCAAAATGTGTCGGTATGGAATTATATCTTCCAGACAATTGGTAGGAAAAAGGCCCTGGATAGGAGGAGGGAAGAAGATCACCTCTAGGATGTCTTACTTGCTGTTGAATTGAGGATTCAGGAAAAACATATAGATGAGCAGTTCTATGAGGAGCTCAACAAGGAAAAAAATCCTTGACGAAGCTGCAAGACAATAAGATACAAGGGTTGAGAGTGAGGGCTATGCTCAATTGGCTTAGTATTGAAGATAAAGGGGCAATGTTCTTTTTCAAGTATATAAAAGAAAAAGGCATGAAGGAGGAAATTGATCAGATCTATCACAATGGTGTGACCCTGTCAAATCAAGAAGACATCTTGCAACAGTTTACTCTTTTCTACAAGGACCTCTTCAAATCCGAAGATGATGGGACAGTCTGTTAGGGGGCTAGGAACAAGCTCCAAAGTTTGATTCCTAGGAAAATCTCTGAAGAAGACAATATACAATTAGCTACTAATATTTCAAAGGAAGAGATCAAAAGGGAAATCCTTGCCATGAGTAATGATAAATCTATGGGGTTTGATGGTCTCCCAGTGGAATTCTACAAGGTCTTCATTGATTGGATTTGTGAAGATCTCCACTAATTTTATATGGAAGCCCTTGCCAAAGGGTCATTGGGGCATTGTATCAACCAAGGCATAATCAAATTTTCCTAAAGAAGGATATAAAACATTGAGTAAAAATTGGAGACCTATCACTTTGTTGAACGTCTCCTACAAAGTTCTTGCAAAAGTTCTAGCTATGAGGCTCACCAATATCCTCCCCAAATTCATAAACTTGACCTAGATTGGGTTTATCAAGGGGAGATACATACTTGAAAACTTGATAACTAGCTAGGAAGCTCTAGATTGGGCCAAAAGATCACAACATAATGTGGCAATGCTCTTATTGGATTTTGAGAAGGCTTATGACAAAGTGGAGTGGTCTTTCTTAAAAATGACTCTAGAATATTTTGGGTTTCGACAAGGCTTCATCAGGATGATCAACACCCTCCTAAATGATGCATATGCTATGATAGAAGTGAATGGAACAAAGTCGGAAGCCATTAAGTTAGAGAGGTCAATTAGGCAAGGGTG
This sequence comes from Sequoiadendron giganteum, assembly GCA_007115665.2. Taxonomy (NCBI): domain Eukaryota; kingdom Viridiplantae; phylum Streptophyta; class Pinopsida; order Cupressales; family Cupressaceae; genus Sequoiadendron; species Sequoiadendron giganteum. Next base: position 380,103,641 of record CM021109.1, on the reverse strand, counting down.
TCCTATTGCGTCTTCCTTGTTTTTCATTACCTCAGATTCCCTTCATTATCTACTAAGGGACAATATTTTATCTCCAAAAGTGATAGGGTTCTCTCTACCTGATAATAATGAGCTCCTAAATATTCAATTTGCAGATGATACTTCTATTTTCTTAGAGTTGGAAGAGGAAAATTTAAACAGGTTACTTACTAAGTTAGATCTTTTTTTCCTAGCCTCTAGAGCAAAGGTCTCAAAGGCTAAGTCTATCTTACTAGGGTGGCTTGACAACCCCCCTAGCTGGTTACAAAATTTTGATCTTAAATGGGGGCCCTCGGGAGAAGGTAAGGTATTTGGGGATACCATTTTTAGTTTCTCCAAACCTAAAAGAAATGTGGAATTGGCTGAAAGGAAAAAATGATAAAAATTTGGATGGTTGGAATAGGCATTACATATCCCTTGCTGGGAGGATTCAATTATGCCAAAAGATACTATCTTCATACACTCTCTAATTTGCCTCAATTTGGTTCTTTAATAGCTATTAGGTCAATGAAGTTCAAAATAAAATCAAAGGGTTTCTTTGCTTTGATGGGAAAGGAAAGAAAAAGGTACATTTTGTCAAATGGACATGATGTTGCCTAGAAAAGGCCTATGGAGGTCTAGGTCTAAAAGACTTGAAAAAACATGGTGTTTCCCTTGTAGTGAAGTGGGTCATCAGGGCCCTAGATGGGAACAAACCTTGGAAGATTCTAATTAGGGAGAACGCTTCTCAAGCTGTCCCCAAAATGGAAAAGTCCTGGAAGGCACTACCTTTCAGTGATCTCTTCACCAAGTATCCAGCCATACCTGCAAGATCACTGGTCTTCAGAAGTATCTAGAAGGCTTGGGAAGTTATTAGATACAATTTTTGTAGCCCTCTCCTAACTAATTCAAACAACCTTATGATCCACCCGAGTAAATCCATCTAGTGGAATTTAGAGCATAATGGTAAGCCCCTAGCTCTGTTGTAGGGTTGCTCAGAAAAAAAATGGAACCAATTGGGAATTAAAACATTCAGCAACATTATAAGGGATGGATCTCTGGTTTGTTGGGACCAGTTGAGAAAGGACTATGGAATACCTTCCTCCAACTTTAGAACCTACTCTGTCTTAAAAGAAGCCTGTAACTCTTGGCTCCCTCTATAGATGGAAACATGGAAAGATGAGCCAATGGTCATCCAATGGCTTGGTACTCTCCCTCTACAGGAGGTTAAAACTAAGACTATTTATAAAGAAATCCTTGCACCTTGCACTCCTACTGATTACTTGAATAAGGCCTAGAATAATATTCTTGAAGATAAAGTATGGAAAAAAAACCTTCTCTTATCTATGGTACAATGGGATAGATGCTAAGAAGAATTATTTTAGGTGGCTTGTTGTACTACAAAATATTCCCTTTATATTCAAAAATTATGATGTTGATATGTGTGGAATTTGTAGAGTTTCGGATAATGTGTACCATATTTTTTTTTATTGTCTTTATGCTAATGAAATTTGGAATATGTTTTGGAATGAACATGATTATTGGTGCTCAAACAAGAAGCTCAATTGGAAAGATATCCTAATGGGTTTTGATGTTAAACTGACTAAAGAACTTTATCTCTTTTGGTTTATTCTAATAACTGAAATTTAATGGGTTATTTGGAAAGCATGAAATGAGGAAAAGTATAGTGGGGTCTAGAGGAATCTTACTGAGTTGAATAAAAGGCTCATGTTGTTCAATGTTTCTTTGCGAGTTGTGGAGGTCATGGAATTAGCAGAAATAAAATTTCCCAGGCTAATCCAGGATGGTACAGTTCTTGTACACCAGAAACAAAGGCACCCCAGCTTGGTTGTTTTCATCCAAGCATTGAAGACCTTCAAAGAGGAGTAAAAAGATCAAGTCAACAGGGAGAAAGCTTACAAAGATACCAAAATCTCTCAGTTGTCCAACATTTTCAGCCATGAGACCGAGATAGTCTTCTCTAAAGATGAACTTGAAGTCATCAGTACATTAGCTAGTTGGAAGTCTGAAAATAACTAGTAGTACTGCATATTTTCCTTCTCACACAATGGGTCTATTGTAAATGTACCGAGCTTCTAAAGCTTAGTTTTCTGTAAACCCGTCAGTTGCAACCAAGTTTCTATAAGCTACTGTAAACAGTGAACACAACTGTAATGTGTTTAATTTATCTTAATATAAAAAATAGTTGAAAATGATAAAAAAAAGTGAATTAATTAAATAATATTCAATTAATAGAGGAAATTAAGGTTTTTGATGTAATTGATGTGAAATGTAATGATATTAGGTGATAATGATGTTGATGATGAGAAAATGTCATTTAGGATGTGCGATAAGTGTTAAGTCATTTTTACATGTCTACATTTTGGTACTCTTTGAGACAAAGTATTGGTTGCTTTGTTTCAAAGAATTTTATGTTAAGATCAAGATTTGAATTTTTTTATATGCCCCACTGTGCCTCGGTGGTCAATAGAATTATGGTAGGATGTTGGGCTTCCCCCTTGAGAGGTTGGATGAAAAAATCATTTTCTTAGGTCGGGCTCATGATAATGGTTTATTTCAGTTCAAATGTGTGAATATGAAATATTAAGCTTATAGGACCCTTGTTGATAGTTAAAATGTTCCTAGGAGCTCCTAATTTCAACCTATAAGGTTTTTCTAGGATAAAAATTAGGGTTTGGGGGCTTAATATAGGTAATTAGGGTTTGATTTTCTTCATTTTCCTCTAGATTTCATGATTTGTCGATTGTTGAGGAGATATGGTGAGAATTCAAGGAGCCTCACATTATGTGGATGAATTTCATGAGTTCGAGCGACCTGTAGGCATCGGTGCACCGATATTTACCATTTCATTTTATGTTTTCATCTTGCCATTTTTGAATAATTAATGCTAGAAATTTTTAGGCGTAAGTGGTAATTCTATGGTTAATACACTTTTGCATCATTTTTTCCACCTTTGCTATTTTTCAATGGATCGCTTTTTCATCTTGCATGCATTTGATATAAATTTTCACTTTTGAGTCAAATTTTATCCTTTGTTTTCACCTTCACTTTAAATTTTCGCTTTTGAATTTTCTTATGTGAAATGACCACCATTGCAAAATATGTTCACTTTTGAGATAATTATTCACTTTTTTTTTATATATTTATTTGAGTTTCTTTATCGATTTTGATAAAATAATGATCACTTTTGACTATTTTTATCGCTTTTGACAACAAAGTCACCGCTTTTGATAAAAGGGTGACTGCTTTTCTGTTTTTAGAATTTTGAGTTAGTTTGTTTGCAATCATAGGTTCATGTTGTGTTTTTGTAACAAATTCATGGGTTGAATGGTTGTAGGTGGTTCTTAAACTACTATACTTGAGGGAGCATCGACTATGTGAGTTATTTGATTTGATCACTAGGTTCCATGAGTTGGAGAGAGATGTTCTAGATGTTGTGGGGTTATGACATATTTGTACATACTCATGATTAGATGCCATAAATTTATGATGACCGCCCTCATGGAGCGATGGCACTCTAAGACATCATATTTTCACTTACCTACTAGTGAGAACACCATCACATTAGAGGATGTATGGAGGATCCTCCATGTACCTATTCATGGAGAGCTAGTGACTTATTCTATTCGATGGGGTACATGTGCTATGTGTCGATTCCTTGGTGTCAAGCATCTTCGGGTTCAACAACCAGAGATAGATTTGTCTCCGTTCATTGGTAGTGTGGATCCCATTTTATTGGTTCTATGTGCTTTGGTCTCAGGTCTCATCATTCTTGATTGAAAAGGGAGGCAATTTCTAGTTGGTTAGGGCATCTACATTGAGCAGATGTTTGAGCATGGTACTAGGTATGCATGGGGTCCATGTCTCCATTCTCATCTTTGTAGAGACATGGATGAGGTTGCCTACCGAGGAGGTAGTTCCATTTTTGTTGGTATGACATTACTTCACGCATGGGCATGGGAGCATATCCTAGTTACTAGGCCTGATGGTATTTTGGATTGAGATCTAGAGGATCCTAACTCATATAAATATGGTGACTTTCTTCATTATACTTGGCTCGAACAACTACCTTACTAGTGTCATGTGATAGATGACATGCCTGGTTGTTTTTAGATACCTTGGTTGGATTGTGATGCCTAACATGACAACCAAGATTAACTCCAATTTTGTAGATAGACACGGTGGTTGATCAGTCATGTTTGTTCTTTGCTTGAGCGATACTAACCTGATTGAGTACTTCTCCAGTTTGACAAGAGACAAAAATTTTGGGGATGGTTATTAGGCATGTTTTGATAGGACCACTCGAGAGATCTAGGTGTGGGGATTGCAGGCATATTGTGATGCAATGGTAGCTTATTTTAGAGCACTTGCCGCTTTGGATGGGGATGGCCTGTTGGACTCACAAATCCTAGGAATACCCTAGATAATGATTAGTGGTGGGCTTGATGTATTCCTTTGAGGTTCGTAGATCCTACTGGCACTATGCCAATCATGGGTAGAGTAGGTATTATCAACCATCATGGTAAGTGTCAACAATTTGGGATGGCTATGGAGAAGTTGGATAGAGCGAGATAGGATGAGGATCATGATGGACATGATGATCCCATGCAACAAGATTAGGCACAGGTTCCGGGTCCTCCACCACCACTTGGTGATGCAGTGGCATCAACGTAGATAGTATAGTTTACAACTACCTGGGATGTAGAGATTGTGCAACAATAGGTTGTCGGGGCACAAGTTGTAGCTATGACTGTAGAGCAGGATATAGCCAAATAGGAGAGGGAAAAATTTAGGGTTGAGTGAGACACTGAGAGTGGGTGACATCATGCTATTGAGGCACATGTATAGGTCATTACAACTGAAAGGGATACCCTCAGGCCAGAGAATGATGCCCTTAGAGTAGATCGAGACTGGTTTATGAGGGAGGCCACTTATTATCAAACTTTTTATGAGGTTTTCATCCTCAAATCACATAGACATGCTAGGTTTGGTGAGCCTAGTATAGGTACTATTTCAGTTGATTCCAACAATCAGTCAGTGAGGCAACCAAACCAACTACTAGTTATGCCCCAACCTTCTCCACACCAGATCCATGACCATCAATTATCCCCACCTCCGACCGGCTAGTAGTACTATTTGTACTTGATCATAATGATGTTTATTATTTTAGAGACATTGTTGTAGACACAATTTTGTATATACATTCATTGGTCCCATTGAGTCCTCGTATATATGTATATTTTGTATTATGATGTCACACATGTTATTTGATGATGTACCTGGAATTCTCATTTTTGACAATGATATATATGAGATATACATTTCTTGATTCAACTTGATTATGTGTTATGCAATGATTATGGATGATGATGTATGATTATACATGATTTTTTACTTTTTTGATGTATGCATATGATGTGAATGGATGGATGATCGGCATAACTATATGATATATGGTGTTTTATTATGTATATGATGGATGATGAAATTTTATATATGTGATGTATGATTATACACAATACATGATGCTTTTATTGCTTTATTATCATCATGAAATGTATTAACGATATTGTGGATGTAGGATGGATGTGGTACTAATGATATTATGATACAGGATGGAGCTATTAGTTAGAAAAAATGTTGGATGATGGATAGAAATTCAACATTGTTAGTTTGATGATTTTTTCTTTTTATTTTCATAAAGGATTCGTATCTTTAACAATCCTTATTAATGTAGAAAAAAAATACAATGCACCAGGGTATTAATAACCAAGGTGGCTTTGTATCCATTGCATGGACTTTGACTCGGCATACAAAGAATATTCTTGCTTATTTGGTGCAAGAGCATCCTAGATTTAGTAGGTTAAAAATTAGCATTTTGGTTTTGTTTGATGTAATAAGGTATAGAAATACCATTTCATGTATTTTTGGGTCAAATTAGTGGTCTTGGTTGTTGGTTAGATTCTAGATGCAAAACTTGTAAAAATTTGCACAAATATTGTCAATTTTGCAAAATGTTGTAGAAGTTGCAAAACATGAAATATGAAGAGTCATAAGTTGTAAATGAGAGAATTTGAATGGTTTTAAGTTGAAAGGTTGGTTGAGAACCATTGAAAAATGGTTTTAAATGTTTTAAAAGGATTGGTAAGGTCAAATCCAAGGTGGGAAAGTTGTAATTTAAATAAAAATCAATAAAACTATCTATGTTTTTGCAATTCTGAATGTGATTTTTCTGTTTTTGGACTATGTATGGACTTTTACATTCTCACCATGACCCAAAATCTATTGAAATTGGTGGTACTATGAATCTTATTTATTCTTATTTTTGTAGCACTCAAATTAATTATATTTCAAGCAAGTAAGAGCCATTTTACCCTAGGCAGCCTGAAACCCTGGTAGGCCTAATTTGAGGGAGAACATTCCAAATTTAAGTGTTATGTTCAAAAAATATCTACCGCAATTATTAGTATGTTATATAAAGCCTAAATGGGTATCTAGAACTGTGTTTATATTTTTGGTATGAAGTTTGGTTTGAAAATTATGGCCGAAAAACACCAGTTTGTTTCTACCATGCCTTAGGTTCATGAATAATGGTAGTCAAAATTAGGGCCTATTTGTACAAAACAGCCTACCCTCATTTTGGGATATGTTAAATAAAAGCCAAAAGGGTACTTAAAATGGTTTTATAGTTTGGGTTTGAGGTCTACACAAGAAGTTATGATGGAAAAACTAGTTAGGAAGTACTCCTAGGAGATTGAGGCCTAATGAATGAAAACCATCATGTGAATGTTTAGAGATTAAAAGTTTTCTTGTTTGAAGATTGTTTGAATTTTTCCACCCCTACTCTACATCATCATTCCAAACGTACACAAAATTTGTTAGAATATATGTTTGAGTTGTTTCAAAACTTTTCAGACCAGTTATAGAGAGGTATGAAATACCTAACATGCAACTACTACACAATTTTTTCTCAAAACAACTTCCATACACAAAACAAAGAAAGTATTCACCATGGCAGTATCAAAAAAGCATATTACAAACAATACTAACCAAAATCGATAGTTAATACCACCATTCATTATTCTCTAAATCCTTATGGACATCCTCGAGAGATCTTGGGAATGTGGTATTACAATAAATTAAAAAGATAAGACTATTAAAAGATTAAAAAATGTTGCAATATCACTTGCCATATTTTTTTTGAGGTTTCAAGATATTATCCAGTGTTGATGATGTCTATTGTATCAATAGATCCATTAATAAATTTCTCAGGATGTTGTTGGTGAATTGTCAATAGATAGATAGTCAACACTTTGGCATTGTTTTCACTTGATAGTTGTCTAATTGTTTCGATGTTCACTTTGGAATTTTTGATTTTGATATTTTTTTTTGTTTGTTGTTTTAATTTTTCAAAGGATGAGTGTGACAATTTATTTATTATGGATGAAATTTTCTATTGTAGTTGGTGATGATGGAGGTAGGACCTTTTTGATTTTTTGGGTTTATATGATGTTGTTTTTGTTGTTTCAGGGGACTAACCTGGGGCCTCAAGGGCTCATCAAAGATAAGCCTTTCCTACATTTTACATGCAAAGGCTCGTAGTTTTCTTGGTTTGATATGAACATGTTTTTGATCTTTTCCATTTTTTGAATGTTTTTGGATTTTGATTTTCTTTTACTAAGTTGAAATAAAGCATGATAGATACCTAATGGGACTGACCTAGGGCCTCAATATTTGATAAACCTTGCCTAAATTATACATGGAGAGACCACGTAGTTTGAATGACTCAAATCATAACACGGATTTTTGATGTCTTATGACTTTTTTTTATTTTGTTTGTTTTTGGATGTTCTTGATTTTTGATGGTTTTCAATCTTGACGGGACATACAAGGATCTAAACCACTACTAGTTTTGAGATGTTTCCCCCAATTTGAGATAATATTACCTTTAGTAAGTGAGACATATATTTATGGTGCAAAAAATTTCAATACTCAATCAGTCACCAAGCCATGGTTGGATACATGTTTTATCATGGGATGAATGGGTGGATGCTTCAGATAATGTTGATAGATAAAAATGCAAGTCTTATTATATCATAGCACCTGTTTGCTAGGTTTTTAATATGGTACTTGTCCTAGAAGTGCCACAACATGATTTTCACTTAAAGAACATTTTATTTCTCTTTATTTTTTTCTTTATTTTTGATTTTTTTTCCTTTTTTATCTATTTGAATTTTTTGGATTTTTACCCTTTTTCTTGGGGTATTTTGATGTGTTAAAGTATAGAACTTCTTAAGGTGGTTGTTGTTCAATGGTTCAACTAAAGGTTCTCCTTCAGGAGTAGCCAATTGATAAGCTCCAAAGCCATAGCTTGTTGTGATGATGAATGGACCTAACCGATTGGGTTCAAAGTTACCTTTTCCATGTTGATTTAGTTGTACCTTTTGATTCTCTTTGAGTACCAAGTCACCAATCTAAAAGTTTTTGTTCTTGATCTTTTTATTGTAGCTTTTTTTGAGTTGATTATGATAAAACTGAATATGGTTTAACATTCTTAAACACCTTTGATCTAGGAGTTCTAACTCATTCAGTCTAGACCCTCGATACTATTCAGTATTGGCATGCCTTTTAATGATATTCATAGTGAGGGGATTTTGACTTTGATAGGTAAGATAGCTTCAGATCCATAGACCAAGGAAAAAGGTGTGGCACCTGTAGGTGTATGGATACTGGTTTGGTAAGTCCATAGGGCTAGTTTCAATTACAAATTCTAGTCATGATCGACGTAATTAATCGTATTTCTCAATATCTTCAGGATGGTTTTGTTAAACGCTTTAGCTTGACCATTTCCTTGGGGGTAATATGGCATGGAGAATATGTGTTGGATAAAGAACTTGGAACAAAGCTCTTGGACATCATGGTTTCTAAATGGGGTTCCATTACCTATTATGATGGTTTGAGGAATTCCATATCGACATATCAAATAATTCAATATGAACTTGGATATTTGTTTCCCTATGATGTAGGTTAATGGAATAACTTCTATCCATTTTTTAAGTATTCCATTGCAATAGTAATGAACTTATGCCCATTTCAAGAGGCTAGAGAGATCTTATCTACCAAGTCTAATCCCCACTGCAAAAAAGGCCATGGTGTTGTGATAGGTCTTAGCTCCTATGCTGGTGTGTGAATGAGGTCACTGTGCTATTGACATTGGTGACATTTTCTTGTGTAGGCAATAGCTTCTTGCTCCATAGACGGCCAATAGTATCCCATTCTTAGTAATTTTTGTGCTAGGTTAGGTCCACTAGAGTGGGACCCAAAAATGCCTTTGTGTACCTCTTGTAGGGAATTTTGTGCTTCTTCTACATCAAGACATCATAGTAAAGTACCCTCTAAACTTCGACAATATAGGGTGTATCCTATTATTGTAAATCGAGAAGTCCTATGGAAAACAATTTTATTTTGAGTGGTTTTCAAGTAAGGAGGTAGGATACCATGTTGGATTTATTCAAATGTATCATGGTACCATGGTGAGCTAGGGCCAACAAAAACACACACTAGTTCTAATTATGGGATATCAAATGTTGATACGAGTAGTTTCTCCACATGGAATTCATACTGAGAAATGTTTTGTGGGATGTCGAGGAGTGAACCTATCATTTCCATAGCATCGAATGCTCAATTATTGATCTGGGGAACTTGTTCAAAGGTGATAATAACAAAATATGGCATGAAAATATCCACCATCCTTTTATATGAAATCAACTTGTCATCCTTTGTTTTATACCCATCGTTTACTTGCTTGATCACTAGTTGTGAGTCTCCATAAACCTATAGTTCTTTTATCCTCAATTCTATTTCCATCTTGAGCCCTATGATTAGTGATTCATACTCCAAGATGTTATTTGTACATGCGAAAGCAATTATGTAAGCCTTAGATATGCTATCTCCCTATGGTGTGAGAAATAAGATACCTACTCCTGAGTTGTGTTGAGTGTGGGACCCATCAAAATACAAGGTCCAATGGCTTGTCTGCTCTGTTAGTAGAATTATTTCATCTTGGAATTCTATTATAAGAGGTTGGTGATCATCCATTGGTACTTCTGCTAGTTGATTTGCAATGATTTGTCCCTTTATGACCTTTCTATCGACATATTCTATCTCAAACTCACTTAGTATCATTACCCATTTAGCAATCCTTCCTATTAGAGATGCCTTTGCTAATAGGTACTTTAGTGGATCTTCTTTTTAGAATAGATTTACTTGTCTATTCAAAATATAGTTTCTCAACTTTTATATCACAAAGACGAAAAAAGAGACATGTCATTTCTATGGGTGAATAGTTAAATTCATAGCCCACCAAAGTTTGACTGATGCAGTAGACCACTCTTTCCTTGTTAATATCATCTAGTTGTGGTAGAAGAGATCCTGGTGTTGCTTGTGTTGTAGAGACATAGAGTATCATGTTTTATATGGAATAGGAAAATTAATACTAGAGGAGTGAGTAGATACTCATTGAGATATTCGAATGCTTGATCACATTTTCCATCCTATTTGAATGTGATGTCTTTGTGTAGCAGATGGGTGAACGAATGACACTTGTCTGCCAACTACACGATGATTCACCTGATGGACTATAGTTTCCCTTGTAGACTTCTTAGCTTCTTCAATGTCTTTGGAGGAGACATTTCTAATATTGATTTCACCTTTCTAGGATATACTTTGATGCCTCTTCTTGAAACTATGCACCCTAGCAGTTTTCCAGATGTTACTTTGAATACACACTTTTTTAGATTGTCTCAAATTATACCGTTAAAGCCTGTCAAACACTTTTAAGAGATTTTTCAAATGGGATTTCATTTTGATGAAATTTTCTATTATATCATCCACATAATCTTCCATAGTTTTACGCAACATATCATGAAAGATAGTAGTCATTTCTCACTAATAGGTCACTCCTGCATTCTTTAGATCGAACAACATGGCGTTCTAGCAAAAGGTCCCCCATGCACAAGTGAATTTTGTTTTGTGTTGATCATCAAGAGATATCTTTATTTGATTATATCTATAGAATCCATCCATTAGTGACAAAATTTCATGCCTTGTTGTTAGATCTATGATCATATCAATGCTTGGAAGAGGGAAGTCATATTTTGGAAAAGCTATGTTTAGATCTCAGGAATTCATGTGGATTCTTATGCCCCCAGTGGGATTTGATATTGGTACTATATTTTATATCCATTCTAGATAATAAATTGGTCTAATGAAGCCTACATCTAGAATTTTCTTAGTTCTACTTTTACCAAAAGTGCTATCTAGGGATGCATCTTTCATAGGTTTTGCTTGATGGGTTTAGCTAAAGGAAATATGGCTAGGTGGTGTATGAAAAAATGATAGATATATCCTTGGTATGTCTACATATGTCCACTTGAATATTATCTCCATTTCATTGATGAACACTGAGAAGTTCACTTTCTCTTCAGGATCAAGTGGCGTTGCATGGTATGTGATTTTTGGGTTCTCTGTCATGCCAACATTGATGGGTTCAACTTCTTCAACTAGCAATGTCAACTTCTCTTGATATTCAGAAATAGGGAGATTGAATCCTCCATCTTTAGGTGCCTTAGAGAGGTTTTTACTCTTAGATTCATCCTTTATTTTTCTCTTTCCAAGATCCGATAGAGCCACATGGTGGTTTTCCCTAAGGGATATCCCTTTGATTTTTACAATGTATTTTCCAATTTTGTGACTAGAGGACACAATATCCCCTCCAAAATATGCTCCTTGTTTGAGTTCCATAACAAACCCTACTTTATGATCTCCTTATGGTATATTTGCTCGAATTCCCATAAACTCTCCAATAGCTTCATCATTTTTGAATTGATCCAAAACAAGCGTATGGTATTGTTGGTCCCAATCTATTAACTGTGGGTAGCAAAGGGGTAGGCTATAATCGTTTTGTAAAGCTTACAATTTATTTTGAAATGGTTAATATGACTATGAAATCATTCTCCTATTGGGCATCTAGGTCATTTTCACTAGAGGTTACAAAGGAAAAAGAATCCCATTCATACTCGTTAGAGTTTGTCTCATAAGTATAGTCTTTGAATGTAGGTTTTCAAGGTCGAGTAGGGAATATGTACTTATGATAAATATTTCAAATAAGTCCTTGATGGGTAAATTGTTTTCTATAAGATGGTAGATATCTATTATCTTAACATCAGTAGAAGGATCTCCTTTCTTAAAACAGGTATGTTTAGTGTTTGGAGTAACCACATCTATCAAACCATAGCCTATTCCCATGTTCTTCTTTCTTTGTTCCACTATAATAGGTTCCCATATTCCTTGCTTATATCACCCTAGGCCACCCTTTTTAGCGTATCCAATTTTTTTAGCTAGCTAATACCCTTTACTGCCAAGATCAATTAAAATGGTTACAATTATTCTATTTCTTCTTGGCCTTCTTTGTAGATCATTGATGAAAGGTACTTTTTGAATATTTCCTCATCCTTCATATCTCCCCACTTGGTAAAGATCATGGGTTTGAATACAATTGTTACTACTTCAACATGTTTTATTTCCTTAGGCCCTCCATAAACCTTTGGGTTTTGGGGAATCATTCCAATGCATAAAATCTTGTTTGAAATGATAGTTTATATTACCCTTATCAAGTACTTGAATCTTGGAATCATATTTTGGTTTCTCACTTGATGGGAGTTTAGTTTAGGTTGATGGTAGTGTTGATGGGTCAACATATGAGAAGGAGTGAAATTATATATCATTACTAGATATTCAATGGATTTTGTTACACTTCTCCTCCAATTTTTCACAATAATGAAAGGGCTCTGGATCAACATATAATGTAACCTCCTTTCCATCATGAGGAAATTTTAGACACTAGTGAAATGTCAAAGGAATTTCTTGTAGTGCATGAATCTATGAGAATCATATAAGAAGGTTATATGGTAGCTCAAGGCCCAGTACCTAACATGTTGTTTCTATTGATGTTGGTCCTATCTATATATGAAGCCTAATAATTCCTTCTGAATTCCTTTCAAGGTCATCACAAGCTCTTATAGTGATGTTTTTTTCCTTATCAATCACATCATCAAAATACCCCAGCTATTTAACAAATTTCAAGGTACAAATTTTTAAACCTACACCATTATCTATCAATACTCTTTTGACCATATGTTTGTGGAAACTAACCTCTATATAGATTGCTTGGTTGTGGAACAATTTCTGTGGAAGTTCTTTCTTAGAAAAGACAATGATGAGTGACCATGATTTTTCCAACCATGGCTTGAAATTGATCATGATTGAGGTCATTAGGGACCAATTTTTCCAAATCTTTCTCTAGTATTTACTTATATGAAGGTGACAATATCAATAGCTCTAGGATGAAGATCAGAGTGAGGGTATTCTTTAGTTGTTCCACAATACTATAGTCATTGGATGACTTAGTTGTGGGTTTAGGTGGGCTCCTTGTATTGTGTCTTTCCCTCGATGTGTAATTACATTACATTCAAGGTATCTACCTTGTATAGTTAACATATTGAACCTAGTGTCATCTTCTTGGGAGAGGGTAGCTAGGATGGTGTCACCATAGGTGTAGTTGTCGTTGTGATAGTCTTGTTCTTTCCATTTTTAATTTTTATTAGCATGGTTAGGAATTGGATTTGTGTAGATTTGGAGGTCTTTGTTTCCAGGATAGTGTTCTATATTAAATTCTCCCTTTTTGATTAATTCTTGCACCATATGTTTAAGTCTCATGTATTTATTCATCGTATTCCCCTTAATCTTGTGGAACTCACATAAGTCTTTTTCATTGTACCATGGTGTTTTAAAACTTGGCTCTTCATAGTTTGGACACTCATTCAATTTAATGAGGTTTTGTTGAACTAATTTGCACATGATTGTCTCAAGTGCCTCTCCTAATTGAGTAAATTTTCTCCTTGGTTGATTATATTGTCTTTTTTGTCCTCCTTGATTTATTTTTTTGGTTATCCGATTGATTATTTTGAGGACAACTGAGTTGTGATTGTTTTGTACGTTGTTTGGAGTGAAGCTCGTTTGTGCAATTTGGGGATTGTTTTGTGATCCATTGGTATTTTTCATGTTCAATACAACTCTAGCATCAACTACTCCATAATTGGTAACATTTTTGTTCTTGGCCTAAATCTTGGGTTTGTCATTTGAAATAGAAGGGTTGTCTTTTGAGTTGTTTAGTTTAATGACTCCTCTTGCTATGAGAGATCTTTCAATATGTAGTCCCTTTTCAATAGTCTCTTTGAAGTTATTGGGGCACAACATGGTGAGTTGGTAATTTATTTCCACTTGGACATTGGAAACAAAGATATCCACTAGTTCTTTGTCAAGAATAGGCCACTTGCACCTCCTAGATTTATGTCTCCATATTTGTAGGTCTGATGTAAAGGATTCCCATTCGCTTTATTTAATATTATATAGGTCAGTGATGATGAAATCCTATTCTATGTTGAATGAGAAGTGGTTCACAAACTTTTTGGTTAATTCATAAAAAATTTGAATACTTGGTGGTAAATGGGAGAACCATTTCATAGTGTGACTAATGAGACTATGTGGAAAAATTATCATTAGGTAGGAATAATTTTTTTGTACTTCCATGAAATCTATTGAGAAATATCACACATGTTCTATTGGATCACCTTTTCCTTTGTACTTTTCAAACTTTGATATTTCAATTTTTTTTGGGAAGGTGAGCATAGTAATAGAGTGATCAAAAGGGAGCAAACATATATCCTGTAAAGTGCAGGTCTTCTTTAGTTTTCCAATCTACATGTTTGATATCCTTTGATTCATGGCTTTTAGTTGCACACCTACCTCTGTGTTTGGTACATTTGTTTTTGGACCCTATGTGTAGTAGCCTTGTTATCCCACAATGTTCGTTTGATCATAGGTTGGGTATTGTGGAGGTGTAGGACCTTGGTAACCATGTTGGGTGGAAGGAGGATTAAGTCCTTGTTGATTGAAAGGAGGATTAAGTCCTTATTGAATGTAAGGAGGATTAATTCCTTTTTATGTGAAAGGAGGGTTAAAACCTTGTTGAATGTAAGGAGGATTAACTCCTTGTTATGTGAAAGGAGGGTTAAGTCCTTTTTGAATGTAAGGAGGGTTAAGTACTTATTGTGTGGAAGGAGGATTAAGTCCTTGTTGATTGTAAGGAGGGTTAATTTCTTTTTTATTTTTCTGAAGAGGGGTACCTTGATAATGCTTGGTGGTACATCTTGTTGTGGTTGATTTTGTTGAAGGGTACCATGGTAGTGTGTTGGTGGTACACCTTGTTGTTTAGACAAAGTGTGTTAAATTTTACCTTGGTAGTGTGTTGGTGGTACACCTTGTTGTTGGGAAAAATTGTATTGAAGGTTACCCTAGTAGTGCATTGGTGGTACCCCTTGTTGTTGGGACAAACTATTTTGAAGGTTACCTACATAGTGCATTGGTGGTAAACCTTGTTGGATTGGCATGGTTGAAAGATCAATATATGATGCATTATGTGACATGTATTGTTCTTGTGGTGGGATTTTACCTTGTGGAATGTATTGAGGTGGACCTCCTTGATATTGTTGGATCACTTCTACTTGTTTGGTTTGGGTCGGTTTCCTAAACAAAGGGTTTCCCATTGATTGTTGTTTAGGTTGATCATTGCTTTGTGAGAAGATTGGTGGCATGTTCAAAATATCCACTAGTTGGGGTATTTTTTTGCAAAATATATTTATTCACTAAGGGAATGAGGCTAGGATATTTAAGACCTTCCACATTAAATTCTTTAGGTAGCTTAGCACCACTTTGTGCTAATTTGATGAAATAAGTATTTGGATCCTTTCTTAGCAGTTTGTCCATCAGTTTAAGCACTTTGGGATTGTAAGAGTGTTGAAATAATTCTTCCTCATCTATTTCTTCCTACTATCCACTTCTTCTATGACCATTTTCTTTGGGTTTTGGTTTAATTTATCCATCATTTCTTGTTGTCTACGGATCACCTCCTCTTCATTTGGTGGTTGGTTCGGTGTTGCCTTAAATGTTGGTTTCTTTCAAGGAGTTACAAGTTCACTTGGTCTATATCCCCATGGGTCACTTATGTCATTTTTGGTGTTTGTTGGGGGCATGCTAGAGCTAATTTTTTTTGCTTCCATCTTTTTTCTATGTTGTGATCTAATAGATTTCATAAACACGTGCCAAGACCTTGTGAAATTTGATGATTTTTAACCTATGAAATGAATTAATATTTTGTTTTTGGTTTTTTTTATTTTTTGAGTGTTTTAGGATTTTTTATTTTAAAAAGGTAGTATCTATTGCCACACATGGGGTGGTAATGCGAGCCTTCCGAGTGCAAGATCTAATTTTTGTTCCTCTTTGTCTAGGATGTTGGCTGCATTTTTCCACTAAGTTGGTATTTCCTTTTTCTTGAATACAAAATTTCTCAAATTACTAACAATGTCCAATTGTTCACCTTCAATTTGTGTGAGGCTTGGTTGTATGATAGGTTTTGTAAGATTTGGTTGTTGAATGCCATAAAGTGAGTGGTGTTTTGATATGGTTTTCATGATACTCAAGACCCTAAAGTTTGAGTGATGTTTTGGATGACGCTATTTTTGGGAATCAATATGTTGAAAACTTGGATTGATATTTCACATCATTTTTCTAGAGGATATGTTATGGGGAATATACTTGAACTAGCCTTGAGGCTCAAGTAAATGAATGTTGATATCTTAGAATTTTGAGTGAAGGAATAATCCAAAGTTGTTTTGATTTTGAATCCTAAGACTAGGATGAGGTGTTTGATGGATTATGATGTGTTTTAGGTGTCTAACTATTTCATTCTCAAAAATATTTGTAACCAGTTTCAGATTAGTCTTTAGAATTGCACTAGAAAATAGAGCAAAAGCAGAAATCTTAGGACAAGAGTGGCAATTTCTATCAAAAGAAACCAGTTTTAAGTCGACTATGACCAAGTCTGAAAATCAACTAGATTAGGATTTCTCAAAAGTGGCCTCTATTTGTAATTTTCTAACTAGTGAATTGTGCAGGAAAAAGCGGTTATCTTGATCAAAAGCGTCCAAATTTTAGTCAATTACAGCCAAGAAAATGGATCAAGTGTGGTAATGTTAGGGTCAACTACAAAAAAATTATGGGAAGTGCATTCAATTTTGTAAAAGTGAGGTTTTTGATACTAACTATCCAAATCCAAAGAGAAAAAGTGGCCTATTTTAGGTCGACTATGACTAGTTTTAGGTCAAGTGCGACAAAAACAACAACAATAGCAGTTTTTTGTGTAGATTTTTTTTCAATTTATGTGTTGGTAGCAATTTGGATAAATTTATTGTTTTGATGTCTTGTTTGATTTGATTTGTCTTTTGAGAATTTTGGCAAGTGATATCATGCAACACAACAATCAAAACTATTTGACCCTAAATGTCTATAACTTTAAGTACATTTCTTTCCATAAAAGCTCAAAGTTTATGGAAGTTGAAATGCTAAAGCCATAGTTTCCAATGCTGAATTTTTTCTTCATTTGACTTGAAATGTAAGCCTAAATATTTAGAAATCTTATAGATATTTTTTAAAGATATCATTTAAGGAGTGCAAATATAGGGCTCTTTTCAAAGAATTCAGACTAAGTCTAAAGGGTTTGAAGTTTGATAACCATGTTTAATGCTTGTTTCGATGTGTTGATTTTAATTCAAGAAAATGTTTGATGTCAATAAAATAACCTTGGCATGCATCAGTCAAGTCACCCTAAATAGGTACACTCTTTTAGGTAGGCTTACCTCATGCCTCGAAGGGATGATTTTACATGCAATTAATGGAGGAGTGTAGAGGTATGTTAAGAATGAACTCTTAAGCTCTATGCCTCAACCAAAAATAAAAATTGGTAAGTAACTTCTCAGAAACAAAGTTTTGATGCACCATTTTCAAAGAATGTTTCAAAAAACATGGATGGATTTTAAATCAAGGTTTTTAATGATAAAATATGAACACCGTATGTACACTACCATCTACTGGTCACTTAAGACTCTTCAATTTTTCTCGTTCCACTTAAGGCATGGGATTACGTGGAGTATGTTATCGCCCAGATTTGAAGCTACTTTCTTATGATTTCAAAACCTGTAATATAGCCTTCCAGTAAATGTGATCAAGACCTCTCTTATGAGCTCTGTTGTAGGATGTGTCTCATAGCAAGACCCCTCATTAAGGTAATGTTTGAAATGAAATAAGTGCACAACTCAAAAATGCTTCTTGTCACCCAAGATCACCAAAAGATGCAAGGGGAGAGGATAGAAACTTTAGTTTTCCAAACATGGAAGGCACAACGTACAATTCATTGCAATATTATTTTTAAGCCCCTCAAGCGATGCTATCAAAAAAATGAAATGAAATGTGTACAAGATAACAATTTGTTTTTATGTGCACCAAAGTGAAGTATTTTGGATTTCAATCAACTAGATAGGAGTATGCAAATTAAAATGTATTTGTCTAGTTTTAAAGCACCAAAAACTGGGTGTTTCTAATAGTCCTTGTCTTAATATGGTCAATAAAATAAACTTGTTCATTTCATCAACATATTGAAAGCATTGGTCAAAAGACAATATTCTATTTTATGAGCACCAAAACTAAAGCATTGTTCTAATCTATGAAAGCTTTTGAAAATTATATTTAGAACACCAAATCAAAAGAATGTAAGTTTGTGGGGTTCATTTTATAACACCAATTTCAAAAGATGTTTTAAACTATAAATCTTCTTGAAAAGTTCCTTTTAAAGAAAAAGATTGAAATCTTTTTCTAAGCTAGAAAGCTTTTTGAAAGATTCTTTTAAAAGAACTAGAATGAAAGTGTGCAAGTTGTGGGGTATATTTTTATAGCACCAAATTAATAAATTTTCCTAAACTATGAAAGCTTCTAAAAAGTTGGACTAGGACCGTTTGCCTTCTTTGCAATAAAATTGTTAGTTTGTTCTTGGATAAACACATGTCGTTCTCTAGCAAATCCTGCAATAAACAATGTTAACACCTTTTAAATTTTCAAACCAAACAACTGTTGGCATTAGAAATTCAAAAATCACTTGCAGATTTTCAAATCAAAATAATAGAGAGAAAAATCGTGCAGATTAATCAAAAGTGGCCCTTTTGAGTATGATTTTAGACCTATTTTTGGAAGCAAAAGCAGTTCAAAAAATCAACTACGGATGTTTCACATGCAAAAGTGGTCCAAATTTTCAAGAGCGGCACTTTCTTTGCAACAAAAGAAATTAGGAAATATAAAAGTGGTTAGGAAAAAAAGAAACTACGACACAAAAAAAAGTGCGACCATGTGAGATTCCTGTAGCTTTTGCGTGAAAATTTTTCAAGTGCGTTTCTGGAAAGTGCATCTATGTTTCAAAACCTACAACTGCTTAATAAAACTCATAGAAACGTAAGTGTTAAGGACCATAGTCCCACCAGGCGTGCTAGAATGTGTAAGGGGAAATCAATAAGCGTAGGATAATCAATGTTAAACAAATTAAACAAGATCTAATTCAAAACAAGGATTTAGATTCATACCCATTACTCATGAAATGAAGTTTTTAAGCTATTGAAATCAACTAACAAAATCCTAAGATAACATAATGAATTCAAAAACAAAGAAAAATTTACCATCCCATATCAAAGTGTATTCACAATGATGTTGGATCATTGTTGTATCAATGAAAAGCCTTCATTTGTGCATAGAAAAATCTTCAAATTTGTGTGATGTTGATCGAAGATCTATGTAAAATCTTCCAAAAAATCAATGATTATTTGAAATTACTTCATTGTGCAAAAGATGTTGATTCTTCGATCATTTTTTAGAAGAAATGAGGTTGTTATATAGATTTTTTTTTTTGAAATGAATGATTGAGATCACGTAGTAGAATATCCTTATCAATGGTTCAAAATCATTGAAAGGAATTAGATGTGAAGAATCAGTGGATTTTGATTATGTAATCGGTGTGATTGATGAAATCCATTTGAGCGTTTAGTGGAATTGAGGAAATATATTAATCTTTCAGTGGGATTGAATAATAGATGAATTAGTTAGAAAATAGATGAATCAGTCAACAGATCAGAGTGAGCAATTGGGGGATCACAATTTTCTTAATCATGAAAGTGGGTGAGGGTAATTAATTAATTAATATTTTTGAGTTGAACATGCAAGTCATGTTTGAATTTTGCAAAAAAAACATTGCATTTGTTTGTTTTGACCTTTTTGAATGATGTTTGAATAATTTATTTAATTATTCAAGTTTAGGGGAAAGTGATTTAATTAAACTATTATGTTTTAATAATTTAATTGATTGAGGGGAAAAGGTACCTAAATTAGCAACACAATTAAATAATTGATGTTATTTAATCAATCAAGAGGAATAAAGAGAGATTAGGACTTTATTAAATAAATCAAATTTATTTGATTAGTTAAAAATGATATAAAAGTGAATTAATTAAATAATGTAATATTATTCAATTAATAGAGAAAATTAGGTTTTTGATGTAATTGATGTGAAATGCAGTGATATTAGGTGATAATGATGTTGATGATGAGAAAATGTCATTTAGGATGTGCAATAAGTGTTAGGTCATTTTTACATGCCTACAAGTGCTTTGACAATCCAAATTATGTGTGTAGATTGAAGAATGCTTTGTATGGAATCAAACAAGCTCCCAGAGCTTGGTATTCAAGATTGGAAGGATATTTACAATGGAAAGGGTTCCAAAGAGGAAGTACACAAGTAATTTATACATTAAAATAGAAGGTGATCAATTGCTAATAGTTTGGGTCTATGTCGATGATATCATTTTTGTGGCAGTAGTGATGACATGTGAAAGGTGTTTCAGAAGGCAATAAAAAGTGATTTTGAAATTCCATTGCTAGGTGAGCTATCTTTATTTCTTGGGTTATAGATTGCACAATCAAATATGCATATTCATTTCCCAAAAAAAATACATAAAGGAGATACTAAGTTTAGGATGGAACACTGCAAATCAGTGGGAACACCTATGGTTACAAGATACAAGTTGAGTAAAGATGAATTTGATCTGGTAGACCAAACCTTGTAAAAATTTATGATTGTTATTTTAATGTATGTGGAAAAATCTAGACCATATATAATGCACATAGTTAGAATGCTTGCTAGATTTTAGGCAACACCTAAGGAAAAACTCATGTCAAAGTAGTGAAGATGATATTCATATATCTAAAGGCTACAATGGATTTTAGGTTATGGTATCCAAAGAATGAAAATTTAACTTTGAGTGCATATATAGATGTATATTGGGTGAGAAGAATAGATGACCAGAAGAGCACAAGTGGTGGATCATTCTTTCTATGTGATAGCTTGGTGTCCTAGTTGAGCAAGAAACAAGACTCAATTTATTTATCTACAAAAGAAGCATAATACATTGATGCAGCCTCATGTTGCACTTAGGTGCTTTGGATGAAGTACAATTTTAAGGAGATGAAGATTGAGTTTGATGAGCCAAGTTTTATTCTTTGTGATAACACTAGTACCATAAATACTTCATAGAATATAGTAATGCATTCAAGAACAAAACACATTGCAATCAACTATCATTTTATAAGGGAGAAGATTGTAGAAAAGGAGGTGAAGTTTGAGTATGTTGAGACAAAGGAATAATTAGCAGAGATTTTTACAAATCCAATTCCTAAGGATACATTTGAGTTTCTTCGACAGAAGTTGGGATTCGTTTCTCCCTCCTCTTGAATCAAGAGGAAGCATAGGTTTAGGGGGATATTTGTATCCCTCACGCAAGTAGGTTGTGTGGTCTTGAAAAATATTTTAGAATTAATGAAGCATGGAATTAGGGGTAGTCTATCCAGGAGAAATCAATCTAAGGAGGAGAAATGTCTTTGTGTGTGCTCGACTAGTTTTATGGATGACCTAGTATTTTTTTGTTTTCCATCAATGATAAAGGGGGATATTGTTGAACAAAGGTTGAAATTGATGAAGGGGATTGATTTCAAAGATTTTCATTTTTGTCAAGGAGTACTTTAACTATCATTATATTCCCCTCAAATTATCATTTTGAGTTGTAGAGATTTGCAGAAATAGATGTTATATTTTTGGTAGTATGATGTGTGTCAAAAGTTCAGTATGGTTGCATACCTTTTTGTGTTGGTAATTTTATTGTCATATCACTAAATTAGGAAACATAAATTATTAGTTTTATTGAGGATTAATTGACCTCTAGAAGTTGGTGTGATTGTTGTATGCTTGCAATATCATGCATGTATCTATTCACTATGAAAGTGGTGGTCTGGAAGAATGTACCAGAATGTTTCAGTTTAGTATTTATCACATTCAATTTTTCTCAGGTCTCCCTTTTGGAGACATTTTAGGCTCCACGATTTGAAAGGAGAGTATTCCTACACTTGTTCCATCATATTCTAAAGTTTTCAGAGGATATGTTCAATATGCAGAAAGTTTGGAGTGATAAAATGTTCTTTGTGTCTTTATGTGATCTAGTTGGTGTTCAAGGATTGTGTTGTAATGGCTAGCAGAATGTGGAATTCAAATCTTGCGTGTGGTGTTAATATAGGAACTAATTAAGGTTCTTGTGGTAGTGCATGATATCATGTTCTTTTGGCAGTAACATAATTTAATTTTGGACCAACCTGTTACATGTTTCATGTAATTTGAATTTAGGTCCACCTTATGTTGTCTTGACTATTTGCGGATCCCTAGTCAACATGGAAGAGTGTAAATGCAATTTCATGTATATATTTCTTTTTTGTGCAAATGCATTGTGTTTTTTTTTTAAGTAGAATTACATCGATGTGAAGAAAATTTGAATACTTTAAGGTTGCATCCTAGTTTGTGCAATATCATCAAAAAATCATATGAAGATTAGGAGAGTGTCTGAGGCAACTCTAACACATGTATCAAGTGTTTTCTACTGTATTGAGAATATGCAAGCTTTATCTATGTATTATGGTAGGATTTGTGTTCTACTTGTAGAGTTGGTGCTTAATTCACTGTATTGGGGATTGGTGTCTCCAATAGGTTGGTGCCTAGAGATACATTAGGGGATTGGTGTCTCTAGTAGGTTGGTGCATACAGATACATTAGGGGATTGGTGTCTCCATTAGGTTGGTGCCTACAGATACATTAGGGTATTTGTGTCTCCAGTAGGTTGGTTCCTACTTTATATTGTAAGATTCACTTGTATATTTCTACTTTGTGAGGTTGGATTTAGATAGTAGATCCAAGAAGCTATTCTCATTGTGGGTTTTCCCATCTTGGGTTTCCATGTATGTTTGGTGTTCAATTGTGTGAATGTGTGCTTAATTCTCTATTGGTATTAGTGAATATTCAAGCTGTGTGATTTGATATATGTGTTTAAGTTGATATTTTTGAATTGATTAGATCTACTGATTCAACCCCCTTCTCAGTAGATTGTTTTCCCCTAAAATTAATACAAAGTGCAATAATTAAATAATTAGAAAAATAATGTGGAAGACCCTATTCATGATACTCATGAACATTGAAATGGTAGTCATCAACCCTAATATAACCACTATGAATAAGTAGTGCTCATATTGAGCCCCAAAATTTGTCATTTATATATCTACCTCTACAATCCTCAACTAATTGTAACTTAACTTTGGGTATATCTCGTATAACATGATAGTTTCCCACATCTAATCAAATAATTCTTCATTCCTTAATAGAGGATAACGATTCTTCATTGTTATATTTCCTTCTTAAGGAATATACCAAGTGTGCTTCGAAGGGAGATGCTTGGACGAAGGTGACCCTTCTATGGGTGAAATCACAATACTGTGTTTCACCTTTTTCCCAAGATGGACATTTACATTAATATTTTTTTACTGAATCTTCATCTTTTGAGACCTATAGCAACTAAATTGTTAAGAATTTGAAGATGATGTGAAGTAGTGATTTGTGGAAATTTTTGTGTAGATTATAAATATATTTAAAAACAATTCAAAATGGATCATGAATCTTTCAACATCCCCTTTAATAACTAGTTTTAAACATAACTAAAAAAAATTAGAAAGTAATGTTTGTATCGTACAACATAAATTTTTTTCTATAAAGCATAAAATTCTAATTCTTGGAATATATATTCTCAACATCAATATCTAGGGAAACGATATTTTTTAATAATTTTTTGTTACATATATTTTTTAAAATTAATTTTTGAAGTCACTATAACTATAATTTGGACATGTGTTTGTGTTGTACAACCTAACTTGTTGTGTATGTGTTGAAATTTATTTTTTCTTTTTTTAATGAAATAAGGACATCAATACCTAGGGAAAGGGTATTTTTTGAATTTTTTTTATAATGGTTACCTATTTTTCCACCTATGTAGAATGAAAAGTTGATGCTCAGAGAAAAACGTATGTTTAGTAAAATTTGAAAATTAAATACAAGATAAAATGAAAACATATCAAAACTATACTTGTTGGAAATCTTGTTTCGATGACTACAATATTGCAAAAGATCATTTCTAAATGATTTTATTTAATCCCTCAAAAGATAAAGTAAACATGTTTTTTTGCCAGCATTTTGATAGGTGCAAAGGAGACTCCATTGTGGGTATTTAATACTAGATGGGTTTTATCCAAGGAGGTTTGATCTAAGAGGGTCTTATCTGTCCTTCTTCAATTAAAACCCTTTGGATGGAACCTCTCAAAGCTGAAATTATTAGTTTTTCTAAAAATAAGTGACTTTAGGCTAAAATCAGCATGTCCAAAAAGTGGGGCACATTATTGTGGTAGAACCCCTATAATAAATTATTTAAATAAAACTTGAGCTCACTAAGCTTATGCTTAGTCATCCTATAGGGTGCTCATGACATAAGTTGTACTCCTAGAACAATATCTATGTTGAAGTTTAGCTTTCATCAAGGTTGTATTATTGTTAGTTATGAAGGAAACACATCTAAATAATCCTAAAGGAGAGGATAATTATCTATGTGGTCTCAGGGTCCTTGTGATGGAAAAAATTTTATAACCCTTATGCATCCTTTGCTTTAGTTACATAGAAAAAATCATGCACAAAGATAGGTTTCCATAACCCTATGATTTTGGCTCTAGCTCTATGTTAATCTACATAATATATGAAATTGAGAAAATAATCTATCATGGTCAAATAAGCATCAAGGCTATCCATCCCCAAAACTATATCAGAGTACCATAAAGATATAACCCATAGTTCTACCATGTCGGTGGAGGTTTGAAGGCCTAATACACAATTGATAATGATAGAATCCACTATCAACTTGGCACCTATGGCTAACTCAACTTACCACCTATCATCTTGCCTAGATTACACTATCCTACAATGAACCACTAGGAAAGAGGATATAAAGGAGTTTAAAGCTCCTAAATCAAGCATGAAAACATAATTCCTATCAATCATACTTGTGATCTCTGCAAGAATGGTGTGACAATTCTTGACCATTAAATAAACCCTATGAGACTTTAAATTTATTATAATGGTCTAATCACAACCCCAAATCTATCCATTTATGGCTACAAAACCCTAACAATACTATTTGGAAAGGTGGCCTACACCAATACAAATGAAACATGCACCCTTGATGCAAATCCTGCACCAAATGGGTTCTAGAAGACTACTAAAAATGTGTCCATAGTACAATTGGCATGTACCCTTGAAGTATTATCATGGATGAGTTGGGCCCACAATCTACACTTGTGTCCTATAATCCCTAAAAGGCCATTATAATGGGCATGATATGGTTTTTTCACCATGTGGACCCTATGGTGGCCTAACCCTCTAATGTTGTTGCCTCTACTACCCCTTGGTGATCTAGAAGTTTTTGGGACTAGTTAGAATTGACCTATGCTAATTCAAAATCATGTTGTGAATATATGTGAATATTCTCTCACTCTTTTTATAACATACTAACCCCTCAATGAAGTAAAAATTTCTAAGTTTTCACCTTTCGAGTAAATTAAATAAGTAACAAGCCAATGCAATAAAAAAATATTTTCTTTATTGATAATTTCCAAACAAGATGCATAACATATTACAACATGTTTTCCATTTTATATCAATAATTTAATAAGTTACAACAAGACAAGAAAGCATAAATTTACATACATAGCTCAATGAGATTTGGAACAAATTGTTGTAAGATGGTCCAGGATCCTTCCTTTCAAATCTTGGTTCTTCTATCACTTGTTGTGGAGGAGAAGCATCACTTTAGAAATTTTCCACAAACCAAAAAATCTTAATGCATTCCCCCAGACATATATCATTTGATAGATGGCCCTTCCCTTCGATGAAGAGATTTGTAGAATAATTGATAATGAGAACCAACTAAGCATAGTGTTGTGTCCTACATAATTAGAACTTTCTAATTCCACAATCTTGGACTAGCATGTAATATTGGATCATGATGAAATCAAAGTGGAGTCTCGAAATTCACACTTCTTCAGTTTAGTCTTCAGATATTCCCACTACTTTGGCCAAAGCCTTTCATTCAATATTTTCTATTGAGGGTTATCTATCACATACACTATTCAAGGCTGATTTGACTTAAGGCCATCTTAAACTACGCATAGGTATTTCCTTCAATGGATAATCTATCATCCTAGAGATAACCTATCACCAATTTAATCTACTTGGAATAAACCTACTTAACCAGTAAGCACACAAGCTAGGTATTTCGTTCAATGGATAATCTATCATCCTAGAGATTACCTATCACCATATACTTGGGATAAACCTACTTAACAAGTACACAAGTTCCCTCTAATACTAGATTAACTATCCTAGGAGTAAACACAAGGTTTCCTAGTTAAATCAATAACTTACCTAAGTGTATTACATGTGCCTTTCATGTTCAATCATACCTAGTATATATTATAATACCTATGATAAAAACCAAACTCCTACTATGGAGTACTTAAAATCATATCATGAAAACAACATAAAAGCTTCGATTTCTTATTCAAAGACACTCTAATTTCTCTAATGTACACACTAGAAAATAAAACTCAAGCATACATGGAAGACACATCATTCATAAGTAAAATAAAAAATAAGAAGAAATCATCATGCCTGTTATCGCTTATCCAAATAATTGACAGCAATGCAGCCCTCTCCAATAGTAACAAGCTTGAAAATCGGCTTCTCTAGAACGTCACAAAGGAACTCTATCTCACAAGTTCATAGCTTACTTCTCTCTACAAAAAAATTACTCACAAACTAAATTGAACTCCCTCCCTTTCTCTCTCACAAAATAAAAAGAAATATAGCTAGAAATAATGCAGTATAAGGATTTGCAAGAAGAATGCAAAAGATGTGTCCCTTCAAATGAAATGGCTCAACTATTTATAAATTATCTTGGTAACTTCATAGCCTAAAATTTAGGCATGATAATGGACATCAATTTCCATGCAAGGAAACACATAAAACACAACAAAAAGGTGGTGAATTATTAAGTTCATACTCAACAAAATCATCTATAGATCGATTTTCAATATTGAGATCAATCAAAGACTTACTAAAATCTGCATATGCTCAATTCAAATTATCTTATACAATAGACATCTACAAAAATTGGGTTTCCAGAGGTGGTACCAAATTCATCCACACTCCTCACTATTAGCACAATTTCCTTGCCATAAAAAAAAATCAATTACCAATTCGTAACACCAAGCACTATCGACTCGGTTTGGAGATGAGTCAACTAAGATGTTTGAAAAAGTCATTGACAAATGTATAAAAAATGGTAGATATGTTTACCAAGTCAAATTTGATCTTAAACATAGGCGTCAACTAAGTCCATGCTTGTATCGACATAAGAAAACTACTCAAAATGCAATATAAGTGTTTCATATGGCATGATAGTATGAGTGAGAATCAGCTTCACAAAACAGTCATAAGAAACTTCTATCGACTTCTAATAACATAGTCATAAATGACTTTAGTCGAACTTTATATAACAACCTCTATCATGGTAAATGATAGTCAATTTCTATTAATATATATAATATGTTAAATGTATATTATTATATATAATATATCATATACATACATGTATTTATATACCATCACATATTTATATATATATATATATATATGTGTGTGTATATGTATATATATATATATAAACATTAATATATACCATAAGCCAAAAAATTAAGTATACATTCGATATCTATATATATAAGAGTACAAGCAAGATAGTATTAGCATATATTAAACTTAATATATCGAATGTATGCATATATATGTATAAAAGTATATACCTCTATGCACACATATATGTATGCATATCTATATTGATGTATCTATATGAGTGCATCCATCCACCAGTATACGCGTGTATCGATACACATATACATATAGATATGTGTATATACTATACACACACATACACACACACATAAATATGTGTTCACAATCGATTCACATATAGCCATTCATAATTATCATTATATTGATAAGTATTTGTGTGTGGTACATCTATACATGTGAATATACATTTCATTAGATCCCATTGACATGTATGTGCATATATACACATACTCCATGTACATCCCACTTGTCAATATAATCATAATAGTACAAGAAAGATCTCAAAAGCTCAAATAGATAAACATCACCCAATAATGTATGCAATAGTAAACAAGACTCTTCCAATGTAGACATATCAACTAAGGATGACTTACCAACTTCCCACAAATTGACTCAACACAATCATTTTAATGTGGTGTGTGTATGTTAAGATAGTTTACTTTTACTAGTTACTCAACCAAGATCTTCTCCCGAGTGATACTTCCCCTCCACCTGGAGGAATGGAACATATACTTGCATCCACAAACAAATGTGCAAGACAATCAATTATTCACAACATATGCAATATACATAAAACATCTCCAAATTTAGATTAATAATTTAATAACCATCCATTCACATATATGCAATATTTTTCCATGAAATAACATCAAATGAGATAACATTCACATTGATAACAAGACATGATCACAATTTATTCATCTCCAAAATTCGCATTACATTCATATTTTCCATATGTAGTAATAGTAAATAGTAACTACACAATTAGGGTGTAACATACTCCCCCCTTGTGAATCACCATCCTCAATGACTTTAGGTAGTATTAATAACTAACAACACATTGTTTCAAGCATTCTCAAAAGCATTAAGAATATGAGGAATTTTTTTTCTGAATTTCCACATAGTCCTCCCAAGTACCTAAGTCTTCTACATACTGGTCCCACTAGACTTTGCATTGCAAGGCTTCTCTATTTTGCAAGTGAAGCTTACGTGTTCTGAGCACCTTGACAGGCTCTAGAGTTACTACTTTTGGGTCTTGTACCTATAAAGCAATCCAATAAATCACATGATTATCCCCTGGTATATAATTTTTAAGGTAGGACACATGGAAGATGTTATGCATTCTAGCAAGAGCGGGTGGTAATGCGATTCAATAAGCTACTGGATTCACTTCCTCTAGAATATCAAAAGGTCCAACATAACATAGGGCTAACTTATAAGACTTCCCAAATTTAATGGAGCTTTTGTGAGGTTTCACTCTCAACAATACTTTGTCACCTAAGGAAAAATTTTGTGGCACTCTCTTAGCATCAACATAGCTTTTCTATCTACCGTTAGCTTCAACTAACCTTTGCTTAATAATCTTAACTTTCTCATCCATTTCAGCCAATATCTCTAGCCAAGACTCACTCAATCCTCAAGTTTATCCCAACTTATATGAGTTTGACACTTTCGGCCATACAAAGCTTCGAAAGGATCCATTTTTATCATAAAATGATAAGAATTATTGTAAGAAAATTCAACTAAGTGTGATTAGTCTTCCCACTTGTACTGTTGATCCATGCAATACATCTTAAGTAGGTCTTCCAATACTTGATTCACCCTTTTAGTTTGCCCACCTATTTGTGGATGATAAGCTAAGCTAATATTCAATTGAGTTCCAAGTGCAGAAAACAAGGTTTGCCAAAACCTGGAAGTGACTCATGCATCCATATCTAAAATAATTTTCTCAAGAATCCCATGCAACATAAACACTTCTTGCACAAATTTTATTGCTATGACAAGTGCTCCATTAGTTAGACTCCTAGGTATAAAATCTACTACTTTGGAAATCTTATCTACAACCACAAGAATGGTATTGTGCTTATTCCTTGACATAGGTAATCCTTGCACAAAGTACATACTTATGAATTTCCACTTCCTCTCTAGTATATCATGTGGGTATAACAAGCCCGCAGGATGATGATGCTCAACTTTCACCCTTTGACACTCAAGACACCTAGCCACAAAACTAGAAACATCTCCTTTCATTCCCTTCTAGAAGTATTATGGTTTTACAAAAACCATCATTTTCATCACTCCAAGATGTCCGGAGCATGGTGCTTTGTGTACTTCATTCCATCCCAGACTTCTTAATTATTCTACGTTAGGTACATACATTCTACCCTTGTATCTAAGTAATTTGTTAGGTTCAAAATGAAAAACCTTCATACCTAGAATCTTGTGAATTATTAGCAAGTGCTTTCTTGAATTGCAAGTAATACTCATCCTCCTTGCACTTTTGGAGTACTTTCCCCTTAAAATTGGTTTGAATTGTTACTAAGGAAGCAATGTGACGTCTTCAACTTAAAGTGTCAACAACCCAATTTTATTTGTCTTTAATATAACTGATATTAAAATCATATTCATCTATTAACTGTAACCATCTTCTCTGTCTAGCACTCATATTAGGTTGAGTGAAAAGGTACTTTAACCCATTATGGTCAGTTTTCATCTCAAAGGGTTTTCCTAACAAATAATGCCTCCACATTTGCAATGGGTGAACCACAAATGCCAATTCTAAATCATGCAATGTATAATTCATCTCATAAGGTT
Organism: Sequoiadendron giganteum; assembly: GCA_007115665.2. Lineage (NCBI taxonomy): Eukaryota > Viridiplantae > Streptophyta > Pinopsida > Cupressales > Cupressaceae > Sequoiadendron > Sequoiadendron giganteum. The sequence goes on along the minus strand of CM021109.1, from coordinate 380,072,653 downwards.
TCAACTTCATAGATTCATAAGAAATTACTTGCCCATCTTCCATTAATACACATCCTAAGCCTTCTTTGCATGCTTTTGTGATAACTATAAATTTACTCTCGAGATCTAGTACTTTTAAGATCGATGTAGTGGTTAATTTCTCTTTGAGTAGGTCAAAATAATCTTAACACTTCTCAATCCATTCAAACCTCTTTCCTTTCTTTTGTAAAGAAGTAAACAGGAAATTGATCTTAAAGTGAAGTTCATAACAAAATTTTGATAATACCTTGCTAAACCCTAGAAACTTCTTACCTCCAGCACATTCTTAGGTACAAGCCACTCAAGTACCACCTTGATTTTAGTTGGATCTACAATAATTCCATTTTCCAAGATCACATGACCCAAATAATGTACCCTCTTTTGGAAGAATGTACACTTAGAAATTTTACCATACAACCTATGTTCTCTTAGATGTTGTAGGAACATTTATAAATGCTTGCAATGTTCTTCCTCATTTCTAGAATAAAACAAAATATCATCTAGAAAAATTAATAGAAATTTATCAAGTTAATCCCTAAATACACTATTCATCAGGTTCATAAATGTTGTAAGTGCATTTGTTAAACCAAAAGGTAAAACGATGAACTCGTAGTTTCCATATTTGGTTTTGAATACAATTTTAAAGATATCTTCATCCTTAATCCTCAATTGGTGATATCCAAATCTCGGATCTATTGTAGAGAATATGACGGCTCCCCTCATTTGATCAAAAAGGTCATCAATTTTTGGTAACATATACTTGTTCTCAACCATAGATTTTTTAAGCATATGATAGTTGATGCACAATCACAAGGTACCATCCTTACTTTTAACAAAGATGACTGGCGCTCCCCAAGGTGATACACTTGGTCTTAACAATCATTTAGACAAAAAATCATCCAATTATGTCTTAAGTTCCATAAGTTCAGTGGTTGTCATCCTATAGGGTACCTTGGAAATAGGTTATGGCCATGGAATTATATCTATAGAGAATTAAAATATTATTTTCGGAGGCAATCCTGGTAATTCATTTGAAAACACATCAGAAAATTTTCTTAATGTTGGATACTTCTCCATATCCAATTTTCCAGTTTCATCTATTTCACCATCTTCTAGTTCCTATAAACTCTGGAACTCCAAATCAAACTATCCTTCCCAAGTTTTTCAATCTTAATGGTGAAGATCTTACACCCTTTCTTTTTAGCTCTTATAAGTTGCATTGTCATGATTTTTCAAATCCTAAAATCTCTAGATATCCCTTGGAATTTTACTTAATTTCCAAAATCATCTAGGAATTCTATAATATTTTCATGGAAATCTACCTTAGCCCTATGTTTCCACAACCAATTTATACCTAGGATAACATCATATGATCCTAGAGGTGTGAGATAAAGGTTTACTTTTGTAGAAAAAATAGGTAATTCTATCCTAGCCTCGAATAGAATACCTGGCATTTCAACTAGAGTTACTTGGTACTTTGTCTGATGATCATCAACCACTGCATGTATCTTATGCTGAAATATTTCTTCTTGGTTGGGTAATGGATTACCATATGGTCATGATCCAAAAAAATTATTGGTACACTCATTAACATAGTGGTCCCCTCTACATATAAAACATCTTGTAGCCGACCCTCTTTTCTCTATGGTTTCTCCAAACTTGTTGATGTTTTCATTAGACTTGTTGGTATAACCCATGCTAGAATCATTCCTTTTACACTCTCTTCTAGAATCCTTTCCAATATTATAGAATCTCTTTCCCTTTTTCCTTGGAAATTTTTTCACAAATTCCACCTTCTTTGGAACTATCTTGTTAGGAAATTCCACATCCTTCTTTTGCTCTCTTCTTTCTTGATGAGTGGAGTTAGCCCTAAGATTTTTCTCTTACTTAATTACTTTCTCATATACAAGATCCATTTTTGTTGGACCATGAATATCCACTTCCCCTCCAATTTTACTATTGATTCCCATTATAAATTTTCTAATGTGAAAGCGCTCATCCTTGTGATATATGGGAACATAGTGTAGAAGTCGAGTGAACTTCTTCCAATATTCGTTGACCATCATGTTACCTTGTATAAAACCATGGAAATATAATATTTTTTGTTCATAGTAGAGTTTTTTCAACCATCTCTTATGGTAAATCTCCACGAATTCTCCCATGTTAGCTTTCATGAGTTAATATTAAGTTCCAACTTCTTGTTCATCAACCAGTTAGAAGCTTCTCCTACTAACTGATACACACCCCATACAGCTTTAGTAACTTCATCATAGTTTCATATTTCAAAATACTTTTCCATTTGGACAAGCCACACCTCAGCCTCATCTCCTCCAACACTTCCATCAAACTTGGGTGGGATTATCTTCATGTCTTTGGAAATTTTGGAAGCCACTAGCTTCTTATTCCTTTCTAAAAATGGCATGCATGATTTTTCCTTCTCATGATCATGGGTTTCTTCACATCCATGGGAAGATTTTTCTCCCTCATGTTCATTAATGGGAACATAATTTTCTACCCTATCCTTAACTCTTTCCTGTTCAAGGTTATCCAACCTTTTCGAGATTTGGTCAATCCTAGACTCTACTCCAGTTGTTCCTTGTCCAACCTTTTGACTTCCACTAGGATTAGTTCATGTCCTCACCAACATTACATGATTGGTCTTTACCTAAATGTTTATCCATGCTAGACTAAATTATTTTATTGAATATCTTATGGAAAATATTAAAAATGGTATCCATATGCACACAAAGAATTCCAAATAAGACTAAGCACACATCTCTTTTTTTTTATAAACACATAATTTTATTCATTTCATGGGGATTTCAATATCCCTTAATTACATGGAGTGAATATTAAAATAGTCAAGTGGAGAGTATCCTTTAGATTCACTCTTTGACACATAACTTAAAGGAGTATAACCTACAAATTGAGACAATTGTTCCAATTTTTTTTTTTCATCTCTCATTTGTTTGTACCTATCCCATAAAGGACAATATCCTTCAAATTTATCATCTGATACATAGTTATAAGAGGCAATTCAAATATGGTGTTCATCAACAATGTAGTCTACCCTTTTCATAAACATTTATTCATGAGACCAATTCTTGTCTGGTAGTGTCTGTGGTACATATTCGTCAAACCCATTACTCTAAGAAATTACAATTACTTTTGCTAATGGAAGAACTCTAGGGTCCCTAAAAATGAATGTTGGGCTAACACTTGCTTATAAGGGCATATCCCTGGAAAGCGATAATGAATCAAAAAAAATTGGTGAGATGGTTGGTAGGTAGTTGTACATAGCCTCCATCTTCATCTTTCTCTTCACAACACTAATCTGAGAGAGTGTGTGACTAAAGGTTTTAGTGTCACTCAACTAGACAAAAATTTCGTAGCTGGTTCCCTATATATTTCTAACGATGGCTTCTCTTTCCTTCTTGGCCTTGAGGTAGCACTCATTTATGATTACTGAATTTTGAGTTTTTAATCTGAGAAGCACCATCTTGGCACAATAATTCACAACATTAGATAATGTTGGATGGAAATAATGATGAGCTCATAGGTTCCAGAGCTAAACCTGGTAGTTCTAATACCACATGTAACATACTAACCCTTCAATGAAGTAAAATTTTCAAAAATTTCACCTTTTGAATAAATTAACTAACAAGCCAATGCATTACATTTTTTTATCTTTATTGATAATTTCCAAATAAGATGCATAGTATAATACATCATGTTTTCCATTTTATATCAATAATTTCATAAGTTCAAGTAATACAAGAAAGCATGCATTTACATACATAGTTCAATGAGCTTTGGAACAAATAGTTGTAAGATGGTCTAGGATCCTTCCTTTCAAATCTTGGCTCTTTTGTCACCTTCTATGGAGGAGAAGCATCACTCAAGCACTTTTCCACCAATCACAGAATCTTAATGTGGTCCCCCGCACATCTATCATTTGATAGATGGCCCTTCCCTTCGATGAAGAGATTCGTAGAGTAATTGATAATGAGAACCAACTAAGCATAGTATTGTGTCCTACATAACTAGAACTTTATAATCCCACAATCTCAGACTAGCATGTAATACTGGATCATGGTGAGCTGACAATGGAGTCTCAAAATTCACATTTCTTTAGTGGAGTCTTTGGACATTCCCACTACTTTGGCCAAATTATTTCATTTAGTATTTTCTACTTAGGGTCATCTATCACATACACTACTCAAGGCCGATTTGACTTAAGGCCATCTTAAACTATGCATAGGTATTTCCTTCAATGGATAATCTATCATCCAAAATATAACCTATCATCATTTTAATCTACTTGGAATAAACCTACTTAACTAGTAAGTAAACAAGCTAGGTATTTCCTTCAATGGATAATCTATCATCCTAGAGATAACCTATCACCATGTACTTGGAATAAACCTACTTAAAAAGTAAGTACACAAGCTCCCTCCCATACTAGATTCACTATCCTAGGAGTAAACACAAGGTTTCCTAGTTAAATCAATAACTTAGCTAAGTGTATCACATGTTCCTTCCATGTTCAATTATACTTAGTATATAATACCTATATAAACACCAAACTCCTATTATGGAGTACTTAAAATCATATCATGAAAACAACATAAAAACTTCAATTTCCTTTTCAAAGACATTCTAATTTTAGTAATGCATTCACTAGAAAAGAAAACTCAATCATCCATGGAAGACACATCATTCATAAGTAAAATAACAAAGAAGAAGAGATCCTCATGCCTATTATCGCTTATCCAAATAATTAACAACAATACAACCCTCTCCAATAGTAGCAAGCTTAAAAATCAACTTCTCTAGAACATCACACAGGAACTCTATCTCACAAGTTGATAGCTTACTTCTCTATACAAAAAATTTCCACAAAAACTAAATGGAACTCTCTCCCTTTATTTCTCATAAAATAAAATAGAGTATAGCTAGAAATAATGCAATATAAGGATTTGCAAGAAGAATGCAAAAGATGCATCCCTTCAAATGAAATGGCTCATCTATTTATAGAGAATTTTGGTAGCTTCATAGCCTATAGTTTAGGAATGATAATGGATAATAAGCTCCATGCAAGGAAACACATAGAACACAGTAGAAAGGTGGTTACTTATTAAGTTCATACTTAGCAAAAGCATCTACAAGTCGATTTGCAATATTGACAACAATCAAATATTGAAATCTGCATATTCTCAATTTGAATTATCTTATGCAATAAACATCTATAGAAATTGGGTTTCCAGAGGTGGCACCAAATTCACCCACACTCCTCATTATTGGGACAATTTCCTTACCATCAAAAATAGACAACTACCAATTCGTAACACCAAGCATTATCGACTCGGTTTGGAGATGAGTCGAGTAAGATGTTTGAAAAAGTCATCAACAGATGTATAAAACATGGAAGATATGTTTACCAAGTCAAATTCGATCTTAAACATAGGCATCAAGTAAGTCCATGCTTGTATTGACATAAGACAAAAACTCAAAATACAATATAAGTGTTTCATATTGCGTGATTGTATGAGTGAGAATCAACTTCACAAAACAGTCATAAGCAACTTCTATTGACTTCTAATAACATAGTCATAAATGACTTTAGTCAACCTTTATATAACGACCTCTATCATGGTAAATGATAGTTGATTTCTATTAATACATAATATGTTAAATGTATATTATTATATATATAATATCACATATATACATATATTTAAATATCATGTATTTATATATATATAAATGTTAATATATATTTACATATATATATATCATAAGCCAACAAAGTAAGTATACATTTGATATATATATAAAAGAGTAAAGGAAAGATAGTATTAGCATATATTAAACACAATATATTGAATGTATATGCATATATATATATATATATATATATATGTATAAAAGTATATGCCTCTATGTACACGTATATGTAGGTATATCTATATCGATGCATCTATACGAGTGTCCATTAGCCAATGAACACGTGTATTAATACACATATACATATGGATATGTGTATATACTATACATATATATATATGTGTGTGTGTGTGTGTGTGTGTGTGCATATTCAATTCACATATAGCCATTCATAATTACCATCATATTGATAATTATTTACATGCGATACATCTATAAATGTACATATACATGTCATTAGATCCCTTTGACATGTATGTGCATATATAGACACATACTCCACGTACGTCCCACTTGCCAATATAATAATAATAGTACAAGAAATATATCAAAATCTCAAATAGATAAACATCACCCAATAATGCATGTAGTAGTAAATAAGACTCTTCCAATCTAGACATATCAACTAAGGATGACTTACCAACTTCCCACAAACTAACTCAACTCAATCATTTTAATTTGGTGTCTGTATGCTCAGATAGTTTACTTTTACTGGTTACTTGACCAAGATACTCTCTTGAGTGATACTTCCCCTTCACTTAGAGGAATGAAACATATACCTGCATCCACTAACACATGCACATGACATTCAATTGTTCACAACATATGCAATATATGTAAAACATCTCCAAAGTTAGCTTAATAATTCAATAACCATCCATTCACATATATGCAATATTTTTCCATGAAATAATATCAACCAAGGTAACATTGAATGAGATAACATTCACATTGATAACAAGGCATGCACACAATTTATTCATCTCCATACTTCACATTACATTCATATTTTCCCTATGTCATAATAGTAAATAGTATTTACACAATTGGGGTGTAACAATTTGACCTTATGTGATTTTGAATTGATTTCCTTAGAAAAATATTTCTTCTCTATAGAAACCTCCAAGGTTTCAAGAGTGTTCTTGCATCTAGCCCTATTATATCATTGTTCAAATCCTTAATGAATATATTGACTTGAATTTTCTTATCATGCATGTAGTGTACATACTAAAATGGCTCTAATATATAGTTCTCATACTAAACAATCATGAATCCACTATGTTGTTAGTAATATAACTCATCAATTTTCTAATAAAAAAATTGCTCTGGTAAGTGTCAAGCCCTAAATTACTCCAAAAATAGATCCCAACTCATCATATATAGTGATGGGAATTTTAAAATTTGTCAAAATTTTGTTTGGTTTTGGGCATATCTATTCATCTTTGGTAAATGGGGGGTCTAATGTTCAGGGTGTAGGTTTTCATTACCCATATTAAAAATTGATTGTTACTATTTTAAACCCTTATGTTATATTTTTGAATTGACCTGTTATTGGGGGTTACCAGCCTCTTGTGTCACCTGACTGAGCCCTATCTTTTGTACTGTTACCAGCTCCTTCACCCAACCTTTCAGTCTTTTATTTTTCCTAGACGGATGGTTTTTCCCTATGTTTAACTTGCGCCTAAAAATTTGTGCCTCTGTCAATTTTATTTTCCCATCCTCCTAGCTGGTCCCACTATCATAAATAACTTTTCTATATGTCGTTTGGCGGACCGTCGGAGCATGGAGTTCAAATCTAGACGGTTCCTCCCAGACCTCGCAAGGTTTCCTGCCAACGTCACTAAAGTGGTGTGAGGTATGCGAGATGCCACCATCTTTTGAGTATGGATGTGTGGGGCCTGTCCCGACGTGCCAATAGTGACAAGTGGATGTCATTTTGATAGTGGATATGTATTAACAAGGATTAATGATGATCGTCACTCACAAGCCTTGCACGCTCAGATTAATATTCTCAAAAATTTTGCAAGGTGTGCGAGCTGGTGACACGTTGCTTGGCTCCGTAGTACAAGGTGGTTGGATGGGGCCTACCGCCCGGTTGTGATTTTCTGACTGTGAGGGGTGTGATTGGCTATTCAGTTTCCCAAGTGGTGATGTGGATTTTTCAACGATCTTTGACTCAATCTAAGTCTTCCGACTTACCAGTTCTTTTCACATGGATGGTTTAAATTCAAAATTGCAATTCACCCATGTGAGGATTATTTGCACTCTACAAGTTATTCTCATCAATGGCGTAGGTCTTTCAATGGATCTCATCATGATTTCCTTGTGTGCGAGCAATATCCATTTGATAATGAAATGATGGGATGTACGTTGTTTTCCATGATCTCAGAATTATTCTGTGGTGGCAACATCAGCCACTAATCCCTTGTTTGCTCATACTACAATCTGACCAATTAATGTTCCTTGCATCGGCTTGCTCAATAAATGCTTGCTAATTTTCTCATCAGCATCATTTCATTTTGAGTTTGTTTGCTTGCAGGTGATTGATTTTCTTGTTGAGTTCAAGCTCACAATTTCAATGGATAAGTTAGAGGTACAACAAAGCACCAGGATGGGTGTGACGAATTTGTGATAGAAGGATAAAAAAACTATTCCTGGTACTTTTGGAACAATGGCTCAAAGGATGGAAAAGAGGTCAGGTAGTTGCACGTCACCTATTGAGCTCTCTTTGGGATATGATGTGATGGGTCCAAAACCGATTCGGATTACTGCAGCTACCTCGTGGCCCTAACTGAGCTTGTGGGAGTAGACAAGGAGGTCCTAGCATTTACTCCAATTTCTACGGTGACACCGTGTAATGTTGTCGGGTCTGGTGTTGGTACAAGAAGGGGTAAGAAAGTGGTCTCGCTTCATACTGAAGCGAGAACTAGGAGCGATCGCCTATATCAAGGTTGTGTAGCTACTCGGGATGCGATGAAATTATTGGTGTTGCTGGGGTGGTGCTTCTTTTTTTTGGAGCTATGTCAGCAGTTCAGGTCTGATAGGGGTGTGTGCATGAGTGGCGTGGCATTTTTTTGTCCTTTTTAGCTAGTTACAGGGGTGTAACCATTTTTTGATTTCCTTTGTTTGTATCATAGTCATTTTTTATGATGAAGAATTTTTTGAAATGAATATGAATTTCATTTGGTTAGAATGAAATTCATTTTGAAATGAACAATGGAGCCTGATGCTTGTTGCTCTCCTATTCTATAAAGGATATTTTATGGCTCATTATTAGGGTCAGATTTTTTCGTATCCTAAGGCTTAGGCAGTGTACAGTAAGAATTATATTGTGGTGTCTAAAATTTTCTAGCTAGGAAATCATTCTAGGTCGAGTGTTGTATAAAATAAGCATGATATGCTTGTGTAATGACTGATATCAATAAATTTTAGGGAAAAATAATTAAGAAAATTGCTCTCCTATGTGAATATCATGGATTATGAATGGATTTATCAATGGTTTCTTCATTTAGCTTCAATGGTATATTTGAATGTGTAATTCATTTTCCTTCTTTAACTTAATGAGTTAATCAAATGCTTGGAAAGGAGTTATAGGTTTGTGATAGTGTACTTAGGATTTACTAAGGAGTACTATTTTAAATACTAGAAAATCTTATGATGTAAAGCATTATAATGATAGGTTCTATAATATCAGGGTTGTATTTATGTGACCTGCTCGGTTGGATGAGGCACTAGGTATTTCATTCAGATTCCTTTTTAGAAGTACAAGAAGGTAGCTCTAAGTGTAAAGTTTCAAGGTTTGAACATTTAAAAATAAAATAATATCTCTTTTGAGATATAAATCTTATGCTAAACCTGCTTTCCTAGCTTTAGATAGTTATCAATATTCTTTGGTTTTCCAAAACTTGGGTAGATGTTGTCTAGTTGCATTGATAGGAATGTATCTGTGTATAGAAGTGTTCTTGAGGCATGAAGCATTATTATGAACACGTACAGGAAAACCCTCCTTGGTCTCCCAGAGCCAAAAGTGTAGGAGATGTCAGTCTTTGATTGAATCTTGTCAATTGGCCACTAGCCTTTGTGGTTCTTGAATATGGAGGTTGCTTACCTCTTAGAGAATTACAAAGCCTTAGCTTGAATTTAAAAACACCAACATATAGATTTGAGTATCTCTTCTACTCTTAGAGCCCTTAAGTAGAAGTGGTATCATGCATAGAAATGCAACCCAAAGCACCTAAAAACACTATTCCATGCCTCTACTACTTGAATACCATTTGTATATCAAAAAATTATTGATAGATAATCACAAAAGATTTATAATGGCTTGTGCCTTGTCCTTCAATAGTTATGTGTCTAACCAAATTTAGTCATATATAAGGCAATGTCTCTTCATGCAAGAACTTAAAAGGAAGTAGAGGTGTGGAACAATGCTTCCAAACACTAATCTATGAAGGAGAGTAGTTCATATTCATACAAATTTTTAAACAATTACAATGAAAGAAACACATTCAAATATATGCATAAAAGAAATATACCATAACACACAAATTTATGTGGGGAAAACTTGTCTAGGTAAAAAACCCCACAAACCAAAATAAAGATACTTTGTATTATCAATAACAAAACAATTACAATACAATATCAATACTAAGCTTCTCCAGGTATTCACTAGTCTTCAAAAAAAATAGGGGTAATTCTAGTAGCATAACGATGTCTCAGAAATTATAAATTTTCTCTCCTTAATACTCTAAGGCATAGAGTATTCGATAATTAACAAGAGAGAATGAATAGAAGGCTTCATGAAATTCAATATTCAAAGCCAAATCAAAGTGCAAAGCCGAGTTAGAATAAATGCATGGAATGATCACACCCACTCGTGGAGAAATAACTATCACTGTAAATATCCAGTTAACTATTGATGGTAGTTACAAACAATGTAACCACCTTCAATCCACCACTAACTACATACGTGCTAAATGCATTGCAAGTTAACAAATCCTTATGTGATTAGTTATTTTTTAGTTCTCCACTATTAAATTTCAGGTTGAGACACACTTATCTCAACAATCTTCCACTTGTCGAAGACTTGTCATGAAGTCATCTATAATCAACTACTCAGGGCCCCAAGGCCCATGGAAAAAACACACCATCTAAACTTATTTGTGCTCACTAGCTTTGTTAGTGCATTTTCAAGATTTCTCAAAGTGTCAACATTCTCTAATATCACCTTTCCATCTTCTACCATATCATGAACAAAATGAAACTAAACATCAATCTGTTTTGTTCTGGTATGGAAAGTGGGATTCTTTGCTAAGAAAATGGCACTCTGACTATCACAACAAATAGTATTTTTTCTTGCATCAAAACCAATATATGAACACAACCTCTTAAGCCAAATGGATTTCTTGCAAGCATGAGTAGCTACCATGTACTCTACTTTTGTCATGGATAAAGCAACTACAACCAACCTCCTACTCATCCAACGTATAGCACCACCATTCATTGTGAACACATATCCATTAGTGGATCTTCTGATGTCAATGTCACTTGCCCAATTTGAATCCAAATATCCATAAATACTTACAGAATGATGAGAACCAGCAAGATAACCATGATAACATAGGGAATACTCAGAATTACCCCACAAATATCTAAGTACTCTCTTTACCAAATCCCAATGTACCCATCTAGGATTATACATATACCAACTAAGGAATCCCACTACTTGGATAATGCTTGGCCTCATACAAACCATCACATACATCAGACTACTAATAGCTCTCACATATGGTACTTTGGTCATGTCCTCCATCTCAGTAGGAGATTTTGGACAATCCTCCACAAAAAGCTTCATCCCTTACATCACTGGAACAATTAATTGTCTGCAAGCTACCATATTGAATCTCTCCAACACTGAATTCACATAGTTTCTTTGGCTTAACCAAATATTTATAACTTCTCTATCTCTTCCAATATCCATCCCCAGAATATACCTTGTTGCACCTAGATCCTTCATCTCGAACTATGCTGACAACTGAGACTTCAAATCTGAAATCAAATTCATATCATTCCAAAAAAAATAACATATCATCTACGTACAATGTAATTATGAGAATGTGACCATTATCAGATTTATAATATACACAATGGTTTGATTTAGATCTCATAAATCCTAAATACAACAAAAAGGTGTCAAATTTTTGGTACGACATTCTAGGAGACTACTTAATACCATATAAAGACTTCTTCAACTTGCAAACCAGATTTTCTTTACCTTTTACCACAAAATTCTCTAGTTGTGACATATAGATCTCTTCCTCCAAATCACCATGAAGGAACATTGTCTTCGCATCCATCTGTTCCACTTTTAGATCATGCGTTGTTGCAAGTGATAACAAGAACCAAATAGATGTTAGATTTGCAACATGAGATAATATCTCACCATAGTCAATTCCCTCCACCTAAGAATACCCCTTCATGACAAACCATGCCTTGTTCTTTTCAACAATACCATCAAGACCACATTTCTTCTTGAACACCCATTTACATCCAACAAGTTTATGTCCTTTAGTAAAAGGTGTGAAATCCCACGTACTATTTTTATTCAAAGTAGACATTTATTTATCCATGACTTTCATCCAAGAATCTGCATCACTCATACCTATAGCCTCTCTAATAGTCCTAGGCTCATCAGTGTTAGCAATCAAAGAAAAAACATAACTGAAATCCAACAGTGAATAACCAAATCTTTTTGGTGAATAATCAAAACTTTTTTATGGTTGCCTAACACATGTAGACCTCTTGAATTGCTGAGGTTGAGATTCTACTTCTTAAAAACTTTTAGAGCTGCTTGGGCTCTCCTCATCACCAATTCTGACAAGAGTATGTAGTTCAATTTTCATTGGAGTAGGAAAAATTTGAACTACCTCCTTCTTTTGCTTCTCCTCTTTCTCTAGCTACAGCTCAACTGTGGAAGGTTTCAGCTCCCAAAATATTACACTTTTTTCTATGGAGAACCTTCTCGGCCACTAGATCCCAAAGCTTGTACCCCTTCATACTAACACTATAGCCAATGAGGATACACTTAACTACCTTGTTCTCCAACTTAGACCTCTTTACACTCAGAACATGAGCATAAGCTTCAGAACCAAAAACAATGAGATGTCTCATCAAAGGCTTCTTACTAGACCATGCCTCCATGGGTGGCTTTTAGCAAAGATCTAATGTAGGATGTTTGTTGATCAAATAACATGCAATGGCTATAGCTTCAGCCCAAAACTTCTACTCAAAATCAACACCACTCAACATACTCCTAGCCCTCTCCATCAAAATCATATTCATCCTCTCTGCAACTCCATTTTGTTGTGGGGTGTATGGAGCTGTCCTATGTCTCTCAATCTTATTCTCCTTATAGAACCTATCAAATTTTTCCAAACAAAACTCATCACTGTTGCTAATCCTCAAATATTTAATCTTTCTATTAGTCTAATTTTCAACCAAAGCCTTAAACTCCTTAAACCAGTTAAAGACTTCATATTTACTTATGAGGAAATAAACAAATGTCCTTTTACTGTAATCATCTATGAAAGACACAAAATATACAGATTTTATTAATGAAGGAATATTCACATGACAAAACACATCTTCATGAATATAGTCCAAAACCCCAAAAGACTTATGAGAATTAGAATAAAAAGAAACACAATTTTGTTTACCATATACACAATTTTCACAAAAGTCGAGCTCGTGATTACAATCATCAAGGCCTTCAATAAGGATTTTATTTTTCAGGGCTCTAAGACCCATCTCACCAATATGACCAAGTTTTTGGTGCCATAACATTGTCTTCTCTTCTAGAAGCTTCATCTCCAAAGAATTCGCACCCTCAGGTACCTAGGAAGCATGACCATCATATGTAAAAACAATAGATTTCTCCACTACTAGATTTGATAGTGAGGATGAAGAATTCAAAGGCCTTTTCTTTGGATTATCAAAAGAACTTTTGTAATGAATAGTACATGCATCTAGCTTGTATAGAGTTCCAATTTGAACACCCTTAGCCAACACCATAGATCCTCCTATGATCTTACATCCTCCATTCGAGAAAAAAACCTACACACCCTCATTAATTAATTTACTCATAGAAAAAAGGTTTCATCCCAAACCCAAGATATGCAACACACCATCAATCCCCTTCAATCTACCATCAAGGAATCTAATCTTGACTCTTCCATGACCAACACTATTTAGATGAGATTCATCACCCAAATACACCTTCCCACCATCATACTCTTCAAAATTTGAGAACCAACCCCTATGCGAGATCATGTGGAAAGAAGCACCTGAGTCTAGTAACCACACATCTTCTAATGCATGTGTTTCCAAGGCTATGAAAAAAGAATTTGCATCATCTTGAGAGAATTTTTCAGAGTCGGAATCAGAGAATCTCTTTTTACATTTATTTTTCTTCTCCTCCTTACAATATTTACATAAATGACTAGGTTTTCCGTAGTTCCAACATTTTTCCTTGGAATTTCCAAGAGACTTAGATCTCCCTAAATATATTGATCTGAACTTCTTGTCCTTTTTATTTCCTTTCTCTTTAGGTTTTTCATGAAAAAAAAGGGATTCCTTGGCCATCTTAGAAGATTTCCTCCACATCTCTTCAAACAAGAGTGATGGAACCACATCATCCATTTTGAAATTGGTGGTGGTACTTCCAATAGCCATAACCAGGTGATCCCATGAGTCTAGCAAAGAACATAATAAAAGCATTCAATGATCGTCATATTCAATCTTGTCACCAAAAGAACCCAACTGAGAAATCAACATGTTAAATGCATTCAGGTGATCTACAATGGATCCTCCATCTTCCATCTTTAAAGAATACAATTTATTTTTCAATAATACTTATTTACCAAGGATTTAGCCTAATAAACATCTCCAAGCTTCTTCCAAACAAATTTTACACTCTTCTCTTTATGGACATTCAAGAGAATTGAATCAACCAAACAAAGTCTAACCAAACCCTTGGATTTTTTATCCTTCAAATCCCACTCTTCCTAAGTAGTATTGGTTGGTTTTGTTTCAAATATTGTAGCCCAAAGATCTTTATCCTTGAGAATATCCTCCATTTTAAACTTCCATAACTTGAAGTTGCTTCCATTAAACTTATCCTTTTTGATTCTACTAGATGTGCCTAGCATCTTTATTTCTACAACAACATTTTGAAACAATGATCAATACAAAAAACCTACTACCCAACAACGGGACCCAAACTCGCCAAGCTCTGATACCAACTGAAAGAAATCAAAGGAGCATAACAACACTTCAAAACACTAATCTATGAAGGAGAGTAGTGCAGATTCATACAAATATTTAAACAATTATAATGAAAGAAACACATTCAAATATACACATATAAGAATTATACCATAACACACAAGTTTACGTGTGGAAAACCTTTCCAAGTAAAAACCCCCACACACCAAAAGAATGGTACTTTGTATTATCAATAACAAAATAATTACAATACAATATCAACACTAAGATTCTCCAGGTGTTCACCAATCTTCAACAAAAAAAGGGATTATTCTGGCAGCATAACGATGTCTCAAAAATTCTCAAATTTCTCTCCTCAATACTCTATGGCATAGATTATTTAATAATTAACAAGAGAGAATGCATAGAATGCTTCATCACATGCAATATTCGAAGCCAAATCAAAGTGCAAAGTTGAGTCAGAACTAAATGCATGAAATGATCACACCCACTCGTGGAGAAATAACTATCATTGCAAATAGCCAGTTGACTATTGATGGTAGATACAAACAATGTAACCACCTTCGATCCACCACTAACTTCATACATGCTAAATGTATTGCAAGTTAATAAATCCATGTGATCAGTTGTGTTTTAGTTATTCACCATTGAACTGTAGGTTGAGACACACTTATCTCAACATAAGTCCACTTGAATACCATCTATATGCTCCACTTTATAACACATAGGGATATGGAACTGCTATCTATCCTCCAACTCTACCTACTCCTCAAGTGTTAGGGATAGCCTGACCACTCCAATTAGCTAGTAGATTCCTTAAATAATATATTGTCCAACATCTATAATTTTCAAATGTGTCATGAGTCTAAAATAGGATAACTCAAAGAAAAACTCTAAGAAATTCTCCCTCTCAAGCTTTAATACAAGGATAACTCCTTAATTTAGGTGATATAATGCATATGCAATGCACTAAAGTGAGTGACTAAGCATAGCTTGAGTGTGAGGATAAATCCTTGATTTAGGTGATATCATTCATATACAATACACTAAATTTAGTGCCTAAGCATAGTTAGCCTAAAGTTACCAAGGCTCCTAGTTTTGTGACCTAAGGCTTTAATAACAAATGTAAATATCAAAAGACAACATGGGAAAAAAATGCAACCCATAATCATATTTTAACTATAAAATCACTAAGTAATGCAATAGAACATGTAAGCACACACACCATATTGGCATGAAGACGTCAATTTCAAAATTACAATCCTGCCACTACCGGCCATTGTAGAAACTTTGAGATTGTTGTGAGCCTCTATTGTTTCTTTTCTTGTTGCACCAAGCATGAAATTTGTTGGTGCCAAAGGTTCACCTAAATTAGAAACTGACAGATACCTTTCTTATGGTCACATTAAGGGTGGGAATGACTATGTACATTCTCTTGGTCGAGCTCTCTTGACAATGGACTTAGGTGGGGAAGATGTGGGGACTCCCTATGTTTCTCCCCATTTCCATCAGCGTGTAGTCTCTCCAATGTGATTCTCTAGTAATTATACTATTCTTGATGTCATTTTTTGTACAGATAGAGATCTTGTTGTTCCTATGATTACTAATGTCGTGGATCCTTCTGCACTTGGTTCAAAAGGTTGTGTTTCTAGAGGTTTCAAGGATAAAATAAACTAACTACTCTTCTCTAAGTTCCAATGGGTATGGGCATGAATGGGATAGGTCGTGGTCAGTCTTATGCAACTATTGATAGAGTAGGGTATCTTGTTGGTTTTTTTCACCTTCCTCAACATGGTAAATCTAATCCCCTTCCTTGTTCACAATTAACCCCTATGGTATTCTATGGATAGGAAGTTATTGACAATGATTCTTATTACACTTACTTGTAATCTAATCTACCAGTTTAATCACTTCTTGATTTCTCTACTAGAATTGCATAAGTGAGTTTTGAGTCTTTGAGGCTTCTAACTATCAAGCTAGGATTGATTGCAAGGAGGGGAAAATACTGCCAAAAATTATGTCAATAAACATAACCAATGATTACATTAAAATGCAGAGGTAGACAATTTAACCATCTCCAATGAGAATAATCAAAAACATAAAACTAAAAAACAAATATGTTGAACTAACACCCCTATGATTAATGATAGCATCCCCCCTTAATCTGAAGGGGTTAAACCAAGCATTCTTCTAAATTTTTCAAAATTTTCTCATCCAAGAGATTTTGTAAAAGTATCCATAGATTGATCTACAATAGGAAAATATTTGAGTTGTAAACTTCCATATTTCACATGGTGTCGAATCAAATGAAACTTGGTGCTAATGTTGTTTGTTCAATCACAAAAAACTAGATTTTTAACCATTTTAATTGTTGATTGATTGTCAATAAAAATTGGTGTAGAAGAAACCTATTCTTGTAAATCTTCAAGAATCATTCAAATCCATCAGATCTCTTGAGTGGTCTCAAAGGCTACCATATATTAAGCTTTTGCAGAGGATAGAGTTGGTACTAGTTTATTTTTAGGCTTCCAAGAAATAACAGTAGATCTATTGACGATGATTTCACTCGCAGAAATAGTTCAAATAAAAAATATTCACAAACAAACCGCAAAGAGCCTATCCTTCTTGAAAGCTATGGAGCAAGAAAATCTTAAGGGGAATCTACCTTAAGAGGGAAATATTGTCTCAATTCAATCCCAAGTCTTCAATAGTTAGGTCATGATTGTACTAGGTTCACTCCAAGGTATGATTTGATTTTGTTGTTAATCTCAAAGGGACTATGGTTTCTTAGAATCATATATATTAGACACAAAGTTTCCAATTTGGATTGTAAGAAAAAATTGTTGGACTTAAGGGAACACTAAGAGGGGGGGTGAATCAGTGTTCAACAATATTTAAACTTCATCCAATCAAAACATAAAACCATTTCATCATAGAATTAAGAAAAATATGTATGCATTTTAAGTAAACATCCATAACACCACGACACATAGATTCTTGCATGGAAACCCTATTAGGGGAAAAACCATGGTGGAGATTAATCCATAATTTGAGTACTCAAAAAAATAGTGTACACAAAAGGAATGCACTTGCATTCAGGCACACTACCTAGAGCTCACTACTCAAAAGAGAAATGCTTACAGGCTACAAAATTCAGATTAAAGCCATCTGAAGGGTTAACTAAGATAATAGCATCTAACCATTCCAGGTAATAGTTCTAGTGAAGCTCATGGATCTTATTCTGGATCTACTCTTTGATTTTATACTTTGCTCTGCCCTTTTCTACTCTTTACTGCTCTTCGCATCACTTATGATCAAATTCGCATTACTGCTCTCCTGGATCTCACAATTCACACTTCTTAATATTTGCACACCATATATACTTTTTTTAAATGATAAAAACAATCTCTTATATATATCCGCAATCAAGGACTAATTCATCCAACAGTCGGCTTCATAAGGTATTAAGTTAATTTAACTTGTCGATGAGATCCACCAAAAAATATTTATGCACATCCTCCAAAGTCGGTTAAGAAAAAGAGAGGGCCCAAATAACACTTAATCCAAAATTGAGACTTATAATTAATTTCATCTTTGCCGGGTCGGCCTTCTAGCATAGATAACTGAAAAATTAGTGCACTGTACCTCCTAGATCACTTCCCATTGCGTGCACATCAAAACCAAGATACTAAAATCCTCTATAGACCTTCCTCAAAGATCCATAACCCAAAATATATGTCTGGTGAGATGATTAGATCAACTTTTATGCCTTTAACCGGATCCCATGTTCTTTACTTTGTTCTGTCGGTAGGAGCCAAAATAATGTTGCTCATTCAAATGCAAGTCTTGGGCTGCATGACTTGGGTTTCCATCAATGACAACACCTACATGCCAGACTCCTTATCCATATTCCAAAAATCTCCCCCTTTGGCATTAATGGCAACAATTAGTGAAAAATGACTAAGTGTCAGAATCATTATAGGTATACTACCAAACTGCTTGTTGCACTTTCTCCCCCTGAAATTCATAAGGCATTCTCTCCCCTTATAAGGCATTTTTCATTGCATTCTCTCCCCCTTTTACATCAATGACAAATCTTGGATGCCATATTCCATAAATTTTGACAAAAAGTGACAAAACACATGTTCAAAATCATCAATTCTTCAAAAATTTAGCATGTATATGCTTATAGTTATTCTCCCTTAAACAAAAATGCAAAAACTTGGTAGCAATTTGCTGCTATCTTTAGAAGATTATCTTGTTATTTTTCTTCATTTTCGGAAGAAAATTCTCCCAACCATCAATTGAAATTACAATGTTGATAATAAATCTATTGTTCTTGGAAGTCTTGTTGATAATCTCAATGAGAGATTCAGGAATTGTGATTGCTTCTTCCAACTTTTCACCATTTTTCAAAATTTCCACCAACTGCTCCAGCCTGCACTTAATTAAGTCTTTTACCTTCCAAAAGGTGTCCACAAGAACATTCTTGGATAATTGAATTTTCATTTGAGTTTTCTGTAACTCTCGGATTCTCCTTCTGATAATGCCAACCATATCCTGAGATATGTCAAAAAAAATTCCAATGTCGTTCAGTTTTGTCTCAATCTGATCCATCTTCTCCTTGTAATTTCTGACTACATGGGGCCAATGGACACAATAGCTGTAGATTCTTGTGGCTGATTTAATGCACTACCTCAACTCATTCATTTTCTTCTTTAGCTTGCCAAGGGATAGTCTGAATTTTTCCTTTAGGTGAGAGATAATTTTTCCTTCTTCTCTGCATTTGTCTTCAGATCCCATTGATTCTCTACTACACTCAATCATCTCTTCAGGTAGAATATATTTCAAACTTTATAATCTTATCTTGCAATGTTCAATATGAACATTTAGAACTTCCAAAAATATGTCATGATCGTATGATGGTCTAACTGACCATAACCATGCAATTTTCTACATACCACCTACACTTTCGATAAGTTGTTGTAGCTTTTCTTTTGACAGGTCTTCTTCTTCCTCACTAAATTTTTCAACACCGAAATCATTTTCCAGTGGATTCTTTGGTTCTTCATCAGATTCTTCATTTGGAATATCCACAACTTCCTTTTCTTTCCCTTTTCCTTCAATCTTGGAAACTTTGATTTTTGGAGGGTTATATTCAATAATATCTTGTCCTCTTTTTTGTCCTCTATCAATGCTACCAAAAGAGGAACCAAATTCCATTGTCCTTACGAGAGGGAAATAATGACTAATCCACATTTCACAAGCACATTCTTACAAATACTTTCAAGTTTTGAATCCTAGTTAGACAAACTCTTAGAATAAGAGTAAATTTGGGTGCATACCAGTTTATCTGATGTCCATGCTACATTGTTAATTTTTGGAAACAAATTCATAAAATACATAACTAGACATATAATTAGAGTGCCAAACCTGAATGGATACCCTAACTCCTTTTTTAGTTGAACATTCTCCATCATCTGATCTTCTAACAGTCTGCATAGGTCAAAGTCATGACCTTCAATTATCATTTTATGAGCAATGTATATTGTGCCAACCGATGTAGCCCCTTCCCGATTTCGGTAGAAGATTTTATAGGTTATGTCATGTGCAATGTACTTCATAATGGGATTCTTGATTTTTTCTATCAGTAGAGCTCTTTGATCCCCGATTATCCCAGTTAGGGTTTTTACCTCCTTGTTTTGGATAGATTTCTTCCTAGGAACATCACCGACTTTGCAAAATCTAGTTAATTTCTCAATTACCTCCTTTGAGATTGTGTAGGGTTTTTCCAAAGTTAAAACATCACCATGCAATCTACTCAATAATAATTTTACCAATTCCGCATTCTCAAGGTACGAAAATTCATTCCACATATCCAAATTTCCATGCTTGGCTTTGATTAATTGTTTTAATTCATTAGGAAGCAATAGATTTCTAATAGATCTGATCTTTGCACTGTTGTATTTGTCCAATGTGATCGAATATTTTTTTTGTGCTTTTTTCCTTTTCACATTTTAGGGTTTGCAACTACACACTAAATTATATGAAGAACTCAAGAATGATTTGAAGTACCTAATAAATTTCAAGATTTGTTGATGAATTCGATTTTGTTGCTTCAAAATCCACTTGTTGAGTGCTCTCCTTCTTCTCTTCGATAATGCAAAGTGACAAACGACTGCTCGGACTTGACTTTTATAGCTCGCACATGCACAATAAATGCATTTTCCCTAAGTTTCCTGGAGACTCTATTTTCTCAGATGACGATAGAAAAATCTTCTGCGGACCAAAAAATTTGCTGAATTTCCTTTGCTA
Organism: Sequoiadendron giganteum; assembly: GCA_007115665.2. Taxonomy (NCBI): domain Eukaryota; kingdom Viridiplantae; phylum Streptophyta; class Pinopsida; order Cupressales; family Cupressaceae; genus Sequoiadendron; species Sequoiadendron giganteum. The sequence continues at coordinate 380,051,311 of CM021109.1, read as the reverse complement.
AGTTCATCAAAAACTTTTGTACACTGTGAGTGCATCTTCTTGACTATTCTCTGAATTCTAGTGTCATCTATAGATAGGGGAGGAAATATTTTCTTGTAAAACTCCCCCTAGTCTAGTGTCCTCAAATCAATTACTAGAAGAATTACCGGAAGCAGGTTCCGGTACGAAATCATTTCTAGCATCAGAATTATTTTTCGTTACCCATGTCTTCTTCATTTGATCTTTGATATCATTTGTAGTTATCTTTTCTTTTCCTTTATCATTTTTCTTTGTATTCCTCTCTCTATATACTAGACCTCTTATGTTTGTGTTCTTGTCTCTACAGAATCTTGCAATATGTCCATACTTATTATAGTTATAGCACACAATGTTCCTTTGTCCATTCCATAGGTTTCTTCTCAGTATGCATTGCTTAGCAATATTCCCAAACTTCCCACATGCATAACATTCAATATTTCTTCTATCAATAGAGTGACTTGACATATTTCTGCAATCAATTGATTTATGACCATGCTTTTTGCAATTGAAACACTAACCAGAGAATGATGAATCTTTTGACCTTAAATTACTTCTACACTGAGCAACCATATGACAGAATTTATTGCAGGCAAAATAATATCCATCAAATTTTTTTGCATTAGGTTGTCTTACTGGATACCTTCCATTTCTAGAATTATTTTTTCCTAATCTAGAGCTTTCTCCCTTTTCATATCCAAGACCTCTCTTATCATTTCCATTATTTTTTCCTTGAGTTAGTTCATCAAAATTTACTGAACTGATCTTAAACTTTTCTTTGAATTCATTTGAAATGACAAGATCATTCCTAAGATTAGTAATCTACTTACCAAGTTCTTCTTTATTGTTTTTGGTTCTTTGCAATTCACTTTCCAATTTAGTGAATTCTCCACTCATTCTGTTGCATTCATCAGATTTCTCGTTTAGGATTTGAGCAAGATTTTCCTCACTTTTCTTCCTTTCTTCTATTTCTTTAGTCATCTTCATCATCATAGATTCCATCTCATGTTTTAGATTGGTATTTTCTCTAGCAAGATTTTCACATTCTTCTGTTACCTCCTTCGGGGTTTGATTCAAGTGAGCATCATCTATATATTTGTTATCCTTATGGTGTATCTGATCATAGAGATCTTTCCTCTTCACTTTGGATTTAACTATCTAATCCTTTAATGACAGAATGAATTTTTCAGCTTCTCTAAGATTTGCTTTCAATTCTTGAACTTTTTCTTCAGACTGATCAAGGTTATCAAGAGCCACCATAAGTTGTTGTTGAAGACTACTAGATTCCATCACATTCCAAGATCCACCTCAAGCTACAAAAATTATCTAGAGGGACTAGCTCTGATACCAATTGTTGGACTCAAGGGAACACTAAGAGGGGGTTGAATCAGTGTTCAACAATATTTAAACTTCATCCAATAAAAACATAAAACCATCTCATCATAGTATTAAGAAAAAGATGTATGCATTGAAAGTAAACATCCATAACACCATGACACATATATTTTTGAGTGGAAACCCTATTAGGGAAAAAACCACGGTACAAATTAATCCATAATTTGAGTACTCAAAAAAATAGTGTTACAAAAGGAATGCACTTGCATTCAGGCACACTTCCTAGAGCTCACTACTCAAAAGAGAAAGTCTTACTGGCTACAAAATTTATATTAAATCCATCTGAAGGGTGAACTGAAATAATAGCATCTGACCATGCCAGGTAACAATTCTGGTGAAGCTCATGGATCTTATTCTATATTTTCTCTCTGATTTTATACTTTGTTCTACCCTGTTCTACTCTTTACTGCTCTTTGCATCACTTATGATCAAATTCACATTACTTCTCTATTGGATCTCACAATTCACACTTCTTAATATTCGCACACCATATATACTTTTTTTAAATGATAAAAACAATATCTTATATATATCCACAATCAAAGACTAATTCATCCAATAGTCGGCTTCATACGGTATTAAGTTAATTTAACTTGTCGGCCAAATCCACCACAAAATCTTTATGTGCATCCTCTAAAGTTAGTTAAGACAAAGAGAGGACCCAAATAACACTTAATCCAACATTGAGACTTATAATTAATTCTATCTTATACATCCATGAATTCCATCTTTGCCAGGTCGGCCTTCTAGCATAGATAACTAACAAATTAGTGCATCGTACCTCCTAGATCGCTTCCTAGTGTGTGCACATCAAAACCAAGATACCAAAATCCTCTATAGACCTTCCTAAGACATCCATAACCTAAAATATTTTTCTGGTGAGATGATTAGATCAGATTTTATGCCATTAACCGGATCCCCTGTTCTTTACTCTATTCTACTAGTAGGAGCCAAAATAGTGTTGCTCATTCAGATGCAAGACTTGGATTGCTTGACTTGGGTTTCCATCAATGACAACACCTACAAGCCAAACTCCTTATCCATATGCCAACACAAATATCGTGAAATTGAAAGATCTGGAATAATATTTCATAAACATCAACAATTTATTTTCTATCACTTAAGTAGATTTAGCATTAATCATTCAACAATTTCATGGAAAAAAAATATTCAATAAATTTCCTTTCATTCATCTATTTTTTGAAACATTTTCAAGAATTTAAACATCTATTCTAAAAAAAAGCATAAAAATACTAAATATTAAAATGTATCTCGGTTATTCTCCATGCATGCCCCAAAGTATTAACCAAATCAAAGCAAACTACTTTATACTTCACCGGATTGCTTCACAACTACATATAAAATGGTGCAAGCTTTTAAAGAGATGGGTTTTATTTTGGACACCGAATAGGTTCTGCATGCACCCTTAAATGGTGTAGCACATAGTCTTGCTCGGCTGAATTAACAAAACTAGCTACAAAGATTCATGAGATAGGTAACTATAAAATTGGCTTCAATATTGATTAATGTCTACGTGCATACAAGGTTTTAGACCAGAATGATTTAGAAAACAAGAAAAAAGAACAAAACTTAGAGAATTTTTGGCTCTTATGACATCCACAAATTTTGAACTTAACTTAAAAAAGGTATCCTTTGTCCTTTTATAAAACGCAAGGCACATATAGGATAAGAAAAATACATGAGATGGAATCCAAGGGACAAATCATATCAAGGCACATGGAATGTAATGACTAGAAAGATAATTACAATCGAATTCAATGAAGGTCAACTCCAATTTACATTGAAGATCTTTGGGCTTTAATCTTTTATTATCAGGGTTCCTTCTTGGAACCAAACAAATCCGCTCAAAAGAATGTAGGAAATTCCCATATATTCAAAAATATTAAGTGGAAATTCAATTCCTACATTTCAAGTTCATCCTCGGTTTGAACATTCCAGGAATGAATAACTCCCAAAATAGGTACACTTCTTAGCTACATGCTTAAACTCTAGAGTTCTAGGTTCCCGGTATTCGACACATCTTTGCAACAAACTCTATTCCAACATGAGCTTCTAAGTGTGTTGTTGAACCTAGCAACACCATCAAATCTATCTGCAAATTTGATTTACCTGACTGTCCATACCTGAACTTTGTATCACAATCTACATCTCTTGCACTCACAAATTCCACTCATTAAATCCCTTTTAAAAATACATTTATAAACATCTCATCTAAAAAAACAATTATTCAAATGTTATGATATAAATCTCTCATAATTAACACAGTTTCTAGCATATTATAAATTCTTGCATGATTATATTCTAAACATACTAGATCATCGGACTATTGAACTCATTAGATAATCTCAAAATATCAAAACTTCACTTTACATCACCGCCCAGTACTCAATACCTGATATTCAGCTTTACTCATGAACTTTCTCCAGACTTTAGTTTCATCAAACTTCATCTTACTGGACTCCATATATCGGATTGGAACACTCTTCTCATATTTTCATTACCTTCTGTACCTTTTCAAACATTCTTGGTTCCCTGTATCCAATACCTAAAATACTTACATTATGGAGTACTCCTTAATCAAAGATCTCTCTTTACTTGTTTACTTTCGGTGATCTTTCAACTAGCTAGCTCCTACCATAAGAGTTATATTAAAAAATTATACTTAGGTCCCCCAAGTCTTACAGTCTTGGGGCATGTTGTGAAACCACACAACTTGCAACCAATAAAACAAAATTTAAACAAAATTTTAAATTAAATCACCACCTGTAAATTATAATTTATTCATATTTAAAAACAACCTTTACCTTTACCTACACTCTAGCATAAAAAGTAAAACTCCCTCGAAAACATCTATGTATGCTTTGATTAATTCCAATTTTTGGAACTCGATAAAAGAATTAGCTCATTGACACTGAACTACATAATATGGCAATCCTCTAAAGCCAACTAGGGATAGAGCCTTTTTTCTAGTCAAGCGTCCATAACCCCGATAAGGTTATCTCTGTAATTCCCCCCAAGCATAGCTCTACTGCCAGCCAGGTGTCTATAGCCCCAGTAGAGATATTTGGATAGTCTAAAGAGTTGATTTCTCTTCTTTCTTTTTTAGATATTGCAATGATAGCCTATTTTTCTTTTGATATTTCAATAATAGCTCATTTTCAACTTGCAAGCAATGCAGCCTGCTATTAGGTTGGGAATTACAGTGGTAGAGAAGGTTACCTTTCGATTTTTCATTCAATGCAAATCCCTTCATCAATTCACCATTTCCCAAAAATTCACTTAATAATTCCTTGTTGGTGCGTATTTCTGGCTAAATTTTACCACTTTATACCAAATCCTAGCTAACTATAACTCACTGTGTTAAAAATATGCATAGATTAAAATTTAGCAATGAACAATTTAATCACCAAATTAAATCTAAATTTAGAAACATTAGTTACCACCCTTCCAATTAAATCTTATGGAAAATACTAAATAATCAGCTAGCACTTCTGATTTGGCAGTGTTGTACCTCATTAATGGATCAAAAATATCATGATTACATTGAAACATGATCACATTATTCTACATTAAATTCATACGCCTGACTTTGCATGTATCATTTCTTCCAACTTACCTAGGTGATGATGGGTACTACCTTATCGGATTCATTTTCCTTTATGTTTCGCACACACAAGCACCTCCATAATTAATACAACTTTTAAAAAATCAAATGACCACTATTAACTTTGAAATCTTCAACTTTCTTGATTCACAATCTTTGTACTACTCAAAATTCAAGCAATTTATCACCAACTATGTGTAAGGAATTAATTTGATTTAACATTTTGTTTTGAAGACAATTATCTAGTTGCCACCTTGCTTATGATTTTCCAAGAATTCTCTCGAGGCAACTACATATCGCAACTTCCTCATGGCTTTCTATAAATTCCACACTTCTTGAATTCTTCACACTTTTTCTTAGCTTTCTTTTCTAGTTTCTACATTTTTTTTTCTCTATTTATTCTCGCTTACTTCTAGGCCATGGATAATTCAATTTTCTTAAGTTGTTCTCATCATCAAAATTTTTTCTTAAGAAGTATCACATCGCAAAGGCTTGAAAATGTTTTCTTCGTTCGAACTTCTAGTTTCACTATACCAAACTTGTGCTTAGTTCTTGGGGAAAAGTATGTAGAATCTAGCCACTACTTTTGCTTTTACTCTAACGTGGATTCTCATTTTGTAGCATCACTTCTGGATATTAGGCTTCCTATAGAAGATGTTCACTTGGCTTCCAATTTGATAGTAAGGCTTGAATATTTGGAGAATTTGGATACTATTTTATCTATTGCACACCCAACCATCAGAAGCCCTTCCATGGATGATATTCCTCGGTTCTTGGAACATGGGGAAGTAGTTCCACTCTGGCCTTTTCTCACTAACCTCCATATTCATGACCTTGAATTTCACTAACAACTTTCCTACATAGGGTATTTAGCTATGATAGATGAGGCATCCCATATCAAGTGAATGGCTACTACTACCTGCAACTAGGCTTACTCTTTTTGACTTTTTGATCTTTTGAAGCAAGAATTTTGTTACTCATGTATATACGTGATATACACATATATATATATATTAGTACATCTTAAAGTGTGTATTTACTGTGCTTGGTTTTATCATTTTCCATTTCTTGGCATAATTTTACAAAATTTTGAATTAACTCTTATGTAGGCAAGACAAGTTAAGCAGAATTTGCAAATTCAGAGGCCAAATGAAAAGAAAATAAAAAGAAAGAAAGAAAAGCGACAACAAAGAAAACAAAACAAAACAAACCCTAAAAAAGCTAACCCTTACTAACCAAACTTCTAATCTAGCAAGTGATTAACCCTAACACAATAACTCATTTTATTTTCAATGACTATCTCCATTTTTATTTTCGTACGAATTACAACAGGCTTATCTTTAAATTCATTCAAAAAAATCTTGACAGTTCTATTGTAACAATGAATTATTTTAAATTTTCTACATTTAATAATTGTGAATTCAAAATTGTACTTACCAATGACTTGGCTCATATGTATGAAAATAACCTCATTAAAGGTCAATTGCACACACTTTGTCTGATGCGACCATACTCTACCTTCTTCCAGCCCTAGTTCATGGTTTGTCTTTGTACTTTGTTCATCTCCATGAACGGTTGTGTCCATTTCTCAACTTTCTCCTATGAAAATCTTCATTTATTTGGTCCTTCCTTCACTTCGCAGTTTGTTAGACCAAGATATATTAAAATTCATATTGTTATCAAAGAGAGAAAAGGTAAAATTTTGATACTCTATATCTTGCATAAAATCAGGAAAAATTCCTTTATAAATTATAAATTTTCAACTTGGGGTAAAATATATGCATCTCCCACTCGATTTCCTCGCTCCTTTTCCTCATTTGTATTTTCCATGTATAATGAGAATGATGACTCATCAATTTTGTTTCCTCGTTTCTAATGCAATGTTTCTAAATCTTGACATTCTCGTTTATTTTACTGCAAAATGTTAGGATTTTATTTATAACAATTGCGGTTATCCAACTGTCTTGACATATTGGCTATTTTTTTAATATTTCCAATTCCACTAGGGTTGCACATATTTCTCGCTAATGATTCTTTTCTTCTAGCAATTAGAAATTCTTCTATTAATGAAATCACTTTACACATGGCCAAGCTTACCCTAGTTAAAAATAATTCACAATCAAGTTCACCGTGATCAGTCGTATCATGAATTCTACACTTGGTGACTCTACCAAAGGTGAATAAACTCAAAGGATGTAATCTCTTAGATTTTTTTCCAAAGTTTCTCAACTTCCATACTAAAATACTAGTTTGTATTGAATTTCACTTTACAAGCTTTCTTCTTAAACTCAGGACTAATATTAAATTCAAAATAGGCCCTCCTTCTAGCACCAGTTCTTATTGATGACAATTTCACTCACAACCGTAGTTTGAATAAGAAATCTTCACGGACAAACTACAAAGAGCCTATCCTTCTTGAAATATATGGAACAAGACAATCTTAAGGGGAATCTGCCTTGACAAGAAAATATTGACTCAATTCAATCCCAAGTCTCCAATAATCAGGTCATGATTGTACTAGGTTCACTCCAGGGTATGTTGTGATTTTTTTGTTAATCTCAAAGGGACTATGGTTGTTTAGATTCATATATATTAAACATAGAGTTTCAAATTTGGATTTTAGGAATAAATATCATGAAATCAAAAGATTTGAAATAATATTTCATGAACATCAACAATTTATTTTATATCACTTAAGTAGATTTAGCATGAAACATTCAACAATTTCATGGAAAACAAAATATTTTCAATAAATTTCCATTCATTCATCTAGTTTTTGAAATATTTTCAAGAATTTAAACATCTATTCTAAAATAAAGCATAAAAAATACTAAAAATTAAAGTTTCTCCTAGTTATTCTCCATGCATGCCCCAAATAATTAACCAAATCAAAACAAGCCACTTTATACTTAACTACATTGCTTTAAAGCTACATATAAAATAGTGTGAGCTTTTAAAGAGAGGGGTTTTAGTTTGGACACCAAATAGGTTTTGCATGTACCCTTAAACGGCGCAACACACAATCTTGTTCAGTTGAACTAACAAAACCAACTAAAAAAGATTCATGAGATAGGTAGCTATCAAATTGGCTTTAATATTGATTAATGTCTACATGCATACAAGTTTTTAAACCGGAATGATTCAGAAAATAGGAAAAAAGAACAAAACTTAGAGAATTTTTGGCTCTTTCGACATCCACAAATTTTGAACTCAACTTAAAAAATGTATCCTTTGGCCTTTTATAGAACACAAGGCATAGATAGGATAAGACAAATACATGAGAGGGAATCCAAGGGACAATTCATATCAAGGCACGTTGAATGTAATGGTTGGAAAGAGAATTACAATCAAAGTCAACGAAGGTCAAATCCAATTGTGCATTGAAGCTCTTCGAGCTTTAATATTTTATTATTAGGGTTCCTTCTTGGAACCAAACCAATCTACTCAAAATAATGTAGAAAATTCCCATATATTCAGAAATATTAAGTGGAAATTCAATTCCTACATTTCAAGGTTCATCCTTGGTTTGAACATTCCAAGAATGAATAACTCCCATAATAGGTACACTTCTTAGCTACATGCTTAAACTCCAGAGTTTCGGGTTCTCAGTATTTGACACATATTTGCAACAAACTCTATTCCAGCATGAGCTTCTAAAGTGTATCATTAAACCTGGCAACACCATCGGATCTGTCCACAAATTTAATTTTCTTGACTGTCCATACTTGAACTTTACATCACAATCTATATCTTTTGCAATAAAAAATTCCACTCATTAAATCCCTTTTAAAAAAACATTTATAAACATCTCATATAAATAAAACCATTATTCAAATTTTATGATATAAATCTCTTATAAATAACATGGTTTCTAGCATATTATAAATTCTTGTATGATTATCTTCTAAATACACTGGATCACCAGACTCATTATATAAACACAATATTTCAAAACTTCACTTTACATCACTACCCAATACCTGATATTCAGCTTTACCCATGAACTTTCCCTGGACTTCATCTTACTAGACTCCATATATCAGACCAGAACACTCTACTCATGTTTGCATTACCTTTTCTTCCTTTTCAAACATTCTCAGTTCCTGATATACGATACCCAGAACACTTACATTATGAAGTACTCCTTAATCAAAGATCTCCCTTTACTTTTTTACTTCCGGTGATCTTTCAACTAGCTAGTTCCTACCATAAGAGTTATATAAAAAAAATTATACTTGGATTCCCCAAGCCTTGCAGTCTTGGGGTGTATTGTGAAACCACACAACAAGATCCGAGATGCATTAAGAAACCAAAGGTATATTTCCCATCTTCCAAATCACCTACATAATCAAAATCTGAATATCCAAGCAATGAGAAGTGTGGCTTTTGAGTATTTGAGCCCATAGTTTTGAGTGCCTTTCAAATATTGAAGAACATGTTTGGCTACTGACCAATGAATTTCTCTAGGTTTTTGCATGAATCTAAAGAGAACCCCAACAAAAAAAAAAAAATTTGGACAGGTAGTAGTGGCATAAATCAAACTACCAACAATTTTCCTTTATGGAGTTGCATCAACCAATGTTATAGATTTGGTGGATGTGATTTTCAAATTTTACTCCATTGGAGTATTAAGAGGTTTGCAGTCAGTCATGCCAAACTTAGAGATAAGTTCACCAATATATTTTTGCTAGGAGATGAAAATATACTTGGGGTTTTGAATCACCTCAATACTCAAATACTAATGGAGATGGCCCAAATCAGTCATTTCAAACCCTTGCTTCAATTGATCTTTCACAATTTGATTATAATCCTCATTATTTCTAGTCCAAAATAAATCATCCACATAAACAAAAAGATAGACAACAATGCTATCAAATCTTTTAACAAAAAGAGTTGCATCATCAAATTCAAAATGCTAGAAATTCAACTTCAAGAGATGCTCGGTGAGTCATATCAAGATCGAGAGGCTTGCTTCAAACCATACAATGAATTTATGAGCTTGCATACCTGGTGTTCTTTACCATGGACTCCATATCCTTCTAGTTGAGTCATATATATTGTTTCTTTGATATCACCATTCAAAAATGCATTTTTTACATCCATTTGATGAACTTTCCACCCATGTTGTGTTGAAAGAGCCAACAAAAGAATGAATGGTAGTTCATTTTGTTGTAGGTACAAAATTTTCATCATACTATATGAACTCTTTTTTAGCATAACATTTTTCAACAAGCCAGGCCTTATGTTTTTCAAGTGATTCATTTGCTCTATATTTGTCTAAAAATCCACCCTCAGCCAATAGGTCTATAGCCAAGTGGTGGATCAACCAACTCTCATGTGTCATTTTTTAGAAGGGCATCATACTCATTTTGCATAGCTTGTTGCCACAATACAATATCCTTAGCTTCTTTATAGTAAGTTGGTTCAGAATCTATTTTCATATTGAGTTCATCAAGAGACTCTAAGTTACCTACAATAGAGGATTGAGCTTGCTACCTTATTTTGTAAGAACTTCTTGTGCCCATTTTTCCTATTAAATTGATTATTAAATCTTTCAAATTTTGATCAACTTGTTTGGCCTAATTATGGGGAGATTTTGGGTGAACCAAAGGTGCTCCCATTTCTTGACTAGAAGCTCCATGAGTGACTAATTGTTCTAAACTCCCATTTTCATCAAGAGATTGGGAATCATCATGAGAGGTGGGTTCTTCTTGTAGAGTTTGAGTTAGAGTATCATGAGATGGGGAATCTACAAATTAAGGTGGTATAGATGGTTCCAAAAAATATGGTTCTAAATGATTTATTCCCCCCCATATTGAGGAATTTCACATGGATGTTCTTTCCAAGCAAGAAACTTGACAAATTTGCCAAGTTTTTTAATTGACAATCAACATTGACATCATTTTTGAAAGATTCAAAAAATACATCTTGTGCAATAAGAAATTTATTGTTAGCTTCATCATATAGTCTATAGGCTTTTGAATATTCAAAATAGCCAATAAAAACGCATTTATAATTTCTTTGATGCAAATTACATCTTTGCCCCTTTGGAATTAATACATAGCAAGTGGAGCCAAAAATGTGAAGATGTCGAATAGAGGGAGGATAACCAAATCAAACTTCATATGGAGTTACTTGGAGAAGAGAAGATGGAGATCTATTGTGAAGATACATTGTTGTCCTTGCTCCTTCTACCCAAAAATGAAACTTAATCCCTTTGAAATACAACATTGCTCAAACCATATTCATGACAGTTCTATTCATTCTTTCAACAACACCATTTTGTTGAGGAGTACCTAGAATACTGAGATGATGTTGAATCCCATTTTGACAAAGATAATCTTGGAAAACTATGGAATTAAATTATCCACCATTGTCTATTCAAAGAGTACCAATTTTAGATTGTGCTTGATTTTCAACCATAATTTGAAACTTCTTAAAAGTTTCAAAAGCTGCATATTTTTGTTGCAAGAAATAAATCCAAGTCATGTGGCTATAATCATCAATGAACAACATAAAATACTTACATCCTCCAATATAAGTCACTAATAAAGGCCCACATAAATTAGAATGTATGAGTTTCAATTTTCTATGTGCTCGCCAAGTAGAGTGAGGGAAAGAATCTCTATGTCTTTATTGCAAGAATACAAGCTTCACTTTTTCAATTGTCTTAGACAAAGTAGGAAAACTTGAAATACCATTATTTTTCATGATATGAAGTCTATCATAATTAACATGTTCAAATCTTGCATGCCATAAAATACTAGGAGATATTTTACCTTCTTTAGTAAGATATGCAAAGCTCCTTTAAAGAGCTAAAGTGCCATGAAGTTTCAATAACTTGCCATCCTCACTACCAATAAAGATAATTTGTTTGACTTCTTTCTAACACATCTTTTACAATACAAGTAGTGCCTATCATTTTGATTTTCATGTTGAGTGGATTTTTCCATATGTACCTCCTCTCCCTCTATTCTTCCATATACTTTTTCCTCTATCATTATGACCACCTCTAGAAGAGTTCTTATTAGGGCGTTTATCTTTTTGGTGGGCAAGACAAACATTTTCACTAATATTATCAATGTTTCTTCCAAAAGCTTTCTCACGTTCTGCCAACTTTTGAACCAAATGATCAAAAGTGATGGTCTTCAATTGGTTACTTGCTTGAAGGGACTCTAAATATGTGGAATATATTGGAAGAAGTTTTTTTATGTGGTGACTGGTCATGCTATACTATACGCTCTTAGTGAATTTAGAGTCATCGAAAAAGGAAAAAACTAACTTTGTAGAACCCTAATTTTAGAAGTTTCTAAAAAACTTGTAATAAGCGGTTGGGATGAGAGTTGTAGTATGGTATTATTCACGAGATTGTAATATTTTTTTCACTAGATAATAAAATCATTGGATGGATGAGGTTTTTTGGATATAGCCCAGATTGGGTGAACCACGTTAAAATCTTTGTGTTGTATTATTTTTCTATAATTTTGTGTGTTTTATTTCTCTATTTTTGATCAAATTTGTATTTAACTATTAGATATTTTCCTTCTAACCCTAACAAGAAGAGCCTTTATGAAGGCTATGATATATATGTCAAATTTTCCACTAGTAGCATCAACATCTTGTTTTACGGCTCAAATTTCAGAAGCCAAACTCATAACATCTTCATTTTTTAATTCAAGATTGAATAACTTCAATTGTAACTAAATAAACTCTAATTCAGAATGAGAATCATATAGATATCTCAATTTATGAATGGAATCTCTTGAATTAATTTTACACCCTTTCATATGTCTAAACAAATCTCCATTGACTGAAGCCCTTATCAAAACCAAGGCCTTTGATTTTTTATACTGCCAAACTTCTTTTTCTTTTGCAGCAATTGGTGTTGTAGGTTATGTTACCATCACAAATATTACACCATAAATCATTAAAAATGAGTGTGTTTTATATTTTCCTATACCATTCTATCCAATTTATTTTCCAATTAATATTTCCCCAATCATTGATATAAGAAATTGCATTGTGAATTACAAAAAAAATGCACACAGCTTGCACAAATTGCATAAGCAAAAAACTTCTTGAATTTTCTTGGTTAAATATGGACTAAAAAGAAAGAAAAGATCTTTGTGATAAGAAATGAAATTCACCTCAATATTTTCCCTATAATCTTCTTCAACAACTTCTACAATAAGCACAGTTAGAAGAGAAGACAAAAAAATTCTTGGCATTTTCTCTTTGTATGAAGATATAAATTTTTTAATTGAAAATTTGATTGGGAAAAAATGTAAAGCTTGTGCTCTAATACCATTTTCAGGCCAGGATTGATTGCAAGAAGGAGAAAAATACTTCCAAAAATTATATCAACAAACAAAACTAGTGATTACATTAAAATGCAGAGGTGGAAAATTTAACCATCTCCGTCAAAACTAATCAAAAACCAAATACTAACAAACTAGCAAACTAATACATGAACTAACACCCCAATATGATTAACGATAACTCTTACCTATATCCCAATTGATATTTTTCCTTGTGTCAAGAGTTTATTTATCATGAGAGGACATGGAGTTGGTACTACATGTAATTTTGTTGTGGGGAGAGCATTTCCTTTTTAGTTCCTGTTATGCCTTGCATAACCACCCCATCTTTTGCCTTGGTCAAAATGGGTTCCCCTTGTTTTTCTTTATCCTTTATTGTTTTAATTAAAGTTTGGAGTCATTTTGTTTCCAACACTTGGATTATTTTTTGGTTTAGTCTATCAGAACTGGAACCAGAACTGAATCGGGTTCTGAAAGTTCTTTTGAGGCTTGTTTTGGTTCCCATGCCGACGGTCTTTTCTTTTTAGCTTTTTGTTTGTCTTTAGCGGGCTTGGAGTCGGAGTGAGTGCTAAGTTGGTCTTTATCAACAAATGCAAAATCATAATCTATTCTGACCCCGCCTCTGCTATTTTTATTTATGCTTTAGTCTTGGTTTTTGTGTTTTGTTTTATTATGTCGGTTTTTTACTTTATTTTTTGTGTTTGGTTTTGTTTAGTGTTTAGTTGGCGGAGCTGGAATTGGAATGGGAATGAGGTTTGGAAATTTTGTAAATTTGAAAATCAGTTTCCATTTTGGTTCTGCCCCGTCACTTTTGGATCGTTGACTTTTTGACTGTAGTTGCACTACAGAGAAGTGTTCATTCTCTCATAGTTCTGACTCTGCCTTAACTACGCTTTAATGCATTAATGGTAGTTGCTCGTGTAGGTAGAAATTAACATTTTTTACCTTCATTAAGGGTTAAGCAAATCATTATTACTATTATTAAGAAATCAAAGAGCACGAAACAACAGCAGCAGAGTTCGTTTGAGCAAATTGATAGAGAGAGAAAGGATATTGTGTGTGAATCAGTTCAGAAGGTTAGCTTGGGTTCATTTGCGTTTGAGGTAGGGTTTCTTTTTGTTGTTCTTCATTTCTCAATGTCGTAATTGGTTGCATTTCTCTTTATATCTGCTCATAATTTCGATCATTTAGTTTCAATTGAATCTGCGTTTCTTGGCATGATTGAATGAGTAGTTTCTTGTTTTATATTGTTTTGTTTTACTTTAGTCTTTGATTTCTTTTACTCTCGTTTTTGTTTCTTTCTATTTTGAGCATGGTCGCTTTCATGTCTTAATCATGTTTGCGTCGTGTTATTTTTTAATTTGTGAGGAGTTAGATTAAATTTAGGTTTTAACTGGTGTTAGGTAGATTAATGATTTACAGTGAGTTAGGGTAGATTAGACTTATCATTTTTACTTAGGGTTTGTCATGTAAAATGGTAAGGTTTAGATCCATGCCCTAGTTTTTATTAGGTTTGTTAGATTAGGGTTTCGTGTCTCTTAGTGATCATGGTTAAATGATTTAAATATGATGCCTTAGATACAGTCGTTCCCCATGGTCATATGCAGGTAGTGTTTTAAAGCCCTTTTTCATTTTTAAGCGACCTAAGTTTTAATCATGAAGTTATTTGTTAAATCAACAAAATTATTTGATGACATCATGATTGACTTAGGCGGAGACGGGATCGGAATCAATTATGAACTTGAAAAATTCTATTTTTACAAAAGTTACCGATTTTGTTTCCATCTTGTTTTCGGCTCCACGTGCAACATAAGTCTTCTTTGGAAAATGACGATAACCTGGACGGAAGCGGAGGCAGAGTGGAAATCGGATATGAAAATATGAAAATATGAAGAAAATCAAATCCCTTTTCTATTCCGATCCCGGTTCCGATTCCCATCCCGAGTCCGACTCCAAGCCCATTTATCATTAGTGGAGTATCTATATCGGTTTTAGCTCTGAGTCCGATAGTGTTGTAAAAGAAATTGTTTTAGGTTGAGTTTTGGCCTGGTTCTGCCTCCAATAGGTATGATTTTTAAAGCATGTTTTATGATGATATCTAAGGATCTAATTAGAGGTTTTCTTGTAGGAGAGTTGAAAGATGTCAGGAACATCAGGAGAGGCTGCTCGAAGGAACCAACCGGCTGGAACATCAAAAGCAGCACCAAAACTAAAGAAAGTAAAGCCAGAACAGCTACCTTATACCTTGAGGTATGATCATAGGAGCCCGGTGGTGAAGGTGAGCAAGGTGGAATCAGACTAGTCAGATATCACGGATACCAATTTGGGCCAGTACAACTTTGAAGAATTACATGGAGAAACCTTTTCGGAATGAGAAAATTTGACAAGAAGGACTCAAAGGATTGTTGATTTTGGCCTAGCACACATCACTGTGTTCCCTTTATCAATTCAATGCCCGGAGTTGATATTAATAGTAGACAGTTCCTATAATCCTGCTACAAGATTATGCATGGATTCGCAGAATAATGTGATTATTGATCTTACTCCTCAAATGTTTCATAGTATATTTAATGTTCTAGATCCCAAGAGCTTGGTGCAGCTAACTGAAGCAGAGGCATTGAAGAAATATAGCAAGTATAAAGACTCCAATAAGTCTCACTTAAACAAAAAATGGTTGAAAACGAAGAAGAAATCCTTGAGTAAACTTGCAGACCAGCCAAAGAGGGCAGATTTCAAGGAGGTATCGAACTTAATATTGATGTTGTCCAAAGTGTTTGGGAAGAGGGATACCTTCCATTTCAAGGAATGGATGTTTCCATTCATTCAAATAATCTTACAGGGTGACCATCAATTTGATTGGTCAATGATTGTTTCTGATGCCATACATGATCAGCTAACAAGGATCAGGCAGACTAAATCTGTCTTCATGACTTCTTATGTGGTTTAAGCAGCAGCAAGATTGGGGATTTTCTCAGGTTTGAATAGAGTGGGTATAATGGGAGCCTTGGATGGGCAAAAGAAGGTATGGGAACATTATGATCAGTTATCTCTTCAAGTTGCTGAGACCCATTTCAGAAGAGTCAATGATGCATTTTTATATGTGATCATCAACCAATTGAGTGGAGATGCAAGATACCGGTTGAGTCAAGAAGCTATGGCTTTCATTTCTGAATAGGGATGTTGGTACATCCAATACCCCAAATTTACATACTTCAGGTTGGTTGGTTTTGAAGGTCATCCCCATTTGCTTCCAAGGTGTTGCAATAATAGGATAGTGCTTATGGAGTTTGTATATCAAGCTATTGGAGTTAATGCTCGGTTCGGGATCAAGCACAAAACTGGATGTCATAAATTTCCCATGAAGTTGGGGGAATATAGTTGTCAACATTTAGTAGGAACAAAGGTAGTCTGTAATGAATTGGTACAATTGAAATTAGGATTATATACTGCTCGTAAGTGTTTTGATCCAAAGAAAAATATGTATGCCTTATTGCCTTCAATATTCACTAGACATTTCAGTTTGTTAGAAGACTTTTGGAGTGACCGACAGGATGAGTATGACTTAAGGAAGAAGAACTATGAAAGATTGTCGGTTGCACTCATGGCAGAGCTAGGTATTAAAGAAAACATTCCTAACATATTGGTGGATGATGGAATTGTGTTAGATCCCTCCTATGAAGCTTTGAATCTTGGTACCAAGAATCTGGATCCAATTGACTGGGATGCTGAAGAAACAATTGACATCAAGAAAATTGGAAGGACAATTTTGGATAGGAGTGTGCAATGGTTGATGTTGAGAACTCAAGCTCCTCAAGGACCAATCCTTAAGAAGGGAAAGGGATACAAAAGAATCAAGAGGAAAACACCTCCAAGGAGCCATTAGAATTCCTTCCTCTGAATGTTCAAGAAATAGAACTTGAGGCGGTAGATGAAGAAGAGGAAACACAAGAAGGAGATGTTCCAATAGGATCTGTTGTTTCTACACCTACCTTAGGTGAATCATCTACACAAGTTCCAATTACGAGGAAGAAGAGTAAAGAGGTTCAAGAAGGAGCTCTTCGTAGCATGGTTGAAGTTGCTAAGGGAAAAGCAATGGAGGAAGTTCAGGAGGTTGAGATAGATTCAGATGAGACTCTATCAGAGAAAGATTTGCAAGAAAACATGCCTCTAGAGGAGGATATTGAGCAGATCTTAACACCAGAAGATCAGTGGAAGTTGTTTGAAGATGCTACAAGAGATTCTAATGCAAGGGTTGAGGTGGAAAAACAAAGGAAATAGAAGCTAAGGCGGTAGCTGATGAGGTGGAAAAGCAAAGAAGACAACAAGAAAATGAACTCAGGATCAAAGAAGAGAATGATAAATTGGAATTGATACAGAAAATTTATGATCTTGAAGAGGAGAAATCAAGGAACCATAGGGAAAGAGAAGTTTTAATTGCCAAGATAAAACTTGCAAAATAAGCTCGCCAGAAAGAGGAGGAAGCTGAAAGTTTGAAGAGGAAAAGAGATGCTGAGGAGCAAGTGAAGAAGCTGCAAGCTGGAGAAGAAAAGGAAAAGGCAGAGAAACTTAAGGCCTTAGAAGCGGAGAGATTAGAGAAAGAGAAACTAGAAGCTTTGGAAAAAGAGAGATTAGAAAAGGAGGCTCTAGAGAGGGAGGAAGAGGAAGAAAGGAAAAGGAAAGAACAAAAGGATGGAGAAGAGGCTGAGAAGTTGGTGCAGATACATATGTTGCAAGAACAACAAGAGAAAGTAAAGGTTGAATCTCAACCTCAAGTGGATGTTCAGCCGCCTTCTACAATTGTTGCTTCCTCTTCCATGATGACTGCTCCAAGTGCTCCTACTTGGTTGAAATTGGACCTGCAGAAGAGAGCAAGAACACCTCCACAACCTCTCAATTGGGAGGATGTAATGAAGGGGATTGAGCAGGAAAGGCCTAAGAAGAAGGCTAAAATTTTACATTCTACCCGACTAATAGACAAAGGGGAAATAGTTGCTAAGTGTGCCATGCCAATGACAGAAAAGGAGGTAGGGGATATGCAACTAACAGACTATCAGCTGAGTACGGTCAATTTGGGAAGACCCACTAGGAACCAACAAATGAATTTGATTGATGTAGTGGCTTCAACGACTAAATCAAGGATGATCAAGGACAAGAAAAAGAAGGATGAGCTTAAAGCACAATTGGATCAATTGCATTCATTCTTGAAGAGTGTCTCCTCTCCAAGGTCACAACAGGTAGCAGCGATTGAGACTCCTATTTTGTTAAGCAAAAAGGAGGTAGATGATTTGGTGCAGGTTAGAGGAAAGGCTGAGATGGTAGACAGGTGGATAGACAAATTGAACCAAGAGGTAGGAGAGGTTTTAGTGAAAGGATTTGAAGCCTACAAGGATACTGAAGGGTTGATAAAAGAGATGCACCAATATATTTAACATCAGAAAAACAAGAAGAAGAGTACAAAGAATATAGTCAGAAGTTAGAAAAGGTAAGTGTATTGCCTCTAACAACTCTTCTAGAACAATCCATACTTGAGGAAGACAACAAAGATTTTGTGGATAAAACTTCTCGCATACTCCGGTTTAGGACTGGATTTTTGTGTAAACATAAGGATGAGATTCAGGAAGCAGTTAATAATTTGACTAAGCAGTTGGAAGAGTTGGAAGCGGTCATTGCCATAATTGTAGATGTGAATGTAATGACAAAAGATGGCATGCCTTTGAGTTAGGACAAAGAGAAATGGGATGAAAGGTTCAAAGGACTCATGCAGAAAATAGATGATAAAGAAGACTTGGTAATAGATCGGCTTGTAGAAGTCAAAGAGGAGATAAAAGCTGTGGGGAGAGAATTAATAAAAATAAAGAGTATGAAGGAATTTGCTGCAGCAGAGTTATATCTGATCAAGTTTGAAGATAGCTGGATTGATGGGCCAAAGATGGATACATTACAGCAAGTCTTCACCAGTTATGATGAGTTTTTTTCAGATCCAACTTCACATGCATGATGTTCTCCTTCTTTGCATGTTGCATGCAACATTGACACCTTTTTGAGTGCATGACTTCTTCTTCCCTTCTATATTCTATTTTTAGCTAAACTGAATGTTTTAATGTAAGAACTTGAGATCAAATTGATCTGAGTTTCCAAGAGAGTTTAGTTCCTAAAAAGGTGGGATGCCTAAAATAGAAGTAGAGTTGAACTTTTGTATATCTATAAATACCCAATGGGTATCATATTGTAAAGGTCAGCTAATTAAGAATAGAAATTGGCTTACCTAATGCTAGGAGATAGAGTTTTGTAGTGATCATTTTGAGATACATTGTTACTTGATCTTTTTACAGTTAATAGAATTATAGGTTTTTACACAATATGGAGTTACAATTGAGTTGTTCTATTTGATAAGGCTGATAGGTTATCATCCATCTGAATTCCAGTGATTGCGTTGAAGCATGATAGTTTCTTATGTGGTGAAAATCATTAGAAGAAACCAGATTTAAATATTATCTTGTTAGATTGTCATTGAATTAAATTTATTGAAGTTTGTTGATCTATAATCTGGATGATGAATGAATGTGTGTGTTGTTCTGAAAATTCTTGAAGTATTTGTGATATGTAAGTGTGAAATTAATTAAGCACCTGAAATGTATGTGATGGTATAGATTATTCTATAGATTGTGTCATCTTATGGTTTTCTTGATCTTATTGGAAAAACATTCATTATTGAAGATATATGTTTGGGTGTTAGATAAAGTTGATTCAAATTTATTGGTTACCCCTTTGTTCCATCTTTTTCTTTTGTTTGAAACCCCTTTAATTACAGGAACCATTCTGATAAAAGATTCATTGCTTGAATCTTTTGTTACCAGCACAGGCCCCTTGAACATTACAGTTGCATGAACCGATTGAGTGACACCAGACAATTGAGAACCAACTACCAAGACCTTGGGAGTTAGGCCACTATATGTTGTCTTTCTTTTTCAGGAGAAATAGAGTAGAAATATTTTGTTTTAATGTTGTTTGTGTCATTTTAACCATCAACGGTTCCCTTTATGATTGAATCTCTCAGCATTATGTTAGTTTGAGTGAGGCTACTTTATCTCTCTTCAATTTTGAGATGGTTCATTTTTTGAGAATATTAGCAATGTTTTTGGTTTATTTCTATTTGTGGATTCAATCACATACAACATTGGTCATTCTACCTTTTCCCATATTTTGGTGGACATCAACTTTTCTAAGGCATTTTTTGAGGATGTATTAATGGTTGAGAATAGATGGTGGATTTAGATTATGAGGGTTTATCATTTCTATGTAGGCAATGCTTTGCTCTTGCATATTTGGCTTCTGAATGCCCTTGATCTCATTTTAATATTATAGGCTTAGCTAAATGGTGGAGGAATACCCTTCTTGATCATTTAACTATGAATTATTTTGTTATCCCTAACTCTTTGATGGAATATTCTCCTTGTCCTGCCCTCGTATCAGAGTTGTGATCATTGAGTCTCATCATAGGCACATCATGAGGTTACTTCCCCTTTGCTTAGTGTGGTTAAAGTGAACTCATTTCTCCCTAGTAGGATTGTGCCTTCATACTCAGTTTTGGATTCTCTTGTGTGTGTTCACATTTCTTAGTTAGTGGGTAATGGGGGGGGCCTTTCTCCCGATTAGTCTATGGAACCTTTAGGACACAAGAAATCATTGAATAGATATTCTTCCTCTTTTCATGAGGTGACTATATTTGAGGTATCAGTTGAGGACTCTCTTCTCTCTCCATATTTAGTGGAGATAGATAATGGATTTTCTTGTATGTTTGTTCAAAAAGGAAGATATGTCTTTATAAATCTATTTTAGAATCCCATCCACAAGTTAAGTTGTATGGATTGCAAGGAAAGAGCCAAACATAGTGTAAGCTAGGTTGGGTGTTTTCCATTGACAATTTTGTTGCAACTCCATGTTTTTTTGTCAATTATCTTTCTACTAGTATTTTATTGTAAATGGGTTTTAGGAGTTTATTAAAACTTAATTACCCTTTAATCAAAAACCCTACATATTGGTAAACACACATAAAATATGTGTTGGTAATGGATAGAGAAATAGAGAAGGGTAGAAGTGAATGCAAGTGATACATAATCCCCATGGAGCACACCCTACAATGTAGTGGTTTCCTAGGATTAAATGGTGTCACACTTGAGTTCCCTCTATGTATTGTCCACTCCTCAAGGTTGTCTCCATGAAATGATAGGGTTACACCTCTAAGAAAAATCCCAATAGGCAAACATATCTACTTAATAATTAAAACAAGAAAAGTGAATTGGAATACTATGAACCCTTTTAAATAAAATCCCAATGGAAGACCCTAAATTATAAAAAAATTGTTTGAGTTATAGGTAGGGAAATTAACAAAAAAAGAAGGCTAACAAATCTATAATAAAGAGAAAACAAATAAACCATTCAAAATAAAATATTTTGTATGGTAGTGGAGATTATTTGTAAAATACTTTAGTCCCATGGAATTATTTTTCATATTTTATTTCTTTATTTATTTTATTCTAAAAAAATATATTTATAACTATAATCATAGTATGAGCTAAATATATGAAATCCAATAGATTCCAAGCCATATTTAACTAACTAAGATATGATCTCAATGAAATACTTGAAAACTATTAAAATGAGGAAGCCATTAAACACAAACAACAAGAAATGAATAATGAAAACCTAGTTAAATGCTTCAAACCTTATACCATAAGGGGATTGGTTTCGTATTGACATTGAATGATGACCCTTTCCTAATCCCTTTGATAAAATGAGCATATAAACGAACTCCATTGATCTTTCTAAGTTAAAGATGGATGAAAAGCTAAAATGGATGCAAGATGAATGAAGATGAGTGATAAAATGGAAGTGGATCCCTTTCTATCCAAAATGGGATGTATTTATAGGATAAAATGGTGAATCAAGGGTCAAGATTGATTTGATCAATCAAGGGTTGAGATGCAATCAAAGGTGAAGACATGGATCAAGGATTCTTATCAATGGATGAGAATGCAAGATCACATGGATCAAAGATTCAATCAATGGCTCACAATGATCAAAGGAAGCACACTTCCTAAAACTTAGGAAGTTTGTTACAAAGTTTTTTAGGAAAGAATATTCCATTTTTGGAGCTCAAATGGGAAAATATTCCCATGCAAGTGAATGTGTGAGGGAAAATAGGAATTAGTTAATTAAAACAAAGTTTTAATTGTGCAAGTTGAGTGAAATTAGGCTTCTCATTAAATAATTAATTTATTTAATGAAAAGGGGTTCAAATGACATTTAATTAAATAATTAAGATTATTTAATGAAATGAGAGGACATAAGCAATCTAATCAAATAATTTTTGTTTCTCAATTAAATAATATGGGAATTAATGTGAAAGGGGGTGAATTAGTCAAATGATCATTTGATTAATATGAGAAATTGATAGCTTTAATTAAACAACTAGGATCATTTAATTAAACATTTGAAAAGGAGATGAATTTTAGGATGAAACAGTGTTAGTATTTAAATTCAAGTGTGTCATATCATTCAAGACAATTTTCATTGTCTACATTTTTCCCCTCTTTGAAGCGAGGTACCTATTACAATGGTTCGAAGACTGATGCTTTTCGAATTAATGTTGTTGCTCAGATCAAATAAAAAAAATCTTGATTTTTCGGATGCCCCATTGTTGCCCAAGTGGAAAGAATTAAGCTGGTATTCTGCCCCCTCAAGAGATTAGACAAAAATTTTGAATTTTCTAGTCAATATCGTGAAAAAGGTTCAAAATTTATTCAAGTGCAGCAATAGGTTTTGGGACACGAAAACAAGCTCAAAATTTTTAAAATATCTCAAAATATTCCCCATAGCTCAAAAATTGATCAAAAAAGTTGAGAACCCTATTTTCCTCATCAAATTAGGGCAAAAACCCATAATTTTGAGGCTTAAATATAGGTTCAAGGGTCACTTTCAATTCATTTGCACTCTGGACTGTAGCGAAATTCTACCATTTTTTCTTTGAAACCTTGGCAAAATGGTGGATCGTGAGCTATCACAACACCTTATGAACAAGGTACAAGAGTACCAATGTGCAACAGATGTAGAACCATCAATACGCAACTTGAAACTTTTCTCATTTTTCACATTTTTTAGCATTTATTAGGGGTCAAAAATTCCAAACAATAGTGTCGTTATATGTCGCTTACGAACCAATCAATGACTCTTTTGCAAGAGTAGTGACATTTTTGCAAGAGTAGAAATTATTTTGCAAGAGTAATGATGCTTTTTCAAAGAGCATCACTATCATCTAGTTAGGTATACCAATGCGCTTTTGAAATATAACGTCGCAAGCAAAAATTAGGGTTAAATTGGTTCAACAATGTGTTTGAAAATCCGCCTCACTTTTGTGAGGAGCATTGCTTTTGAAATATAACATCGCAAGCAAAAATTATGGTTAAATTGGTTCAACAATGTGTTTGAAAATCCGCCTCACTTTTGTGAGGAGCATTGCTTTTGAAAATATGACATGCTTTTGCAAATGGTGATTCTTTTGTTATTTGGATCTAGTGTCGCTCAGAAATACCATGATGATTTTGCATAATAGAGTCACTTTTGTAGATTTAGGGTTTGCAACTTGAAATTTGATAAGATTTTTGTAAATTTTGATGGAGTTTGCTTCAATTGTGTAGGAGATCATTCAAACTCTTCACTCAAGGGAGTGTCGACCTAGTATTTTGTCCAGCGTGCCCTAATTGAGAGAACCAATGAGGATTTTCCTTGGAGTGATTAGGTTAGGGTTTGTTGCACACATGCCCGGGATAGGACACATTTGGCGATGATGACAACACTAGTGGAGAGGTGGAACAACAATACCTCTTCCTTCCACCTATTGATTGGAGAGGCCACTATGACACTAGAGGACATCTGGTGCATCCTATGGGTGTCAATCCATAGTGAGCATATTATTTATGATGTGGACATAGGGGGTGTTGCTTAGTCCCGGATGATAAAGGACATGAATTTTTCGCTTGGGGCCCCATAGTACTCGCCTCGATTTACCATGGCATTACATTATTACACATATGGGCATGGGAGCACATTGTTGTGTTGAGATCGATTATCGTGTTGGCTGATGTAGATGTAGATGAGGCCATTGTATACCATTACATAGGTATGATTATACTACATCAGACAAGGCCCTCAAGAATCCCATACTAGATATGGGTGATTGATTATATGGCAGTGTTTTGATGGAGACCCTCGTTACAAGTACCTACTTGGTATGATGATGTTCAAAAACTATTATATGCTAGACATATCGGGTTTATGTAGGGTCAAGATCTTACGATGATAGAGAGATACCTCCCCGATCAGGTTGCTCATCAGTTTGAGGAGGTTCAATATTTCATGCCCTAGGATTACATAACCATATTTTCATGCATTGTTAGAGAGGCTCAGTGGGGTTTAGCAGAATGCATTATAGGTGGCAATTGAAAAAATTTGATAGCTCATGGCACAGCCATGGGCGTATGCAGGTGTGCCCTATAATGCAAGCACCACACCTACATATGATGCCTGGTGGAGACAATTCACACCTATTTTTTTGACAGATCTTGTAGTGATACAACCACCTGGCAAGGGGAGGAGACATGGATAGGGAAGAGGACATGGGAGGGTGCCTCAACAACCTCCTAGAGACGGTTAGGATGGCAGAGATGAGCACAATGGATAGGTGTCTGAAGACAGGCCCCAAAAGCTAGGGCATGATGGGTAGCACCCTAGACATGTACCAATAGGGCCACTACCACCACCATTTCATGATAAGTAGTAGGGTCAGGGTCCAAACCAAGAGATGCACAAATTATAACACTTACAGGATAGAGAGACCAAATTTTACAATAGGTACAACATATTACATCACATATTCAAGTTGTTATCGATGAGAGAGATCAAGATCGTCAATAGGTCCATCAGCTGACGATCCAGATGGCCTAGGAGACTAGGTGGAGATAACAGTTAGAGGCCATTTTTGTGCATACATAGGGGTAGGCCATGGTCCTGGCTCGAATGTATGGGACATTTGTGGTAGAGGCCTCATACTACCACACTTTGCATCATAGGGTGGTGCCCTGATCGTGGTGACAACCTGATTTTGATCATAGGAGTGGGGTTGATCCAAGTGCCTCAAGAGGCACTCCTTCAATACACCTAGATCAGTCATGATAGGATGATAGGAAGAGCAGAGGATAGCTCATGCACTGTTGTAGACATTTTTTGGATGTATAGCCCTAATTTATTATATGTATACACATTTATCAGCCAATTTTTGATAGCCTCTTGTATATCTATTTTTGATGATATTGACACACTGACTCTAACTTGTATCATGCCATTAAAATTTTCAGATATAAATGAGATGGCCCAATTTGGTTATGATATGATGTTCCATCATTGTTATGTGATGCTTCATTTATTTCATGCTTTATGTTCATTTATGGATTCACATGTATATGGATGGATGTAGATTTTTATACTATGGATGCATTTCTTTCTTTATGCATTATGATATGATGTGATGTATGATCCATGGTGCGATGTTTATATGATATGCAATGCATGATTTATGTTATGTATGCAATGTGATGGATGGTTTATTCTCTTTTTCAATATCTTTCTATTACATGTTATGAGATGGTTGCATTTCACTTTCTGCATATTTTTCATATGATGATGTCACGCTTATGATATGCAAATGATTATGATATGATTATGCAGGTTGTATGTATGTTGATGGTTTATGGATGCATTATTTTCGTTGATTTTCATGATACCATGTTAGCACGCAAAGAAGATAGAAGAATAAGCTGAATGGATTGACCATTGATTTCAAGATTGATTAAGAAATCCAACAAGTTTATGAGTCATCGAGATTTTATTAGATATGGTGATGAGATTGATGATATGCTTGTTTTAGGGATTTGAATACTTATTTTTGATAAACACATACACATGATGCATCATGGTATTGATAACAAGGATGGAATTGTATCTAGTGTGATGGACTTTGACTCTGCAAACATATAAGATAATCCTTGCTCACACCTTGACATAAGGAAATCTCGTAGGAATGCAGTTTAGAAGTTTAAAAAAATTCAAACCAAAGCATATGCAATAGTCAACAATATATTCAAAAAGACCTCCCTACACACAACAAAGCAAGTATTCACCAAATTTGTTTTACAAGAATATCCCATAAGCACAACAAACAAAATTTAATGATCGATGCCCCATTCATTTCTCTCTAAATCATTTAGAAATCATTGAGAGGTCCTCGGAATGGGTCAACAAGTAAATCATAAGAAAAGATCAAAAAAATAGTCAATGTTATTTATAACTCTTTCCCAAGTAACATAGCTAAGTTGATTTTTGATGATGATTCCCATTGTAGGAAGGATACATCCCGGGACATGTTTATCTGATGTTTTGACTGACTAATTTTTTGATAGGTTGTTGATACAAACATTACCAACTTGTTTACTTATGATCTAGACTTGAGATTTCACATTTAGGTTCACACTTCACAACTTGCCATACTTTTTTTCTACTTGTTTTACCAAAGGTTGAAAGTGACAATTGATTTATTATGAATGGAGGGTTATCACGTTTGAAAGCGAAATGAGATGTGTGATTTTGGAATTTTTTGAATATTTTAATTTTTTTGACATTTTCTAATGTTTTGAGGTTGTTTTTGGTATTTTTTAATGTTTATGTGAATGTTTAGGTTTTTAGGTTATGCAAGATTGTTTACAGTTTTTTGAACGTTTTTCAATATTTTGTGTTTTCTGAGTTTTCAAATGTTTTTGTGTTTTCTAAGTTTTCAAATGTTTTTGTGTTTTTTGAGTTTTCAAAAAAAATTGTATTTTTTAAATTTTGGCAAATATCTAAGAGGGAATGACCTAGGGCCTCGGAGACCTATCAAAGATTAGCCTTGCCTACATTATACACATAGAGACCACGTAGTTTGATTGACTTTGACTAGTAATCATTTATTGTTGAAATATAAACATTTGATGGGTTGTCACTTTATTATGACAGAATCCTAAGGCCTAACCTAATGTGTCTCTGGGGCACATCAGTGATGGCCTTGCCTATGTTCAAGCTTAGAGACTTGTATTTTGGCATGGTTATGTTTTTTTATTTTTTGATGTTTTGACCTGTTTAGGGATTTTGATGTGATTTGGATGTTTTGGATTTTGACTTTACAACTTTCTCAATATTTTTGGATTTTGACTTTACAACTTTCTAAATGTTTTTGGATTTTGGCTATTACAAGATTTTGATGTGGATTTTTATGAGGTTTTCAAATATTTTTGTTATTTTTTGAGAGAATTTGAATAACCTTAAGATATACAAGAACCCGATCCGATGCAAGCATAATTAAATTTCCCCTAGTGTAATATGATGAACCACCTCGATATAGGAAAGACAAATAACCTTTAGAATGTGCTAGGTAGTACTAAAGGGGAACATGATACGTAATATCCAACTATGATTCAAACAATGATGGATGATGGAATAAATAGGATTTCAATGAAGTGATGGATGGATGTGATAGATAATGAAGCAGGATAAGCTAAAGAGCCAATGATGTCCATGGAGGTGCTTATTTATGCAAGGCACGTGTTTGTTAGGTTTTCACCAAGGTACTTTCCCAAAGCACCACCGAAGTGGTATTCACTAGAGGAATATTTTTTCTTTACTATTTTCAATCCTTTTTCTTATTTTTTTAGATTTTTGTTATTATTTTCATTTTTTTATATTTTTTGGATTTACACCCTTCAAGCCTTGGCATAATTATTTTTGAGATGTAGACTATTGATGGGATCCTACAAGGGTTCTCCTACGGGCATTGATAATTGATAAGCTCCTAATCCAAGCTCGTTGTGACAGCAAATGGTCCCAACTAGTTGGGCTCAAACTTTCCTTCACTCCCTTTATTTGAAACATTCTTCTAATTCTACTTGACGACAAGATCTCTTACATGGAAGGACTGAATCTTTATTTTCCTGTTGTAGCTTTATTTCAAGCAGTTTTGGTATGCTTGCAAATTATTCAAGGCATCAAGATGACACTCATCCAAAAAATCTAACTCTTTCAACCAAGACACCTTATATTCTTCATTAGTAATTAGATTTTGCAGTGTCACTCTCAACGAGGGGAGATCGACCTCAAAGGGTAAGATTACTTTAGATCCATAGACTAGGGGAAATGGATTTGCACCTATAGGTGTGAAAATACTGGTTTTATAGGTCTGTAAGATGGGATTTATTTGTAGATGCTAGTCATGACCAGTTTCATTGACTATCTTCTTGAGGATTTATACTATGGTCTTATTCATAGCCCCATCTTGACCATTGCCATGGGTAGTAGGGGGTAGAGAATTGGTGTTGGATATTGAATTGTTGGCATAGCCCACGTACATCCTATATTTTTTATGTTGTTTGAGATAAGGGATTCTGGAACAACATAACAATAAATAAGGTAGTTTAGGATGAACTTGGATATTTGTTTCCCTATGATGTGTCATAGGTATAGCTTCAACCCACTTTATAAAGTACTCAATGGTCATGATGATGAACTTGTGACCATTAAACAAGGTGGGGGTAATTTTTCTTATGATATCAAGTCTCCACTATGAGAAAGGCCAAGGTGTAACAATC
Source organism: Sequoiadendron giganteum (assembly GCA_007115665.2). Classification (NCBI taxonomy): domain Eukaryota; kingdom Viridiplantae; phylum Streptophyta; class Pinopsida; order Cupressales; family Cupressaceae; genus Sequoiadendron; species Sequoiadendron giganteum. Next base: position 380,022,230 of record CM021109.1, on the reverse strand, counting down.
GGTTGGAGTTCTTGAGCTTGAGCATGGATAAGGTCCCCATTTTTTTGACACTGTATACACTTCTTCACATACTAATGAGCCTCTTTCCATGGTGGGTCATTCATACCCCATCCTCAATAGTTTCTTGGATAACTAGGTCATACCACTACAATGTGAACCACAAATTACTTTGTGCACTTTTGTTAACATAGTTAAGGCTTCCTTGGTTGAGACATAATAATTATGTCCCCTCAATGCTTCGCCAATATAAGGTATCTCCTAGGATGATGAATCGAGATTCTTTTTCGACAAAGGTTTTCTTAAGGTGGAAGTGAAGTCAATGGGAAGGATACCTCTATTTAGGTAGGTGAAAATGTCATGATACCATAGTGAACCAAGATGAATAATTTCACACACAAATTCGAATTCCGGTATCTTGAAATTCGGTGCAAGAGTTTGCTCAATGAGGAACTTGCATTGAAGGAAATTGTGTGGCATGTCTAACAAAGACCCAATTTTTGTCATTGAATCAACTGCTTGATTGTTTACATGGGGTATTTGCTCAAATTTTATATCAATGAAGAATTCCTTGAGATTTTCTAATATCTTCTTGTAAGGTGTTAGCTTATCATATTTGGTTTGATAATCATCATTGACTTGATTAATGATCAATTATGAATCCTTGTAGACCTTTAACTCTTGCATCTACCAATGTACTAGTATTTTTAACCTTATTATGAGAGCTTCATACTCCGCAATATTGTTGCTGCATGGAAAGGATAGCCAGTATAATTTAGGGATACAATCACCTTGAGGGGTGATGAAGAGATGTCTTCCCGTGATCTATGTTGGGTATATAATCTATCAATTAACATCTTTCATTGATTCAATATGTCAAGGAAAAACATTGACTCATCAAAAAAATTGAACACCAATGAATTTTTTGCATATATTGGTGCCTCTTCCAATTGGTCTGAAATTACCTATCCCTTAATAGTCTTGCACTCCACATACTCTATTTCAAATTTCTTTAATATCATTACCCACCTAGCCATTCACCCTGTAAGAGTTTCTTTGGACAACAAATATTTCAATGGGTGACCTTAGCAATGAGCTTGATTTGATGTACAAGAATATAGTGTTTGAATTTTTGTGAAGCAAAGACCACTACTAGGCATGCCTTTTCAATGGATGAGTATTTCATTTCATATCTCACCAAATTCTTATTGATATAGTAGATTGATATTTTCTTTCCAGTTTCATCATGTTGGGAAAGAAGAGCACCTAATGATGTTTATGTGGCTAAGATGTATAATATTAGAGGCTTGTTTGGTATTGGTGGAATGAGAACAAAAGGTGTCAATAGATAGTCCTTCATTTTCTAAAAGGCTTTCTCACATTTCTCATCCCCCTTATATGTTATCCCTTTGTGGAGAAGGTGAGAAAAGGGGTGGATCTTGTCTGACAGTTGCACTATGAGTCTTCTGATAGATTGTAACCTTCCTTGTAGACCTCACATTTTCTCCAATGTTTGCAGTGGCTCAATGTCTTAGATTTCTTTAACCTTGGTTGGATCTATCTCGATCCCTCTTTGTCACACTTTGTACTTAAGAAGCTTTCCTGACGTAACCCCAAAGACACACTTTTTCAAATTTAGTCACACCTTGTATTCTTTGAGCTTGTCAAAGATTGGTCCAAGTACCTCTATATGCTCCTTCCTTGTCTTCAATTTAGCTAGAATATCATCCACATGGTCTTTAAAAAAAATTAGGATCATTTCATGGAAGATTAGATTCATCACCTTCTTGTAGGTTGCTCCAAAATTCTTTAACCCAAACAACATCATATTCTAGTAGTATGTTCCCCATGGACACATGAATATTATTTTGTGTTTTTCCTCCTTTGCAATCATGATTTGGTTATAACCTGAAAATATATCCATGGGTGATAAAATTTCATGTCATGTAGTTAAATCGACAATGATGTTGATGTTTGGAAGAGGAAAGCCATCTTTCGTACATGCTTTTTTTAAGTTCCTAAAGTCTATGCATATTCTAATGCCCCAAGTGGGTTTAGAGACTAGCACCAGGTTGGAAACCCACTCTAGATAGTCGATTGGTCAGATAAATTTGGTGTTAAGGGTTTTTTGTAATTATAGCTTAACCAATAATTCTATCTAAGGGTGCATCTTTCTGAGTTTTTGTTTTACTAGTTTTTCTTTAGGATAAACTGCTAGGTGGTGTACAACCACTTCAGGATCAATTCCAGGCATGTCTATGTAAGACCATGCAAATTTTTCTCTTTTCTCTTTTAGGAACGCTACTAAGTTTGTCTATTCTTCATCTAATAATGATTTTATATAGAAATTTATCTTAGGTGGCTCTTCCATTCCCACATTCACTGGAGTAGCTTTCTTTGCCAATACCATTGATTTCTCTGGATGCACTACACTAAGGGGGAGATTGAACCCCTCATCCTCAGATGCCTTTGAGAGGTTTTTCACCTTCAAATGCATCCTTTCTTTTTACTATTATGTGATCAAAAAATTTCACATTGTGTTTTTAACTTAAATATCTACACATTATTCTCATGTCATTTATTTTGTGACTCAGGGATTCAATCGTCTCCCCATAGTACACTTATGTATCTAGCTTAATGTCAAATCTTGATTTATGATCCCCACATAGAAATTTGTCACAAAGTCCCATAAATTTAGAGATCACTTCATCATTTTTGAACACATCTAGAATTGGTGGTCCTTGTTGGTCTGAGTCAATTATTTGGGGATATACTAGCTTCAATTCAAAGATTTGGTTGTTTGGGGTAAAGTATGTTTTATTTATCATGCACATGGAGGTATCCTTAAACAAGTCATTGACATCAAGGGTAAATTCATCTAGAGTATTATCAAGTGATGTATTTAACCAAGAGGAAGCCTCAACTTATTTATTAGAAGTACCCTTTCCAAGAAGGGTCACCTTACTAGTGGTACATCCCAAGCCAAGATTATTTGGTCTTCTCTCAAGAGCAATGAGTTCTAGCAAACCATTGTGATTCTTTCCCATATTTTCATTCTTGTTATACCCCCATCCCATCATTAGTTGCAGTCCCTTGTCAAGCATGGGTAGGTTCTCCTAATATATAAATTTGGATACATCTTCATCGACGACCTCTTTATTCAAGTCCCCCAACTCAATGAAGGTGGTGGATGCTACATTCATGGTTTCAATCACCTTTTTGACAGGTTGGGGTTTCCTGTGATATTTAGGGGAAAGAGGTAACTCTCCGAGCACAAAAGTATCCTTCTTCAAATTATAATCCCCACAACCATTATCTTTTATTAATTCCTTGATGTCAAGTATGTTTTTTGGGTCAATAAATGAGAAGGATGTGGGCCCTTCATCATTTTTGGTACTTACAAGATCTTGTAAAATTTAGCTTCTAGGTTCTTGCAATAATAAAATGACTCGGGATCACCATAGATGGTAACTTCTTTATCCTCAAAGGGAAATTTGATGCATTGGTGGTACATGGAAGCTACAAGTGGCATGACATGAATCCATGATCATCCTAAAATAATTTTTTAGGGAAGGTCAAGGTCAAGCACTTGGCATGTGGTATGGAAAGTCTGACTTGAATAGGTAGCTTGATTAAGCCTTGAGACACCCGCTCCTAATCATTATAGGCCCTTATGGTTACAAATTTTTCCTTTTCAATGGTATCCTCTTAGTAACCCAAGTTTCTAAATAATTGAAGGGTGCAAATGTTTATACTAGCACCTCCATCCACCAGTACTCTTTTAATTTTATTCTTGTGAACACCGACCTCAAGGTACAAAGCGTGATTGTGTGATGGCTGCATTGGGAGGTCTTGTTCAGATAAGGTAAGAATATGGGGTGAGGTGATATTTCCTATCATAGCTTGGAATTTATCAACATCCATATTGTTAGGTAAGAAGGAATTTGATAAGGTATTTTCTAATAAATCCCTATGTGCAGGAGATAGCTTCAATAATTCTAGGATAGAGATATGTGCAGGGGTTTTCTTTAACTTGTCTAGGAGACTGTAGCCACTAGGGTTTGATGTTTAAATTGTAGGTTGTGCCCTAGGTTGTGATGAATCTCCTTGTATTGTGGCCTTTCCACATAATTTGGTGACTTCACACTCCACACTAGGTCCTTTGACGATGATGACTACTACTAAATTGTCACAAGATGCAACCACATTGGAATATACATGACCTACATTATTGTAATCTTTTCCTTTACTATTTTCATTTCCTTTGTTGTTATCCAACATTGGTTTCTTGTATATCTTTAGGTATTGGTTACCTGCTTGTAGGTCTATAGTTGCATCCCCATTTTTGATGAGATTTTGGATAGCGTTCTTTAGATTCATACAACTCACCATTTTATGTCCTTTGATCTTGTGGAAATCACAAAGATCCTTTTCGTTATACCACAGTGGTTTAAATTGACGCTCTTCATAGTTTTGGTAGTTGGGGAGTGTGATTAGGTTTGATTGCACCAACTTCTACAAGATGGCTTCGATGGGTTCCCCCAATGGTGTGTATGTGTGCTTTGGGTAGTTATTACTATTGGGTGGTCCTCTTTTTTGTGCATTGGTGTTGTTGATTTGGTTGTTTGGTGGTAGTGTGTTGGTTTTTTGTATGTTCTACTATGTGTTGGTTAGTTGATTGGTGGTTTTTCTAGGAGCACTTATGATTACTTTAGCATCAACGATGCCATCATTTGTTACATTCTTATTCTTATTCCATACACAGGGCTTGTCATTAGAACTGGTAGATGGGTGGTTGCATTTTTACACTTGTGTGGTTCCCTATGTGATTAGGGCTCTCTTGATGTTGAGTTCCCTATGGATAAGCTCGTCATAGGTGGTGACACTTCCTATCTTTAATTGAAAGGATAGGTCCATGTCAACATTTTCTATGATGATTCCTACTTGTTCTATAGGAATAGGCTATTTTCTCTTGCTAGCTCTCTGCCTCCACCTTTGTAGGAAATTTGTGAAGGATTCATCCTTTTTATTACAATGTATAGCTCTTCGAATCTCACACCCATGTCAAGATTGAAGGAGAAATGATCTATGAACTTATCGATTATTTGTTAGAATTTTTGAATTCTCGAAGGCAATTGTGAGAACCAATCAATCGATGGGCCCGCCAAACTATGTGGGAAAAGGCGCATTAAGTAGGAATCATTGTAAGCCAGCTCCATGCACATTACGTGGAACTCTTTGATATGATCCATCAAATTTCCTTGTCCTCTATACTTGTAAAATTTTGGTACTTCAAATCTAGGTGGGAACGGTATCATTGTAATGCTCCTATCGGAGGGGTATGGGCGCAAGTTCTCTTGTGCATGTGGTTTCTTTGTTTTCCCCATTTGAATGTCTTGGATTTTCTATGTGAGTACCTTGATTTGTGATGACAAATCATCTTGAGAATTTGGGGGAGGAGCATACGTGGTATATTGTGGGATGGTAGATGAGATGTAGGTGGGATTTTGATATGGTGGGGTGTTGTATGGTGTGTAGGGTGGATTTTGATATTATGAAGGTGATGGTGATAGGGGTGGAGGTGTGTATGTTCCTTTTCCATTTGGGTTTACAATTTTTTTTCTGTGTTGGCATATTTTTGGGGATTATAGTACAAGCCCTATTGTTGTTGTTGTTTCACAAGCATTTTTTATTGTTGTGCTTGCAATGCTTGTTATTGGGTTTGTTATTTTTGTACAAGAAACATTTTTTGTTGGGATTGTTGTTGTTTTTGTTGCTCAATCAATGCCTATTGTTGAGCCTATTGTTGTTGTAAGTCTTGTGCTTGAGATTATTGTTGTTTCAATGCTTTTCGATAGGCTTGTTGTTGTTGTTGCTATTTTTTGGGGGATTGTTGCAATGCTTGTTGTTGGGCATATTCTTGGTGCAACACTTGTTGTTGGGCTTGTTGTTGTTGCAACGCTTGTTGTTGGGCTTGTTTTTGTTGCAATGCTTGTTGATAGGCTTGTTGTTGTTGCAAATATTGAGCTTGATCTTTTTTTTCTCACAACACAAAAGTGTTTTGATTTTGGGGTATGTGAAGTGGATTTTGAGTGATCATGGTGGGAGTGAGTTGCGGGTTTATTCTATTGTGAGATGGTTGTTGTGGGATAATATTTTGGGGGTTCTTTTGTGCTATTATTCCTTTTAAGATTGTTGATTGGGTGGAGGAATGTAGATTTGGGGTCCCATTTTATTTTTCATGACTTGGGGGACCAATGGTTGTGATGGGGCCATTTGGTGTTGCGATATCAATGGAACATTTTGACCTTGGGTCAATTGATTGGGATGGTTCCCTTGTTTTGTCTGGTTTGGGTCCAAGGTGCTACCTTGGTTGATAGGATTTGTGACCAATGGGTTGCTTTGATTTGAATTTGTGACAAGTGAGTTCGATGTGTTTTGTGGAACCAATTGACTTGATCGTTCAATTAAGCAGTTGGATGTAGATGTCCCTTGTTGCATTAATGATTGACTTTGTGTGAGGGTGTTAACTTTCCCCTATTGTTTTATAGGCGGTACTTGGGTCACATTACCTTGTGTAAAATTATTCACACTTGTGGTACTTATGGTGGTGGATGAAGATGGTTGTGCTCAAAAATTTGAGTCCATTGTTGTGTTATGGAATGTAAGTGGTACGTGTGGATGTACAGGGTTTTCAAGAATGGTGGTGGAAGAATGTGGTTGGGCACTAAATTTTGGTGTCCAATTTATGTGTTGTGGAAGGGTAGTGTTTTGTGTACCAAAAATTGTGTTGGCTCCTAAATTTGATGTGACATCAAGGTTGGTTGTAAGCCGAATTGCAAGACTTGTAGTCAAATTTTGACTTGGTGCATGTGATGGGGTTGGTTGAATGGTGCATTGAGTCATACCTTGTTCCAAGGTTGTGTGATGGAAGTTGGAGGATTTGAAGCCACATTCCCTAAGTTTTCTTCCCTAATTGTATCAAAGTTGAATGTGGAAGGGAGTTTAGCCCCTTCTTTTGCTAAATCTAGCATGCATCGGGTAGGGTTCTTCTTCATCAAAGTGTTGATAATATATCTTGTTTTAGGATCTTGTTGATATTCAAGGAGTTCCTACTCAATAAGCTCAAGTGGGTTTTCCGTGACATCTTCTATCTCATACCCCATGTCCAATGGATTAGGTGGTTGTTGTGATGGGGTAGAGTGGATCCTTGGATCAAATTCTTGTTGGGTGGTATTACTTGTGGTAGATGTATTTTTGGCTTGCTCCATGTTTTTCTTGTGTTGTGATCTCACTGTAACAATAAATTGTGGATCAACTATGGGAGGTGAGTTGAGATTTGTATTGTTGGTACTCTATAGTTGACTCAAATTGTTATGAAAGGGACCCTCTAATTTTTTTTGGACCAATGATGTGAGTGGAGAGTGATATGGAGGATAAAATTTCAAAACTTTCGACAAAAATTTAGACTTAAAGGTTTGATGTTTTGATGTTTTGGATAAAAGGTGCTAATGAACTTATGAATCTAAAGGTAGATTTGTGACCTTTAAGATAGACTATTCCAAAAGGATGATGACTAACTCAACTAAGTGTATGGAAAAGGATTCATTTACACACACATAGCTAAGTTAGGAGATTGATTTGAGGATGGCCTAAGTCTAGAATGTTGTTGTGTCCAAAGTTTCTAAAGTGGTTTTTGAAATGAGATGCAAAAGGTGTGAAGATGGATGAGAAGTTTGATCCAAATTTATTAACCTAAAAGGGACCTTTATTTTACAAGATCAAAGTAGTGCAAAACATGCTTTACCTCTAAAGTGATAAACCTAAGAACTCAATGTTTGGATAATATACATTTTCACTCAATGTTTGGCAATACATTTCCTTATTGTCACTTTTTTTCTTGGAAGTTTGTATAGTTTGAAAATAAGCCCAATGTGTGATGTATTCAGTTTTAAATTAAGCTTTGATTAGTGGCATTTCTTTATTACCACATCAATATGTCTTAATTAAGTTTAAACTAAAATGTCTATGACTAAGCAACTTTCATTCTACAAAGTCCATTATGTTAAAATCAAGAGAATAAGGCCAAAGTTTCCTATGTTGACTTTGGAATGTGTGAATTGAGATATAAGCCCAAATATTTAGAATCCTCTAAATAATAAATCCTTAGGGACAAGAAAGAATAAAGGGATTTTCAAATGTATTCACACTAAGTCCAAAGGGTTTGAAATTTGAAGAACGTGTTAATATTTGTTTGAATTGTTTTTGGAACCAAGCAATGTGTCAAACTTACTCAAAAGGAACAAGAAATAACAACCCTAGAGAGTAGGTATGTACTTCTTGATAGGCTTACCATCATCCCCTAAGAGATGATAAATCCATGAAGATGGAGTGAACAAATAGGCTATGTCAAGGAAATGCACCGTCTTGACACACCAAGAAAAATATTCCCTTCCCTATTTGCTTTATTGCCTCAACCAAAAACTTAACATGATAAGTAACTTCTAGGAGTGATGCACCTTCTATGCACTACTTCAAATGACATTTTGGAAAATAAGGATAGGTTGCTAAGATAGTTTTTATTGAAAACCATGACCACCAAGATGTATAGATCAAATGCAACCCGCTTAAGACTTTAATCATTCCTACCCAATCCATATGTTCGAACAAGGATGAGGCACGATATGATATTCCCACCACAAATTGAAGCTACTTTCTTTAGATTTTGCAACCTTTATATAGCCTACCGGTAAATGTGCTTGTTTAAAAATTGTTTATATGATTTCTCCATTGTGGGATGTGTCTCATTAGCAGGCCCTTATCTAAAAAAGACAAGAAATTTTTTGTTTATCTCCACCCTAGGTTGCACGAAGTGTAAGGGGAGAAGATACGTAGCAAGTCCTTGGGGTGACCAAAAAAAATTTGTATACTTGGAGTGTTTCTCTTTACCCAAGATCACACAAAGCACAAGGGAAGTGGATACACACTACAATTTTACACAAGTAAAGAACTCACACAATACACTCATTCTTTTTAAATCCTCAAAGGCAATGATGACTTCATTTTAAATAGAACCAAACTAAAATATGAAGTTATATTTGTTCAATTTTAACCAACATTGTGTTGGTGTTTTTTCCCACATAGGATTTGTAGTTCTCTAAGAGGTAGCCAACATCTATTATAAATAATTACAAAGGCTAGTGGCCAACTAACAAGATCTAGTGAAAGACTAACATCTCCTACACTTTTGGCTCTGTGAGACCAAGGTGGGTAAACCTTCATGTGTTCATAAGATTTTTCTATGACCAATAAGAACACTTCTTCTCATAGATGTAGTCCCCACACACACAATCAGACAGCAATTACCTTGGTTGTGGCACAACCCAAGAATAATAACAGATGTCCCAAAGAAAAGAGACTGAAAATTATCATAAGATTTATATCTCAAAAGAGATAACGTTTGATATTTGCTAAAATGTTCAGATATTGAATCGCCATGCTCAGAGCCACAATCCTACACCTGAAATAATTTTACCGACACTATCCAGTGCTTCATTCATTGGGTGGGAATCATATAAAACATTTCAGATATTATGAACTTATCACCATAATGCTTTGCTACTATGAGATCTTTCACTATATTAAAACAACACTCCTTAGTGAATCCGGAGCATATGACCATAAACATGCAATTTCTTTTCAAGCATTTGATTAACTCATTAAGTTAAAGTAGGAGAACAAGTTACACTTTCAAATACACCATTGAAACTGGATGAACAAACCCTTGATAAATCCATTCATAATCCATGACACATACACAGGAGAGCAACTTGTCTTAATTATTTTAGATTTATTTCGATATCAATAATTACAAAAGTATAGTATACTTATTTCATACTATTCCCAACCCAGAATTATTTCCTAAATAATACCTTCAAAATCTTGCAGTAAAACTAACTGTACATACTCAGAACCTTATGGATCCAAAATCTTGACCCTAACAATGAGCCCTGAAATCTCCTTTATAGGACAGGAGAGCAACAAAGCATTAAGCTACATTGTTAATTTCAAATTTAAATTTCATTTAGAATGAAATTTGAATTCACATTCCTCATCATTGGATAACAAGATGCATGATCCAAGGAATAAAAAAATGGTTACATAGTAACTAGTCAAAAAAGAAAACAAAAAGCGTGTCTGGCATGCGCATGTCCACATCAACAAGATGAAACACTAGAAAAAACACCGCCCAACAGAACCAACACCAGCAACCACTAAGTAGACACACAGCCTTGGAACAAGTGACCGCTTTGAGTTCTCGCCTCAGTCAAAAATGAAACTACCTTCATTTCTCTAGCCACTTCAGCGTCACATCCAGCAACTTGGCCTAGTGCCACTGCAGTTATTGGTTTGACTGCAAGGGCCTCTTCATTCACTCCCATGAGCTCAAACAAAGCCGCCAGGTAACACCGGTAATCTGAGTCAGTCTCAGACCCGTTATCATTAGAATCTGATGAAATAAACACAGGAGATGCACAATGCTTTGGCCTTTTGCAAACACTCTTCATAGTGACCTTAGGTATTCTAGGAGCAGGTTTCTCCTTCTTAATTAGCGACCTCCTAGCTCCTACTCGGGCACTCCTGTGCCTTATAGATTTATCCATAGCTTGACAGAAAATAGGAAAATAACCACCACCTACAAACAAAACAACTCAAAAATATAATGATAACACTGGGTCACTTCAGCAAGCATTTATAAAGAGAATTGGTGTGAAGGATATTGATTTCTTGAATGCAAAACAAGAATTTGAGCCATAAGTGGCTGATGTAGCCACCATATTACTTCTATTAGGAGGGAATCGTTCACATGCTGGAGAAAATAAAGAGAAAATCCTCTAAAATACTCGAGCCATTAATAAAATAAGCTTCAAAGTGTGAAAGCTCATCACACAAATGATCAATAATTTCTTTGAAACTATACCGTTGATGCTGAATGGACTTGGCAAGTCAGACGACTCAGATTGAGTCAATCAAGCGTTGAAAATCCACCTCAGTGCCTTGAAAAACTACAGCCAATCAAAACCCAAGCAAACAAGAGGTCACAACCGAACAGTGGGTCCTATTTAGCCCTATCACTCCAAGAACCAGGCCAAGTGTCACCCTTTTGCAGAACTCGAGGTACTTTTGAGACATTTATCGTGCTCGTGTGAGGTCTGTGAGGGACAGTTATTATTCTTCCCGTAATTAAATCCCTCTGTCGGTGAAAACATGGACACTTGACATTGTTGGCACCTCAGGAAAAAACCCCGCCCCTTCCGTACATGCCAGATGGCGGCATCTCACACCTCTTAATGACATCAGCAGGAAAACTTGTGAGGTTTGCGAGAAACGGTCCAGATCAAAACCCGTGATCAGACGGTTTCCAAACAACATGCACGGACATTAGAATATTCAGGTGGGACTAGCTGGTACAACTCTCGATGGTATAAATTTTTAAGCCCCGATGACAGTAAAAAAATGACAGGCTGGGTGAAAGGGGCCGGTAAGAGCACAGAGGAAAGGGCTCAATAGGATCACTTAAGTGACCAGTTACCTTTGGTAGCAAGTCACCGTTGAAACATAACAAGAGGATTTTTAAAATTTGATAATTCATTTCACCCTAGGTAACTTTAAACCCTAAAAACCCTAGCCTCCTTCCTTCAAAATTTAAAAGCCCCATCAGTGGCTCCAATTGGGGATGTATGCCCCTGCGGGCATAGCAAGAACCCAAAATCTCTGGTTTTGCAGACCAGACTACTAGATTACACAAGTTCCTTGACAAATATATCACCTTTCTTTATCAATTGGACTTGTGTACTACCAAATTGGTGGCCCTAGGCCACCTAACAAGAGAAATCAAAATTTTCCCCTGTCAAAAACAAAATTCTCTGTCACCTAGAATAAACAAGGTCTATGACATTTACACTTTGATGCTTCAAAAATAATAGGATAATTAATATGTCTTGAAGTATCATAATGTTTATTTATAATCCCCTACATCAATTCAGTCCAGGTCCTATTCCAAAACCTTAAAAGTAACATATGACCATGATAACATTTCACCTTACTCTACCCCTGGTCATAACTCATAGGATGTTGGCCCAATTGAACTAAGAAGTGGAAACATTCATAACTTACCTAATCTGCAACATTACACATTTTGGCACCATCATCAATTTACACATGAAACTAAAAAATTTCATATAAAAATATGTGCATATTAGCCATACTTCTATTGCTCAACACAGGTGATACACAACTAGGGGAATCCCCACCCTAGAATTTTCCAAATAATTTAGGTTGCCAGCACTTGAATTCCATCAATTTGGGATACATCCTAGCATCACAAATATCTATGATACTAGTTTTATCATTCTCCGGGGAATGTATAAACACATTCATTTCAGGCCTCTCAATGTACACCTTCCCCTATATTTCTTAATTTATTCTTAAATGATAACCCTCAAAGACAAAGTCAAATTCATCAATTTCAAACTGGTCAAAAGAGAAAGAGCAATATGCACTGGCCTCCTTGTAGTCAATATTACCTGTTGTATGTGTTGATTTATAAGTGAAAATTTTGGCACAAGCTGAAAAATTTTCACCGGCAATATCAATGTCAGAAGGTAACAACATATTCATTTCAACTTCACATAAGCATTCAAGGAAGACAATAGTGCCAATATTTTCATCAATATGTTGTTTGTCTTCAGTACTGTTCCTTTGATCACATACTTCATTGTCCTCAAATTCCTCAACATTTATACAATAAGCTTGTTCCATTGCCAGTATACCCAGAGTATACTCTAAATATTTATCATTTGAAAAAATTTCCTTCACTTGGGAACAAGTAAGAACATGAGGTTCTACATTTCCATACAACTCTGGTGAAAAGACAAGCCTAGTTCCATCCTTAGTACTGCAATCAGTACCTTTGAAATCACAATCACTAGCCTATAACAAAATCTCAGTGACATGAGTATTACAATCAAGATTAGGAGACACAACAGGTGTCTCACATAATCCTGCATTATTTTTCCCCTCAAATTCCTCTGTAGTTATCCAACTTTCTACAAAAGGGCAAGCATTGTCTTTATTTTGTGTAGGTACATTCTTGGCCGATTTTGCAATTTCTATCCACTTAATGAATTGGGCCAAATTAGCGGGTTTTAATTCTTCTGGCAAAGCACTTAGCCCTGGTTCATAAACTTCATAAAATAAATCAATGCATTCATATTCGTTAGGTCTATGACTTCTAGGAATTTATATCAATATTTCTAAAAATCTCAAGAAAAACTCATATGGCGATTCCCTCTCTTGCCTATGCATTTCATACAATTCTTGTACAAGAGGAGTTTGATCAGCATCATTCAAAATAGACTAGTTTTCAACTTAGATCTCATTATTATCACACTGCAATGGTGAAGAAATAATAGTTTTAAAAATACCCTTGTCATAATCAATGCTCTGAGTAACTTCCTCTGACATTTTACTAGTATTAGGTAAGCTAGGGTAATCAATACTTGCAACAAGATACCCTTTCATCATTGAGTATTTCATATTGTTTTCAATTTCCATATCCATTTGATATGATTGGTGTATGTTTATAGGTTATTTATCTCTTAGTAATTAACCCATCATTTTTTCAAAAGCACCAAGATATACAGCTAAGCATTCAGCCTCACTCGATCTTATTTCTTTAGGGATTTCTCTTAAAGCTTTTGAAAACTTGAGATTAAAATATGGGATTAGCTCTTCTTCTTTTATGTGAACTCCCATACAACCTTTTCTTAATGTGTTGGGATTGACTAATTCACCAAATTGCTCCATAAAAACTATCACCAATTGATTCCATGAGTTAACAGAATAGGAAGGTAAATAGGAAAACCAATCCCTGGTATCACCCTTCAAGGATTGCAAAAAAGGTTTCATGACAAAATCCTCATGACTGACTTCATAATCCCCAATTACATCTACAAAATGTTGTAAATGCCTAGAGGTTGATTCTACATTTTTCCCTGTATATTTAGGCAAATACTTCCTAATCTTCTTAGGAATTGGATTAGGGTAACCACTGACATCACTGAAAAATCAAAGGCATATACCTTTGAGTTACAAAACATCCCGAAGGGTTTAATGCAACTTGTTCTCTTTGCATAGTTATGTTTGTTTTTACATATGGGAAATCACTTATACTCATTTAAAATTTCATCAACAGTATATATTTATCAGACATATTATTTACTATCATAACCATGATTCTGTTAGTGACTGCAAATAGTATTCCTTTCTTTTCAAGATATGATTTAACATAAACATTATTTTATTTGACCTTATACATATTGCATCATCAGAAGTATGGTAAAACTAACCATTGTTCCTTTCTTGATGCTAGACATCTATTTTGGAACCATCTTCATCCTTAATTACAAACACCCATCACAATGAAAACTAGTGAACTATTTAGTTTTGATTAAATACCTGGTAATTTATTATTTTGGTAGCATGTATTAAATTCTTCTTCTTGACTGTAAATATCACAAATCTAGGATTGTTTCTTCATTCATCAACTGGTTCTTTAGACAGAGTCGCCACCTCTTCAACAAAGGATTATATTAAAAGAAATATGAAGTTCCTTTCAAAGCTTATCAGATTATGGGTTTTTAACCACAATAGAGTCGTACCATACCACTACCAATCTCCTTTAAAACCACATTCCATTACCATCTAAATTTTAACATTCAAATTCTCTTAACAAAAGCTTCTAGATAGCATCCTTCAACCCTTGTGGTTACTTGTTTCTCTTTTTCTTTTAAATTTCTCAAAAGTTCTCCCCAATAAAACCACCATTCATCCAATGATTCCAAAATTCATGAATCCTTTGCCAACAGGATACCATAGATCATAGCATTTCAAGGTTATTAAAACAAATTCTTCTCCAGGGTTAAAATCCTTTAAAACTTGACCAAATTCATAATGACAAACAATAATATGCCTATATAACCATTTGCAACTGGTGATTTAGAACTCCCCAGCAGAGTCGCCATTTCTGTTGGTGACTCAGATGGGAAAATGGTTCAATAATGTGTGACCTCTTATTATAGAAATAATTCAACACTTTAATAACTCTATAACAGCACTGTCTACAACCAGAACTTTTGAGTTCCTCCCCAACAGAGTCGCAATTTGTGTTGGTGACTCGAATGGGAAAATAGTTCAATAATGTGCAACCTTTGATTAGAATATTCAGGTGGGACTGGACGGTTTCCAAACAACATGCATGGACATTAGAATATTCAGGTGGGACTGGCTAGCATAACTCTCGGCGATATAAAAATTTAAGCCCCAATGACAGAAAAAGACCGATAGGCTAGGTGAAAGGGGTCGGTAAGAGCACGGAGGAAAGGGCTCAACAGGATCACTTAAGTGACCAGTTACCTTTGGTACCAAGTCACCATTGAAACATAACAAGAGGATTTTTAAAATTTGATAATTCATTTCACCCTAGGTAACTTTAAACCCTAAAAACCCTAGCCTCCTTCCTTCAAAATTTAAAAGCCCCATCACATTGCAATCATGAGGATGTATGGGTTCAATTTTAACCAACCTTGAAATATTATTGCATTGTAAATTGTAAACATAATTGAAATCTGCTTGTCCTAAAACATGAAATAAAGCAACATATGATGGGTTATATCATCCCATAAGTGTTTGAAACACTTACAATATAAATCAAGTGATAATATGGTTCTTTACTTCATTCGTTCCTTTTCAAACCTGCAAAACCAATTAGCCTCACAAAAAATACCAGAAGTTAGTAAATAACCAAAGAATGGATTGAATTGAAAATCAAAGCAAACATTAAAATTTAAATCTCTGTTTACCTTGCAAAAGTGTTGTTGGCCAACAAAAGCGTCACTTTGGTAAACTGCAAAAGTGTCATTGTTCCATAAAGGCATCATTGTATTTCAAAGGCGTCGCTCTAGTGAAAGAAAAAAGTGGCTCTCTATTGTACCTTTCAAACACTAGAGACATCAAAAGTGTCGCTCTGATAAAAAAACAAAAGCAATTCCATAAAAATAAAATCATCGCTAAATTTCAAAGCAACTCTGAATTGCAAAAGCGACATTGTTCTTCAAAAGCATTGCTCTGGTAAAAAACAAAAGTGGCTCCCTACCTGCAACCTTCAAAACACGGGAAACTCAAGGAAATTTTATTAAATAAAGTTAGTTTTTCCCTCCTTCTAGCGCCAAAATGTGACTATAATCATAGTATGAGCTAAATATACCAAATCCAATAGATTCCAAGCCATATTTAATTAACTAAGCTATAATCCCAATGAAATACTTGAAAACCATTAAAATGAGGAAGCCATTAAACAAAAACAACAAGAAATGAATAATGAAAACCTATTTAAATGCTTCAAACCTTATCCCATTGGGTGATTGGTTCCATATTGATATGGAACAATGACCCTTTCCCAATCCCTTTGATAAAACGAGCATCTAAATGAACTCCATTGATGAAAACTAAGTTAAAGATGGATGAAAAGAAAAAATGGATGCAAGATGAATGAAGATGAGTGATAAAATTTGTAGCATAACTTTGCTAAAATGGAAGTGGATCCCTTTCTCTCCAAAATGGGAGGTATTTATAAGAGAAAATGGTGAATCAAGGGTCAAGATTGATTTAGTCAATAAAGGATCGAGATGCAATCAGAGGTGAATACATGGATCAAGGATTCTCATCAATGGATGAGAATGCAATATCACATGGATCAAAGAGTCAATCAATGGATCACAATGATCAAATGAAGCACACTTCCTAAAACTTAGGAAGTTTGTTACAAAGTTTGTTAGGAAAGAATATTTCATTTTGGAGCTCAAATAGGAGAATATTCCAACGAAATATTCCCATGCAAGTGGATGGGTGAGGAAAATAGGAATTAGTTAATTAAAACAAATTTTTAATTGTGAAAGTTGAGTGAAATTAGGCTTCTCGTTAAATAATCAATTTATTTAATGAAAAGGGGTTCAAATGACATTTAATTAAATAATTAAGATTATTTAATGAAATGAGAGGACATAAGCAATCTAATAATATAATTTATATTACTCAATTAAATATGATGGGAATTCATGTTAAAAGGGGTGAATTAGTCAAATGATCATTTGATTAATATGAGAAATTGATGCCTTTAATTAAACAACTAGGATCATTTAATTAAACAACCAAAAAGGATATGAATTTCAGGATGAAATGGTGTTTTTTGATATAGTAAGATGCATTTACACACAGAGCTCAAAGGATAAAAAAGAGACCAAGTCCAAAGTTACAACATTAAGCCTAGATCAAAAACAACAAAAGAAACAAAAAAAACAACAGACACAATGGATCGATAGCTGAGAAAAGACCCACACCCCCAAAACACAGAACCAACCACTAATTCATTAATCCCTCTCACTTCTCAATGAGAAGATTCAATACATCATCACCAACCTATTTTAGGATAAAACGGTGTTAGTATTCAGATTCAAGTGTGTAATATCATTCAGAATAATTTTAACTGTCTATAATATTCAACAATGTAAAAAGTAGCATTATATATATAGAGAGAGAGAGTAAACAAATCAACCATTCACTACCAAAGAATTCATATGGTAGTGGGGATTATTTTTAAATAACTTTAACCCCTTGGAATTATTTTATATGTTTTATTTCTTTATTTATTTAATTTTGAAAATACATATTCAACCATGAAAACAAAAATAATATTATTTCACTACACATACACACCAACAACATTAACATTAACAAAATGAGTATTATTTCACAAGAACTTCACACATATATCCTCTATTAAATTTATAGACATTTTTAAATTTTTATAGACCATTTTTTCCACTTTCAAATGGCATGTATACTCAACCAATATTAATCCAACATATAAATATATGAATTTGCAAATGCACCAAATACAAAATTTTCAACATACAAATGCACATTCAAGGAGCATTATTTCACTCTCCTTTTTATGAATCCAATATAATGGTTCCAAAAAAAATTTCAAAAAATATATACATTTAAGATTTCATTTATACATATATATTTTCAAGTAATATAGCTTTTTCTATATGTCAAGATCTTCATCCAAAAGCAAAAATATTGAAATTATATACTTCAATCTTGAGCAAGGAAATGGGAGTACTCACCTACCAACCATAGAATTTTTAGAAAGGAAATTCACACCCCAAACTAATAGAACCATCTCTACGGGGTAAAACTAGCAATCAACAAAGCTAGGGCTTGAAACTATCAAAAGGAAATGGAATTGAACAACATACACTCAATGGTTCAAAAATAGGGGGTCAAGAGGATTCAAACCCTATGGGAAGCATCAAAAGATGGGTAACCATAACCAAGCAAAAGCCACAAATTGAGACTCAACTCGAGAAAACTCCACTCAAATTCACAATCATTCCATGCCCTAATTTTCATAAATTGAATTTCATATTTCTTAAAATTTCCACATATACTTGTGTATAAAAATAGTGTAATTGGATTTATCTCTCGACTTTAAATTAGAACACAATATGAAGCCTTCTCATGAAGAGCTCTTCACATTTTTATCAACTACAACCACTTGAGTTTCCCTCATCTTTCAAGAGTGTCAAACTTGGAGTGATACATTGATGCACACAAGATAATGCATAAGGGATTTATTCTTTAACACCAATCTCATATCCAAAGGAGAGAACTTGTGCCTCTTTACTCACACATAACAAAAAAATCACTAAAACTTCACAAAATTAAATATTAGTCAACTAAAACTCATCAACAATAAGAAATAAAACACCCATAAACACATGCAAGTACATATGTGAATAAGGATGCAAAACAAAGAAGGAAGAGGAAGTGCCTCTTCTTATTGAGCTCACTAGAGTGAATAACATTATTTTTCGCTTCAAAAAATCTCACATACCCAAAGCTACTAAATTTACAAAAAAATCCTTCAAAACTCCAAAATGCCAAAAATTATCTTAGTTCACAGAAACTCATTCTAAAAACTCTTAAAGCATTTCAAAACTGTAAGTACATAATCCTCTCTAAGCCCAACATGAAAACTTATATGAATGTACAATGCCACGCATCATCAATCAAGGAGGTAAGAACACATGGTATATCACTCGGTTCCCATCCTCTCTTACAAATTATAAATAAAAAATATGGTCGTGCACATACATACACGTGGGGTGTACACTACATGTACCTCTTTTAGAGTTGACCAAGCAACCCCTCCATCCTTATTATTGGAATGGTCTCCCCAAAAGTGGGATGATTATCTTACCCACCTTACTCAATACATGACCCAAATAACTTTTGGGTTTCAAAAATGCATAAATACTAGCAATTGCATTTTAGGTGTGCAATGGGGTACGCCAAAGAATCTTATGACTGTATTTTAATTTGTGTAGACATATTGGTTGAAATGGAAAAATTTGTATATAATCTAATAATACAACGTATGGAAAAACCTTAATGGATATATAAATGTTGAAAAAAGATATATAAATGTAGAATAAGGATATATAAACAATGTTGAAAATTTAGTGCTTTATGGAATGTTTAATTTCCATTACAAGAATGTATGCAATTAAATAAAATGGTATAGATATATTTTATATTTTGTGCAATTTTTTCATATTGTCACATTGAACTCCAATGTATCTATAATAAACAAAAGATCTATTTAGTATTTGAAAAACAACTAATATAAAACACAAAGTTGAAGTTGAAAATCAAAACTATTGATGAAAAAAGTTGGCAAGGTAACAGCCTTTTGTGAGAAACTCAGTTTTAGGGGGGACCTATTGCGCCAAACTGAGTGACCTCTAGATTTTAAAGAAGTCAACTTCTTCTACAACTAGGGTTTGAATGGGGAAAGGAAGAAAATACAAAATAAAAGTATCTAACTAGGGTGATGCGCCAAGACTTAGATATAAAGCACGATAGACCTATCTTGCAGATGCAATCTAAGGGTCTATTCAGCAATCTGCTATGCTTGAAATAACGATCATAAAAGGGGAAGACCTGAATAATTTATTTCATAACATAGAATAATTTGCACATAGGTATATTGAAAGAAAAGAGTCAAGGACATGGTTTCAACTCGGCATTCTATTCAAATTATGGAAGTTGCAAAAAAACTATTTAGAAAACAACACAGTATAGAATTAACAATAGTTAAGATACAGAAAGGCCAAATTACAAGGGCACAATCTATGAGTCTTTACAATAATCTAATAAAATAAAGGCCTAGTGTCTTCCTAATCCTTCTATGGATATTTCGAACTAGCAATAATCAGCTTTGTAATTGGTACTTCAACTGCTTACTAACTTACTAGTAAAGAAGAAGAAGCTATGTTACTTTGTAAGAGAAGTAGTATATATAGCCAAGGGCATTCATCGCTTGAGGATTATAAAAAGATATCCATCGTGAATCATAATGCTTTCATAAATTATTCATGATGTCTGTTGTAACAAAAATATTCTCGATCATGGATCCAATCATTCGCCAGCCAGATACATCCTCTACAAAATGATGGAAGTAGTCCCAATCAATACTATGCAAACAAGTGTCGTCCTGAAGCGAAAACGGTTAGAACACACGGCATAGTTTGGCAGCTTGGTGTTCGCATCACTTCCCCTCTATGTAGCCATGTCAAAGGAATACATGGTGGCATTTCACATCTCATAGTTCATCCTCCTCATCTTTTGATGATATCTCGCGATATGAAGATATGTGGCACCATTATTGTTCTTGGCACCGCTTGAGGGGCCCACCACAGTTTGCACGGGCGAAAGCCACGTGGCAAGTAGTCGGGGCCCGAAAGAGAACTATATGGAAATAGGCCCAACACACCCAAATTTTTGACACGCGGGAGCAGGTTGAGGCTCGAAAGAGAAGGGAAGGCAAGCTTTCCTTCGGTGTGTGATTTGGTGACACGTGGAAATACTGAACAAAGAATGCCAAAATCTTGACATGAAGGCCATAATGAATCATCGGGCATGATCGAAAGTCAATAAAAACACTAAAAATAACTCGAAGGCAGC
Source organism: Sequoiadendron giganteum (assembly GCA_007115665.2). NCBI lineage: Eukaryota > Viridiplantae > Streptophyta > Pinopsida > Cupressales > Cupressaceae > Sequoiadendron > Sequoiadendron giganteum. Next base: position 380,001,080 of record CM021109.1, on the reverse strand, counting down.
ATGGGGTATATTAAATATCCATAGCTTTTGGCGACTACCAGGGGCATTGCGCTTGTGAAACGGCGAATCCAAAATTCTCTGGTTTTGAAACCAGAGCTTTATTCATTAGGCATTTGGAGCTAGAGTTTAGAAAGAGCGACCTACAAGAGTAGCCAGTCGGCCTCGAAAGGCATTGATATGGCATGCAATATTTTTTATGCCTCATGTAGGTCAATCAATTCTTTAAAAGGAAATACCAAACATAACCTGGACCTGTCCTCAAGCTGGAAAAGTAATCATGCGATCTAATTAGTCACACCCTCAATGTCCTCAGCGGTAGGAGGTTGGCTGAAACTCTGGAAGATTGATAAATCATGCTTCCTTTCCTCAATTTTGGCTGTAATATGCTCCACAGTAGCCATCAATTCATCAGGAAGAAATGGAGATGGCAAGCCCATCTTGGTTAGTTTTAAAAGCCTTGCTTGAATGTTGTCCATAGTTCGCCCTATTGTATTCGAACATCACTGAGCATGAAGGTTGGCCTCCTGGTATTGGATAAACTCCTTTACGACCCCAACATTTTCTTGATGATTCTCAATCCTTGCTTGTTCCAAATCCTTGCTCGATACTGTGTACAACTTATCTAGTAGCCTTTTTGCCTCAGGAATCTTTTCCCCTATAAATTGTGGGAACTACTCCATCGTAGTGTGAACCTCCCTGCATAAATTTGTCACCTCCACCATGAATCGGAGTGTGGGTTGGAGAGTAGGGCATAAGGCCTTGACCTTTTCCCAGTAGGAGGCATACAGCTGTTGGGCTACTAAACAGAGGTTTGACTATGGAGCTAGAGTCTGAGCGATCTCCTTCAAGGAATTATTTTTTGCATCCCTTGTCTCAATCTCCCGCATTAGCCCCATAATTCGTTATGTGGCAGAGGTGAGCTTCTCCTTTAGGTCATTTTGCGTGGCCAACCACTTTTCCTCAGCCTGGCTCTGGGTTGTAGACTCTTGATCTAGGGTAATCCTGAACTTCCTGAGATCTTCCTTAAATTGAGCCTGTGCTCTTGCTTAGTTTGCCTCCTTTTCTCGTACCATCTACTCCAAATGGGCATTCAATTGTTGTAACTCTTTTATATTTTGTTGAACCTCTCCCTCTGATTTGGCCAACCTGTTAGATAATTTTTGGTTCTTTTGTCGCAACTCGACCATCCAATTAGATTCTTGGGCTTGGAATTTCTTGAGCTCTCTCTACAAGCTAGCCTGCTTAGCCTACACATTTTGTGTGAGGCGCACTTTTTTTTATTCCTACACTTTATCCTTGGTCAGCGTAACCTCTAGCCTTTCTTTGATGGTCTTGATCTCATCCTCCATCTTTTTCAATTTGCACCCAGACTTAAGGAAGTTGATAGTCACCACCTGTTTTGTTACCTCCATTAGCTCGGCCTTGTTCTGTGGTCGAGAAACATGCAAGTCCAGTCCAACGGTGTGAATGGCATAGTCATCGGGTTTCATTTCCCCCCATGGCTTGACAATATTTGGATTCATGGTTGTGAAATGCAATGATTGTTGAGCCTCATTATAAACTATACGGAATCAGGGCTTAGTTGATTTTCTAGCATCCTTTATTTGTCACTTCTGGAGTCAGAGAGCTCGAGCCTGCCTCATTGTATCGCTCTAATACAAGAATTGGGTTGACAACCTGATTCGTTCTCCTACAAAAGGGGCACCAGGGGGAACAGTGAAAGGAAATGAGAGGCGAGTGAACTTGGATAATTTATTCTTTCAAAGGGCAACTATGAGTGGAGAGAAGTAAGGAATATTCCAAATCCTTGGTGATGGAGGCATGCAGGGGTTCATGGAAAATGGTGGTGGTAGATGAGATGCGCCAAGTTCTGATGGTTGTGATGGTTGATTTGGAATTGACTTCAATGATGCAATAGAGACAACAACTCTAGACATCAACAGGGCGAAAGGCATGGATGCAGACAAGGATGTAGATGAGGTGGCCAAAGGGGATGTGACCAATGGAGGGAAAAACCAAGGGGAAATAAAATTCATTTGTCTAACATGAGAGAAAAGGGGAAAAACTCTCGTAGTCATTGCAGAGGGAATAGAGAAAGATGGGTTCAAACTCGGACCGATGGGTGTTGCAAGGAGTGCAGAATAAACAAGAGACTGTGAGCAAAGAAGAGAGGGAAAGAAAGATACTTGAGTGGCCGTTTTCATCTCCAATACTTGGTCGATCACAACATCCTATGGACCAACTTTTGAAGAGGTATCGGTGCGCTACCTTTTGCTTTGTGGAGGGTCCTCCAAATCTACCACCTTTTTCGTGTTACTCCAAGGTTATTCATGGCTACTGGTCGAGACTGTGATGACCCCGATCGCAAAATATTCACTTGCATACTCCTCCTAATCGTAGTACCAGGCTACGTCACCACTTTTTTCTTTTTCTTCCCTTTGTCGAAGCATTGCAAGACATCTTTAGGGTTAGGCCCCTCTGCATCACTTGCATCGGATTCAGGATGTGCCTAGTCTTGGAGGGTGTCAAATTGATCATCGGCATCAAAAATTGATGCATCCTGGAAAGGGGCGTCGAGGTTCTTAATCTCTTGGTGGTAGATCCAAAAATCATGTATCTTCTTTAGCTTCCAACTTTTCTCCTTTATCAAGCTGCTTCAGAGGGTGATACTTATACGGATATTTTCATCCACCTTCCCTTTGATGAGATAGAAACTGAGCCATGGCATCCTTCAATTATCTTTCAGCGTGAGCACCAAGTCCATCCAAAAAAATTTATCATCCTCAATCGGATTTCTATGTGCTTCCCAGTATGGTCGAGGGCTATGCTTCACCTTAATAGATGTATCACCCAAATCATCCTCAGGGTTATAGTCCCATTTGTGCAAATAAAAACCAACCTGAGTTGTTCAAGTAGCTTTGTTGATCTCCTTCTTACCATGATCATTTTTTTGTATTTCATGAGCTAATGAAAAAATACTTTCTTCTTCTTCTTCATGTCGGAGCAAAAGTTCAAGTCCATAACACCCATCTATCGGAAGACTTCCAAGGCCAATACTCGATTGGTGGGGGATGTGGGGAGTTGGATTGGCTCCTCACAAAAATCACGCACTCAGACACATGTGAAATATTCATTGAGGAACCAGTTGCACTTAGGGAACAGGGATCACATCCAGCTGGTATGATCGCCCGATAGGTGATAATAGTCACCATCTTCACTTAGGTCATGCAAAATCGGGTCCAGGAATTTTTTTGAAAATGCATAATAATCATAAGTGGAACAGAGGATGGGAGTCCATACTGAACTGGTTTTTGATGCTTTCTCTCATCAAATACTACCAACTGCATTCTTTACCTAAAGAAATCAATATTTTGATGTAGAAACATATAGGCAAGAAGGGAAGGATACCTGAACTTGGCCATAGTTCTAAACTCGCTAATCTACGTCTTCATGTCTTTGATAATCATCTCCGCAAAATCATACCAGAAAGGTTCCCTCTCCCTTCAGAGTTGGAAACCTAGGCCCAACTGAGCCTCAGACATGATCTCATCGTTATCAAAACCACACACAAAATCCATCATGGAGATAGCATCCTTCATGTCTGCCAGTTTATAGTCAGCACAACCATTTGGATTTTTCAATGGTTGCTTGCTATCCTGGGGTATCTCAGTCTCAATATTATAAAATTCAAGGGCTTGATTCCTACCCCTCCAGAAATTGAAACCCTTTTTCTAGCTGGAGTGCTCCATCGGTCGCTCTCTAGTTTCAACCACAAGAACGCACATGTGTCTTAGAGCCTCTACAGTTAGCACCACCCACAATTTCCTTCCTTCAATGGCGCCAATCGCTGAATTGAAGCATTGAACACTTTCATGAATCATCTATGGGTAGTGGCCACATAGGGGACCATATACTGGGGAAGTCCACATTGCCATTGCTTGAATGGTAGTTGGTTTTCTTGGGATTTCTTCATTCTGGCGAAAGCAGCTTCCCTAAGACCCTTAGGAATAGTCTTGAGGATAGGGTCATAGACATTATCCCACTCCTCCTTTATTACACTAGCATCTCTAATTGAAAGGCCCTTCTTAGCCAGTTGTTTGTAGGGCCATTCTGGTTTCTCTGGGATTCCAGGCGTAGCGTAGGACTATTGTTGCTCGAAGATATTGACCATAGGTGTGCTCATTATTGCATCGGCCAATCTCTAAGATGCTTGGCCTGGTTCGTCCATATGTGGGTTTTGGGCTACTTTAGGGACAGCGTATTCCATCTTCCTCTTGAACTTATTGAAATTTCACTACTTGTCTTTTAGCAACTTTACACTTTAGAATTCTCTCAACAGTCCCTGTATTCAAAAGCCCTTTTTTCTTTTAAAACAATCGCATGCAATCCTTGGCTTTTTATCCTCCTCTGAGTGGTAGATGATGGTTGATTTTTCCTACATTAAATTCAGCATGTATTGTTGACCCCTGGGTTTATGCAAAGTGAAATACTTTCTATTTTGAAATGACATGGCTCCATAATGATCCAAAGAACTCGTACCCCTCAACGCGATTTTTTCTTGGAAATTGGGTCGGTGATTTGAAATCAGGTTAGGCATCGTATGTCATGGCAATTAATACCTCGAATGGAATGATTATGTCAAAGCAGGCAATAACCATCACATAGATTTGTATCTTTTCTCAAGATTTGAGGAACAGTCAGAAGGATGACACCTCATTGTCCAGTTGAAAATGCTACCGCCAAATGCTGTCAGTAGCTTGTACTAATTAATTATCTTCCTTGCATCAAATCATACTTGCAATCGCAACTTGGTGAAAATTTTGAGCGAGCCTTGGTGCAGTATTCGAGGTAGTACCTGATTAATCTCATGCTTATGGTATGCAGATTACCATGCTTATCCTTGTTGCTTCTATAAATAGGCGTCTAGTCAGTCGAGAGATTAACTTAGCGATCTTTAGCAAAATCCTCATTAGGTGATTGGCTTAGCATTTGGTAATTGCAGTCTATGCAAGTTTTAGTATAGAGTTTGAATTTAGACGCTTTGCATAGGATTTTTGTTTGACAATCATATAGCGTCTGACACCATGGACACCCCCATCAGGCTAACCTCTCCTAAACTACAAATGGCTTTCCTTGGTGAGATTTCGACTAGGCATTTGAAAACGATGACGAAGAATACACATTCCTTGGCTATTGTGGTTATGAAATGGGTCATTCGTCATGACTACCTTGAGTACAAGGAAAAGTATAGGGTAAATACTAATGTGAGCTCTCATTTCATGGCATCGCTACTCAACATTCAAGTCCCCAATCCACTTATCAGATGATTGGTGATAGAAATATTTCTGAAGAAATACTTGAATGACCTTTGAGAGGTGTTAGCTCATGCTACCTTCAGAAGGATACCGACTGTGAGAGACCTTCTTCATTTCATTCAAGAGGATGTCTTTATTCCATGGTTTCCTATTCTAATCATTTTTCACCTCCACTCATAATAAATTCATCGCCAGAAGGTTTCCCATGCCTATCACTTTCTACTCTGGATCTACAATGTGGTTTCCTTCTACAATATTGACTGGTATACCGACTTTAGGATCCTAGTGTTTCCTCTGCCACCTACCAATTTTGTTCTAGATGGTGTTGTTGGCATAACCGAGGATGAGGTTGTACCTGATGATGTTGATGTTGTTCCTCTAGTTCAACTTTGAAACTTTTCTCCCTCTCCTTATCACTTTCTGTTTTGAAATTTTTCTAATTTTTGTATATAGCCTGGAAAAGGCTTCCACGATACAAGTATATACTCTTTTCAAGCATAACCACTGGGCCATTTTTCTATTTTACTCTTCACAGTATATATATAATGAAAATATAGCTTTGTGTTAAAAAATCTTTGCCTTGCTACTTTAATTTTTTAAACCCTTCTAGCATATGTATTATTCTATGCATTGCATTGTAAGTCTTTGTTGTATCACTGATTTAGGAAGATTAGTCGAACAGGAAAAAAGAACAAAGAAGAAAATGAACACATTAATTACATATTTACATGGTAGGATTTTTTGGATGATCTTTAGAATTTCAAAGTGGATTCTCCTAATGGGAAACCCTTTACGTTTTTCATTCCATGTTCTTTTATTCGAACACCTTGTGTTGCTTGAATCATCATGAGTGAACCCTTCTTACCATCAGCCTTCTCATGTCGGTCGGTTCTTGATTTCTATTGACTCCATAGAGGATGGTGAGTGATAATTCCCCACTGGTGTTTGACTTAGACTCTCTTGGACCGGAATGAAGCCACAAGTCCGAATGGTGGGCTTGACTAAAACTTTAGTTCTGAGATTCACTAGACCTTTGGTTTGGCATGCTGACTCAGCCTCTTTCTCTGACTGAAATGTCGCCTGAACGATGCCAGTATCATATTCTCTAAATGTTTCATACGACCAAGCCAACAATTATTCATTTTCTATTGAAAAATGTGTGTGTCCTCCATTTTGATGCTAGCTTTAGGATTATTTTCCTTTCTGATTTGACCATGGGCATAATCACCTTCAATTGTTACAAAATTCCTTTTATTATTTTTAGTATTACCCAAAGGGGAACCTTCGAATTTGACCAAATTCTTTGAAAATTCATGTTCTTGTTGCACTTCTTGTTTGTCCTTGCCTTTGGTCATCCCTAATTGGAATCAATTTGTAACCTTTCCCAGTTGCAAACTAACCGAGGCAATGTGTTCACCATTGTCGAATATTTTCCAACTCTTTCCATCCCCTAGTTTTGTGAGTTGGAGTACCATTCGCTCAAAGCATTGGTTGTACCTTGGGTCTGGTACCAGTTCGGATTGAGATCTGATTTCGACCAAGCTTCTCATATCATCATTTTTTTCTTGAGAACGGATTGAATATTGAAATTTTTTAAGCTCTTAATCAGGTCTCGGATCTTTCTTTCAAAGGATCTTGTACGGGCATCCACTTGAACTTGGTTGTTGATCAATTCAAAAATCTTTAGCCAATCTATTTGCTTAATCTCGATTTTCTCTAGCGGGCTCAAAATTAATCTGAGGCCTTCGCATTCATCTTTTTCTCTGAGATAATAAAAATGGATTTGGAGGGACATGATTGTGTCCTTACTACTTTTGGAGGTCAAGTGTATTTTATCTTTTGTATCGACCTCGTATCTTACACTATCGAGATGTACTGCCCATAGTTCGGTCACCGAAAATCCTTTGGGTTTTTCTGCCTCTTTCGAGATTGCTTGATCTTCGTCATAAGTGACATAAGTTTCTAGTCTAGTGGCATGATAATTGTCGAATGGATCTTTTTCAATAAACTCACTTAGGAGAACCTCCTCCTGATCAGTCTGATCTCTGGTGATTTCTTCATCTTATAGAGGCTTCATGCAGTACATCTCTTCATTTCTTATGGAGGTGTGGGTTGATTCAAAGACTGCCCTAGCTTCATCTACAACATGTTTAGGATGCAAAGGTTTGGACTCTAGCTTCATATTGGATCCATGCTTGGTCCTTATAATCAGGTGTGACCAATCTAAAGAAAGGTATCTACCTAGGTTAGAAGTGAATTCTCTAGATAGGCATAGACCAAAAATTGGAGGGATATGGATGATCACAATATCTTACTTGATTGTGCTATTAGGGTAGATAAAAAAAGTTAACGGAAGGTCCTCAATGATCCCCACAATATTGACCATATTACCATCCAGCTACATAACTCCCTTATTCAAAGGTTCATAGCTTAATCCCAAGGCTTCAGCTATTAGCTTGGGCATGATTGTGGTGCTAGCATTGAAGTCAATCATGGAATTATGCAATAATTTCTTACCCACAATAAGGGTCAAGAGAAACGATCTCGGCTTTGGTTGTTCTTCATCAATTTTGAATGTCGATTCTTCTTCGAGATATTCCTCGGGGACTTCTTCCACAATATTTGTAAGAAATTTGGCCAGGTCAAATAATTCAGTAGTTTCCTCTTGAAGTGTTTGCTCCTTTGGTCCTATGATCGGGCCTTCTTGGAAATCCCTTTCTAATAGTGTATTTTATTTCGGCATCGCTAGGATTTTCCACAAGGAAATGTTAGCAGATTATTTCTTTAACTCCTCTACCACATCCAATGGTGGCAGACTGCGTTGCTTTTTTCTCTTTAGCTCTAGTGGCTATGGTCTTATTTTGCTGAAGGCTTTCTGTCACCGTCACAGGGGAACTAGTCTAGCGGTCGGGATAATTTGCAAGCTGTTGACTGACCAATTGTGGGTTGATTTTTTCGTCAAAGGGGCTCCCTTCAGAATGGTAATTGTAATCGGACTGCATACATGGAAATTATGAAGTGGATGCTTCGAAGGTGAACACCACCTCCTCTCCTTCCACCCATGAGAAGAGGGTGTGGTCGAGATCTATATCAGTCTCTTGTTCCAGAGACATTCCATAAATTCGAGTGGTAAGTACCACATTTTCCATTTGCGGGGAGGTATATGCATAGCCCCCATTTTCTGACATCACGCTTTGGCTGCGTTGTTCTGCTACCTTATGTTGTAAATTATCGCATGGTAAATTTCAGGGCATTTGTGAATTGCCACAAGGGGAACACTAGGGGTTTCCATCATCAATCGGATAGTTTTGACCTGCATTCAGTTCTCTATTAGATTTTAAGTAGGTATTTGGTAATGGATTAGGTACTAGTACTATTTGATTGGTTGTTGGTGCCTAATGATTTGTCTGAGCACTTCCTTGGAACTAATTTTGTTGGTAAGAGGGCCCTCCACCTTGATAACTCTGATAGGCTAGCTTTAGAGGAGTATCCTGATTGCGCTTGATGATGGTTATTTTGTTGGCCATAGCTCACAAAATTTTCTTTATGTCGCTCATCTCATTCTTCAAGGAACTAGGTGCAATTCTATGTGGTGCACTTGCATATTTGTGCATAGATTGAGGAGTAGTTGGTGAGGTAGGTGGTGTTTCCTAGGTGAAAGTTGGTGTCTCAGGGAATATAGGCATGATGGGTCGAGGTGGTAGCTTCCCAATGTCGATCAGATTGTTCTATGCCTTCACTACTATGATGTATGCATCCGGTAATGTGGTTCTGCCAAGGGATTGAATCATCATGGAGATGTTCGCGTTGATAGATTTTAGGTAAAACATAAATGCCAAGTCAGGTGGCGAGTGAATTGCGGCCTGAAATCTTTTCCAAGTTATGTGGAACTGTGCGTTGAAGTCAGTCAGGGCCTCATACAAGGCCCGCTTAATGGTCTCTAGCTGGTGATACTGAGAAGATAAATCGCCATCATTTGAGAATCTCTCAAAAAAGGGGTCTTCGATCTGATCCCATGTGTTGATGGAGTTACCCGGTAGAGTTTGATACCAGTTTGATGTTTTTCCTCTGAAATAGGTTGTGAGCAACCTCAGCTCTATATTTTCATTTGTTACTCCATGCACCAGACACACATCTACAACATCTTGCAGATGTTCGGACGGTATTCTCGAGCCATCTCTGGTGAATTTAGGAATAGACTTGAGGGCAGAGACCGGAATGGGGGCCCAAATGGCAGGTGCTACTGGGGCAACAAGAGAACTCCCAGCATCCCAAGCAACATAATTATGGTTGGCAATAGGCAACATAGCTAGTGGGGGGTTCAGGTTCTATGACGGGTTCTAGTTGGTATTGACCCTAATGGAGGTACCAACAAACTAAGATTGTTTGTTGTTTGGGATCTTGTGATAGGTGGATGGCTCGGGTACTTACTTAAAACTTAAGCATATATTTCCATTATGGTCCCACCAGGCATGCCAAGAAAAAAAAATTATTGATGCCAAAAGTTGGCAAGGTAACAGCCTTTTGTGGGAAACTTAGTTTTAGGCAGGACATATTGCACCAAACTGAGTGACCTCCAGATTTTAAAGAAGTCAGCTTCTTCTATAATTGGGGTTTGAACGGGGCAAGGAAGAAAATACAAAATAAAAGGATCTAACTAGGGCAATGTGCCAAGACTTAGATATAAAGCACAATAGACCTATCTTGCAGATGTGGTCTAAGGGCATGTTTAGCAATTTGCTATGCTTGAAATAGTGATCATAAAAGGGGAAGACTTGAATAATTTATTTCATAACATAGAATAATTTTCACAGAGGTATACTAAAAGAAAAGAATCAAGGACATGGTTTCAACTCAGCATTCTATTCAAATTATGGAAGTTGCAAACAAACTATTTCAGAAATAGCACAGTATAGAATTAACAATATTTAAGATACAGAAAGGCCAAATTATAAGGGCACATTCTGTGAGTCTTTACAATAATCTAATAAAATATATACCTAGTATCTTCTTGATCCTTCTATGGATATTCTGAACTAGCAATAATTAGCTCTGTAATTGTTACTTCAATTGCTTACTAACTGACTAGTAAAGAAGAAGAAGATTTGTTACTTCGCAAGAGAAGTAGTATATATAGCCAAGGGCATTCACCACTTGAAGATTGTAAAATGATATCCATCATGAATCATTATGCTTGCAGAAATTATTCATGATGGTCATTGTAATAGAAAGATTCTCAATCATGGATCCAGTCATTCGCCAGCTAGATACATCCTTTGCAAATGATGGCAGTGGTCTCGATCAATACTGCACAAACAAGTGTCTTCCCGAAGCGAAAATAATTAGAACACGTGACATGGTTTGGCAGCTTGGTGTTCGCATCACACTTCCCTTCTATGTAGTTGTGTCAAAGGAATATGTGGCGTCATTTCGTAGCTCGTAGCTCGTCCTCCTCATCTTTTGATGAGAGCTTGTGATATGAAGACATGTGGCAGCGTTCTTTTTCTTGGCACTACTTAAGGGGCTCGCCACGATTTGCAGGGGTGAAAGCCACATGGTAGGTAGTTGGGGACCGAAAGAGAGTTATATGGAAACAGGCCCAACACGCCCGACTTGTTGATACACGGGAGTAGGTTGGGGCTCGAAAGAGAAGGGAAGGGAAGCTTTCCTTCGATGTGTGATTTGGTGACACGTGGCAGTACTGAACAAAGAACGTCGAAAGCTTGACATGAAGGCCATTATGAATCATCGGGCATGATCGGAAGCTAATTAAAACACTAAAAATAATCCGAAGGGAGCATGGGGTATATTAAATATCCATAAATACAAATGATTAGTTACCTTTGGTAGAGTAGTTTGTAGATGTTAGAAAATAAGAAAATAGTGTAAGTGAGTCATCAGTGGAGCCTACAGTAAAGCAAAAAGAGAATTATAATTCACAAAAAATAATCTACTTAAGTATTGGTAGTGAATTTAATATGAAAGTGACATACCTGTAGTAGTTGAAATGTACTTTAAGTGTCTGGAGAGTTGGAATTTGACATTGCTTTTCGATGATTTTCTTCGTTTTTCTAGCAAGTGGCATATGAGATTTGTTACATGTGTGCATATCTTTGAAATGTGAAGGAGGGGTGTATGTGAAGACTTTGTAGATTTGGAACTCATGAAATAGTTTTGAATGTCAGGCCTTGTTGGTCTATCTTGCCAATGTCGATTGTGGCCCTTGGAAGTGTTAGGCCTTGTGATTTGTGTATTGTCAAGGACCATGTCATTTTAAGTGGATTTTGATGGCGAAGTCCACTACTTAGTGGGGTTATTGAGACATTATTAGGATTTCTATGGTCCCAAGCTGGTCTGATATAATGTTTGAAATGAATAACAACAAATAAGGGAAGTTAAGGAGGTTTTTCATCATCATTATATATAATTTATCTTCCTTGACCAAGTGCACCATTCACAAGCCCTGTTTCGACCCATAAATTTGAACATAACATGACCTCTTGGCCAATATATGGCAATATTTGAGCTCGAAGTTGTTATTCATTTGGATTTGAGTATGTTGACCCCCTAAGTTGCTCTGCAATGAAAAGGGCAAAAAGTGTCGCCAAAGATAGCAGCATTCATTTGTTGTGTAGTAACACAAAGTTATCATTGTTGTGAAGTTGTGCCATAGTGTTCCACCATAGGAAGTAGATGCATACATGGGGATATCTTTAACTAGTGGTATTTGGCCCAAGTCACGAAAGAGAATTATTGACCACCCTCCAAAAGGTAGGTTGTTGTGGATGGGGAATGCTTCCCGTAGCCTAATGTCAATCCGTTGTAGTAACTTTGGACCTATAAAGCTCATCTCGTCTATCAAAATGTGATGAATAAAGTACATGCTTTCTTGGAAGGTGGCAAGTGTTTGTCCTTGTAGTGGGGCCATGTCTTTTATTGGAATACAAAGGGAAAAATGAATACTCAATGCTTGAATGTTGAATGCAGCAACACCTGTTGGTGCAATAAGTAGTAATGGTGACTGGTGAGTTAGAATCCATTAAAGGATTTGTATGTGACTTGATAGGCATGATGGTATGCAAGTTTGGCAATTTTGTATTTGTTGCACTAAGGGTGAAGAAGAGTGTTGGGAAACCAATTTGAATGACCATGTCAGAAAGTTCACCTCGTTGTTGGGTCCAAAATGGACGAGTTTCATGAATTGAGGAGCTAAATCACATGAGTTGATCTGTGAGTTTATCGTCTGGCATGTCCTTCAATATTTGGTGAAGGTTAGAGATGGTTGAGGGTAGGTTATTATCTAGATATTTTTTGAAAAATAAAGAGGAGGTTACTTGGTTATGGTGACACATAAGAATATTTAGTATGAAGTACCTAAATCGGGGGTGCTATCCAAACCTATTATCATGGTACCTTAGAATATGGAGAGCATATTCATGCAATTTAATGTATTTGATACGTTGTTGTTTGAATGTAGCTTTTCCTTTTGGAAACAAAGTGGGGAATTTCATCGCAAATAAGCCTTTAGTAGTGTATTCATTTATAGGATATGGAGAAAGGAGTGGTCATTCAATTATTGGGGTCAGTCATCCCACACCTAGTTGTAGCAAAGAGCACACTTATTCGACCTCTATATGTGCATGTGGGAGATTTAACACAAAGGAAATTGTTGTGAACATATTTTCTTCTAAGGGATTGTATTTTATGTCACTTTTTTCCATGTAGCTTGGATTTGTGGTATCAGGATTTGAAGTTGCTGCATAAATAAGGTTTGAAATGTCAGTGGAAGACTCTGGTAAAGTGGACAATGCAAGCTTATCTATTTGTACATATTTGCATAATGGGTCATTGCACATCTTATATTTAAGTGCCTCATGGAAACGTCCTCTACTAACATGGAAACCATATGGTTTTTGGCCTATTTTTACCCTATTAAATATTAGTATATCAAGATCAGTAATATGCATGGGCAAGTAGGATGCAATTGCAGATATATCTTGAGGAAATAAAATAGTGTGTTCATTGTATTTTAGTTTCCCCCCTTGCATAGGTAACTTGAATTATTGGGCTAACACTTTCTATTAACATCTCCTCAACTTGGGATAGGATTTTTAAACACATAGGTTGCTCACTAGGGTCCATGTTGTTCCAGTTTGAGAAGTGATGGTCATTCGTTTCAGATGTGCATCTATAAAAACTAGCGATTCCATTTGACCGACTAGTTTTGATTTTTGGATATCTTTCCATGTAGACCATACATTTAGAAATATTTGATAATATATCTAACTTGGAATGAAAGGTATTTCTAGCAGTGAAAAAAAATTGTGAAAAAGGTGGTGAAGGGTGTGTTTTGATAGATGGGTTGGGTTGAGCTATATTTAACAATTTGATCTTTTCTTGCATGGTATCTTATGTGTTGCATTTGATTTATTCGTGAACATTTTTCTTGCATTCTTGCATTTTCTACCTCCATAATAAAGAATGTTGAGGATAAAAGTAATGAAATATTTTTGTGAGAGAAAATTACAAGAATATATAACTATATGCATACAAAAATCCAAACATATAAAGAAAAGGATAGCTAATGTACATAATGTTGTAAAAATAAATAGGAACGATGTTCATTTTCATAAGTGTTTTCAATTGTATATGTGAAATACCATGTTCATTTTGACATAAAAGGAGAACATATGCTAAGAATAAACAATTTGGAAGAAAAGGTACGAGCAACTTTACATATATATATATATATAGATAATTAGAAGAATATACTAACTATACATATTATATATGTATGTATACATATTATAGAATGATAGGGGATAAAATGGTGTAATACAATAATTTGGAACACAAGATGAAAGAAAAATATATAAAGAAGTGGAAAATTAATGTACATAATGATGTTTAAAAAATAGGGACAGTGTTCATTTTTATGTGGTTTCAACTGTATATGTGAAATACCACATTCATTTAGACATAGAACGAGAACATATGCTAAGAATAAATAATTTCAAAAACATATAAAGAAATGGACATGCAATGTTTCTAATAACACAAAAAAAAAAATTGCAATTGGTGATAATGTTTACATATATGGGTAGGCCAAATTTACAGTATTGCTAAGAAGACAGAGGTGCAACATTCAAATCAGCTTAATGGTAGTAATAACAATGTTTTATGTTTCCTGTCCACCAAATGGAATCATTTTGATGCTCAGATCGATGAAAAACTGTCTACCAACAATATGGTCCAAAATGTCTCTAATAGCATCAGGTTCAACAATCAGCATTTGTAAATCTACTGCAACAACACCCATTAATGAATTCATTGAACCTTTAAATGCAGTAACTTTTAGGAGTTCACCACTATTATCTTTCAAGTCCATTTTGAGCATGTAGCTAAAGTCACATCCAAGGAGATCTGTAGAGCACTTTGGGCAGCGAAAAGTAGTAGGGGAAGTTTGAAAAACCTTTTTCTTACACTTTTTATTGTCCACCAATAGAGGGCATGAAAGGTAATAGAAGTTGTCAAGGTGCAATTTTGAAATGGAGGTCTTTATGCAAATATTTTTCTTTTCAAGCATGTTTTTATTTGCAAGAGATGAAATATTGAATGGATTTGCAAACTTTATGGGAGAAAGGTGGTTTTTTGACAAGGAACTAAAGGACTTGGCAATTTTTGTACTGGTATACCATTCTTGTAAGTTGGAGGCCTCTACTAAATTTGGGTTCATTAGGACTTTAGTTGAGAAAATAGTATCAAGACCTATCCCACACCAAGAGGTAATATATCTCGATTTAATCAAAATAACATGAGGGTTTGGTTGTATAGGCATACCAATTGTATCCTATCAATATAGCAATGGTGACCCCAAAGTGTAACATCTATGGTACAACTTGACATGTCTACGATTGTAGCAGTGAATTTGATTGTCTTTGTAGCATCTCTTTTATGAATGGTTGATGCATGGGAGATAGCTAAAATTATTCCAATGACATCAACAAGGGAATCGATAGGAAATGATGACGATGAATCGATTCTTTTAATGTGGAAAGTATGTGGGTATTGTGGAGTTCAAGGATGTGGAAGGAGTTACTGTTGATAAGCTATGGATAATTATTTCATAGGGATGTGTGGAGCTACTATATTTTGTGTTTGCAACTTTGATGCAACCATTGGAGATAACATAAAGACTATCAGAGTGAATAGCATGGTAAAATTATTCAACTAGCTCATTGAAGCAAGAAATATGAATTTCAAAGCTTGTCGTGTCTATGAAATCAAATCCAAAAAAATTTCCATCACCTCCAACATTTGTAAATTCATGGATTGAAGATATCATCAAGGCTCAACCCTCAATGGACCAATGCTTATGGTTGGGGGTTAACATTTTTATGGGAATTGGTTTAAAAGGGGATATTCTCTATTGAGTTTGAGGGTCTCCATCTTCTTCCAATGAATCATTTGTAGATTGAGAGGGTCCCAACGAGGCTAGAGAGCTACTTGATGGGATGAAGCTTCTAGATTGGAGGAGATGAGTTGGAGTTCCAACAATAGGTGCATTGTTTGAAATTAATTCAAAGTTTTCAATTATGATAGCCCTACAATTTGAAAAAGTGATACATTTAGTAAGAGCGTGCAGGGGATAAATAAAATGAAGAATATTTTTGGGAAAGTGTGGGCGTACATAAATTTATGGAACATCTTCGAAGTATACTATTTTAGTGGGACAATAGAACCTTTCACTAAAGCCTCCTCCAAAACAAGATCATTGAATTGATTAGGAAATAAAGCATGATGTGTGTGTAAACCATCTGAAAGTTGAACATGATATTTGACAAGTGTAGAATGAGCCTGTTGAATGGATTCAATAGATGCAACTTGCAAAACAAGGCTCAAACTAGATATTCCTGCAAGAATATCTGCAATGGCATTTACATTTAATGTCGCCATTGTTTTGTTTGGATTTAGTGTACTAAATGTGCCTACGAGCATTTGGAAATATGATAATTAAGTATTTGAAAGATTGAATTTTGTTCGCAATAAGTTTTGGAGCAAATGGAAATATGCTAATCTGGTAATGCTTCAAATGTAAATTGACCCCATAAGTGGTATTTTTGAAAAGGTACAAGACTATGTATTGTGTATGATGTTTAATTGTAAAACGATAAAAAATTAGAACAAATGGTAAGGGAAATAACGTTTTGTAAGCAATTTCCAACTATATGCGAAGGGAAATATTCAAATAAATCTCTTTTGTTAAGAATTGTATATAAATAAAAGAATATATCATATCAAATTTGTTAGAAACTCACAATAATTGTATTATACCTTGTAATAAATTAACCTACAATCACAATTCATTGTAGAATGTATGAAAATAGGAAACTTGCAAAAGTGAGGACTATTAGAAGCAGATGTATGTTTTTTGTTGTGGTGGCCAAAAAAATGTGATTAAATTTTATGTTAAAGATATAGACATAATTATAGGGAGACAAAAGATGCATAAAAGCATAAAATCCAACTTTTACAATGACGACAATCAAAGATAGTTGATCGAAGGTGAATAGTAACGTTAAAGAAGATAATAGGAAATGGAAACACAACTATAGATAATAAATATATTGTACAGTGCAAAAAAGGATTAATTTTTTTCAACCTAATTTGATCCTAAAGTCCTTTAGATAATACGTTTTTTATTCTAAAAGAATGAAATTAAAGAGCATGCAATGTATTCTATCTATTAAAATGAGTAGAGTATAAAAAATTATAGCGTTCAAACCATAAATTGTAGTTCAGTTTTTTGTTGTCCTTGTCAAGGGAAAGTTCTAAATAGTGCATTAAGAGCATTCAATACAATTTGAAGAATGAAGATGATCAAAGATAGTTAAGTGAAGGTAAAAAATAGCGATAAAGAAGAAATACAGAATTAGGTTTTGTAAGCATTTTTCAACTATATGCAAAGGGAAATATTCAAATAAATCTCTTTTTCAAGGATTGTATATAAATAAAAGAATATATCATGTCAAATTTGTTACGAGCTCACAATACTTGTATTATATCTTGTAAGAAATTAACCTACAATCATAATTCATTGTAGAATGTATGGAAAAAAGGAAACTTGCAAAAGTGGATGTATTTACAATAATGTTAAAGAAGAAATAAGAAAATTGAAACATACTTGTAGATAGTTAGTACAAAAATTAGGAAAGAGTAGAAAACGTGATGAGCCCAAGTCCCTCACACAACGAATAAATGGTTTTGTTAAAAAAGACTTGTATAGTGTGATTGATAATTTTGATGTTAACTATAGATAAAGCTTACTTGCAATTCAAACTTATTGACATTCTATTGTCAAAGAATGTTCAACATTGGAATAAAGAAAGGGTTTATCCATTTTTAATTATAGTTGAGAAAAAAGGTTCACATACTCGATAAAGCATTGAAAACTTATATGTGAAAGGGTTGTAAATATATAGACTTACTAAAAAGGAAAGAATTGTTTATTTATTTCCTGTTTGCATTAATAATTACAATAATGTGTACACAATTTAAGAATGTTACTTAGGTGGAATTTGATGTCGTAAAATGTAAAAGAAAAAGCATGAGAGATAAGTATAACACCAAGTACAAATAAGGCATTTATATAGTTAATAGGTGACATAATTTTATTTCAATATAGTATGTGATTTATATAGTTTTGAACTAGATGTGTAGTACAAACTTTTAAGGAACTTGAGGAATGTATTTTTATTGCAAGGAACACAGTCTTGTTTGTTGCACTAGAAAAATAAAATTTATTGTAGGAGTTTCATACAAAAAAGTAGGACACTAGTCATAATTGGGAGTGCTCATATTCACATTACAAAAGTGCATTATATACACATTTCAAGAACAAAGGCTCTTCAAGCATTGTTTATATAGTTCTCAAAAGAATGTTTAATGTATGGAGCACCACCCATCCCATACATCTCATCAGCATGCATTTCCCATAGAAATTTACAAAACATAGCCAGCTTGTCACAAGTCCAGTGGAATTCTTGCAGTGTGCCTTTCATTGCCTACACCTCAAAACCTTGGACATTTATATATTTCGAACAAGTGTATGTATTTTTTGCAAATTGCCATAGCAACTAATAGTGATTTTGTTGGAGAGATCTACAATGCTTGCAGAAGTTCCATCCCAATTGTTTGAAGGAGATGAAGTAATTGGAATATCGGGGGAACTGTCATTGTCTGATATTTCTATGATATCAATCCGTCAATGGGGAAATGTCATTCCTGGATGTAGTAAATTTTAAATAGCACCTAATGTTAACTAATGTCATTATTTTAAAAACCATAATAGAAAAGCATTAAAATCCACACTATAGCAAAGTAGATTATAATAATTTCTTGCCATGTTTAACATTGTCAATTTTAGCCATTTGTTTTCTTTTTCTTATTTCTAATTTTGAATATGCATTTTTATAGTTAAAAAATAGAGCTATAAAATACAAGATGAAGTAGCTATTTTGTAGACATCTGATGATTACAAGTAAAGTAAAATAAAACTTAACTTTAATATTTAAAAAGATAATGCAAACATTTTAATTTCCTTGTATTGATTGAATAAGTACAAAAATAAATAAATAAATAAAATCTATAATTTAAAATTTTATATTATTTTGAATACATTTAAAAATCTTTAATATTATTAAATTTATTAAAAAAAAGTAATATTATTGATTACCTTTTTTTCAAACAACTTTAATAATATTTTTCAATAAAATTATGAAACTTCTAATATATAGGACATCAAAAGATAGTTAAAAAATTACATAATCAAAATCCATAAATATTTTTATAGATTTAATTTAATTTTTAAAACTTTCACGTTAATTTTACTTGTGACTTTTCATATAAAAATTAAAAATTATTTCTAGAGTCTATGATCAAAAGTAATTAAAAAATTACATAAATTCCTCTAAAAAAAAATTTACTGTGCATACAATTCCTCTTAAATTTTTATTGTATTTAATAACCTAAGGATAGATGTCTTATTTTTCTTGGCATTTATTGATGACAAGGACAGTTATTTTCTTGTAATTGAAATGCACTCCTTAGTGAAAAACTACACTATCTATAGTATACAAAATTTCTCTACCTGTAGCTGTCCTTTTTAACATAATAAATAAGCAGAAAGTCACTCCCCATTTATTTTATCCTTTTTTTTTTAAATTGAAATACAGTCATTTCTCAAATTTATATATTCTACAGTAAACCATACACAAAAATTAGAACAAGTTCCTTTCTTTTTTCGTATCTGAGCATACAAGGGACAATATCAATAGAACTCTTCTACTCAAGAATATTCAAAAGAACCATTTTTTTTTAAAAAAATCTTACAGCAATATACTCACAAATTTGTTTTATAATAATAAAATGCTTATTCCCCTTACATCATTTGGTTACAAATTTATGTTTGCTTGCTTTCAACAGCACAATTATGAAAGAATAGAGTTGTTTTAATAAGTAACCATGCACCAAAACCATCGTTGGAAGTGGCCCAAACAAAAATTGCATTTCCAAGATGTTAAAAACAACATAGTAATGGCGAACGTTAATTATTTCTCCCGCTCTACAATCTCTCGGCCTTGCTTTTCAAAAATTTCGGCCATGCCTGCAGGTTGTGGGGAGGACTTTGCCTCACCTCAACCTGACCCCCCTCTCGATGTGGAAAATATTCACGGCCCTCATGTTTCTATTGTGGCACATGGGGATGCGGGGATCATGTCGAGTGAGTCCAAACCGCAAAAAGTGATTCCCACAGATGGGGACAATGGCAATATTAAGGGAGATAACTCTTTCAAGGATAACTGGAAGAATGCCCTTATTGGGACTAGCAATAATGCTTTTGAGTCCATCACTGTAGACATTGTTCAATTTGAAGAAGGGACTGAGATCTACTTACCAGACACTGCCATGAACGAGGTTGCCTCCTCGTTGCATCTTGCGTTGGTGGGGAGATTCTTTGCTTTTAGACCTACTATTGACATGGTCCGCAGATGGGCTAATGGTTGTTGGAAGCTGAAAGGCGATGTGAATGTCTCTGCTATGCCTAGAGGTTTATTCCTCTTCAAATTCATGGCTGAGGAGGATTTGATCCATGTGCTTTCGGGGTCATGGGCTTATGGCAAACATTTTTTAGCCCTAGCCAAGTGGAAACTGGGCTTCAATCCATCTGCGGAACTTAATCGAATGGCTCCTATGTGGGTTTACATGACAAGCCTCCCATTGGAATTTTGGGATGAATGGATCTTCTATTGGATTGGCAACTCCTTTGGTAGTTATGTCTTTGTGGACGCGGTCCCTCTAGCTAAATCCAAGTTAGTTTTTGCTAGATTTTGTGTTAATGTATCCATTGACAAGGCTCCCCCCAACTTTATAACTCTGAAATCTAAATGGGGAAAATGGACCCAGGCCCTTGTTTATGAAAATGCCACTTTGTTCTGTCAAAAATGTGGGAAACAGGGGCATGTCATTATGGACTTCAAAGCTCAGGTGTTGAAGGAACCCTTGTCGAAAGGGAAAATCCCATCTTTTTCATCTGGGGGAGGAGGACATGCAGAAGATCCCCAACTCCAATGAGGCCTTGGAGAACACCAACTCCAATGAGATGGATGATTATCCATTTACTGAAGGTCTATATGAGATGATGAAATTCTCGGGCCCTAGGGTTCAAGACAATACTATTGGGAGAAATAGGGGAATGGCTCCCTGGAGGAAGGTGAAATCTCCCCACTAAGGGATTTGGGTCTATCTCCTCATGTTTCGGATTTGGGTCTGTCCTCTATGTGCATGGACTCAGGGAGCACGGATAACACTACTACTGATGCTAACCAACATCATGGTGTGGTTGAGAAAATTGGTGTTATTGTTCAGCAACAATTGGAGATAGTGATAGTTACCCCTACGAAGCCCAAGAAAGAGAATGACACCTCCTGCATTTTCTCTTCCCAACCAACTAGTGGGGATGACCTCATCGGGGAAGTCACTAAATCTATGATTCTCACTCCATAAGTTAAGCCCTCTACCTCTAAATCTCAGTTGCATGGGGTTAATAATGAAGACTACAAACTCAAAAGAGGAAAATGAGAACCAAGAAAGTTGATGTGGGGACAAATAACATAGTTGGAAGGCCCTCAGAGAGATTGTCAAGGCACAAAGCTACAACAAGGGAAATTGCCAATGGACGGTAGTCAACGCTGGACTCAACCCATCGTAATAGAAAATAAAGTTCCTTCTCATGGAACATGAGGGGGTTGAATAGTCCCCAAAAACAATTTGCTCTCAGGCAATATATTATGGATCTTAAAATTGATGTCCTCCTTCTATGGGAAGTTAAGATGACTTATCAGAATTTCTCCTCAATAGCTAATAAAATCTGGTCGGGTTCCTCATTCTACTACAGTGAAGCGGACGAAGCCTCTGGAGGAATTGCTAAAATGTGGAATCTTGCTAAGATTGAGGGGGAAGCCTATGCATTTTCTCATAGTTACCTTGTTGTGACCCTCGGAGCTGATAATTACACTTGGCATTTGTTTAATATCTATACCCCGAATACTTGTGGACGAAGGAAAAATTTGTGGGAAGAAGTCTTATCTTTAATACTGGAAGACAAAAATGCCTTGTATATGGTGGATAGTGACTTCAACTCCCCTTTGTTCCCCTCGGAGAAACTTAGCGGCCTAATGGACTACAGTGACAGCATGAGCAACCCCTCAGACTTCATCAGCAAGTCTAGCTTGTTTGACTTGAAACTGCAAGGCAATCATTTTACTTGGTCTAAAAGTTGGAAAGGCAACCATCTTATTCAGGTTCGTTTAGATAGAGTGATGGTCTCTATAGGCTGGGATTTAGGGTGCAATGCTTCTCTTAGTGCCCTCCCTAGGATTGTTTATGATCATAACCCAATTCTTCTCCAATGGATGAATAAGCCTTTCTTTGGCCCTCACCCCTTCAGATTTGAGATTATGTGGACAACACATCCGGATTTCAGAAATTACATAAAAAACTAGTGGAGTTATATGATTCAAGGGTCATCTATGTACATAATCTCCCAAAAACTTGATCTTATTAGAAAGGAAGTTAGAGGGTGGTCCAAATCTAATTTTGGTGACATTTTTAAGAAAAAAAAGAGATTGGGGTCAAGCTTGACAGCATCCAAAATCTAATGGCCAAGGGTAATCTTCTACAATCATTACATGTTCAAGAGGAAACTTGGAGGAGGAAGTGGAAAGATAATTTAAGCAAAGAAGAAATATGTTGGAAGCAGAGGTCTAGAGTGCAATGGCTAAAGGAGGGCGGCAGGAATTCGGCTTTTTTCCACAGGACGGCTAGCAAACACAAGAAAAGAAACACCATAAAATGTTTACTGAATGAATTCAATCAAGAGGTTACTGATGAAAACAAAATTGGTGAAGTTGAACGTTATTTTAGACATATATACTTGGATAATGGTAGTTGCCTCTCCACTGACATGCAGGATAGACTTTTGTGTCATCTCCCAACTATTGTTAGTGTGGAGGACAATATGCAACTCCTAGCCCCTATTTCTGAGGATGAAGTTAAGAAGCAAGTGTTTGCTATGGGTGCCTATAAGGCCCCAGGGCCGAACAGTTTCCCTCTGAATTTATTTCAAGGATATTGGGACATTGTCAGCTATGACATGACCATGGCAGTCAGAGACTTTTTCAGAACCGGTAAACTGATGAAAAAGTTGAATAATACCTATATTGTCTTAGTCCCCAAAATCCAGGACCTGAAGTGTATGGTTGACTTCAGGCCTATAAGTCTATGCAACACTGTCTACAAGATTTTCTCTAAAGTTCTAGTCAACCGAATGTAGCCACTTTTGGACAAGATCATAAGCAGATGCCAAAATGGATTTGTCCTAGGAAGACAAATCCTTGATGCTACTATTACAACCCATGAAATTATCTACTCTATGGAAAAAAATAGGAACCAAGATATGGCTTTCAAGTTGGATATTTCTAAGGCATATGATAGGGTCAGATGGAAATTTCTTTACTTGGTTCTATCTAGATTTGGTTTCAATGATAAGTTAATTGGGACTGTCTAGGAATGTGTTGAGTTGGTCCACTATTTTGTCCTAGACAATGGGATTCTTTGGGGATTCTTTAAAGCTGGAAAAGTCATCAAGCAAGGTGATCCTCTAACACCCTATCTTTTCATTATGGTTGTTGAATTCCTCAGTAGGAATTTTTTGTATCTTTCACATTCGAGAAGGATTCAGGGAATTAAAGTTGCCTCTACCCTACCCCGCTTGGTTCTACAACAATTTGTGAATGACACTTTCCTTTTTGGAAACTCTTCAGTGGTTGAAGCTAGAGAATAGAAAGGCCTCTTTCATGATTATGTAAATGCCTCTGGGAAATGTATCTATTATCAAAAAAGTAGTATTTGTTTCTTTAATACCAAGGTGGATTTTCAAGCTAAGATCTTGTCTATCCTAGGTTGTCAAAGTGCTTCTCTACCGGGAACCTGCCTTGGCCTCCCCCTCACTATGAAGGAGGTTACTCCTGCTTTTTGGAATTATATTCTACAGAGGATGGGAAAGAAGCTGGCGGGTTGGAAGGGTAAGCTCCTTAGATGTAAGGGGATGTCAAATCCTAAGGGGGCGAGCCAGCTCCATGTGGGAATTCTGGGAATGCACAAGGGTGATTCTGGGGTTGGGCTCAGGGAGCTTGTCCATATCCATACAAAGCCAGGATGAGCCAGGGGTTGCATCCGAGTCTCATCGAGGTTCTGAGTTGGGCCAGAGCTAGGTTCCAAGTGAACACCAAGGCAGGTAAAATGTTGTGACCAAGTCCTTGGGGAACCAAATGGGGTGCTATCATAATGTTGAGGGGATGTTGGATTCCTCCATGCGCAAGTGTTGTGATGGTTTCCTAAGGCTAAGTGAAAGGGGATCCAAATGCAACAGTGGCTTCCCAAGCCAAAAGCAGAAAGTCAAAAATTGGGGATGTAGGCAGAAATAGTGGCGCATCCTTCAGAGGTCTGGGATTGTGACGAAAAACTATTATGGGGGAATGAGAGTACCCCAATCGCAAGTGACTTGCGTTTCTACAAGGATTCTTATTCTCCGGCGAAGTGTCATGGTGGGGCGACCCAAGGAGGCACATAAAGTGATCATTGAGCAGATCAGATTGCAGTAGTGATCAGGGTGTGACGGTGAGGATGGTGCAGTGAGGAGTGGTGTTGTGTTCAGAGTGTGAAGCAGAGACTACAAGCACTGCAGTGGTGACTTGGAGTTCCCAAGGAGGGGGACCTAGGTCTTGTGTGGGGAGGTCTTCTGAGAGCCACGAGAGGGCAATTCTAGAGTGATCAGGGGTCACAGGGTTTGGAAACAACGTGCAGAGCTACAGCTAAGGGCGAGATCAACAGTGATTGCAACTTGAAGAGTTGGAGCAAACCTAGGGGTGGGAATTGTAATTGAGTTCTTGGGAGAACTCAAGGTAGTGAGCAACACACTGTTGTGATTGAGTGTAGACCGGTCCAGGGGCCATTCACAATCAATAAAGCTATCTTTACCCCAACTCTGGTGTTATGCATTCTCTCTTGTATAAGTATTGGATTGCATTGCATTGTGTAGATAGTTGCATTGCTTTAGTTAAGTTTCGTTGTGCATTGGATTTTGGAGGTTGGTGTTTTGTAGGGTTTGAGCTTGGTGGTTTGGGAAAGAGGCGTAGTCTGAATCACTTGGGTGCACTTGAGTCCCACGGACAAGTGAAGAAAATAGTTTTCGGTGCCGCACGGGAGGTTGGCCCCATGACAGTTGGTATCAGAGCAGGGCTTGATACCCCAAGTTTAGCAACACCACAACTTTTGAAGTGATTTTTTGTTCAGTCAAGCCCTATGGATTTCCAAGATGCTGTGGGGGGGATTCGGGCTCCAAGGGAGAGCAGGGAAACCCGAGAAGACACATCAACGTAGATAGGGGTACAATGAGGACCCGAGATAGAGTCATTGAGCTGGAGCAGAAGGTAGTTATTTTGGAGGATGAGGTCAAGGATCTACATATCTCACAGGCTACCATGGGTATTGATTTTAAGAAGCTATAGGACGAGGTCCAATTCTTGAAGGGGGTCATTGCACAAGGTGTGATGAAACCAAGGCACAAGGCCAAACCCCCAGAAGCCTACGATGGATAAAGGGATGACAAATTTTTGGAGAACTTCTTCTGGGACATGGGGTAGTATTTGGACACTCTAGTGGGATATACAGATGAAGCAAAGGTGAGAACTGTTGCCATTTTCTTGTCAGGGGCAGCCAAGATCTAGTGGAGGACTAGATTTGAGGATATGAGGGTTGGAAAGATGGTGGTTCAGGTGGAAAACTGGGATGAGCTATAGAAGGCTCTCAAGGATCAGTTCAGACTGAGGAATTCGGCCTTGCAAGCCAGGTTGAAACTCATGGGCTTGAGACAGAGTGGAGCGGTCAGGGACTATATTAAAGCCTTCACTTCCTTGATGTTAGAGATTAAGGACATGTTTGAGGTAGATAGGTTGTTTCATTTTATGAGGGGTCTACAATTGTGGGCTCAGTAGGAAATCCGATGTGGAAATGTCCAGACCTTGCCAGAGGCAGTTGTAGCAACTGACTGGTTACTAGATTACAAGAATGACTTGCAGAGGGATAGTGTTGGGTCAAGTTCTTGCAAGAAAGAGCAAAACTATTCCCCAAGAGAGGACAAGAGTAAGTCCAAGGAAAAGGAAAAGGAGAAATCCATGGGGAATACTTCCTACGCCAGTAAGTCAACTGGGAGTGGGTCTCAGAAGACCCAGAATAGTATGAAGAGTTCGACGCGACCAAAGGATCAGGAGTCTGGGACTCCCAAGAAGCAGCGTATGTGCTTTGTGTGTGGAAACCCAAATCATTGGGCTAGGGATTGTCTGGAGAGATAGAGGTTGAGTACAACAGCCCAGACTCAGAATGCAGAGAAAGATGAGTCAAGTTCAGCTATGGGTGTGATCCAAGGAGGTTTGTGTGCATTGGGTGCACAAGGTCAGCCGACAGCCACTATGTCCAACCCAAAAAACAAGAATAAGTTGTGTTATGTGGAGGTTCATATGAATGGGAAGAGCACCATTGGAATGGTAGACTCAGGATCCACTCACAACTACATCTCATCAAGGAGAGCAATTAAGATGGGTCTCAGGGTACAACCAAGCATGGGCTCCTTTAAGACAATCAACTCACCATCCAGGAAAGCAACAGGGATTGTCAAGAACATACTGGTTAGAGTGGGTGTGTGGCAGGGCCACATGGATCTGACGGCAATTGAAATGGACAATTTCGAGTTGATATTGGGGCAGGAATTTCTAAGGATTGGCAGAGTTGTGGTGATTCCTCACTTGGATACAATGTTGTTTTTGGATCCAAATCAGACATGTGTGGTCAAGACAACAGATAGGAGACAGACCGGGAAGACTTAGATGGTTTTAGCGTTGAGCTTTAAGAAGGCGACGAAGAGGAAGAATGAGGAACCCATTTTTCTAGCTGCACTACTTGGGGGTTGGGATGAAATGGATGATGTTCAGGAGACACCAGTCCCACCAAAACTAGAAGAGATCACCATTGCGTTTGAGGATGTGATGCCATCAAAATTTTCAGCACAACTTTCGTAGAGGTGGGTCGTAGATCACAAGATTGAGCTAGTATCGGGGGCAAGGCCTCCAGCCCAAGCACCATATCGGTTGTCTGGACTAGAGATGGTTGAACTAAAGAAACAATTGGAAGAGTTGTTGGAAGCGGGGTATATTAAGCCATCCCGTTCTCTGTATGGGGCGCCAGTGTTGTTTCAGAAGAAGAAGGATGGAACATTGAGGTTATGTGTGGACTTCAGGGCCCTCAATAAGTTGACCATCAAAAATAAGTATCCCCTACCACTTATCGCAGACTGCTTCGATCGCTTGTCTGGGGCAAGGGTCTTCAGTAAACTGGATTAGAATCAAGGGTATTATCAAGTGAGGATAGCACCCGGGGATGAGGAGAAGGTTGCATGTGTGACTCGGTATGCACCAGCTACATTCTGCACACTCATGAATGATGTGTTCAAGCCATTCTTGGATAAGTTTGTTGTAGTGTAGTTGGACGATATTTTGGTCTATAGCAAAAACATGGAAGAGCACAAGCAACACTTGGCAGGGGTTTTTGAGTTGCTCTAGGAGCTAAAGTTGTTTTTCAAGAAAGAGAAGTGTGTGTTTGCTCAAGAAGAGGTGCACTTCCTAGGTCATATCATTGGAAAAGGGAAGATCAGACCAGATCCGTAAAAGTTGCGGGCAATCAGGGATTGGGAGCCGCTGCAGAATGTTCATGAGGTGAGACAATTCTTGGGTCTGGCTAACTATTATAGAAAGTTTGTTGAGGGGTATTCCAAGTGTGTTGCGCCCCTCACTGATCTTCTCAAGAAGGATAGAAAATGGAAGTGGTCGGACAAGTGCCAGGCAACATTCGAGACATTGAAGGAGAGGTTGAAAACGTCACCTCTATTGGCATTTCCCGATTTCACAAGGCCTTTTGAGGTGCAAAGCGATGCTTTGGACTATGTTGTTGGAGGGGTGCTCATGTAGGATGGGCATCCAATGGCCTATGAGTCCAAAAATTTGAAGGATAGGGAGAAGAATTACCCCGCCCATGAGAAGGAAATGACCGGGATCATCCATTGTCTCAGAACTTGGAGGCATTATCTCTTAGGTACTCAATTTGTGGTGAAGATAGACAATGTATCCTCAACGTATTTTAAGACACAAGCTAAGTTGACTCCAAAGCAAGCCAAATGGCAGGAGTTCATGGCAGAGTTCGATTTTGAGATCCTCTACAACCCTGGGAAGACAAACGTTGTAGCGGATGCTCTAAGTAGGAAGGCTCAGTTAGCTACAGTGGAGGAAGTGGTGTCAGAAACAGGTCCAGGGGAAAGCAAGGTGACACTATCTGATGAGGTATTAGAACCCATCAAGCAGGGCTATGAGATGGATCTTCAGGTAGCAAAGCTCTACAAACAAGCACTAGAGGGGAGGACTCAGAAGTTCAGCATAAAATATGGAATGTTGGTTTTCACCCAAGATCGAGTCTATGTCCCCAAGGGGAAGAATTTGAGGAGAGAGATTTTGCATGAGTGTCATGACAGCATTTGGGTTGGCCACCCAGGGCAGAAGAGGACCCTCGCACTGCTAGAAAGGGGATTTTACTGGCCGAAGATGAGGCAAGATATGGACGAGTATGTCAAGAGTTGCCTCATTTGTCAACAAGATAAGGTTGTGACTAAGCCTCTGGGAGGTTTGTTGCAGCCCCTACCTGTTCCAATGAGACCGTGGGAAAGTGTGAGCATGGATTTCATAACAGGATTGCCTGAGGTGGATGGGTATAGCAGCATAATGGTGGTGGTTGACAGATTCTCCAAGTATGCAATTTTTGTTTCGTGCAAGGCATCGTGCAGGGCAAAGGATGTTGCAGACTAATTTTTCAGAAATGTGATAAAGCATTGGGGTGTTCCACTGAGTATCATTAGTGATAGGGATGCCAGATTTACCAGTGTGTTTTGGAAGGAGTTGTTCAAGCTGATTGGAACGAAGTTGCTAATTTCAACCAGTCATCATCCGAAGACAAATGGATAGACTGAAAGGATAAATGGGATCTTGGAAGATTATCTCAAGCACTTTGTTTGGTCGGAACAGTCCAATTGGTCGGGCTTATTGGACCCAGCTCATTTTTGTTACATGCAGAAGAGTGCATCGAGTCAGTACTAGCTATTTGAGTTGGCAATAGGGCAACAGCTACTGACTCCTCACACAGTGTTGAGTGGATAAATGAGTGAGTGTCCAGGTGCAATGGATAGACTAAACGATTGGCAGGACCGAGTTGATTTGGATAGGCACAACTTGGTCAAAGTTGTAGAAAGAATGAAAAGGTATGCAGACTTAGGGAGGATGCATGTGGAGTTTAATGTTGGTGATAGGGTCTTTTTGAAGATGGATCCAATTCAATTTAGGCCGCCCAAGGGGTTGATTCAAGCATTGGCTTGAAGGTTCGATGGGCCTTACCAAGTGACACAAAGAGTCAGTAAGGTTGCATATAAACTAAAGTTGCCATATCACATGAGAGTCCATGATGTTTTCCATGTTACTCAGCTTCGTCTGTATCATGAAGATAAGCAGGACAACAGTAGGAATGTACCAACAAGGGGACCAATGAATGTCTTGGACAAGTCGGGCTTGGAGGTGCAGGAAGTGATTACTGCCAAGGAGAGGGGATTTGGAAACAGGAAATGGGAGGAGTTCTTGGTTCATTGGCAGGGCCAATCCAGAGATGAGGCATCTTGGGAAAGAGCTGAGAGCTTGTGGAAATATGAGGACAAGGTGTTGGAGTTCTTAGAGAAGGACTCCACCACACCCTTCTAAGTACTCAAGCAGATTTGGGTACCTCCACAGCAGTGTCAGGGACAGTGTTGTCGGTGTCGGGGACGTCGCCTGATTTAGAGTGGGGGAGGATGTAAGGGGATGTCAAATCCTAAGGGGGCGAGTCGGCTCCATGGGGGCATTCTTGGAATGCACAAGGGTGATTTTGGGGTTGGGCTTAGGGAGCTCACCCATATCCGTGCAAAGCAGGGGTGAGCCAGGGGTTGCATCGGGGTTCTGAGCTGGCCCAGAGCCAGGTTCCAAGTGAACACCAAGGCAGGTAGAATGTTGCGACCAAGTCCTTGGGGAACCAAATGGGGTGTTGTCATAATGCTAAGGGGATGTTGGATTCCTCCATGCGCAAGTTTTGTGATGGTTTCCTAAGGCTAAGTAAATGGGGATCCAGAAGCAACAGTGGGTTCCCAAACCAAAAGCAGAAAGTCAAAAATTGGGGATGCAGGCGAAAATAGTGGTGCATCCTTCATAGGTTTGGGATTGTGACGAAAAACTATTATGGGGGAATGAGAGTACCCCAACCACAAGTGACTTGTGTTCTACAAGGATTCTTATTCTCCATCGAAGTGTCATGGTAGGGTAACCCAAGGAGGCACATAAGGTTATCATTGAGCTGAGCAGAGTGCAGTGGTGATCAGGGTGTGAGAGTGAGGAGTGGTGTTGTGTTCAGAGTGTGAAGCAAAGACTACAAGCATTGTAGTGGTGACTTGGAGTTCCCAAGGAGGGGGACCTGGGTCTTGTGTGGGGAGGTCTTATGGGATCCACGAGAGGTCTTCCAGTCGTACTGAACTACGGGCAATTTTGGAGTGATCAGGGGTCATAGGGTTTGGAAACAACGTGCAGAGCTACAGCCAAGGGCAAGATCAACAGTGATCACAACTCGAAGAGTTGGAGAAAACCTAGGGGTGGGAATTGTAATTGGGTTCTTGGGAGAACTCAGGGTAGTGAGCAACACACTGTTGCAATTGAGTGTAGACCAGACCAGGAGCCATTCACAATCAATAAAGCTATCTTTACCCCAACTTTGGTGTTGTGCATTGTCTCTTGTATAAGTATTGGATTGCATTGCATTGTGTAGATAGTTGCATTGCTTTAGTTAAGTTCTGCTATGCATTGGATTTTGGAGGTTGGTGTTTTGCAGGGTTTGAGCTTGGTGGTTTGGGAAGGAGGTGTAGTCCGGATCACTTGGGGGCACTTGAGTCCCACGGACAAGTGAAGAAAAGAGTTTCGATGCCGCATGGGAGGTTGGCCCCGTGACATTCTTGGCTCTAGTCCTCCACCAGATCTTCGCTGCTCCTGACAAGAACGTGGCAGAAGTTCTCACCTTTGCTTCATCTGTATATCCCACTAGAGTGTCCAAATACTGCCCCATGTCCCAGAAGAAGCTCTCCAGAACTTTGTCATCCCTCTGTCCATCGTAGGCTTTTGGGGGTTTGGCCTTGTGCCCTGGTTTCATCACACCCTGTGCAATGACCCCCTTCAAGAATTGGACCTCATCCTCTAGCTTCTTAAAATCAATACCCATGGTAAATTGCAATTTCTCTCAGCCTCTCTCCAAGGGATCCCGGTCTATTTCCTCTATCTCTTTAAAATTGTGGGCTCCATGGCAAAGAAGCTAGAAAGAATCCAATGGACCTTCCTTTGGACTGGTGTTGAAGATAAAAAAAGATCGTCTCTTGTCAATTGGGCACTGTCTACCATCCTAAAAGCCAAGGGGGGCTAGGGATTAGAAAGTTAACTAATTTAAACAAAGCCCTCATTTCCAAAATAGGTTGGAATCTTGTTGTTGGAAAAGCTTACTAGTGCAACATTATGAGAGCTAAGCATCTGAACCATGGTTGATTTTCCATGGCCCTTGGTTTGAATGGTCTCCCCTCTAGGTCAAAGATATGGAACAATATCCTCAAATGTAGATCGCTCATTAAGGAAGGTCTTAAATGGAAAATTGGCAATGGGAGATTGATAAGATTCTGGGAGGACCGATGGATTGGGGACAAACCCCTCGCTGACAGCAAGTTCAATATACTAAGGGAATAGGCTATGCCCTTCTTTGGCACTTATATTGCAGATTATATTACCCCTAGAGGTAAATGGAAAAACCTTGACCAAAGTTTTTTAGACAAGCCCGACCTTCTTCCAAAGGTTGATGAGCTTCAATCATTAATAAATAAAGTGAGACTTCCTCTTTTTCCTGAGGACGAGTTACTTTGGATGAAAAAACACACAGGGAACTTTTCGGTTAAGTATGCTTACCATATATTGTTAAAATTTGATGGTGATGAGAATTGTTGGAAGAAGTTTTGGAACCCATAACTCATCCCAAATATTAACTTCTTTTGGTGGGCCTCTATTCATGGTAAAATTTTAACTCTGGACAACCTTGTCAAAAGGGGTTTTCAACTTCCCAATAGGTGTACTCTTTGTAAACAGGAAGAAGAGACAATCTCATCTTTTCATCCATTGTCAATTTGCTTCCCAAGTTTGGCAGAACGTCTTTCAGAAGTTCAACATCCAATGGGTGTTTCGTAGGGATATTCAACAATTTGTTATTAATTGGAGGTGCCCTTCAAACCATCCCCTTATCAAACAACTTTGGCAACAAATTTTGCCTCATATTTGTTGGTGTCTGTGGAAAGAGAGGAATAATAGGATCTTCAGGGATAAGGAGAGTAGTGTTGACAGTGTGCTAATAACTCTTAACAAACTCCTATTGGACAACAACTTTGTTTATAGATGGAAGACTCCTAGTAGTCCCTCAACTGGTTGGGACAATGCAATTGCTAGAGTTTGAAAACTTCCTAAGGACTTTCACAAGTTTGACAATTCTAAGAAGGTAGCCAGATACAACACAAAATGGGAAGCTCCTAGACCACCCTGGTACAAGCTAAATTTTGATGGGGCGGCCAGAGCTAGGAAAGTGGCTAGGGGTGGTGTCATTAGGGATCATAGTAGCAGTCTGATAGCTGCCTACACAGGGAATTTAAAAGAACACACAAATAATCAAGCAGAAGGTATGGCGCTTCTATGGGGGCTTAAGATTGCGGTGTCGATCGACGTCAAAACCTTGGAAATTGAGGGTGACTCAATTGATAATTGAAGCCATGAAAGGTACAATGTCAACTGGATGGTTAATTCAAGGGATAATTGATGACATTAGATCTCTCCTTACTGGGTTGGAGGAGTTCACTATGTAGCATGTATTTAGGGAAGGAAATGTTGTTGATGACAGTTTGGTTGCTCTGGTTCTAGATCATAAGGGGCTACGTTGTTGGAGGAAGGAATGCTCCTTGCCTCTTTTTACGCTTTCCCTCTTGAAGAATTATTCTTGCTCAGTTCACCATGGAAGCTAATAAATTTTGTTTTTTAGCCCTAGCTTGGAGTTTGCTAATGTTTGTTAGTGGTCTTGGCGAGGTTTTAAATTTCAAAAATTGGTCGTTGTCGTACGGGAAGGCCTATGAGAAGGAAATGCCATGTGGAATGTACTTTTTTTGCCTAGACGTCACCATGTCTTTTCATGATGAATCTTGTGGTCGGAAGGCTCATTATTTTTTGAACCCCTTCGAATTTTGTGTCACCTCCATCGGCCTCATAGATTTTCTTCGATTTTTTGTGACGTCCGAATTTATTAATGTCCCCATTTTTTATTGTGCGATGGACTTCTTGCATGAGGGAACTGCCAGTTTTGAGCTAGATATGAGGGGTGGTACTAATTGTAATAATTTCACGACTTTCCAGTTATTATCTTGTTATCATTTTGTTATGGTTGATTCCAAATTGGGTTTTTATCGCTCTGCAACTCTCATTCTCACATATCTTTCACCTAGCATTTGCTTTGCATCTACTTCTTATCACCATTTGTTTGTTGGAGTCATGGGGGGAGATCATGTTCAAGTTGATCCTGATAAATTCGATGAATGGAAGGAGGACAGCACCGTCTGGTATATCTACAAAGAGGGAGGAATTATCCAGTTCATGGAATGTATGTTAGGGTTTGACGAAAGTCTCTCCAAACAATTTTTCACCTCTTGGTCCACAAGAAGGGTGACAATGGGGAGTATTTCCTTTGAAGTGAATGAGGAGGTTATTGATAAGGCCACTGGTCTTGCAATAGATGGACAAAAATGGAAGAAAACAAGCAAATTTTTTGACCAGGCCAGCCTCAACCAATTCTTTCGCGGGGACAAATAGCTTGTCAAACTTCGTGGTGTCTATGACCGCGAGCAACTTCCTGAACCCTAGGATAGAGTGTGCATGGTCATGATGAAATATTTCACTCTTGAGGGGAGATTTGGTGTGTATTATTATTACCATTTTCCTTTTCTCAATCACCTCAAGAATCACAAGAATATTTCAATTCCATTTTTTTCTTTTGCACGCTCTGGAAAATACTATGAATGATGTTGAAGCTATGAATTTGGGTAGGAATTTTACCATTTTGCACCATGGGCTTATGTTTAGACTCTACCATTTTCACCTAGCCCTCTACCCTCCTCAGCCCATTATTGTTGAAGAAGCCCCTGTTTCTTCTACTCCATTGTCAGCCAGTATCATGGATACCCCTGGCCCTAGCAAGAAAAAGTGTATTAAAAACCTAGCCTTGGAAACCCCTCCCAAGGACACATCCCCTAATACTGGGTCTATTGAAAAAAAGAATGATAAGAAACGTATTGCCCCAACCCCCAAAGTTAAAGCCAAAGCTTCAAAGAAAACTAAATTCAGGCTGTAGCAAATCGATTCTGACATTGAAACTACTGAGGAGACCAGTACTCCTCGTAGGTCCAGTAGATTGGTTACTAAGCCTGAAAAAAAAAAGAGTCCCAAGGAGGCCTCTGAGTCTGATAATGGGGGGGGAAGTGAGAACAATAGCAAGGATGTGGAGGAGGAAGCCTTTCTGCTTCTACTAGCCGCTCCTCCCATGTTTCTGAAAGTTTAAAAAAGGGTTCTTTGGGTCCTTCCAGTGTTAGGGTCAAGGGAGTTAAGACTAGGGCCTCAGCCATTGTTGAAGGGAAGGCCCCCATGGTGGAAGCAAGTAGCAAATAGGACACTGTTTGGGAGGAGGTCGACAAACTTAAAAATAAAATGGAGAATCTGGAAAAACGGCTTCAGGATGTCATCCGCTTCGCTCTGAAGATTATGCACAGATCCGCCGCCACTCTATGCCTATTACAGAAGGATAATTCTACTAACAATATTGAGGACACCGACTACAAGAAACTTCTCAAGTTCTTCACCGAGGATTGGGCTACTATAACTTTGATCAAGCCATGCAACGGAAAGAAAGATTAAGGTTGCGGGATGTTTTGCATTTTGGTCGGGAATGGCCTTACTGGCCATCGTGTCTTTTTGAATTCTCTATTGACAATTTTATGGTTTATATGTTTAACTCTGACTGGTATGGCCCCTGGTGGGCTTTGGTTAAGACTTTTTAAAACTTCACGATAGACATTATTAGTAGTATAGTCAATGGCTTAGTGATATACACTTTTAATTATACTGATGCTAAGTGTAGGCTGGTTAGTTTTCTCAAGATGTTTGTTGGTACTATGGTTACCCTACTCATGTTTTTTTATGTGTTTTTTGATATGGAATTAGTTAGGGTGTCTGGTTCGGTGTGTTGATGTTGTTGTTATTGTGTTGATGATGTTTTTATGTTGATGATTGCCCGCAGGGCCTTGTACTAAAGGGACAGCACCCTAGTTTTGTTGCTTTTTATATCAAAAACAACACAGTAATAGAGTTGTTTCTAATCAAATTTATTGTAATTTGAAACATTAATTTTCTGAAAAGTAGAAGAAATCCAAGTTTAAGATTTTAATTCATCGTAGATAAATTTATTGCATACAGTTCAATGAAGCAATAGGATAAAGGATAGAGATAGAAAATTAGTGAAATAATTTATTGAGACATATTCTGATATATGCCTTCACCTCTTACCATAATCAAGGATTTTATACTTATTTTCTTATTCTGATATATCTAATAAATTATAAAGGCTTATTATTCTGATCTCTTTACTGGTAGACAAGACAAATGAAAATATAATCTCATTATTCTGCAATATTTAGTAGTATAATATTAAGTAAATCATGTATTTACTTGCAAGATATTTCATTTATTAGATATTATATATATTGAAACCAATAACTACCCAATTATTAATAGAGGGGTTATTATAATATCCAATCAGAATAATATACTTAATAAGCCACACTCAAAAATAATTCTATAGATGCAACATAGATATTTTTCGAAGTGCTTTATTCTATGATAGAGGGATATTCTGATCCACAGTTGTCTCCTATATAGTTTATAATTTATTCTGTATGCTAATGCTAAATTAACAGGCTTACTGGTGTTGGTGGATATAGATAGACTAATTTAGCATACAGTTCAGTGAAGCAAATTGACATCATATTATATTTAATTTTAAAGTTTAAGATTTTAATTAGTCTAATTTAATTTAAACTATAGCCTAATCAGTTTATGGCACAATTAAATGTCTGTGGCCATAGTTTCTAGTTCTACCAATGATGATCAATAATTGAAAGTGATCCAAAACTTTCTTTTTTTATATTGAGGAAAATGCATAATACAAAGGAGAAATGCAATAAAACTGCTTGATTAGAAGGTACAAATATACACCATAAGGAACAGATTACAAAAGTACATCAGCATAACAAGCTTAAACAACAAACTGCCATTGCTGGAGCAACAACAGAGAAGTCCTTGGAGCAGCCATAACAGCACCTCCAAAAGAATTACAGTAGCAAAAAAGGCCTTAACCCTTGAAAAATCTTCTATTGTCTGAGCAAGAGATCCACTTGACGTTTGATGCTTTGGATCTGAGTGTCCATCTTTACATTCTTCTTGGAAGATGCCTGTAGAAGACAAAAAAGAGAAGAAAGACAATACAGTATGTCAGAGTAAAGCTTTCTGGTGATCATTACTGTTGAACACTGCTTTGCATCTGTTTCTCCAAATATGCAACAAGATAACATGGTGAGCTCCATCAGCAATAATATTATTATGCAACCCAACTCCAAGCAAAGCCTCTTTCCAATTAAGTTTACATTCGAAAATAGCAAGCAGGGCATTAAAAACACAATTCCATTGCTTTTTCACAAACTGACATCCCCAAAAGATGTGCATCATATCCTCACGTTTCTTACAAAAAGGACAATTAAGGGGTTGAACCATAATACACTTCAGCCTGTCCCCAATGGGCAGTTTGAAATGTAGAATCTTCCAGGCCAATAATTGAGCTTCAGAACTGCCTTCTGATTTCCAAATCTGAGCAGAAAGTTTGGCCCAAAAATTTTCACTAAATCTGATGTTCCATTTCAAGTTTAAGCGAGACTTCATGGGCATATGAGGGAGCAACTGCAAGTATATCTTTTTCAAGGGAAAAACTAAGAATGGGTAAGACGATAACCATGACCAGTCTTTGAAAAAATTGCATTGGATGGGGGTGCATAGCTTCATGGAGAGTTCCAGCGGAGTCGATGACTGCACAAAGATCACAAATGACTTGTAGTTATTGCTCAACTTAAAATGAGATTGAATTATATGCCAAGGTAACCAATTCAGGGTAGTGAAATCCCAAAGGTCTCCCACATTATTGATGCCTTTTTTGTATAGGAAATAAGACTGTTTCGGAAAACTTAAGGCTAAAGGCTGCCCATGATACATAATATGTTTGTTCCACCAAATAGACGAAGTGGAAAAACTAAACCCATGTTGAAGAGAAGAATCTCTCCACTTTAAAAGATGACTAGTATATTGCCACGCCTTCCAAATAGATTGAAAGGGAAAAGAAGCTTTAACAAAGAAAAAAGATGCATAAATAATTTTGTCTAACCAACCCACAGCCTGCCATTTGCCCTTAGCTGAAGCAAGGAAAATTTTGTTTCGAATAAGAAGTTTCCAAGGTTCATCATCTTTGACAGCTCTTATAATCCATTTGGCTACTAAACAAATCCCTTGTGTTTTAGGGTCTATTAAGCCCAAGCCTCCTTTATGTTTAGGTTGAATGCAATGATCCCAAGAAGTGGCAATAAAGCCAGTACTGCCATACCACTTCAACTATAAAAACCTTCGGATAATTTTAACCAAATCCTCATAACCTTTATTGGAAGGCATCCAACAAGATGAGTAGTAAACGTGAGTGGCCAAAAATATTTTGTTGGCCACTTGAATTCTACCAGCTAGAGAAAGAAATTTGTTTCCCCAATTAAAAAGCTTAATTTTGACTCTATTAAGAGACTAATTCCACATATCGGAGAGTGAAACACCAAGACCAAAAGGAATCCCAAGATATCTCATGATTTCCCCATGTTTAACCTGCTTCCATTCCCGAGGGATCCAATGAGGGATAGGGTTGTCTTGAATCATCAAGAATTTTGTTTTGTCATGAGCGATCTTAGATCCAGAAACTACACAATACAATTCCACAATATCCATCGTGTTGGAGATATTTTTTTCAGAATTTTTTAAAAATAATAAACTATCATTAGCATAGTGAGAATTGATAACAACCTCATTCTAAGGGATGGATATTCCTGAAATGATCTTCATTTGGGATGCACTTTGAAGCATATAACCCAAGGCGTCAGCTATAAGCACATAGAGATATGGGGCTAAAGGGCATCCTTGCCGAATAGATCTCTGTAACAGAAAAGGGTCTGAAATCATATTATTAATAATAATCTGAGCATTTGCATCCTGAAACAACATTCGAACATGAGCTCGAATTTTAGGACCAAATCCCAACCAATGAAGCATGCTGAGAATAAAATTTCATCGAACCCTATCATAAGCTTTATCAAAATCAAGTTTGATGATAATAGCATTTTGACAGGTTTGTTGAGCCCATTCACAAGTTTCCCAAGCCAAAATCAAATTATCAAGAATATATCTGCCAACAATAAAACTTGTTTGCTCAGCACGAACAATCCCTTGCACCACAAGTTTAAGACGAATGGCAAGAGCTTTTGCGATGATTTTATAGGAGGTATTAAGAAACGTGATAGGACGCCAACCATGGATAGTATCCTCCTTTTTTCCTTTGGGGAGAAGTTTGATAATGCCACCATTAATTGTTGGGC
The DNA here is from genome assembly GCA_007115665.2 of Sequoiadendron giganteum. Taxonomy (NCBI): domain Eukaryota; kingdom Viridiplantae; phylum Streptophyta; class Pinopsida; order Cupressales; family Cupressaceae; genus Sequoiadendron; species Sequoiadendron giganteum. The sequence continues at coordinate 379,962,182 of CM021109.1, read as the reverse complement.
CTAAAGATCCTTTTTCAAATGCTTCAAAGTACAAACAATTAAAATCATCCTTAATGTGATGCCACATAGCCCGATAAAATTTCATAGGGAGACCATCGCTGCCCGGACTTTTATAAGGGGCCATAGAAAAAAGAGCATTTTCCAGCTCTTCTAAAGAAAGAAGTCTATCAAGGTATCGGCTATAATCAGCATCCAGTCGTTTAAGAATATAATCTCTAACCATATCCTCAAGGACATTTTGAATATCCTGCCATTGATCGTCTTTGAAGAGAGCTTCATAAAATCGCTTAAATAATATCTGGAAGTGATCCAAAACTTGCTAACGAAAAACTCACACAACCGTTTCGCAAGAAGCAATCTTAGATTCTAATGAATTGTAGAAAGGTTATGCCTGCTAATAACAGTTATGAAATAATCCCAAGTAGACACCTCGTTAACAAGTTTTCAGGAAATCCAATTCAAAAAGTCTACTCTTAAAAGCAACAATATTCTGGGTACTTAAAAGAATAACAAAAAAAGGGCTTATGCCGTAAAAAGGGTACATTTCGAGCATTTCACGTTATTTAAAAAATTATATATATGAAATTCTGTTGTATAAAAAAGTATAAATTAGGCATTACAAAAAAAGGTAAGAAACCCAGTCATCGTGTTTTAAAGGAGTTAAATCCGCAACTCTACTTCAAAACAAAAAGAAGGGGGAGGAAGCAAGAATTTCTATCTGTTGTACCGGAGCATAAGGCAGGAGGAACAACATACATATATAAACTCCTTCCATAGTTCACAAAGCTGCTTGTAGTGCCTACTTGTTTCTTATATCCACCTCAGAGAGCTTATGTCTTCCACCTGGGCTTTGCATATATTGCTGCTGCAGCTTCTTACTCTTCTTATGTGCTTTCTCCACACAGCCCATTTTGACCTAACTATGTAATTTGCATTGATTATGGAACTGATTGTTTTGGAGCGAATTGAAGACTGATAGCTTGTCTGGGAATGTAGTTTTTAACAGTTTTGTGACCAGAGTAAAATTCCGTCGGTTTCAAACAGGGTCAACATTTCCATATTATTGGCATTTGGGAATGGAATTTTAAGCCACTGTTGTTGTCTAAGAATAATAATGACCAAAAAACAAGCTCAGTGATTGGAAAACCCAAAAAAAAGCAGACTGAAAATGAGCAGACAATTGTGCACACCCTATCTAGTTCAAGAAGAAGCTACACCAAGATTTGCCTAACAACAGAGATTGACGTGTTTACAGAGAAATTGGTCTTAAAATTGTTTGAAATTTTAAAAACAGTAATCCATTCCAAAACTAGCCAACAAAACAGTGCGAATATAGAGGATACCATTTTACAATTCCAGAATTGAATTCCTTTCCAATCAGAAAGAAGTAAGCATTTATAGAAATAGAAGACAGGAATTCCCATCTTTACAGTTGCATTATAAACTAAACGGGCACAACCGAGATGGCTAAATGGAAATGCAAAATAGGAACAAGATAAAACCTGTGTTTTCGGTGAGGTGCAAGTAAAGGCAAATACTTCTTCACTATCTGTTCAAAAGCAGCTTCCTAGAATGCCAAATGAAAGTTGATGGACCGATAAACTCATCTTCACATCTACCATTTATGGAGAATACAGGTGGTGATGAGAGGCGGTGGGAAATAACAACAAGGCATGCAAGTTGGGTTAGTTTAATCAATCCAATGACATTGAGAGATTAGACATGGACAGCAGTCTATATAAATAATGTTTACTTTAGAAGCCGGTAGAGCCTGCTGCTATCCGCATGTATGCTTCTGCAACTGTTCACTTCTCCCAACAACAACGTCCTCCCAGTAGTTATTACATTGGTTAAACATCTTCTGCATCTATTCAACAACGTCAGAAAACTTTCTGGGTTACCTGAAAACTCTTCCTCACTGGTATTGACCTTTCACTTCTCCAATTTTGCGCACTGCAGCCTGAAAATAAGGATGTGACGAGGGTTTTAAAGTATGTTTATTAAAATGAAAATTACCGCCTTGCGTTCTTATCAATCAAGTACACAGAGCTACATTGAATGCACAACTGACTGCTAAATTACGCAGGTAAGATATTTCCTGGTTGTTGGCGGGAAAACCATACGAAGGTGGCAACAAGCAGGTAGAATGCAACGTCTGCGAGTAAGGAGTAGCTAGCAAATATCTGATTTGCAATCTCACCAAACAAACCAACGGGAAGGATCAGTTTGATCATCAACGAAGGCTTGTTAGAAAATCTGTACTATTGAATGCAAAATTCAGGTTGGGCTCTTTCAAATTGGATTTGGATACGCCTTCGACATAATAATTTACAAATTTAAATATGGATGTAATCACAAATCTGAGATTGACACTTTTGAACAATTAAAATCACATAAAAATGCATCCCAACATTATAAAAAAAATCATAAAAGCAACATATAATCAAGGTATACACACATGAGTAAACACAACTCAAACAAAAGCAACATATAATCAAGGTATACACACATGAGTAAACACAACTCAAACAATAATCTTAACTACTCATTGTCAACATAATTGGTTCATTAGTTTTTCATATGGTCAATCTTGTTACTTCATCTAATGAAGTGGGATGAGTATAAATTCTCAAGTGATTTTTCATTTTTCTATAAACTTGCAATTACCTACACACTTAATAGCAAATATTAAATCTCATCATAAAATACATGTATACTAGCGCTTGCAATGCACCTCATTCGAGGTACAATGGTTACGCTGATAGCAAGATATACTCACAAGAAAGTGTAAATTGTCAATTAGAAGAGAAACAGGTTTATGTAAATACGAAGACATTTTCTCAACAGCACTTGCTAATAAAATGAAGCACCCCTCTTGTTCATAATGACATAATTAGTGGTAAATTGAAAACTTTTTCCATTAGTGCTGCATAGGATAAACTTTATAGGAAGGATATCTGCAAATAAGAATCCAGTAACTAAATTTGATAGTGAAACTAAGAAACATTAAAATAGTGAATAATGCACTCATGGTAACTAAATATTAATGATGCTAAAGCTTTTTCATTAACACTACTACACAGTGGAAATGAAATCATTTATTCGTATTATCAATCTAGGAAGTTTATTGTATAGAACGATATCTTAAGACAGAACTCAAAAACGGTTATCTTGTATAACCATTTTTCTTAAAATTTGAATACTATAAACTGAAACAATTGCAGAGAAAAAAATGCAACTCGTATGTTGAGCCCAAAAAGACTCGATTTACTTACTGTTTGTTTGTATCAGGGCCTTTCTGTAGGTGATGGTCTCTTACACATGGGTAGGAGAATTCAAACAAATTTTCATAAATTACATCAATATGATTTACCTGCACTAACGATGGTGCAATTATGACTGAAAAATATGGAATTGTGCTTTCTGAGGATTATAATGAGATGCAACTATAGAATCTACAAATGAAATCTTTGAGTAATTATTACATCTAGAACATCATATGCACACCCCTCTCTAAGCATTGGATTAGAATGTGATGATTATTTTCAAGTAAGCAGTCTACCTTTTTGACATTGTCAGAATTTATATTGATCGTATTAAAGCACTCCTGAATCTCTTATGTTTTTCTTCGTTCCCAGAATATTACAGTCTGTATATATGACCATCACTATTTTCATTTCAAAATTTGGCAAATTCAAAGGCAAAATATGAGAATGGGCACAAGAATGCCACCATAACTGGTTTTCTGATTTTTATGAAAGCAGTGCAGTTTTTGTGAGGTTTGCATATATAGCACTCTTCGAATAAATGGCGGATTATACACTCATACCCAAGCACACGAGGCACTTACAAAGACACAAATCCTATTTATTATACATAAACGTCTCAGACCTAATTTGTTGCTTGATCTCAGCCAAGGAAATGGTGGAGTCGACCACAGAACAACCCAGAATACACGTCCAACTTCATAAATGACTTCTCAGATGGTAGTCTCGTCCAAATGATGGTGCATCTTGCCTTGTATGCGTCAGACGCCCTCCCTAAACCCTCTCATCAATAGCCACGACCCTTCTGTGATGAGAAGAGAGTCGTTTTCCTTCTCATCAAACACGTTTTTTATATTCTACCCAGGTATCTTCAAATCTCAACCCTAGCTTGTCTCACTCGCTTGTAGAAAAGGATCTGTGGTTTCGTCAAGGAAAAATGCCTTCAAATTTGAGTATTAAGCTCCAAAATGCATCTCCAAGAAGAACCAAAAACCTCAAAACCCAAGCCCACGAAAATCTGGTTATAGATTATGTTCTCCTTCCTTGAATCTTCGCTTGTAGAATGCAGAAATGGGAATGTATTCTCCGTCATTTTAGCGTCATCATCGCTGTCATATGCCTCTTGGGGTAGGTGAAGGGAAAAGAAATAATGGCAGTGATCAACCCTGACGGCAACTTCATCTTTGGCTAAGGGCCACTAGATTTGATCATCCACCCTTGCAACCATTGCAATGGCGTTCCCCTAAACTAATCTCACCAGACCCTATCGATTCCAGTTGAAGAATGTCTCTCCCTATTTGGCGATTAAGCTTTTAAATTTCAGAGCAACTTCCTGAAACAAGACTATACAATAATATGCGAAACCGCCTTGCTCGTATTGGAAAAAGCGTTGACTTGTCATGCTTATCCATGCCTTCAACTTTTCATGCTTATCCATGCGCGCCTTTCTTACGCCGAATAAATGGAGTGGGTGGCCATACCTTCACGTGAAAAATGGCATGCGTACCATGCCTTATTAAATGCATACTCTTCGGCAGTAGACAAGACGTACGTTATCCGGCAGCAAACAATTTTTTTGACGTCTGACAAATCCGGTGGGATTTCCCACCCAGAATAGCCTATCGACTAATAACCAAAGCATTAGTATTACACTACTTATTCATAATATGAAATCAACCCTCAAAGAATACATCATAACTTAATTACTAACAATAATGAAACAATGACTCCTCATGACAAAACCATATTGAAATACAATGATTCAATCAACATTATCCACATAATTTAACTTTCCATAAAATTAAATAAATCAACATCAATTATAATTTAACATTTAAATCGTCATTTCATACATAATTTATAATTTATTTAAAACACAACTTCATCTAAATTCTCTTTTACAAATTTTTTTCAAAAATTATGAAGTTATCCATAACATATATTCACAATTATTTTATTTTATTTAAAATATTTGCAAGAAAGTAAATATCAACTACCTAAATGATAAGCATCTATAATATAATAAATCATCTCTAGAAGCATATATATGAAAGCAACACTCAATATCCATGCATTTAATCCAATGTCAACATATGAATCCAAGTATCAAAACATATAATATGGTATAATAAATGCAAATAACCAAGTATCAAAACACGATATCGTATAATGAATGCGACAATAGTCACAATAATGGATGGGAATTACACAATCCATGACAACTAACCATAAATGGTGTCAATCTCCTTATAATGTATTTAATCGGGTCACCATAGTCCTTGTGCATATATAATCATGATTTAAGATTCCTATCGAAGGAATGCCCATGTAACGCGATTTAGAGAATTTAATCTTATTCTTGTGGAAACCCCAAAAAATTGTTGGGTAAATCATATTAATGTATTAGGTGTCATGGTCTACAATACAAATGCAGAAGGAATACATGCCACCATGATAGATTGTTAAAAACTTAATGTATTATCAGATTTTTGTATGTAATTAAGACCTTTATGATGGTCCATTAAACACAAAGACCAAAGTGGAAGATCGTGTCAAGGAACTGAAATAGAGATCCATTTCTTTACTTTTGTAGCTTTATGTACTTTTGACCCCATGGACCTTCTTTGGTCACTTGTGGACATCGGCACACTCTGAATAGACTTTTTACATTAACTAGCATGGAAAAACAGCTGAATTAATATGAACTATTTCAGTAAATATGACTCAACCACCGAACGCCCAAACTTCTCTTGTATATCGTTAGGAGTCTCAATCTGCAAAATAATTGCAAATTACTGTAAGGAGAAATGACAAAGAAAACAATGAGCATGTTAAGTTTTTTCTCTAAGCAAATAAACAAATTATATCAAACCATTCAGGTACAGTTACAACCAGCAAATTGGGTACATGTACTTCTATGTCAATAATTTTTCAGAACAAATTAATCGTGTCTTAGATACTTGCCAGGAATAAGCCATATTAGAAAGCAAAAAAGAATGGATTTTGACACTCGACAAATTCAAAGCAGATTTGTAAAGACAGAAATACAGCCCTCCAGAACCTAGAAAAAAAAAATGAAGTTTACAGATGCCAAGAGGATTGGAATAACAAAACTCCTTGAGATTAATCAGAAAAAGAATGATGAAAAAGTTAAAAACAGAAACCAGAAAATGCAGTTCATCAAACCAAATATCAACATTGAACTTTCATACAGGAGTTTATGTATTGCTTTTGCTGTAATGCACCACAATTAACTAGTCACAAGAAAAATAAATTCTTTAACAAAGTGAGTGAACTAAAGGACACTTAAGAAAATATGTACCATATTTAGTGCTTTGAAAAGAGCTTTTACAGTATTTTGTGGATTTCTTGAACCAACAACCTGCAAGTGAGAAGGAAGTCATGATTCCGCTAGTAATTTAAATCACCTAATTTACCCTTTTTCAAACCATTTATTCTATTGTCGGTGCAGAACTACACCTTTGATTTTACATTCTTGAGGCCACCCAAAAAGAGTATACTTTCAACTGTTCTGTTTGCCCTCATCCCTGTGTTAATAGCACCAGGCCACAAGTATATCTGTACAAGGAAAAGAAATGTTAAAGGTCAAATTATGTAGAAGAATGACTCACTTTCTCAAGATTAATAACATCATCAATGTCTGTTTTCATTTTTTCAATAAAACGATTTGTGTATTAATCATAAACAGAGGCAGCCTTTTACAAAACAGTCCACACTGAGTAAAATTGACGAGAGACAAGAAAGCATACCCAACCAAACCCCCAAGGGTAAAATGGAGAAATAGCAAAACAGCCAAAATGTCTGATTTCAAATAAATTACCTTAGTTCTCTTAAATTGAGCCTGTACAGCATGGGCAATGGTATGCTCCTTGAACCTTTCTATGTAATGGAGGTTCTGAAAACTCTTTGCATAAGCCTGAGATGGACAGTTAAACATATGTCAAGCACTTCTACAGAAAAGAAAAAACAAATACTGTAGTTATGTAATGACTCAAAAGGGGGCTATGCGTGTCTTAAATCCAAAATATTATCAAATACACACTTTAAGACATAGACCGATTATATCAACCTCGTAGTCCTATAAAAGAAAATGTTCTATTTTACCTAGAACACCGTACCAGACCAGGTAGTGGTTCAACCAGAAAATCCCAACTCATTTTAAAATAATTCTGTGATCAATTCCTTAGTCATATATTTCCATTCACTAACTCTATAATAATATATTTCCATCATTTTTGTCTACAGTTTGAATAATATTCTGCAGTACCGCTAATAAATTAGTCACAAGTACCCAGCAATTGGATTACATTTAATAGAGACCAAAGAAAGATAATGCAAACACTAAATACAAATTTTAAATCAGGACACCAGGAAATAATTTTTCTTACATGAGAAAGAATACTCAAATTAAAATTACCAAGTTTAACTTCTAAGAAATACCAAACTCTAAGCTATTTACCAAACTTTCCAGATGTCATTTCTGGCCGTAGTTAGAGAAGAAAATGCAACAAATGACATGAAGACTTTCTCAGAAGCCCCAGGACTCAAAATAGATTTGAATCTGGAAAGGGAATAGGTGTTAGATTCCCCATAGTATATTTATGGCTACAAGAGCAGCTCAAACAGCCATACACCTTATATGTGAAATGCAAGGAACTCTTTTTATTGATTAGGAAACATAATATCATTCCATACCAGTATCAATTTAACCTCTAAATCCAAATAATATAGTAAAACAATTGGTAAAATTCAAAATGATCAGAAAAGAAATCACAGATGGCTCCATGGATGACATGATAAGACTGATATGCACAATGGTATTCATTGGTACATACTTGTGCTCTCTAGGAATGTGATACAGATAGTCGCCATTAAAATCATATATGCATTAAATTACAAGGAAATAAGTGCAACATTAAGGAATGTATCTTACCCAGGTTAAAAACCATAAAAATATAGATCGATTGATTCTTGAAGCTTATAGTCCACAAGGACCACAAGGGTTAATGCAAGGGCTTAAAATAGCAAAGAGGAAACATATGAATTGAAATTTCACAGATAACATACTCTTCTAAAAGTCTGTATAATAAATATCAAAAAGCTACAAAATACATCTTTTGAGTCGCATAAGTCATAAACCTAAGGTTATTAAAATAATAGCATATTACAAATCCAATATGTGCCAAGAGTCCAAATGACTCAAGGTGCAAATCCCACCACAGCATAAGCATAAATGATAAAAGTATAGGGTTTGGTACTACAAGTCTTTTAGATACCCATCGGCATATATCAGATCCATGTGAAGATGCATCTCTGCTAGTTATATAAACTCGATATTCTATAATATTTACTATGTACGCAGCATTCAACATTTCCCAGTTTCAGGTTCATCATTTAGGTTTCCATGGGCCAATGTATTAGGTTTCAGGGTTCTAGTATTCAGGACTCCAAGGGTTATGATTTCAAGTTTTGAAGGTTGGGCTCTAGGTTCCAATGGCTTCAGGTTCAATGTTTGAGAACTTGCATGAAAAAATTCTCAAAATGTCATGCTCATGAGAAGTACAAAAAAGGAACTAAATATCTCTTCATTTGTTTGAAAATGTCATGAGTATAAACTCCAAATGTGTTATAGACTTTATGATATCATCAAGTAAAAATGAGGTCATGCAAGGATACAACAAGCCCATTTAAAGTCGGCCATTAAGCAGGGCTCCAACACTTGGGCTGGGAAACAAAAATATGAACCTTTGAAATTATTAAATCTAAAGACCCAAGTATTTAAAGCTTAGTCGAAGACCTGGACAACTAAACACCACTAAGACAATAATCAAGGCCAGATATAAAATATGCCCAAGAAAACAGTAAATACAACACTGCATGACAAAATTGCAAAAAAAAAATTCCTTTTAGAGAGCTGACTTGCTGGAACTATATCTTACTAACACGGTATCTCACTGATCTCATTGGACACATCCATCCACACACCAAAAGTCCTGGCTGATGTTGGTTGTTAAATGTGCCTCCCAGACAAACAACATATATCATCAATATGTTGATAAGTTGTAGGTATACAAAGAGGAGAACCAAACATGACAAAGTATTAGAAAAGGTTGGGCACAAATACAACTAGATTATGGCATCTTTTACTATATGTATGTGCACACACACAAAAGAAAACCAAAAGCTACAGAAAATTCTCTGCCATAAACCCTCTGAACATGAACACATAGATGAATAGTCTATGTGATAAGAGGGAAGCTTTGTCTCTATTTGTAATGCATAAAAGTTAAAATCTTTATGGTTTCTCTCTCTTTCTTTTTTCTTCAAAGAATTTCTTTCTTTTCCAGATATTTGCAGTATGCACTCAGATTTTGTATCGGTGTTATCCAATATGCCTCCCAATCATTGTAAGGCCTTACTGAGATATGAATTATAACACATATGCTGCCGATCTCTGAGGAGTTCTCAAGGACTCTCGACCATGTAATAGGGTTTGGAATGAGCATGTGGGATAAGGGTGAGGCATATCTGTAAGAACTTGAATTTGTTGCTGTGCAACAGTTAGCATCTAATAACAATTGACAAACCTCCAAATCTCAATGGTATGTCCTATCCTTGCTCACAACCCTGTTTCTCCTCCATTGGTCCTCTCGAACCTTTGTCTCTCAATCTGTAATGTCCCTTTTCTGGTCCATTCCAACACTTTTGGAAACTCCAATTTTCATGGAGAATGCCAACTTTATTAGGAAAGTAATCTAACAGTTGTAGATAGTTTAAGGAGCCAACATGAGTAAAATGGTACTTTCCAAGTGCAGATCTGACAATCTGAGAGCACTCCACACTTCTTGGAGAGGTCTGTCATCTTGGAAGAGTGCCAAGTTTCAAATAAACAGTTGTCATATGCACATTTGGTGTTGGTGGTAAGGTCGAAAATCATAATTGTCATATCTTAATATTTTCATAATTTTGGTGGTTGTGGAAAATAATTAAAATATTAAATGGTTAATTAAGTATTTAAGTTTACGAAAAATGCAAAATTAAAAGACAATTTATGTTTAATTATTTAAAAGGGCGATTTATTAAGTTTAGGGGAAACGATGAATTTTTAATTACTTTTTTGGTTGACTAAAAAAACTGAGAAAAAGAAAATATGGTAACCTAGCTTTTTTCCTTCATGTTTACTGGTGTGTTGTGTCTTCTTCTGTAGATGTTTTCATATGCTAGCACCTTCAATGCACTAGATTGTACTAATAACTTCTTGCCAAACCCTGAGAAGCTAGTCTCACATCCCAAACAAGTACTTCCCCCTCCAAAGCAGGCTAAACAATAATGGTAAAAACCTATTCAAACTCCTCACACTAAAAAGAATGATACTTCATTTGTCTTCAAGAAACAATTTCTTGGGTAGCTCCATCAACCTTCCTTTCTTTGCTCTATTTTCTGCCAAACATGCAGACAAACAAATCGCCTACACTCCTTGGAGTCATTCTCGTCTCTTTGAACATTTTTGCTTGTTTAAACTTGCAATTCTGAACCTTGACTATGTCAAGATCTTTGTCTTGTCGCTCTTGTTCATTTTCTCAATGTGTCTTTTTATTTTTTTTAAGTTCTCACTCATTGGATGTCCCATTCTCTTTCTTTGTGCATGTCTTGCATCAAGAGAGTGGTGGAAGAAAAGTGGACGCTAGTTGGTCAACATGCTTGTTTCATGCCATCTTATCCCTACCAACATCAAATTTATAACAATTTATAGAGGAAACTTAAGCCTATCAATGTCATCAATGATAATAAACTTCCAGCTGTTGAATCAACTGGCATCTGCTTTGACCCAAATTGAGTAGGCAACAATAACAAAATAGTATATAACATATGAAAAAATATACACAATCACACCAAAATAGAAATATACAAAACGAACTAGTTGTAATAATGATAAGAACATGGCATTTAAGTATATAAAGGATGCAATTGACATTACTGTCCAAGATAAACTCAACACAACTATGGGAATGATAAACGTAGCTCCCATAATGTGTCTGATCATAAATATGGTCGGCCAAAAAGATGCAATGGCTGGACAACCATCAAACACCACAACCATGACTAATAAAAAATTAATCAACCATAAATTACACAATATAATTGTTGAAATACCCAAAGACGCAGAAATCACGAAAAAATCACGATTAATCGTAAAAATCAGAAATCCTAAGGTTTGCCAATTTTTTCCTCCATTAAATCTGTGATTTTTTAGAATAATTCATTGACTGTCAATTTCTGCTAGTTTTCTCTGATTTCTGCCGAATTTCTCTAAGTTTAATTGCGATTTTTGAGGGTTTCTACTCGCAATTACCTGTAAAATAAATTCTGCTCAATTTCTGATGGAGTTTTCCACGACTTTTGGCAGGTAGTTTCGGTGATTTTCGTTACTGGTATATTCCCGTGCCCCCTTTTTTTTTCAACTTCGATTTGTTTTTCAGTTCCTGTCGTAAGGCAGGTTACTATTGCATTCATTCTATATGCATTTAGTATGCAGCATCCGCCAATCACATTTTTTTATTTTAACATATTACTATCTATGTATAGTCTGATTTTTATAACTTATTTTTTATATTTGAAAATTAACATTTTTCTCTTTTTCTATTCGTGCGAGTAGCTCTATAAATCATTTTTGTTTAAGAAAAATAGGAAAATGCGAAGGCATAGATTGATTAAATAAAAAATGAAAGATTAAAACTGGCGGCTGGGGTACAGAATCCATCAATGCATAGTTAATGCATTAAATGGCATCTGGCTGGAGGAGAAGCCGCTGGAACTGGATGGCTACGCGTGGTTAGAGTACTTTGTTTATTTAATATAGATTAAAGTCCAGCAAGTTGCTATGGGTTGCTATTATCACTTTGTGCATGTTTTTTTTACTGTTTATTCTGCAAGTCCCTGTCCTACGAGAGTTTACAGTGAGCGGGTGTTGTCATAGTTGCAGAGTCCAGAACCAGAGACAAGTAACTTGAGGTGATAAATACTTATTTTTCTCAGTTTTTTCTCATTTTACACTGCATATTTGGATTTTTTCAAGCACAAGTGCACTGCAGGAGTTGAAACTTGTATTTGAAAAATTGGGTAAAAATTTTAAGCAGTTAATCACAGTTTTTGAATTCTAATTACTGCTCCTATTGTCTTGATGCTCACATTTTTTAAAAGGCATGTGCCATGAAATCCTTCTGGCCAAGAAGGCCTTAATTTGGGCTTGATTATACTCGTAAATCCCTCTGCATTCCTCACAACTTGGCTCTCCTTGAAATCTCTTTTCAGTTTGCATCTTGTTTAAAAATGAATACTCTACTGCAGTAGCGCCTTGACAGTAATTAATTTCTTCAGGGGAAGAAAAAATAATTTGTTCGCCCACTAAATAGGGATTTTATTACTAAAAAAGGTAGTTAACTTTTGGAGAAAATTTTAGCTACTACGAATTTTACTATTGTTTTGAATTAGAAAAAAACGCATCTAACTTTAGTGGAGATTTTAGCGATTACGAATTTTACTATTGTTTGTTTATCTGGTAAATCATTTACAGAAGAATTTTCTTAAGGCTTTTATTGTGCCCTAGTTTTTATTTCCACTATTTGTGTGGAAATATTATATTTTTTTATTGTTCAGCATAAACAAAATGTCAACAAAATGGTTGGAATTTGGTTCAAGAGCCTGATATGCATTTACCATTTGAATGTGGTTGTGTAGTGGTTTTGTTCCTCATAGTTATATGGAATACATGAACAAAATTTTAGGGGAATTTCTTTTTTAGATGAATATCTCTTCAATGTTAGGACTGTATCAATGTGTTGCAATGACATGGAAAATGTGAGCAATTTGTTGGAAATTCTTTCTCACAAGGATTAATGTATGCATATTTTCTGTACTAAATGTGTATTTTGTCATCTTTTAGAAGTTGAATTTGTCTCTGCAGTGTGCAGAAATTTTTATTACACAATAACTCGGAAATGTGAATGAAAGAGGTGGAGTTTTTGTTTTAAAGTTTGATATTTGTATATGGCGTGAATTTTGCTGTGTACTAATACTTTACAATTTACATCATTATTACATGGAAAATATGAACAAAATACAGATTTTGTTTTCTAATACAAATACACTTATGACTTGAGTTTAGCTGTGCAATGCTCTTATTTCTTACAATGGCAGGAAATAACTACCATTGAATTTTATGGAATTTTTTTATTTAAGATAGTGATATATGCATAGTAGTCTTGCATATTTTCTGCTTGAATTTGGTTGTGTAGTGCTTTTGTATCTCCTACTAACCCTAAAAGTGAGAACAACATGGGTGTATAAATGTAGAGCGGCGATAATTACAAAACTTTTCTTAAAAGTGGTCATAGTGCTTGTTGTGTCTATCAATGCAGAGAATGTGGGCTAAACTCGTACAATTTTTTTATATTTAGATGGATATAGATAAGTAACTATGCTTGCAGTATATGCTTGAACTTGGTTGCATAGTATTTTGGTTTTTCAAAGTAACATGGAAAATGTAAACAAAACGGTCACAGAAATTTTCATTTCCAGATGGAAATATAGAATGTTGATGCTTGCAATTTATTTTTGAATTTGTCTACACAGTGCACCTTAGGCTTTGAAATTCATTTTTCTCTAAATTGACATTATTATCTCAAGGATTGGTGTTGTACGGTTCCCTTTTTCTGTGTGAATGCTGGTAATAATCAGGTTAAGTCTGATACTTTTCTCCATCCATTTTTGAGGACTTGACGATATTCAGCCAAGTGTTGTCATTGGAGTATGTATTTTACACCCACACTTTGGCACCTTTATTTCATTTTGTGTAATTAGAGGTTTCTGCAAACAATGGATCTGCAGTAGTTGCCATGCTGTGCATTTTTCCAATTTGGTAGCTTATTACTTTTGTGCCTCGTAATAGAGGAATGTAAATAAAATGGCTCAAAACTTTTCATTTTTAGACAGATATATGGAGACTGGAAATGTTCAGAATATTTTCTTGAATTAGGTTGCACAATGGCTCTGTGCCTTCATTCAGCACATAACTTATTTTTTTGTTTCAACCAAGTGCTCTTCCTCACATTTTAAAACTTCTCCCATTGCCATCTTGGGCCACCAAATGATATCCATGTTTATATTTTCTTTAGATAGCCTAGTAGTCGAATCATGCGCATTGTCTCCAAAGGAAACGCACATAGCTCAGTTGATAGTGTCTCGTATGGATTCAAAGCTTTGATATTGTAACTATGCATGATTAAATGCTTCTTAATTGACTGTAGTTGTCTCCATTATTAGCACGATGTATCACAGCCCCATACATAATACTTGAAAAGTACCACTAGCATGAGGAGCAGCCCAAACATGATCCTTGTGATTTTCCAGTTACACAATTCTGTGTTTCTGCACCTATTGTGTACTGTGTATAATGTCAGCTTGTGAATTTTTGAAAGGCTTGTTAGCAATCGTATGTTTCATGTTTACGAATAACATATTATATGTCATGGACTGTGATCATTTGTCTAATTTGTTCCTATGACAGGAATCATTGCTTGCAATTAGAGTCGAAGGCAAAGATCTATATAACTGCAAATATTCTTGGTTGTTGAACAAGAAACTGGAAGGTCAGATTCTCGCATCATTCTTCTCCTTTCTTTCCAATGAATTTTAAGTCTTCCAATGTGTGTAAAAATTATGCCTTCAAAGAGTTGTGAGCAATAAAGGAGAAGCCTGGTTCAAGAATCTGAGTTACTGAATAGACATGAGTACAGTGAATGGCATGCCATGTAATTCATAAACATGAAACTGTTTTTTGGCCAAAAGCAAGTTACTTTTGCAATCAGAGTTATGCATAATTACAAACATGTGATATGGAATCCATATGCAATGTTTCACTTTGTACATCGATCAGATTGTATAATTAAGTATATTTCCTCGTTCCTGTTTGGCTATTCAGCACATCAGCCCTAATATTCATTTGCTTATAAGCAAATCTGATTAATGTACTACGTGAAACATTGCATATGAATTGCACATCACATGATTGCAATTGTGCACATCTCTGGCAACAGCATTATTGCAACGAAATGGTTGCAAAGGTCGCTTGCTTTTCAGCATAAATTAGACAGATTCAGACAATTGCCATACTTTTTACAGACATTCGAAGAATCAAACTTCATCGGAAAGAAAAGAGATAAATGATTTGAAATTCTCACCCTGCAGTCTCTTCTTCAAGAATCAAGTATATTTGCACATGAAAAGTTAGTGCAAGTGTTTGAGCCCTGGTCACCACTAGCTCACAATCAAAACATCTAAATTGCTGTATTCAAAATCTGAGATGCAAAGCATTGGGTTTTCATACAATGCATACTGTTATTTGTATTTTTTTCTAAGAACATTTTGTCAACCGGTTTGTATGTAATCTAAGTAACAAAGGAGTGATGATCTTTGTGGCTTTGGGTTTGAACCCAAGCAAACGTAATAAGCAGTGCAAGTGTTTGAGCCCTGGACGACACTAGCTCACCATCAAAAACATCTAAATTATTATATTGAGACGCAAAACATTGGGTTCTTGTACAATGCATACTGTTATTTGTGTTTTTTTCAAAGAGCCATTTTGTCAAGCGGTTTGTATGCAATCTATCTCTGAAATGTTGCATGCTTTGCATTGGGGGACAAAGCATAATATATTAATCTATATGAAATGTTGCATGCAAACATGACCTCTCTTTTCTCCGGTCTTGGAATTAGCATGCTTTGCATTGGGTACAAAGCATAATATATTAATATATTATAATTATATTATATATATTAATATTATAATATATTAATCTATATATTATTATATAATTATAATATTAATATATTATAATATTATAATATATTGATAAAATATTATATAAATATTATAATTATATAATAGTATATAGATTAATATATTATAATTATATTATATATTTTTTTAAATCCAATTTTTTCCCATTTTTCCCTGATTTTTTCAAAGAATCTTATACTTTTTGATTTGCTAATTTTTTCCTCAAACGATTTTTGGAGCTATGGAAATACCCATTTATAACACAATATAATTAGCCAGTCAACACAATATGCCAATATATTTTATTAACTCAAATATGCCAAGATATGCATGATGGAGCTGTTTTAATTGATTTGCTAAATCGAATTGCCAATACCACAGATGTATCGCTTTAATCATTTAATGCACTAAACGAGGAATACAATGAGTGTTATCATATGTTATAGATAGTAGGCATTTAGAATTTCACTGTCAGGCTTATATTGTATTATACTTAACTTTATCAGTTGGTAGTTAAATTTTTCTCCAGGTGAAATGTTCCAGATTGCTATAATACCAAACCCCACAAAATAGAATTAAAAATATGCAAAGACACATCAGCAGTACAAGATCAAAGGATGATTAGATGGCATAAGTAGAAAAAAATAGTGCATCACATTTTTCCACCACAAAGGAAGGAAATTCAGATCCAATGCTACTGCAAAGTGATCAAAGTATTTTAATGTTTCAGCAATCAAAGATGATGGATCACGGAGTGTGATCCGAAACGTTGATGCAAAACTTATCACACAATCAAAGCCAGAAATCATTGCAAAGAATATTATGGATTGTGGAAACTTGATATCATTAATCAAAGATTATGCTATATTTCTAAAGTGGATCAATTACAAAAAGGAATAACTCACCCTCTGAAGAGCAACTGGAACTGCTGTACCCTTCCCTTTACCATACCCAACTACACCATTAAAGTTCCCACAAGCAACTATTGCAGAAAATTTATGCACTTGTCCTCCCTGCCAAAGGTCAAGAAATGTTCTATGCATTAGCATAACTATAAAATATCTCCAGAATATTCAGGTTTTATAATTGCAGGAGTATGTGTGCACAGAATTATGCAAGTGGGAAAATATTAACAGAATTGAATGGAACTAAAATCACCTTAGTAACTTTGCATGTCCGATTTACATCTATGAGCTTTACCTCAAAACCCTGAAACAATTTGAGATCGAAAAAACTTCAACTTTCAGCAGTTTAAAAAGGTCACAAAATCCAAGAAACATCGCACTAATGGGAGGAAAATAACAGTAAATATCAAGTATTATCAAGAAAAATATGAGAACAAATCCTGTGACTCTCCAAATAAGCTATTTGATCAAGAATTGTGCAAAACCCTAAGATATTACATAGGACAATAATTATCATTTAGAGACGCACAAGGAAGAGAAACAAAAATATTCACATCTACCTTCATTATCTCTTTAAATACATGGTTCTTTAAGCAAGCCAATTACGAACATGAATATTTATCCTGTACTGTACCTGCAGCATATCCTGTTAAGCAGGCCACCACTTCATAATCTTGCAACACCATTTTCAGATTCAACTAATTTGGACAAGTATTGCCTTCATTAAATTGAGGAAATGCTCTTTATTTGATATCTCCAAAGAGTCTCTAACTGCAATGCCATGCCGGTACATGGCTACTATTTCATTCCTTTATGCAAGGGTCCATTTAACTTTCGCAACCTCCTCAGAGAAATTTTTGATCTAAGCATTTGCTACCAAAGACATGTACAAAACAGCAAACATGACCTCTCTTTTCTCCATGATATCTCCATTTTATAACTCATCATCAGCTTTTTATGTATTGAAAACCCAACAAGACAAAACCAACTGACAATCGCATAAAAAAGGTTTTAATTTTTAGTCAAAGGGAGTGAGGCTTGAGCCTTCAAACATAAATCCCAAAAAATTACAGATCACCTCCCTCTACCTTGATACACACAAGGGAAAAAATTGCTTTCACATAGCTAGCATGCAATGCATACTTCCAAGAAGTCCTACAAGTTTGTGATAGTTAATCATTAAGGAAGCCCAAGTTCATCATGTAATGTCCCAAACTGTAAATTTCTGATTTTTGCAATTTTCACAATGAACCATGCATGAACCCTTAACAGATTTTGATCACCGGGATCTCGATGTGGACTAGGTGAGAGTATACGATGAAAGGATTAAAATAATAAATTTAGAATATTATGCTTGATGGCAGCAAGCTGTACAACTCAATGTTGTAAACTATTACAAAAACTAGAAGTAAAGATATACTTGAGCAAGAAGCCTTCCAAATTAACTACAAAGCTATAATGTTCAAAATTAGGATCTCAAGGTATTAATCATTATAAATAAATTGAGAATTATACAAGCATAGATTTAACACATTACACAACATATACATGGGCAAACCCTTCTAGGTAAAAAACCCCATATAGCATCATTTCATTATAAAACACTTACAAAATACCTAGGGAACACTTCTCATTACTTTCAAATGGTCATTAATACCTCATGTGCATAGTGATATAATTTGCTATAAATCTTGAAATTCTCACACACCTCTCAATGACAGACAACCTCCTTATATATAGGAGAAGGGAGTGGGAAAATACCTCAAGAGGTATTAGTCACATCTATTCAAAACAACCATTTGTAAATAATTAATAATCTAATAGTTATCAGATTATTAATTATTAAATGACATAGGCTTTATAAAGCATATAATAAGCATAAAGTTTTATAATCTTATATTAAAACAATATACAAAGATTATAAGGGTATGACCACTAACAACATTATGTTCTAACACTCCCTCTTAATGTTAATAGGGGGCATCACTTGTCAATTTCTATAAAAGAAAAGATGAAGTACCCCAATAATGTAGGTCTTCTTAGACAATGATAAACAGGGGCACAAATATATATCAAAATGAAGAACATGTATTCTAGAAAACATGAAAGTCATCTTGCCATAATTTATAATCCCAATGTTTTAAAAATGATGCTTTATATGAGGACTTATAAAGTTCTTATTGGAGTCTGGGACTCCTTAAACTAGCCTCCCCAGGTTCATTGCATAGTGCCCATAGGTCTTATATAATACAATATTTGTACAAGTGGGAGATTTACAAAGAGAACAATTTACAATATGTTCAAAGGACTTAGACATATAATGCCTAGAGGTCTTATGTTATGCCTATTAGGTCTTCCATCCAAGATTTAGCAACTAGGTGGTGTCATTGACATACACACTCCCCCTCAATGGCATCACCTAAGGCCAATCATTGATGATTTTTGAGCATATAATGCCTTGAGGTCTTATATTATGCCTATTAGGTCTTACATCCAGGATTTAGTCACTGGGAGGTGTCATTGACATGCACACTTTCCCTAAATAGCATCACCTTAAGGCCAATCACTGCAAAAAGGTTTGATATGTGATGGTTGAGATTCCGATCTGTTTCTTCTTGATCATCATAGTATACCACTTGATAATTAGACGAACAAAACTAGAGAGAAATTTAATAATGGAATACTTCCCCTTGAGTGAAGTGCCTGTGATCTTCAATGTGCATTTATCTCTTTTTTTTGTTGGAATGAGAGTTTTTGGTAAGAGTAACATAACTCTAGTTATCTTATAGTAAAGTGGTATTTTTTACTAGTACCTAGATGAAACTCTTCCATAAATCTTCAAAGCCACATTGATTCTCGTGGAGTTACTTTTGTATTTAGCCTTTTGATTAAAAAGCATTCAAGATGGCATTATTTTTAAGTATTACTCCATCCATGGAATAGCACCTATACCATTTATTTTGAAGATATAGTCTAAGATAGATTTCCTATAAATAGAATCACCAATATAGTCAACAATACAATAATTAAATAAAGTTGATTCTTGGTGCAAAAAAAACATATCTTTAATACGCATTTGTCATTTGCCAATTAGCATATAGTGTTCCTCATAAATCTAGAATATAGTCAATTAGACAATCCAATGATCATTAGGAAGGAGATTATAAGAAATTTTCATGAACATAAGTGTGAATAATTTGTCATGTTTCTTTCAAAAAAAAATAGTCATGCTACTAAACATATAGCAATGATTCATAAAATAAATTAAGCAACAATGAGCTATCCTCTCTAGGCTTTCTCCCCAAATAATTTATCAAGACAATAGTAACCTATTATAAGTAGGTGCTTTATAACCAACGAGTTTATAGGATTTCATGAATACATGAAGCTCAAAAAAAATTTAAAGCAACGAAAACAAATATATAAGCTAAAGATGCCTTGAAGGTCTATAACTTTATAAATTCCACTTTGCCTATGGATGTGTACTAGTTTGGTATCTTCTCCCTTACCTTTTGATTTACTTTGTTATTATTATTTTTTGTATCAGGGAATGGACTATTTTGCCCAATTTATTATAATGAGAATGAGAAGTCTTTAAGAGCAATGTTGACATCCTTTGATGGTTATGAAAACAACCTATGTATTTCATTAAAATAATGTTGTAGCAGTTGAAGATACTTCAATAAGCATGCGAATGTAAAAAAAAGTTTAACCTTAACAACTAGTTAATATAGTCAATGTTTGACAATTCATGATTATAATAGTAGAAAATTAGAGTCAATTGTAAGGAACTATAAATAACTTAAGGGTTTTGGATATAAAGGGCACACCTTATTTGAGTTATCCATGTTAGTGTTTTATAGCGGCGGGAGGTATTTTTTCTTAAAGATAATTGACTCAAGGCAAGTCGGCCTTTGCATTGTAAAACAAATATTATATTTTCTAGGTCAGCCCTAGAAGAGAGCTCACCTAGCTTGCTATATAAGGGAGATAAGGGTCTCCACATTTATCATCAATTCATTCCATTCCAATTCGAATTCCTTCAGCAGCAGATTCGCATCAAGGAGAAGAGTTAATATTTGTGTATTCAAGGAAATCACACTATCTTCAAGTGCAGATCCATTGTATGAGATTCAGTCTTTCTAGGGCCTGATTTTGAGTGCTATTTCTGCACTTCTATTTTTGATTTATAAGTGAATAAATTGCTGGGTTTTCTCCCTCGAGTAGGAGGGTTTTCCCAAGATAAATTGCTGTGTTGTCTTCTTTGTGATTGTGTCTTTCTGCTTAATTGCATTTCTGATCCTAAAATTACCATGGCATCAAAGCTAAGATTCAAGAAATCAGATCAGATTTAATGCAGAAATATATGTGAAGGATTAGCAAGAAACACAATGAGAAATCAGTCCAATTAAGAGCAAACCTAGAGCAGAATAATGAAGAGCAATTCACATAGAGGGTTTAGAGCATCGTTCATATCAGCTGGGAGAATTCACCATAGGCGAACATCATAAGGCTAAGGCGAACCTCTCTTGAGGTAATTTTGAGCATCATTGTTAGGCGAACTTGGTGAGATATCCTTGTAGCCCTAGAGCGACTCCCCTGGATGAGTGGTGAACTGCCTTAGGGCAGAGTTACATTTGCTTATGTTGCTGCGCCTAGGGTTTCTAGGTCATCATTGTGCTACAACAGATTATATTCTTCATATTTGTGTCATGTTATCATTGGTTTTGTATGAAGGAGATGCTGAATATTGTATTCACACCTGGACATAATGAAGAAGTTAATTCATGGAGGCATGAACAAGCTATGTGTGGGCCACATCTCTTGGAGGAGAAAAAATGAAGATCGAAGGAAAGGATGAGCACTTGAAAGAAGTCCTCTACCAATTTCAAGAGTTTCAAGAACAATGCCTATGATGGAGGATGTCTACTTGCAGCCCCTTAATAAGGATATGACCAGCGACCTGTCAAGGAATAGAGAAAATGGAATGACAGGAGAAAAAGCTCGAGAACCCTAGGAGTGTATGATTCTATGTAAAATTTGTCATTCTATAACAGTGTTACAGGGTACATCATCGGGCAAAGATGATGGTTGTCGGGAGGAGAAAAATGGTTGCAACTGAATCAACAAAGATAAGTTCTATTATGTATCATTCCTTTAATTGTTCTATCTAATAATATTTGCTAGATGACTACATGCTTCATTTGTATCGAGGTAGTTTGATTTTTATGAACTATTGTTAATCTCTTTAAAATGCAGGATGGATCAAGGAGCAAAAGGATGATGGATTAATTATCAGAG
Organism: Sequoiadendron giganteum; assembly: GCA_007115665.2. Taxonomy (NCBI): domain Eukaryota; kingdom Viridiplantae; phylum Streptophyta; class Pinopsida; order Cupressales; family Cupressaceae; genus Sequoiadendron; species Sequoiadendron giganteum. Next base: position 379,939,851 of record CM021109.1, on the reverse strand, counting down.
ATTGCATAAGGAATTCAGGGGCGGAAAGGATGGTAGATTGGTGTTTAGATGCCGATGATGGTTTAAGCATTTGAGGAAGAGTAGAAAGGGGAGGGATCTTGGGAATCCTTTGTTCGGGGAATTCACGAAGTAAAGTTATGTTCACGCATCCTTGATCCCCTATCTCGCGAGGCTTGAAGGGAAAGACATTGTGTTTGTCTGCACTTGAATGCTTGCTTTAGTTTCTCTCGTGGTGGAGCGAAGGAGGAAGGAGGTCGATGCCCAATCTCATGAAAGAGATGACAGTGATTAGGCTCTTCTACATATTGGAGCTCGTAAAGGCATTTTGTAAATGGGTGTCTCAAACAATTATCAAATCCAAGATACTAGAGACCGATTCTTCCACAAGTTCAAATCTACTATGGGTATAGAGTTCATTGTTTACATGAATCGGTATGGTTAGAAGTTTGGATTTCTGGCCAGCTGCAAGGGAGGGGAAATCTTAGAGTCAATTCAAAATAACTTTAGTTCATACTAGGCAAAGGTTGCAGTGGGCAAGACAGTAATCCTTCTGAAGACATCTCTCGAGGGCACAAGGTGCGGTCTGATTTTCTGAGCTACAACAGCAATCCTTTGTCTTCACTTCTTCATGACATGACAGCCCAGAGGATCAGCTTTGAGGCATGCACTATCCATTAAGAAAATCAGGTTGGATCAGCATTGAATGGAGAGTTTGCATCAGCAAAAAAGATTGAGAAGGATGAAGACACTAAACAACGGTCTCTGACAAGTGTGCCAGATCAAGTAGACACAACAGATTTAAGTGGAGTTGGCAGACGTCATTGTTTATCCAAAGGAACCCTAGCAAGCACTAGTTGAGAACATGTCCGAGAAGAGGATTAAGGTTTTGAAATCAAACAATGGAGGGGAGTTCACTTCCAGAGGATTTTTGTAATCTTTGTATTGAGGCAGGGATCAAGAGGGAGTTTTGTGTTCAGCAAGATGGAGTCCTATGTCACGAGGAACTAGAGTGACTCACTGAGAAGAAGTGAAGGTGTCAGCTAAGTGGGTTGCTCTGTTGCAAGGCCAGGTGCTAAGTCTTTAGAAGGCCTCTTCAACTACAAAGAACGGAATTGCACAAGGCACTCAACCTTATTTTGACATTGGTTGCACCGCAAACCTATTCAGAATAGGATGATCTAGGATGAGGTCGAGGAGGACTAAGTCTTGGACTCTCGCAAGTCAATTAATGGTGTTGCTAGGAGTAGTACCGGAAGTGTGTTGGAAACTGTTCCTCTAAGGCAAGCATTGCAGGCAATCTTGGACGAGGAGGTCAGGAGGTTGATGCAAGTACTTGGCGGTCCAGAGGGAGTCACAACATCATTAAGATTTGTTGTAATGTATATTTCTCTGAGACGGAGAAATATGGGGTGAAAGCCCTTGTAGCGTATATTTCTCTAAGACGGAGAAATATGAGGTGAAAGCCCTTGTAGCGTATATTTCTATGAAGTGAAAGCCCTTGTAGCGTATATTTCTCTGAGACTGAGAAATATGAGGTGAAAGCCCTTGTAGTGTGTATTTCTCTGAGACAAAGAAATATGAGGTGAAAGCCCTTGTACAAGATCACATCTCTGAGACTGACTTGTGTTTCCAAAATTGGGTGTAGCCATTGTGGACGTCATGTTGAGAGACTCCATGACGAAGATACTCGAGAATACCTCCCTAGCTAAGAGGGAGTGTTAGTGTTTTATAGCGGCGGGAGGTATTTTTTCTTAAAGATAATTGACTCAAGGCAAGTCGGCCTTTGCATTGTAAAACAAATATTATATTTTCTAGGTCTGTCATCGAAGAGAGCTCGCCTAGCTTGCTATATAAGGGAGATAGAGTCTCCACATTTATCATCAATTCATTCCATTCCAATTCGAATTCCTTCAGCAGCAGGTTCACTTTCAAGAGCAGCAGATTCGCATCAAGGAGAAGAGTTAATATTTGTGTATTCAAGGAAATCGCACTATCTTCAAGTGCAGATCCATTGTATGAGATTCGGTCTTTCTAGGGCCTAATTTTGAGTGCTATTTCTGCACTTCTATTTCTGATTTATAAGTGAATAAATTGCTGGGTTTTTCTCCCTCAAGTAGGAGGGTTTTCCCAGGATAAATTGTTGTGTTGCCTTCTTTGTGATTGTGTTTTCTGCTTAATTGCATTTCTGATCCTAAAATTAACAATCCCAAACAAATAATCCTACCCTAATCTTAATATTTTTCAAGTAAATGATGTTAAGACAATTTGATCATTATTTTGGGATTTGATGAGCTACATTCAAATCTACTATTAAATAAATGGGATAAATTGGAGATGCGCTTCCTTGAAATGCAAGGCACATCATGCATCTTAAATAGGATGGACAATATGAATGTTTATATGCAACTAGCTCTATTCTTTTGAAAATTTTAAAAGTGTTAATGAATTTGAGAGAGATTCATCAACATTCAATCTTTTTAGTACTCTAACAAGTCTACCTCCCAAACTGACATCAACAATTAAAAAATTTCCTATTAATTTTTTGAAAACATAACTCTTATGATAGTTTTGTGCTTCATTGAATTGTATTCTAATTTATATCACTTACATTATCTTCTAAATCATGTTTAATTCAACAACTTGATTCTTAAGTTTCTTTCTACTCAATACTGTTTTATATGTCAATAATTGTGATTGTCAAATGTTAAATGTCATTCCTAGTAATTATCGACCCCAACACTCTCACCTCTACTGACCATTACTTTAAAATGCACCAATTTTGCTACATTTAACTAGTCTAGAGGAAATTTACCACCTATGAAAATTTTTGACTCAGATTAAATAACAAATATGGATAATATGTATTTCATGAGATTACAACACCTAATGATTTGGTTGTTGCTGGCCCACCTCTTAAGTCTAGCTTGTTTGGCCAACTCCTAAGAGGGACACTAGTGGGGACAAAGTATCATGTTTGTTGGACCTACCTTGGACACAAATCCATAACTCCAAAGACCACATACTATTGCAAAGGGCAAGGTGACCCCAAAGTGCTCACCTACAAATGATGAGTGATTAGCAAACAAGTGAGTGTTGAATCACTTCAAATTCAAACATATTAGAGAACGTAAACTTTTGGATGATAATGATGACACGAGATGGTGCTTCCATGATGATGTGCTCAACACAAATGCACATGCCTAAACCTTCAACTACCATTTCCAAGTAGCAATGTAGGAGTAAACCAGCTCAAGAGTCATCCCCTCCACTTAATTCTCATGGCTTTGATTGTGAAGTATTACATGTCATTTCTAGTTGACTCTTGACCAAAATACCTGCACCTTCAATAAAAATTAGTTTAAAGTCCACCAAGGTTACTACATTTGGCTAGTCTAGAGGAAGTTACCACTTGAAGATGATCATGACTTGGCTCAAATGATAGAATGATGAGATGGAATCCATTTCATGAGATCTCCATGCCTGCTAATTTGCTTGTAAATAGCTGACCTGCTACTTCCAATTTGTTTGACCAACTTCCAAAAGGGAAGCCATAGAGGAAGAGAATATTGTGTTTGTTGGACCCATTTTGGACAAAAGTACACAGATCCAAAGAAGACAATTCCACATCCTAATGCAAAGGGCAAGGTGGTCCCCAAGTCCCCATTTGTAGATAATGAATGGCTAAAAAGACAAGTGAGTGCTTTTTAACTTCAAATTCAAAGACCCTAGAAGATGTCTACCTTCTACACAATAGTGATGGCAAGGGGGGTGATTTTTCCAATCATGATGTGCTCAAGACAAGCAATGCCCAGACCTTCACCAACCATTTCCATTTACCAATTTGGGTGTAAACCAGCTCAAGAGTCATCGCCTACACTTAATTCTCATGGTTATAATGTGAAATGTTAAATATCATTCCTAGATTGGTCTTGCTCCCTCTAGTGGCCATTACTTTAAAGTCCATCAAAGTTACTAAATTTTGCTAGTCTGTAAGAATTTACCACCTACACATTGTCCCAACTTAGCTTATATGACAAGTATGGATGATGAGATGGGATTCATTTCATGAGATTACCAAAACTAATGATTTTGTTGTCAATGGCCCAACTCTCGAGTCTAGCTTGATTGACTAACTTTTAGGAGGGAAGCCAAGGTGGAATAGAGTACATGTGAGCAAGTAGAGTAGGAAGAGATGGCACACACTCCCTACCCTAAATGGGACCAATCCAAGTGAGATAAAGTAGGATTAGAACATGGATGAGGACACAACGAAATCAAGGATTTTGATGGTGCTCGCAAGGGCCATTTTAGGTTTGATTATTTCTCGAACTGAGTCTAAGTCAATTTCCCACTAAAACAACAAAAGGGACACCCAAGCAAGGTTTTCAAAGGTGAATTGACTTCCATAGATGAATGGGAGAGTTGTTTGCAATGACCCAAGACAACAAGGTGTGCATTTGCATTAGCTTGCAAGGAGAGAATAGTTAGATTAGTAGAGGAAATTGCCAACACATACATCTTTGCTCAAGAGGGACAAGATCAATATTTCTAGGAATTATGTAATGAAGTAAAATGGGATGTTTTGTAGTTTTGGAGTTGAGGATAGAACAAGTTAGACAACTATTGACTACAATTATGTTTCTCAACAATTATATTTATCCTTTGGTGGATAAAATAATCTTAATGAGCCAACACCATTACATTGTGGCAAAATAGCATGAACACAAAGTAGATAAGTTCCTTATAGGAAAGGGCAAAAATTGAAAAGGAATTACAGCAGAATGACAAGATGGGTTATAAATAAAAAAGTTGAAGGCTGGGAATGAGACTTAGAAGCAGAAATTCAAAAGTTGGAAAGATCCAAAGTAAAGCTATACCACTATGTTCAATGTGAAAATCACATTAGCGTTTTAATGTATACCTTTGAAGATAACAGAAAATAGAAAAGCATGTAACGTAAAAACTTTCTTCAAATTAGACTGAGAATGAGACATAGAAGAAAAAATTCAAAAGTCGGAAAGATCCAAAGTAATGCTATACCACTATGTTCAATGTGGAAATCACGTTAGCGTTTTGATTTATACCTTTCAAGACAACAAAAAATAGTTAAGTATGTAAGGTAAAACCTTTCTTCAAATTAGAAGCACCTTTTGTAACAAAATTAAACTAAGCCCTAGAATCTACCGGAACAAAATTTAGCCTTTTTACAATATGCACAAGATAATTTTGGGGTTTTTAACATGCAAGGCAAACAAACTAAAGAAAATATCCGTCTTTTTGTTCTCAGGTGTGAGCATAAGGCTAATCAGCACTTCTACACATGAATGAGACATTTTATATCTTTTTGAGTCTTTGATGAACATGAATGACCTAATCTATGACAACTAACTCACATCCACTCTTTCTAGCTATAAGTGGGGACCAAACAAAATGAGTATAACACAAGAATTGAATTGGATTGAAAGCAATACAATCCAAAGCTAAAAAACTCGTGTTAATGAAAACTACAATACAAAGCCTACAACAATCACTAATTTCTATGATATATGCTAGATCAACACATACAACAACACAAGAACCTTGAACAATAATCTCAGCGAAAAATAGGCATAAAAGTTACCATTGAAAAATCTTACAGCCAATTATAAGTTTTTACTGTTTACAAGATATTTTCATACGATTTATTCAAGATAAATAAAAGCATACTATTAATCTTAAACTAAAAATAGTTTGTTTGCAATCAAGCAAGCCTAAAATGCAAAATTGTCTAAAATAGCTCATCTAAAACAAGAAAAACCTCAAATAGACCGTGACTAAACATATTGCATTCCTAGATAAACATTCTAGAAGATCAACTCTTAATAGCTTTACTCCAATTAATAGTAATGGCTGAAAATAGCCAGTCTAATAGTTGGTTCCTCCTCGTGACTTCAACTAATGTAGTACTTTCATCCTCACCATGGATAAAAAATTTGATAAGTACTTGCAAGTACTTGTGAGCAATTTGCAAGGCCAAGTTACTCAACCTTGAACTTGCGGATTTTTTCAATTCACATTTTACTAGGGTTGAGTTAAAGCCCCTAAAATTCATAATAAATTGCCAATAAAATTGTTAAAAAACTCATTGTCTACATGGGTGTTAGTCAAAATCAATTTGCACCCTTGCATAGCCATGTTTTACTAGTGGGTATTGTTGATGTGTGTTTTATGACAACGCCAGCACAGAATAAAATGTCCAACGGTCACTCTATTCTCTCTTGATCAAAGTGTTCCGCATGCTAAGATTGCGTGAAAGTTCATGCATTCGACTCCAAGGTTCCTTTTATTGCGAATAGACTCAGTTGGTTGATGTGAATATGCTGGGTATTCCAAGGGGACTTACGTAATTGTTCGATTTCTTTACTCAAGCAAATGAAAGGTTTTGGCTATGATGCTCTGGTATTTGAACGGACCGGGAAATACTGAATTTAAAGGAGGTAGGGATAGGAATTCTACAATCTATCTCTAAGGGTGGAATGCAAGGACTAGCTTTAACAATCTTCAAACCAAACTTTGTTTCGTCTCCCCTTCGGACAATTCTGACAAAGCTGGTGCAATCTTCAAAGGATGGATAGGATGTTCAAATTGAGATTCACCATGCACACCCCTTCACAATGAAGCAAGTGGGCACACAAATCACAATTGAAGTTAGGTGTTGAGATTCCAGTTGACCACGCAGCGGCGGACTTACCGTCAACAAGCTCGCTAGTGGTATGAATACAGGAAGATATGCTCAAACCAACGTCACATTCCACAACTAACACTACTTGCATGAAAACAAAATCTACTTTACTCTACTCTATTCGGATTGGAAAGACGAAAAGATCTCGTCAACTACCCATAATGCAAAATGAAGTCACCAATCAATGAAATCCTTATATTATGAGAGTCTTACACAACAATCTTTTACAAAAACTTTCAAAGGGAAAGTCTTTCTTTCCTTTCCAACTAAGCTAACTCCTAGCTCTACTTTAACTTCTATCTAGCTCAACTCTATCTCTGATTTATGTCTAACTCTGATATCTTCTAACTATTTTACAAATGAGGGGGGATACCCCTTTTATATCTAGCCCAATCCAGTGGACAGCTTAGATCGAAATACAATGGAAGGCTCAGATTGAGCCACCTAAGCCCTGATTAGGGTTTTAGCCCTAAAAACCGCCACTGAGAGGAGTGGGGCAATGAATGTGCCCTCCACTCCTCATCAATGAACCACAATCCACCATCAATGCACGTCGTCTCCCTCCAGAAGGTCGTCCTCCAGAAGGGCGTTTCCTTTCTCTTTCTCGCTGGCTGCAAATCTGATGAACCTAGCCAATACTGCCTCAACTTCCTGATCCGAAATGGGAGGAATGTGATCCAACTGAAACTCTAAAACTGTAACTGTTTGCCCATGCCAGGCACAAGATTTCTTCCAGGTAACAAGGGCATCCTGGGTGTTCTGTATGATACTAGAGAACGTAGCAGTGTTCTTGAAATCATCCTGTGTGAAGGTCTTCACCTCAAAAAAGAATGGCATCAATCTGTCCTTCAATCCATCTGCAATTACCTCTTCAAAAGTCAACCTCCTGGCAAAGATTGCCTCTAACGTATTGAGAATTCCATCTAGGATGTTCGTCATGGCCTTTCTGACCCTGACAGAATCTGTCTGTAATGCATCGTAGAATCCTCGGCCTATGACTACTGAAGAGTACCATCCGGCGAAGTCGTATCTATCCCCCTGCTGAATTACACCTCCCTCAACCAAAGTCTGTTGAGGTATGCTCATCAAAGCCCCTCAACGGAGAACAACTCTCGTCTGATAGATACGCGCCTCACCCCAAGCATGGTTAACTGCATCCATCCTTGCCATAATATCGGAGGCTTGCCCATAGGCATGTGCAAGATCCTCCATAAACTTTCTTGTTTCAACACGGACGTTGGCAACCCATTTGTCTGCATGTTGTGCCATTCTCTTCAAATCTTCTAACCCACTGATTGACTCCTTGGAAAATTCAGCTGGAAGCTCAATTGCCGGATTCTCTTTCCCACAAGGACGGGACAAGTGCTGCACGTAGCCAATAGGTGTCTTGTGCTCTACCTTCAATTTCTTGTATTTGCCCTCAACATAGGACAATCTATCCTTGAGTGCTCGATAGGAATTATCGCACTCCTCTCCTACTTGTGCTCCAGTAGGGCGACCTAGTTCCATAGTTGTAATCACATAGTTTTCTAGAACGGCCTCATCCCGATCACACTCTACCCGAGGCACCGCCATATGTAAAGTTCAAGATCCATCCTCATCCGTGGATATCTTGGAGAACTTCCTAGCCGACTTCTTTGTTGGAGGTGCGTTGATCCTCTGTAACAATTCCTCCATCTCAGCTACGGGATCAGTCTCATCTACAGGATCACGCCTCATCCTATCCCTCAGCCATTCTGGCACCTCCTGTCGCATGTCTGATATAATAAAAGGCTGCTCCACCTCGGCCTCTACCTCGTGAACTTCATTTTTGCCTTCGTTTCGACGAGGCTCATCATTATCAATAGGCTCAATGTCTCCTGAGCTCTGGGCATCCTGATCGGAAGTAGCATCATCCTCGAGAGCTGCCTCAATCTCCTGCTGAAACTGAGTATCCGTGGCCATCCCCTCATTTGTCTCTTGCTGATTTTCTTGCCGATTATCTTCTTGAGGCACGTTGATGCTCTGGCCCACTGATTCTCTACGAGGTGGCTGACTTGCCACTTGCACTGTCTGCTCTACATCCAATCTCTCCCTCTGATCAACAAACAATGATACCTCCTGTAAGTTTGGAGAGTGTGTCCGAGATGGTGTATGCAAGGACTCCTCAACTACCAAAGGCTCAGGTCGAACTGGCTCTTTTCCTCTTGGCTCGGGAGTTTGATCCACCTGCCTTCTCCGTCTAACTGTTGGCGATCTGTGATCTCTGGCTTCGACCAATCTGGGAGTGGTAGAGGCGTATCTCTCACTGTTTCGTAGTCAGCCTGTACTACGTTTATGTCTTCTTCAATCTGATCCGGTACTGGGACAATCTCGCACTCTTTGATCATTACCAACGATATCCAAGAGAACATTCTTTTCCTAACCTCGATCTCATCCACTGCACTGGCCCAAAAGTCTTCGATCTGTGCCTTGTGCCTGAACTCTTCTGACAATATCCATCTAATGTTCCTGTGGGAATCGTAGCGGTGTCTGCTGATATGGTAGGAAAGATGGAAGAATTGGAGCTCATTCTCTGCCTCCCTAGCTGCTTGCAGCGATGGGCAGATTTCATTTGAATTCCCCATGGTAATTGGGAATCCGAGTCCACCTTTCTTCTTCTTCTTTTGGATCTTATCGTAGGCAATAAGTTGCCTAGATACTTCCAGCATCACTATCCTGTTGGTGGGATACCGGGGCAATCTATAAGGATAGGAAGAGAATCCTTGCAGCCTTATGTAGGTGAACTTTGGAAATTGGATAAACCAACATCCGAATTTCTCAATCATCTCTTGTGCTTCCCTGGATATTTTGTGGTGGGTTCTTTGCTGCAAGGTCCTAGTGATATGCATTGTGAAGGCGTCATTGACCCTTTTGTAGTTAGTTGTGCTTGTCAAATGCAACTGTGGACAAGCCTCATGTATTTTAAATTGATGGGAACCACATCCAATTGGTTCCTTGTAAGAGATCCCCCTATACTTTGTCATGCGAGCCAGCATATAGACAATATAAGAGCCCATATAAAATGTTTTCGTTCTTCTTATGCCACGGAGCTACTCGTGAATGCTATCACTGATCAACAGTGCCCAATCCATGTGATCCTTGCCCTCTAGTACCAAGTTGATATAGTAAAACATCCAAGGTTCAAAGATGAACACTTGGGGGCATCCTCCAACTCTGCTCAACATCATAATCAGATCACCAAACTCCTGTCTTTCAAGTCCTCTGAGATTATCTGTTTGGGTAGTTTTGTACAAGTTGGTTTGGGCTTGATCATCCACCTGGTGTTTATCAAATCAGCACATCGGTCCGTTGTGGATGAATACATTCTTTCAGCCCTTTCTTTCATCTTATAGATCATCTTCTCATGCACTGGAATCCCGAATGCCTCCCCGATTGCTTCAGGTGTTAGGTTGGCCAAAATCTTGCCATCTGGCGAAGTGATCGTTCTCTGCTCTGTGTTGTAGTGGTGGGCACATTCCATGATGAGTTCTGGACACCGGATAGCTAGCAGAAAACTGGCAGTTGCATACAATTCGCTCCTAACAATATTGTGTGACGTCACTGATGGGTGATGGCCTCCAGTCCCCATTATCCTCCTTCTAAATGCCTCCAGGTTGAACAAGCCTAAGTTTGTGTCAGCCAGCTTGCCCAACTTTGATGAAAATTTTGACTCTGGCAGGAAGGACTTGCTTAATTTCTTGATCACTGCTTGTCTGGATTCAGTGTGGTTGTTCCTGCCTGCAACTCTTCTGCTTGATTCAGCAATTCTGCAAAAAGGGGTAAGAGAGTTAGAAAACAAGATTTTTTAAAATAATAAAATAATCACTATCGAGGGTGTTAGCAGATTTTCAAATAAAAAGGCTGCAACACTTTTACCATTTCCAGCTACAAACCTCAACTGTCTTGTTCGTTTCAATGTTCTCACTTCAACTGCGAAATTTTTGTACTTGCAGCAGTTATGAAACTTCTTTTCAAATTCATACTTCTCTTCTAAAATGTACTTTCAGCAACTTGCTTGCTTCTCCTAAATGTGTTTTTCAGCAACTTGGGGTCTCTTCTCACAAATTCGAACTCTTGGCAACTGCAGCTTCAGCAAGTTAAAACATGCCTTTCACTTTCAGCCACTGGAAACTAAGAAGTTCGCACCTCTCAGCAACTTGAGACTTCTCAGCAAAAACGTACTTCAGCAGCTTCACACTTCACAAATTCGAACTCCTCCAATAGCTTGAGAATATTTTATTCCTCTGCAAACTCGTACTTCAGCTTCAGCAAATGCTCTACATTCAGCAACTTGTGAGGAGAATGAAGAGGACTCAGAATATTATAGCCAGGTCGAAATCCAGCAGAGGCTATACTTAGCACATTTTCGAATTCCACTTTCCCTCTCTTTTCCAGTCGTAACACTTGTCATTCGAAGCATCAAAATCTCAAGTTTCTAGAATTATGAATTTCATCATTTCTGCATAGGCCTGCTTCATCACATTTGATTTTTTTTTTTTAAATATTAAATCACTCACTCTGTTGGGCAATTTCGAATTCATTTGGCTAAGTCATTTAATCTCATCTTTGCCTTGGCGAAATCATTCAGTTCAATCTTCCAGCGAAAACACTTCGTGAAGTCATATTTCCCCTATTTGCCTTAGAGAAATTCTTGAACTTACCTTAGGAAATTTATCAAAATAGGCACCGGGCAAATTTTCCTGTCAAAATGATATGAGCGAGGTGCGGAGCAAGTTTGAATCATCTCTGGATTGCAAACGTTCAATACCCAAAAAAAATCTTTCCATAATCCATCATTTTCATGTGTATCCGGATGAAGGGGTACTTTTAATTTTTATTATTTAAAAATAATAAAATGGCTAAGGTTTATTTTTTCTCCACTCCGGACATCTTCCACACCTGCAATCTCTAGTTTTTTGGCCTTGGCAAATTTTCTTGATTTCTTCCTGAAGAATTTTCCCTCTGAAGAATTTTCTCTTTGAAGAATTTTCTCTCTGGAAATTCTAGCATCATCCTCTAGGCGTATTTTTTATTTTCTCCTTAGAAAATGCCTTAGGAAATTATTTTAAATTTATATTTTATTGACTCGCCCTTGAAGGGCGCATTTTACCCATCATGCTTCTATTCCATTCCTTAGGCAACTCACGCCTAGACTTCCTTGCTCATACTTAGCAATTTTCATTTCCAAGTCCCAACTCACTTGGGCACATTTCACATGGTGAGGAGGAAAATTACTCAACCCTTAGCCTTTTAAAAAATCACGCCACCCCTAGTATTACCTTTACCCTTGGCACATTTAGCATGTCATGAGGGAAACTTGGAGCGCATTTCACCATGTGTGAGGGAATTTACTCAAGTCAAGCGCATTTCCTCAACACCTTTCACGTTTTACCTTTTACCTTGCCATCTTGGGTGCATTTGCTATGGGGAGGAGGAACATGAAGGCGCAAATGAGGGGGAGTGAAGAAAATTCCACGCCCATGGTGACTCTTCGCCTTCCTTAGGCGCATTTAGCCTATGTTGCTTCCATGTTTGGGTGCATTTGAGGGTGTTAGAAGGAATTCCGCCCATATCTAGTGGCTCTTCACCTTCCTTGAGCGCATTTGACATGGTGAGAGGGAAACTACCTTGCCTTAGGCACATTTAGCATATGCAACTTCTAGATGAGGGCACATTTGAGGGGTCCTCAAGGAATTTCTGTGCCTTAGAAGATTTTATCATGCCTTTGCCTCATGTGGGCACATTTGACCCCTGCTCAAGGAAATCTTGGGCACATTTGGCATGTGCCACTTCCATTTTATCTTTGAAGGCGCATTTTAAGGTGTGTGAAGGAAATTCCACACTTAGAATATTTCTCCCTACCTCAGGCGCATTTGATGTGTCTCAATGCCAATCATCACTTATACATTTTCAATGCCCTAGCCATGCCTTGGCTTTCTATTTTTCGTAAACTCGGAGAAATTAGGGTTTCCTTGTATTTCACCCCGTTCTGAGCTTCCACTTGGCCTTGCCACCTTGTTCATAACTTATCTGGCACCGTACATACTATTTTTAGCCATTTGCTATTTTTAGCAAACCCTGAAATTGATCAATTTTTGTATCTCTGTTTACTTCGAAATTCGTTCCACTTGTTCTTGATGCTAAGAGTGATCTGTTCACATTTGCCTTCGGTAATGACGTGCTATTTATAGCCATGAGATGACTTACTAAAAATAGTAAGTATTCAAATCGTGCTCACAATTTGTCAGTAGACATCCTGAAAGATGCTAATCATGGTGGTATATTTCGTTTTGAGGTCCCTGTATTTTGTTCCATCTATTTTTAGACATAGCAGGGGAAACCCTAATCTAACTGGCATACACTCCGGACTGTTCCTGATCGTCTTGATTTCTACTGTTTGTCACTCTGCTCGCTGGAATGAAGTATTGGGTAACTGCTGGGCTGAAGCTGCTATTTATAGTAAGTGTCCGGAAAGTGGTCCATCGGACGTCGGATGAGTTTGCATGTCACAGTGCCCGTGGGATCTCAAAAAAACCCAGAAAATTGGTCAACATCCTGGCACTGGCTAAAAATAGTAAGTCTCTTAAAACTGACTCATTCCGTTTGCATGTCATACCACTGCGAAGCTCTCGCAAAACCCATATGGAATATTCGGACATGCACTGAAAATCACTGCATGCAAACCCTAAAAATAGCCTCTGAAGGCTTAACTCTGAAAGTCGTCATCTCGGTTTACATGTTATACCGTCGCGAAGGTCTTGAAAAACCCAGATCCATTCTCTAGTCATGCATTGGAGAATCGTACGTTTAAATCCTGAAAATGGCCTCTGAAGGCTGAACTGCTAAAAATAGCCAGTTGTCTGAATCCGTTCAAATCTCATGTGTGGGTGCTCTGAAGCTCCCTGAATGTGCTGAAGTAGAATCCCGAAATCCTGAGGAAAAGACCTCAAATTAGGTACTTACTAAAAATAGTAAGTTGTCGGATTTCAGTAAGATTTCAGTGGGATTCTGCCTTGAGCCTCCTGACTGTACTGCTGCACTTAGATTTTACTTTGATAACTCAATTTGACCTGAAACAAGCCTAAAGGATAGAAACCCTAATTTCGTAGACTTGGCAATCATTTCAATCTAGGTCAAATGACGGGACACCCCCGGAAAGACAAAAGATCAGAGACAGAGAGAACCAAAGCCAAAAGACCAGAATAGAGCAAAAATTAGGGGGTCCCCATCTTGGATGGGGTGATGTGTGAAAAGGTCACAACAGGTATACATCATAGCTTTGATGGTAGAAATAAAAGTCGTTTCCATGCTATTACAATAATTTTTTAGGTGTTTGAAGGCATTTTTGTGTTGTTTGATGTTTGTAATAATCAACCCTAAGTTTTTTTGAAAATTACTTTAACTGAAATGAGATACAAAGCAAGGTCCTTTCCACTTTCTAATCAACCAATTCCTGAGATAGGCAAGGTGAGAGCAAATAGTAGGCTTGCAACTGGAAAGGAAATGCACTAGGCAGCAAGTTGGCCAATCTCAATTATTCACTGAAGTGCTTAGATAACTGAAAGGAAAGAACACTACACACTTATTCACCAGAGTGTGAATACAAAGCAACTACTTATTCAGTAGGGTGAGTAAACATGGCACTTCCACTTTTCAGTGGGTAAGAAAATACAAACTCTCCACTTGTTTAGAGGGATAAGTAAATGCAATCCTTCCACGTGTTTAGTGGAGTAAGTAAGTCCAACAACTTTCAACTTATTCAGTGGGGTAAATACATATATCAATGAGCAAAGCCTAAACTCGATGGCAGTACTACCATCCAGTATTTACAATGAAATATCAAAGCAATACAACCTCGTATAACTGCTGCAACACTTCATAAAACATGGATAATCAATGAAATCATGAACCCAACAAGAAAAATACCTTTGATAGGTGATAATGTGGTAGATTGCAGATCTGGTATCAACTTGTAACACACTGCAACAAGGCTGGATAGCAAGATAAACACCCAAAAAACACCTCCACTTGTGCCCAACACACCACCAATCGATCATGAGCAGAAATAACACCTTAGAGCACACCCAAAACCCGCCACAACATGCTAGAAGAAGAATATATCAGTCTGGAAACTGATATCAGACTTGTGTAGGTCTGATAAGGTACTGATACAGCAGGTATAGCACCACTAAATGCATCACAACTCCACCAAAACTCAAAAAATCTCAGTGCCAAACTGTTTGGGAAGGACTAGAAAGGACTCGGCACCCCCAAACCAGCAATAACTCTAAAAACTCGAAAGCAAACACATCAAAAATCTCCATACTTGCAACCCCAAAAACTAGAACTCTTCTTTGTAGCTCACTGGTGATTCTTGGATGATATCACACTAACTAGCTAGGGGTGTTTTCGTCCTCAAAAGATTTTGGAAGAACTCAAGTTATCTCCAACAACAAAAGAAAATAAAATAACATGGCTAACCTTTCAAATGAGCCCTCAACCTCCTTTTCTAATTTTTTTGCTGTTTTTTTTTGGAAAAACATTTTTTTGCTTTTTCGTTATTTTTCCCAAAAAACTCTTTTGCTTTTTCTTTGTTTTTGTCTTTTCCCAATAAAACGTTTTTTTTTGTTGTTTTTTCCAAAAAAAAACACTTTTTTTCAAATTAAATAATTCATTACATGAAAAAGACTTGCTTGTGCCTAGGCGTCCCCCTATAGGCACAACTTAAAACACTTTTAAATAAATAATTATACCTTAGTTGCCTTTTTAAAATTTCCTCCTTAGGACAACTTGACTTATAATTATTTAATTAATTAAATAACTCACCCAAGTTGCGGAAAGCATCAAAATGAGACAAATATGAAATTTTGATTATATCAAAATGATCCCAAGGTCTTGGGATGGTGAGCAAAAGCAACTGGGTGACTTTCTAAAAATAAAAAAATCCTCCAAGAAATTTGGAGAAAAAGCTGGAAATCATTTCTTAAAGCATCAACGGGCTCCACGCCACCAACTGAACTCACTACCATGATCAATAACTCTACTAAACTAATCTTGTGATCTCCAAGAACTTTGGAGTTCTCCCTTACTCACCAATTAGCCTATGGGAAATCTCGAAAAATAGGCTAATTGTCCACAAACTGATTTTGCTTAAAATGGGGACATTACAATGTCTATGTCGTCTTGAAGGGATCTACACTAAGGAATGTCAGAATTGGCAATAGTGGAGAGGTGTCCATCTAGAAAGGTAAGTTTGTCGTAATGATTTTCATTATGTTTTTTGTTTTTATTTTAAGATATTGTTGTTTTTTTAACCTAAAAATTTTAGGTCTAAATTTTACAATGTAATGTTAATAATCCTTTTAAATCAATAATATTTGATAACTTCTTTATTATATATTAGTTTTATTGAAATTTAAAAAATATTACTATTTTAATGGTGTTTAATATATTTTGGGTTAGGAATTTCCCGAAGAAGCCTTCAACGGTCGAATGCCGTGGACTGCAGAGGCTAGGGTTCTTCCTGAACCGAACCAAGGGGGGAAGGTTGCTCATGGGAGGCCCGACGGACTGCTAAGCTATGGTCTGCGAGCTGGAGAAACTGCAAGGAGAGGGCAAACAACGACCTCTATGCAGGCTTCAGACCACAAGAGAGACGGCGTGAGGGCAGGGGCGAGGGATGGAACTCTGAGCAAAGGACTTCGGGACGGCAAGCAGAGAAACGCAATGAGCAAGGCGAGGGCAAGGATGTGACAGGCTCCAGACCGAAGGCAGAGGCAAGTCAGGCAGAAGATGCTAAAGCTCGACTGGAGCCTCTTCATCAGGCGTCTGGGAAAACAGATGCAACTAAACCGGCAGTTTTGTTGCAGGAAGAGCTTGAGGCGAAGGTTTTGCACAATGTCGATGTTTTCTCTCATTTAGGACTAATAGGACGTTTCTGGGGTTTTTGGCCCCGTCTCTGTGACTTGCATAAATGGATTTCTGAGCACTGGGAACCCATTGTAGACGGTGGTATCCAAATCTACTCAGCTGCTAGAGGATTTTTTATTGTGGTGTTTGAAAATATGGCTGATAGAAACAAAGTTTTGTGTGATTACTTCTGGAGTTGGGAGGAGAAATTTGCTCTGTCCTTTAAGCCGTGGCATCCAGCTTTCAACCCTGCATTAGAGACCTTTGATAAAATCCCTCTGTGGGTAAGACTCCCAAACTTACCTCTACATTTTTGGTTTGAGTCTTGCTTAGAGGCTATAGGTAATTCTTTGGGGGATTTTCTGATGGTTGATGAGGACTCTTCAAATCTTCTACATTCCACCTATGCCCGGATTCTAGTGGAGATGAAAGTCTCAAAGACACTTCCAGAAGAGGTCTCAATCAAAACCTCCAATGGAAGCTGGGTACAGCCTTTGGACTATGAAGGGGTACCATTCCGTTGTAGGAGATGCTTCCAAATTGGCCATATTGCTGCACACTGTGCAAAACCCAAATGGACTAAACCAACTACGTGGTGGCAGGATGTCTCACGTAGGCATTATGCAGTTGAAAAGAAGGGTGGCAGTTTGGATCAACGGGCTAAGGATACTTCTGAGGCGGTGGGAAAATCTGATTTGCCTCAGACAAATAGGGGTTCATATTTGTTGGGGGAGACAGGTTTAGCTGAGGTGCCCAGTATAAAAGTTGTTGATGAAGGAAAAGATATTGAAGGAAAAGCAGCGGAAACTCATCATGGAGCTAAAACTCCGAAATGTCGGGAGAAATCAGGCCTGGCGAAGACGAAAGAAAAAGGGGTTAGCAGCGGAGGGGTGGAAAGGGTGTTGGAGCAACCATTGGAGGAAGAATCATGGCTGCAATATGAAGCATTGGAGGATTGGCAGAAGGAGGAGGCAGAAATGGTGAAAGATGGGCTTGCAATGAAGAGAAGGGATTGGCAAAAGGAGGCTGCAAAGATGGAGGATGGATGGCAAGTCGTCAAGGGGAGGAAAGCCAAGAATTTTAAAAGAAAAAGTTTTTCTATGATCCTCCGGTCTCAGACCAAGAGAAGGCCTAGTTGAGGATCAAAGTTGAAGACTTGTCATAAGAATCTTTTTCAGAGCTTTACGGTTGTATTTGTAACTCTGTGGTGTCTGTTGTTTTAGTTTGGATTCCTGAGATTGTTTCTCTTTTTGGTGAGAACCAGAAGATTTTGCTGTAACCTCTTTTTAAACTAAATAAAATAAACACTTGTTACTGATCAAAGAAAATTTTTTTAAAAAAAATATTACTATTTTTTATTTTTTAAATTCGTAACTTATTTATTTTTTAAGTTTTATTTTAGATTTTGAGTTTTTTAAGATAGAGAATTTATGTTTTTTTTTAAGTGACCAAGTCATTGAGTTGAACTCAAATTTGGGTCTACCAAGTTTTTACCTAGTCCAAGTTTTTAAACTATGGTGTAATGTGCACCCCTGATTTTTTTTTGTAATGATTTGGTTGCAGGTTTGTTTTCCAATGAAAGGGTTTTGTTGATGTTTACTTTTAGATTGCATTCAAAACTTTTAAAACAACCATTTACTGTGAAACTAAGCAACAAAACATATAAAAAATAGTGTTGATCATAACAGGTTCATATTTCAGACTTCATAGAACATGTGCAACATTTTATAATCAGATTTAAACATATTGCAGACCTGGTATAGTCTTCAAACACAAAGTAGAATGCTCAGATCTGATCCCATGTCCAACCCTCAAGCACATGGGGCTAGGGCACTCGGTTTGTCCAATCTTCAAGCCTTCAAACACCCTAAATTTTGCTCCAGCACTGTCGAACTCTTCACCAGCAAATTCCAACACCCAAGAGTGATGAAAAGAAGTCAACTAAATGCAATTTCAGACCCAATACAAACCCAACATGCCTGAGATGAATGATACGGACTCCTGGGAGGGCGACCAGCCCCTTTAAAAAACACAGTTACACTGAATATGCTGAATGAGCAGTCTATTTGGGGCGCCCAGCAATATGGAACACTCAGAAATAATGCCCAGAATAGTAGCAATCTGCCCTTAGAGATATGGGCATGAAATGGATGACCTGTACCTCTTAAAAAGAACACACAAGACTCAGGAAATTCACTCCAGCACTTCGAAAAATTGCTTAAAAGTTCTTCAAACTCACTCCACACCAAAAATGCACACCACACCGAACCCAAGAAACTCATATAAAAAAACTGAGAATAACTTCATTTCATCAAGACCAAAACACACAACCAGCAAGCCAAAATTCTGAAAAGTCTTCAATCTGAGCACCAACAAGCTAGGGTGGGTCTTGCAGCACCGAAACTAGCTACCTAATGACGGGGGGATGTTAGGGGATGCCCCCTAACCATTCCCCTATCCCAAAATTTTCGGAAATGCCCCGAAATGTGTCCCCATTTGGAAATGGCTGCAAACTTGAAGGGGACGCCTGGCCGTCCCCAAGACGATTGAGGGACATCTAAGGCGTCCAAAGGCAGACAACTTCTGAAAATTAAAAAACATTAAATTTTTTTAATTTTTATTTGCTTGTAAAGGGGCATTGAGATCCCACAAACCCTCACATGCCCCATATACACCTTAAAATCATACTCTTTGCCAGAACAAAAAACATTTCACTACTTTGCTGTGCCTAGCCACCGCTAGTTTGCTGGTTCAACTGTTCAAGTTGGGTGTTGAAGGGACAAGGAATGGGGTTTGAGAGGTGAGATTGGACACCTCTCATTGCATTTTGTCACATTTGGCAAAAGCTTTAAGCCTGAATCAAAATAACAGCTACAAATTTGAAGCCACAACAGTGTCAACTATCAAGGTATGCCAATTTTTTTAGTTTTTTAATTTTTAAGCTTGTTAGAAAGTTTGTAAGTTGTAACTAGTTTTTATTTTAAGTTCTTAAAAAATGTTTTGGTTTCAGACTTTCAATTTGCTATCACAAAAAAACACCACAAAATGAGTTACCAACAGCAATGCAAGTGATGACAATATGATGAGGCAGTGAAGAAAATAAAGTTCAAGTAAATAGAATATCAACTAAGCCACAAGATTCGCCGAATTTCAAGCATGAAATTCAAATTTTGGTGAACTTCAAACTTTTCTATTAAATTCATTAAAATTCGCCATGTCATTTATACGGAAAAAATCTGATATGGTTTTTTATTCAAATATATTTGATACGGGCTTCTTTTTCCGATCGTGTTGCTCCATGAGATAGGATTCCCAATTGATCGTGTGGTTCCCCAACTCCATCATTGGCAGCATTTGCAGTTTGCAGGAACATCTCTTGATCATCAAACCAGTTCCTCAGAGAAATTGGTGATTTTCTTGATGACATTCTCTCAAAGTGCTTCAACCTACGGACCTCGCTACCTCTGTCGCAAAGCCCCCATTATTTTCCCTCCCCTTGCAGCTTGTGAGTGTCCAAAGCGGCATTCATTGTGGCCTTCAGAGCTTGCAAACCAAGAGAGACCTTGCATCTCTCATAGGAGCTTCCATGTGACCAAGTCAACTCCTCCAAGGGCGCCTAGCTCCATGCCATACCCACAACAGCAACCTCCATAAATCAGCCTAAAAGTCAAGATTATCACGACCTTCACACAATTGTGCTACCTCCATATTCGAGGCTCAATCTTACATAGGCACAACAAATATTATTCATAGCACCTAATTTTATTTATTATAATGTATTTAAATTTTACATGCTCCACTCGGGCAATAGGTAATGACCGATTTTTTTTTAATTTTTTAGGTTTTTTTTTTAAATTCATGTCTTTATAAAATGTAACGAGCCATTTATATTTATATTTCTAGTAAAAGATATTTTTTAATATTAAGAATTATTTTATTAAATTAAATTTTTATTAAAAATTTAAGATTGAATATATTTATATTTAATATTATTTTCTTTTATTGTTTTATTGAATTCTATTTTTTTAATGTGAACATTTAATAAATTAAAATTTAATATTTTAAAATATTTAATTTATATTTTATATTATTATTATTTAATGTATATAATTTAACAAATATAAATATGTAAATTACATTTACTATATTATTCTTTTATTTTAAGTAATTTTAACTTACTATATATAAGGCGAATTTAATCCGAATTTTTTACTTTTCGAATTTTTTCCTTGCCGAACTTCATCCGAATTTCAATGTTGCCGAACTCGAATTCAAATTCGAACCTTGTGACTTAGAATATCAATAGACCCTTCTTCTCAATCTGAAAATCCAAACTCAGCTTTTATTGGAACTCCACAAGACAGCTCTGCATGTCCTTCACCTTCTCTTCAAAAATTTGCAAAAGGCCCTTTCAACCCCAAAAAACCATTGCTTCAATTTGCCACCAATTTATCAATATGGGTAAAAATGCAAGGGGCAGCAAGCATCAGCTATGTCATATTTCCAAAACTGATTACCATGGGAGCTATACTAGGGTTAGAACCAATCTATTGGGTGAGAGTGGACATGGGGTTACAGTTTGTGAAAGTATAACATTGGAACAGCAAGTTGAAATGGCAAAGTTTGTTGGAGTGAGTGAGGACAAAATCATTGGCACTACTCACAATAAGAAATGGTCATCTATTGATTTGCATGTCTATTCCAATGAATCAATTAGAGAGAGTTGTGATAGAGGGAAGAGGAAGGCCACTTTTGCTACAGGTGAGAAAAATATGGTGATAGGGCTAATGAATATGCAAAGATGTGAGCAAGCCGATGATTCAGTGGCCAAATTTTATTTATGCCCATGCTATTGCATTTCATTTGGCAAGGTCATCTTATTTCAAAGCTATGTTGAGAGATGCAATGGCGGTTGGACCCTCTTATGCTTCCCCTGGAGAACACAGATTGCGTACCTCCCTCCTTGACAAACAATATTCAAAGGTGAACATGTTGATGGAGGAGATGTGACAAACATGGATTAGTATTGGTTGTTCCATTGTCATGGATGGGTGGATTGATATTCGACATCGGCCACTCATTAATATTATTGTTACATGCCCTATTGGTTCATACTTTCTTAGAGCTATTGATTGTTCTAGGAAACATAAGGATGCTAATTACCAATTTTCTATTTTGAAGGAGGCCATAGAGGAGGTTGGGTCTCCTAATGTTGTACAAGTTGTGACAGATTTAGCTCGTGTTTGTGAGTTGGTTTAATGGTTGAGATTGCTTACAAACATATTTTTTGGACTCCATGTTGTGTACATGCTTTGAACAATGCTTTGAAAGACATTGGTAAAATAGATTGGGTGAAGGTAGCAGTGGCCAAAGCTAGAGACATACAAATGTTTGTATGTAACCATCACACTTCACTTGCACTATTTTGGTCTTATTCGAAGAAAGATTTCCTCAAACCAATTGAGACTAGATATGCTAGCTATTTTATTTTGCTGGAGAGGATGTTGGAGGTGAAGGATGCTCTACAATCCATGGCAATTTGTGGAGAGGGGAAAAGGTGGGCTCAATCAAAGACATAAGAAGGGAAGGTCATGAGAGAAAGAGTGCTTAATGACACTTGGTGGTCCAATATCAGGTAAGAAAAATTGTTTGAGTTTGTACTTTGTTTTACTTTTTACTATTTAATTTTAAAATTTTAATTTTCATTATTAATACTGTTAATGTCATAATTTTTAGTTTTAAAAATTTTAAATGTTGCTTGCAAATATATTTGCTCTAGCATATCACCTCTTGTGGGGGTATTCAAGTATGCAGATACAAACTCTCCTAGCCTTGGAGAGATTTATGAGACTTTTGATAGCATGCTTGATCAAATGAAGCAAGCAATTTGTGACAAGGATCCTGCATTGCAATTCTATGAGGAGCATATTAGGCCAATTGTCACAAAGAGATGGAACACAATGAACACCCCTCTTCATATGGCTGCCTATGCTCTTAATCTGAAGTAGTATGTACCTAGACATGGCCAAATGCTTCCTTCTAAGGATGATGAGGTGATGGAATTGCTTATGGCAGCCCTTCGTAAAATGTATAGCACCGAGGAGGCAACCATACTTTGAGAGCAATGGCTTCAATTTTCGGATCTTCAGGGTCCTACATTCAGCAAACTAGAGGCTAGGATGGATAGGGCCACTATTGCACAAAAAAACCCAAGTGGATCGTGGAAATTTCATGGGAAGCACACACTGGAGTTGAAACTACTTGCTATTCGTTTACTCTCACAAATTGCTAGTTCCTCTACTGCAGAGAGGAACTGATCCACCTATGGCTTCATCCACTCCATTAAGAGAAACAGCCTTACCTCAAAATAAGCAGAAAAACTAGTTACAATTCATAGTGCCTTGAGACTTCAGGATTGGCAGACTACTGAATATCAATAGACTCCAACAGCATGTTGGGATGTTAATCCTGAAGATGTTAGGCAGATTGACAAGGAGGAGGTGCAACCAAGAATGGTCAGGCTTCCATTGGATGATCCACTTCAAGCAAAGAGTGACAGTGACACAAATGGTTCTTTGGATGTTGATAGCCCGAATGAGGCATAGTCTCATAGATTGTTGTATTTTGAAGTTTTAGACTTTGAGTTACTTTAACTTTAAATTTAAAATTTGAACAAAATTCTTTAATACTGCTGTCATGAATCTCATAATTAATTTTATTGCTGTTTATACTGCTGTTATGCTACTTTATTGAAGTAACAGTGTATATATATATATATATTCATATCACTGTCCCCCATCGTCCCCCAAAAAATGGCCCTCGGAATGCCATCCCCGAAACACGTGTTATACTACTGCTGTTATGATTTATTTACATATTGATTGTTGTTATCAGTTATTGACATATCTCTTGCTCTCTATATATATAAATTTATAATATATTTTGAAAAATTCTTATATATATGCTGTCCCCCTGCCGTCCCCAAAAAATAGCCCTCCGACTGCCGTCCTTGAAACGCGTCCTCTGCCATCCCCACGCCCATCCCCGAAACGACGTGGAACACAGGTTAGAGAGTGTATGTTGTTGGTTGTCCAAAGACACTTAGTAAAGCCTGAAATATGTCATAAATGAATATGGAAAACAATGATTGGATGGCTTGCAAAACAAGGAATGACAAGGATTTGACTCAAAAAATGACTCGATATGAAAAAAAAATTGTATGTGTACAAGAAGTCAATGACAAATTAATTAAATGGAATAAACAGTGGATGATGAGTAGCAATAAGGCCGTGAACCAGCTTCAGCAACACTTCAATGCTGAGAAGGTAGTCCACGATCAGATCAGAGACTCTCTGCATTCAAAGAAAGTCAAACAGAAGCCTACTTGTGAGGTAGCAAAGCACTTTGGAAACAGACTTATGAGAGCCAAGGAGATCAGGAAGTTTTGCAGAACTCTGTTTGCAGCTGATTCCACACTAAGTTGCTTCTGCAGCTGCAAACCATTGCTTCAGTCATTAGAGATCACTTTCACTTCGGCTGCCCCCATGGTTACTCATAGGCCACACACCTCCCATCCAGTATTTGAGTGTCCACGCCCACTAGTCTAGAGAGGAAGGTAGATGTAGGCATAAGTTTTAATATGTGGAAAAAAAACATAGTTTGAAATGTATTTCCTTGGCAAATTGAATTACTGAATTAAATTGGCATATTATGTTTCTGCCCAAGTATATGTGTGTATCAAGAAAGGGGAATCAAGAGCAAACATTACTGCTAGAAGAACATGAATGCAGAAACATGAAAGGGCATATCAACAATTTTGACCCATTATGGGTCACAAATATAGGTCTTATACCAGGGGAGCAAGAATTACAGGAAAAATCTTAGAAAACCAGATTCAACATACAAATCATTTTCTGCATTAAGCTCAAATCCTCACATGCAAAACCTGTGCCAATTTCCAGAGTTCCAATTGTATCTCCAGTTCAGTTGTTTACTTATATACCCTAAGTTCATGCAACATACATATTTAGTAACTAGCCTTAACCTTTGTCATTCCCTAAGTCCAATTTTTGGAGTTTCAAGGAGTTAAGTTTGAAGCTACATGTTACACAAATGCACGGTTCTTAAGATTTGCCTTTCACTATACGTTAGCTCCTTACCCTCTAAATTTTTATTACCAGGAAAGTTGAAGCTATTAAATGGACCCTCAATGGGGTTCAGAAGTTTGGAAATAGTAATGCAAAATCCATCACTTACAACATAGGAAGGGTGAAAGATAACCTACCTTTCTATACAGGGGCTGTTTACTTTCCTCTGTTAATGATTGTCTTTGTTCTACAAGTTCTTTGATCTCCTCTTCCAAATCTCTAGACTGTTTTCCAAAGCTCAGTTCCATCTGTGCAAGTTTCTTCTTAATTTCTTTATCTATAGAATGAATCTTTTCACTGAAAATTTCCTCTTTATTTTCCTCATCAGAGAGATCTTCATCCTCCTTATCAGTAGCAGCTTTTTCATCAATCTGTTCACTATCTTTATCCTCTTCCCCCTGTTCCACATCGTCTGTGGGACCCATATCCTCTTGTTTGATAACTCCCCAGTTAGCAGGGTTTTCGGGATCAAATTTCTCTTTCCATTCCAGTTGCTTAAGAGCTCGCTGAGTTTTCATCAGAAGCATGAATCGTTCTTTTCCAGTGGCTTTCTTAAGCCGTTGCATTAACCACCCAACAACCTTATATTCATATGATACCACAAAGTTCTTTGCTTCAAACTGGTCTATCTCATCCATCCATTTATATACTTCATCCAAAGTACCTGCCAATAGATTCATAAGAATAAGAAGTCCTGGAAAGAAAACCTGTGCAAGATATACAATAAAATTCCTCTATGCTATCTCAAATGCAGCAAACGTCTTTTGGAAATGAGGTATTTTAGATTTTAGAACTCTAATAAATCAAAAAGAATACAATTGTCAAGCATCAAATACACATAAGATTCTAAAAAAAAGATCCTATAATATTAAATTATAAAACAAAACAAATCACATCAAACTCCACAATTTGTAATTCCAAAACAAGAAGGAATCCTCCAACGAGACTTTACATTCGAGTCTTCCAAAGGATTTTAAAACCACAGCAATGATCCCAAAGGAATAACATTTAAAATTTCTATGCAACCGATCATTTGCAAGTATTTCCAAAGAAAAGGAAATATCATCAGAATCCACGCCATTGAAACCAAAGCATATATTTGTCAAGAAGAAGTGTAATAGAACACCCTGTCAAATTTTCAAGAAATACTGGTACCTATTACAAGTAAATATACATCCAAATTTTGTCAATATAAATAATTCAACAAATAATGATAAGGAAGCAATAAATTTGCATTCATATACTAGTAATAGTTTGTGATCTTGACCCCTCTTCAAGGAATAAGAGGGAGTTCGATTGGTGTGGACCAAGGCAGGAGAAATAAGGATAATCGAGGAGAAGAAAAGGAGAAATAGAGTCCTCTTTCAGAGGTCTCAGTGATCAAGAGGAAATTTGAGTTTGGCTAGAGGAGGTTTTGTTATTAGAGACTCTACTGGTAAATTTCTTTATATGGGATCATTGTTCTTTGGGTTTAAATCTAATAATGAAGCAGAACAGGAAGCTTGGTGGCAGCTATTTCCCAAAATATTAGGAATCTGGTAACTGAGGGAAATACTTTGGTAGTGATTAATTTAGTTATAAAGGGTCTATTCCTAATTGGAAGCTTAATCAGTTTGCTGAAGAAGTGTCAGGATTAAAAGGGAAATTCGCTGAATGCTGTTTTCAACATTGCACATACCACTTGAATGCAGTAACGGATTACTTGGCTAACTCGGGTATTGATAAGAGCCTATAACTGTAGTATACAGCCATCTGTCCAATTCTTGGAATGATTTAGATTAGCACCTTAGCTATGAGCCACCATGATTCTTATGTTGATCCTCTCGGAATGTTTTTAGCTGTTAGGATAATATAGTTTAAACTTATTTTTTGTCCTTATATTGTAATGCCTTGGTTAAGAGTATGGGGTGGTGACATTGGCTTGTTATTGGTATTTACTTTATGAATCTGTCAATAAGATTGTAGTGCTCCAAAATAAACTATCCTAGGGGCTGTGGTGGATTGGTAAATTTCTCAACTCTTCAGGATTGAGGAGGTATACAGTGAAGCATGGGAAATTATGTTATTAAGTGACTTCATGTGGCAAGTTGTTATGTCTTGTGGGGCTGGCATAATGTGTTACAAGTTGAGTATTTTGTGGAGCCTATCACAAGCACACTAGTTCTGGGTTTGTATAGGTGGTGGCATTGCGATATTGCTAGCTGGTATGGCAAGTAAGAAGAGTTCAAGCAAGAGGAAGAATAAAATGCCTCTTATGTCTGTGTTGGAGACAAGAATTATACATATTTTTGCTTGTGATTCAAGTTGCCTTAGGGTTTGTTAAAAGGGTGCAGGAGGAGATAAGTTTGATGGAAGGAAATCAACCAAAGGAAGCATTAACAGGGGATTTCATTAACAATTTAGCATTGTTTGTTCTCCGTGCAGAGCGTAGGCTATGTTTGCTTATCCTATTTATCCCGTCACGGTCTGGTAATATGGTTGCCACATTGCCTGAAGAAGGACCTGGATATGCAAAAAATAAGGCAGTTAGTTGTATGAATCTGCTCTTATTTTCTGCTATAAATAGATTGATATTACACTCTGTTCGGTTCCTTATATCCTCCCACTTTAGTTTCTATTTATATACTTCAAGAGGGTACGATTAGCCCTCTCAAAGGAGGTGGCCACATAGAGAAGGACGTCCTTTACAAAGGGAGGTGTCTCTTCATTCAATCTCACAAACTTGATTAGTTTAGACGACTTGTTAGTTTGGAGCGCTACCATCATGAGTCGCTAATCATCATGGGTCAGCTGTAATAACTATGAAGGAGGTCGGCCACTTTAAGCACTGCCATATATTTCATTATGTTTGCTTCATTAAGTATTTAAGCGCTACCATTAAAGTGGGATGATTTATTAAATAATATTGTTGTTTATTTACTTCGGACTCATTCAATGTGCTTCATTAATAGTCATAATTGTTTCTTTTCATACATCCTTAAATCATTGCTGTATCGTTGACTTAGTCGCTGCTGCAAGGTATATTCCTCAGTGGGGACATTAATAAAATAGGACATCACAAAAAAGAGGAAAAGATTATTTCCTATCATGAGCCAATAGAACAAGTGGCAAAAAAGGGTGAAGAATCAAAGAAGGTTCCACACATAGCAAAGAGTGTAATATAAAGACATCTACATCATTGTGAGAGGCAACAATCATGGAGGCATGATACTACATGGAATAAACAAGCCAATCACCATGGACCTACATGGAATCAAAGGAGCAATTACAACAACTAGTGGTATCATAGAAGCAATGGCTATTCATGGAAGAAAATAAGGATGTACTACGATGAAGAATGGAATTAGATGGGTGCAGCGAAGTGTGGATCAAGGATCAGATCTACGTACCATCAAGATAAAACCACTACAAAGATCACCTATGAATGGTTGGATGATAGGACACCACATTATATTTGTAATGCCTTGCAATGGTCTTACTATTTGGCTTCTTCCCATGTTTCGAGGATGAAACATGTCAAGGGAGCATGGCATGCTATGTACCTAGGGATATGATATTATAATATATATAAGTGGATGGAAATGTGAACATGTGGCACACATCCCTTAAGTTAGTTATATTGGATCATGAATTATAGCAATTATTAAAAGGCCTAAATGGGTTTACTAGTTTACCCTCCATTATGTTATTAGGAGGTCTATATAAAGAAGGTGACTATCATTGTAAGGATATGTAAAGAATATGTTATGTGTTTTGGGATCTCTTGGAGATATAGTGTGAGTGGCTTCTTCCATAAGGAGTATTGTATAGTATTGCCCTACAAGGGTTTATTCTATTTTTGCATATATTGGTTATTATGACATCTTGGCCCATGAACATCTCTTGTGTTGTGTGTGATCTATCTTCTACAATGTCTTGTTTTCATTATTATATGTGTGGAGATCATCAAAGAAGCTATAGAGACTCAAAAAGGGAAGAGATCATTTGCAGAGATTATTCTAAATCATTCATTGTTGCATGATGAAACCACTGCAAGACATAGTTGGAAAAAATGAAACCATCACATTGAGTTGATCTCAAAAATGCAACTGCCACATCAATTTCAAAATTGTCACTTAAGATAATGGTAATTATGCAACTGCTACTTGCTTGAACAAGAAAATCCAGTAACATCCATGGAACTCTAAATTTTCAAAACTCTTCCACACTATTTCACATCCAAGGTGTTCAAATCACCTTAGACATGCCTTCCACCCCACTATCAACCCTCCATATTGGCTAAAACTCAATGGAAATTGATCATTACAAAGTGTCTTAACAGGTTACATTTTGATCTTCTTTGAGAACAGTGACTTGGTGTATTTTACTAACACTTCATGATCTAATTTAGAAATTTAGAATACAACTCCCCAACTTCAACTTTTGGTCCCCAAAGCTTAAAAACCCATAAGTTGAGGGAATTTCTTCCCCATTTCCTCCTTGGGATACCACTTAACTTTGCATGACAACTATACTTTCAACCCAATTTGCCAACTTTCCTACACCCATATTCTCAACATTCTCTCCTTCTAGAAAACCACATCTTTGTCCAACTCCTCTTGAATGGTAGGAGAAATATCGTCAATATAAGTTTAACAGAAAAAAAAAATCATCCAACATAAAAGACTTAAAAAGACATAAGTTCTCAATACTCACAATAGAGTAAGTCTTCATGTAAGGAGGCAAATCTAATCTATAAGCATCCTTGCCCGCTTACTTTAGAATTTCAAATGGACTCTACCGAAGTGGCTTGAGCTCCTTAGCTTTACCATGAAGTCTTTCATTGGTCAAGTATAACCATACCTTCTCCCTAAGATGGAACTTAGGCTCAACTTGAAGTCGATTGTGATTTGCTTTCTAATTGGCTTGAGAGTAACTTAGCCTTTTTTGCACTTGGAGGTGCATTTGAAATATCTTCTCTTTGAATTTTTTGGCTTTGTGAACTTTTGATTCCACATTTTCTGGCTTTTGTTGTGGCTGTCCCATCATAACATCAAAAGGACTTGGTGGTAAGTAATCAAAACATGCTTCAAAAGGAGATTTATTAGTAAAAGAATAAGTTGCCTTGTTATAAGAATGTAAGATATATGGCAAATTCTCATCCCAAGTCTTAGGGTGGCTCCTATTATACCCCCTCAAGAGCAATACCAACATCCTATTGACAATTTTAATTTGCACATCTGTTTATGGATAGAAAGCAGATCACCTTTTCAATCTACCATCCATTTTTTCTTGCATTGTGGAGCAAAAAGTTAATAAAAACTTGGGGATCTGTCTGAAACAATGGAACTTGGTAAATCATATAAATCCACCAAGAACTAAAAACTAACTCAGCTGCATCATTTCCTTCAAGAATTTCCTTGCAAAAAATGAGAATGCACATTTTTTTAATCCAACCTACAACAAATAAATGGTTGTGCCTTTTCTTTAACATGGACAATCCTACTTCGAGATTTAGAGAAATAATTTGCCATGGCCTAGAAGGAGCTAGTAGTGGCATATACAAACCCAACTTTCTATTGCTAGGCTTACTTGTGCTACATAACACAAATCCCCTTTTGAATTTTGCAACATTGACTTGCATGTTTGGTTAATACACATAACTTTGCAAATTTGCTACCTCCTTGATGACACCAAAAATGACTTGCAACTTTTGAAATATGGACTTTTTTCATTAGCTAAATCCTTCAATAGGCACTAAAGGCTTACCCAACTTGTCGAGCATTCCACTGGAGATAACAGTTCTGTTTGGGCTCAAATCCTACAAGTTTTGGCTTCTTGGCTTGCTGAAATGCTTACCCAAAATCTGCATCATGCTCATATTCTTCCACATATGCCTCTAGCACAAAAGCTCAAGACCTATAACTAAAAATCAAAGAAATTATAGGTAACATAGCATCCAACTTGCAACTTGTTAGTCAACTCTCTTTTGTAATTAATAACCAAATAGAATTGTTGCAAGAAACCCATCCATTTATAATGATGTGCTTGCTGCAGTTTTGATTGGCATTGCAAGTATTAGAAAGCTGACAATCTATATCAATAATGGTTTCTATTCATATTAGATAATTCTTCTATTTTTTAACCACTTGAACAAGAGCATAGAACTCTTTATCTTATGTGGAGTATTTCAAAATTGATTCATAAAATACTTCTAAATGATACAATGTGGGCTTACGTCCTTGTAATAGAACAGTCACCATAACATAATCACTTGTGTCCATTTCCACCTCTAAAGGTTGCTACAAGTTAGGCAGGGTTAATATACATATTCTTCAATTCAATAAATGCATTTTGTTGTTTCTTACCCCAAGTAAAAGGCTTAGCACCTATTGTTATAGAATGTAAAGCTGCTGCTATGAGAGAGATTTGATGAACTTCCTCAAATACTGAAATAAACCTATAAAGCTCCTTTTCTCTGTTAAGCTTGGAAGGCTTGGGCCATTTCAAAATGACTTCCACTTTCGCTGAGTCAATTTTCACCTTTCAATCTCCAACCACATGACCCAAATAGATAAATGATTGTTGTCAAAACTCACATTTCTTTTAATCCAACTGTAGTTTGTTCTCCTTTAAAATTAAAAAACTTGTTTCAATCATAAGTCTTGTTGATAACCAATAGGCAATATATCATCCAAGCAAACAATGACACAAGAATCTATGAATTGTCTCAACACCTCATTCATTAATACATTGCACAACCCAAAAGGAAGTACAAGCCACTTCTATACATGTTGCCTTGTCTTGAATTTTTTTCCATGTCCTCTATTTTCACTTACTAATACCCAAATTTCAAATACAACTTGGTGAAATATTTAACATGCTCAAACTGATCCAAAAAGACCATCAATTCATGGAAGAGGGCACCTGTTCTTGACAATTATCTTAATCAAAGCCTGATAGTCATTACATTTCTCCATGCAACATCTATTGTAATCACAATCACAGTAAGAGAATCACATGGAGAAGTACTAGGGCGGATTACACCTTGATCAAACAAAGACTGCAATTGCTTCCTTACCTTATTACCTTCAACCACTGATTGCTAACAAAGACCAATGTTATGGAGAGGACAATAGTTAGAAGTACATTTTGCTCAATTACCCTTTTTGGAGGCATGCCCAAGGGCTCTATGAAAACTTCCCTAAATTCCTGCTACTACTCTTCCATTCATCCATGCTCTTTGTTAATAGACAAACTTTAAGAAATTTTGAATTCTACAACCTCATTGCTTATCTCTCAAAATAAGCAAAGCAAACTTCCCATTAGCATCAATCAATGTTTTAGCTTGAGTGGCACTTACCAAGAAATTTTGATTTCCCTTCATAGGCTTTGATGATGTACCTTTCTCCATCCTTGAACAACAAGTATTGTTAGCTCTTCTCATGAAGATAGCATCCCTAAAGTGCAAATACGGGCTACCAAAAACTACATCACACACATCAAAAGACACAACTTCATCAATAAAAAGTCCACGTATCCCAAACCTAACTTTCATTGGCTGGTTACCTGTGAGAACCCCTGGTTCTCCCTGATCTAAATTTGCAACTGCTGGTTTGATGTTTTGAAGTTTTCTTGAAAAGTTTACCAGAAATGCATAAAATTTACAGAACACAGAAATGCTGAAGGACAGTTATATTATTATATCAGAGATCATACATATTATGATATTACATTGGAAGCATTCATACCCGGCAACAATCTTCTGATCTTGAATGCAGATGAAACTCTCCTGTGATGAAGCACAAATAGAACTCTTGAATGAAGCTCTCACAGGCAATAATATCAGCTGGTATTGCACAGCCTCAGAATTGCATAAACATTGAAGAGTTTTCGTTCTCCAATGGCTGAAGATGACTGAAACCCTTGGTCTCCATGTCAAATCCCGAGAACACCAAAAATGACAAAGTCAATTAATCATCAAGAATGAATTTTATTTGCTTTTGATGCTCAATATATACTTCTCTCAATTAGGTCGATTTCCTCCATGAGATCATTTTAAATACATTTAAAATGTATTTAAATGTTTGATACCCCATTTAATTACTTTCTCAACTTGGGCGTACCATTTTAGCAAATATTATATCTCACTTTATTAATAATTTAAGTGGCTCACCTTTTTATAAAGTTAGAATATAACTTTATAATATTCCCTTTTAATATTTTATTAGTTAAATATACTTAACCACTTAAACATTAATATCTCACTCAATATTCGGTATTTTGACGTGCCGTCTGAAGCTGGGGTCAACACTGTATAACCCCCATGTGTCTAGGTGCCCTGACAAAAAATAGCATCACTGCCAGATTGACTTCCTCAAACTAAGCCAAACACTGATCTGCAAAGGCCCGGAACTGAACCCAATACTAAACTTGAAGAAATGGAGCGACAACAACCTCCATTAAATGCCACTGAGACCCTCTAGCCAAACATTTTAGCCTACAAGGGTCCAAGTAATAGGCTAACCCAACGAACTCTAATGCTCATGAAAATGGGGACATTACATTACCTCTATTTCCAATCTTCATTTTAACCAAGCTAGGGAAAAGGTTTAGGATGATTATGTGTTTCCAATCCAAGTTTATCTACTAACTTTTTTGAAATCAATGTGCTTGGGAGTAAAAATCAAAAAGAGCATCAACTTTCAGTCTTCTTGATCTGAATTTTAATTAGAAAATTTTAGTGAGTTCACTTTTATCCTGAGGCTCGTTGCTACTCAAACATACCTCTCTATGAATGGAGGAGTAGGATGATTATATGTTTCCAATCCAAGTTTATCTACTAACTTTTTTGAAATCAATGTGCTTGGGATCAAAAATCAAAAAGAGCATCAACTTTAAGTCTTCTTAATCTGAATTTTAATTAGAAAATTTTAGTGAGTTCACTTTTATCCTAAGGCTCGTTGCTACTCAAACATACCTCTCTATGAATGTAGGCACAAACAATCCTCTCATCCAGGAGCCACATCCAATTTATTTCCTTTCTACCATAGTCATAGCCTTCATTCCAATTTTTCTATTCTTGAATGGATGCAATTTCCAACAAGCCTTGTTTGTATGGCCATTAACATCACAATGACAATAATGTATATTAGAATCCCTCTTAAGAAGAGGAAGATGGACCCTTCTTGTCCATCCCAAGGTAATGGGCTTGAGCATAAGCCTCATCCGTGTCTATGGGCCTAGCAAAGAAAACAAGGCTCCTTAGGTGACTATGCAGCCCACCTGCACACTTCATTAGAATATCACAATCCAACACATCTTTGCCAATTTCGATCACCTTCATGCAAAGCTCATTTGTACAAGCCTGCATATTTTGGCCTTGTTTTTGGCTGAAATATTGTCAATCAATAGACTTTTCCTCCTCATAATAAATAGCACAAATTTGCCTCTTAATCAATGTTTAAAAATCACCTTATTTATAAATAGCTGCTAACTTTATCGCACCAAGGAATGAACATAGCTATAAAACCAAGTTAGAGCACAACTACATAAATTCAATGTTGCAAAAGAAATTTCAAATTTGTTGTTCTTCAATAATTGAAAAATATCATTAATTGAGCTAATCATGGATCAAATTTTCCAGCATTCACTTTACCCTCATAGAATTGAATCTCTAATTTGGCCTCCTCTATGAATGGGGGTTGAGCTTGCTTGGTATGGGGCTGCTCCTTGCAGTCTTGAGTCTCGAGCTTTTCATTTGCTTTTGGGATCTCAATACAAACTTCCAGCTTAACCATGAGAACCTCCATAATGAGCTCTCCTACATGGAGTGATAAGTGTTTGCAACATCCTCCTCCAGCCTGTTGAACCTCTCTTTATCATCTAGAGGCAGTCTTTCTTCTTCAAGAGCCATGCTTCTAATTTCTCTATTTAACCTTATTGCAGATAATTTTTGCTGTAAAAAAATCAAAACACTTTTTCCTCTAGCACTATATGCTTTGGTAATGGGAATAAATCTAAAAAACTATCAAACAACACTAATCCAAAATGTATCAAACAAAGTTAGCTGAGTCAGCTAGCACAGTCACAATTTAGTTCTCTTCAAGACTTGCCCGCTCAAAGACACTTCTAATAATCAAGTTTGCAAGAAAACATCTGAAACAGGGTTGCAAGACAATTTGACAAAGTGGAATGGAAACCTAAGTCCTCTGCCATCAGAAGGCTTATGTCAGCATGAAGAACAGTAATCAGTGACCATTTCATATCCTGCTAAAATAGCTTATACCAGTTCAGTTGGGGCTGAAACAGTTTCTATGTAGGCAAGATTCTCAAGACAGTTTCATCTGCAGCCAAAACCATCCTGTATCCAACAAAACTGTAAAATCCACAGAATCAAGAGGATTTAAATTTCAGAAGTTCCAGGTTCTGAAGGCTATTGGGATTCTCTTTGAAGCATTCTTGCACTCTCATTGTATACATAGACCCCTTGAGGACTTGTAAGATGAATGAACTTGTGTAGATTGCAATATGCTTAGGGAGTTGGCTGCAGGCTGAAGTGTAATTAAGCAAGTTGCAGAGTTGATTTGAAGTGTAATTGTTGTTGCAAAGTGTTGCTAGAGCCGTTTGGACAAGACACTTGTAAACATTTTGAGAAGATAGTGGTTTGACAAGGCTTATACCTCACTCTCATAGAAATTTTTGCCCACATTGGGTTTTATCCAGACTAAATTATCTATGTATGCTTTGTTTTTCTAATGTGTTCCTAGTCTAATTCTTGTTTATTGAATTGATTTTACATTTCAGCATTTAAAACAACTTAACTTAGGACACATAAATGTTGTTTTCGTAGGTACTCTGTACAAAAACATCTAGCATCTTTAAATCAGCAAGTTCTTAGATTTGTGTTGATGAATTAAATGATAGAATATCCATACTAGTTATGGTTCAGATTGGAATCAGAGCAGTTAGATTTTTGTGGCTGGTTTGCTTGTGTGATCAATTTTGCACTAAGTTGCCGAATCAGGTACGGGCATGAGTACGGGTACGTGGATACGGTACATGGGTACGGCAATTTGGGGGGGGGTTGGGTACGGAATCGGGTGCATCCATACGAAAATGTAATAATATATATATATATATATATATATATACTTAGAAACATATATTTAAATTTTAACATATATTGAATATTCTATAATCTATAATATTAATATTAATAATATATATTATTATTAATTTATTATACAATCTAAAATAAAATAATAATAATATTATTATGATAAATCTATAATATAACAATAAATAATATCTATTATTATTATTATTATTAGAATCTATAATATCATTATTTATACAAATTATACTCTATATACTATTAATCTATTAATAATATTAATAATAATATTATCTATTATTATAAAGTCTATTTTTGTATAATTTATAATATTAATATTAATATTAATAATAGTTATAATATATATTATTATTAATTTATTGTACAATCTAGAAAAATATATATAATAATTAATATAATTTAATATAAACAATAATATTATTTAATATACCAATAACTTAACCAATCAAAAAAAAAAACCAATAACTTAAGTTTTAATAAACAATATTAATAAAACTTAAAATCATATTAAATTTAATAAAATTCTTATGAATTAAAAAAGATAAAATTGTTAAAGTTGTGAAATATTTTATTTTGTTTCCCGCTTCATTCCTCCCTAGCGAACTTCGGGCAAACTAGAAAGGCGGATCTCAGCTCCACTAGGCTTGCTCACACGCTGTTTTTTCTCCCCTACGTTTCTATGTCGCCTGTGTAAGGTAGTGGTTTTTCTATGCCCTCGCATTTTTCTTGTCGCCTGTGTGTCATGTGAGCTCCTCCAGTCGTGCTTCTCTGTGCCCTCAAAGTCATGGGCTTGAGTTTACTATTTTTGCAGTCACGAGCAGTGAAGGCCAAAGCGAAATAAATCACGAAACACATGAAAAAGTCACACGGATGGAAAAAGGGTCAAAAAACGTCATTGAATCACCACATCATGGGGAAAAATGTCTGGAATCGCTTATGTGAAGTGTAACGACCCGATACTTCGGTAAAACAAAAAAAATTCCAATTTACATCAAAAGAGTAAATAAACGTGCTAACAAGCCATTGCAATATAATTTTTCTTTCCTTTATTGATACTATATGAACAAGATATCATAATAAAATTACAATAAAGATTCCATTTCATTACAATAACTTCACAAGTTCAAGTAACGAGAAAACGTACCTTAACTAACTTAGCTCCAATGAACTTTAGCACAAATAGTAATAAGACGGTCCAAGTTCCCTTCCTTTCAAATCTTGGTGTATCCGTCGCTTGCTGTGGAGGAGAAGCATCACTCAAGGGCTTTTCCGCCAACCACGGACTATTAATGTGGTCCCCCGCACATCTATCCTTCGATAGATGGCCCTCCCTTCGAACGAAGAGATTTGTAGAGTATCCAACTACGACAACCCAACTGAGCATAGTGTTGTGTCCTATTCACAACTAGAACCTTGCTATTTCACAATCTCATATTAGTACAAGGATCACGATGAACTGACAGTGTAGTCTCAAGCATCACACAATCTAAGTGGATGTCGTACCTTTCACTACTTTGGCCAAAGTATTCTCATTCAGTACTTCGAATGAAGGTCGTCTATCATATACACTACTCACGGCCGATTTGACTTAAGGCTATCTTACACTACGCATAGGTATCGTCCTTTACTTTTGGATAATCTTTTATCCCAGACTAACCTACAACATACTAATCTACTAAGTAATTACACAAGATAGGTATATCCTGTTTCAGATAACCTACCTTTAAACAATCTACTTCAAATAGTTACACAAGATAGGTATATCCTATTTCAAACAACCTACCTTCAAACAATCTACTTAGAAACGAAACAATCTACAAGTGTCTTGTAACATAACTCCTAATCCGGAAATCTTTATCCTAGGAGTGCTTAGCTTGTCTCAGTTAACCTAATAACTTAAGCTTAAGACCATACTTGGTTCTGCCTTCATTTCGGTCCTAATAGATATTAACTAATTTCTCATATTCTCCATATACGGAGATCATACAAAATAAGCAACATTCATACAAAAATGCATTTCAATTCATTCCTATTCTTCCTTTCACAATAATTCACTATACTTAAAATTCCCTTTTTAAGCAAAGTAAATTAAACAATTTCCCTTTCCCTTATAATTACGTTGCATTCAAGACACATCTTTCAGTCATTGCAAACTCATCAACACAAATAGAAAACATGATTCTTCTTTCACATAGTCAATAGCTATGCCTATCTTTCAATCAATGCATAATGAAAAACACAAAGAACTCTTTTACTTTGATTGTTCAAAAACAGAGAATAAAGAAGATTTTCCCCATGCCTGTTTTCCCAAGCTTTTCCTTCTAAAGGTGCTCTTTTGAATGTTTCCAGAATCCAACTGAAAATAGCTTCTTTGATGATGGCAATTCCCCCTAAATGAATTCCTCTAATTCTCCTTTCAAAAGTGATTTTTCTACTGAATTCCTATTCAGCTATAAATTCCTAAGTTCTTCTCTCTATACTCAGAATGATAAAAACACAGTGACTGGTAAGGCTGGTATGAGCTTACTGTATTTTCCAGAATCAACTGTACAGAAAATGCAACAACAGAATGTGATGAAAATGAGAGCTCAGAATGCTCCAGTGTATTCAAGTGTGTTTTCAATGAATGGTAGGGCGTCCTTTTATAAGCCCGAAATGAAACGGATTTCCACCATTTAAGGCATGCGAATGGACAACAAAGTGCTCAGACTTATTCAAATGCTACCTGGCAGATTTCTAAACTATGTATCATCATAAAAAAGAGTGATTCGACCCTCTTGGAGCCAGCACTTCCAGACTTTTTCAATCTCAAAGCTTGAAATTGCCACTTACAGGAAAAACGTCCCTCTTTGGCGCATATATTCAAAAAATTTGTTTGATGATTCATCACTGAAGAATCATTCAAGTTTGCATGTTATCCATATTGCCAATTTACTCGGTTTGATTGCCAAATACTCAGCTAAATGGAGTTCCAGCGACCTGGTCATGGCGTGAATTCTCCAGGCGTGCGCATCACTTCTCACGGCAACCTCTATTTTCCATTTTATTTCCTTTTCAAAAATTTCATATAGTTCACAATGAAATATTTAACTTTGACGTGACTTTATCAAAAAGGTTTGATTCAAAATGAAGACTAAATATTTCATCCTTTTGATTTAAATTGGTTTCCCATAGTGCACTATTCGACATCTCATAAATTGATTAATTCCAATGACTTTATAAAGTAAAGTCTTTCTTTAATTTTTGAAATCTATCAATTTCCAATACATTTCATATTATAAATTTAATTATATATTTTATTATATAAATATTATTATAGTTCCTTTAAATATATTAAACATATAAATATTTAAATACCCGAGTATTAAATATACATATATATTTTAATATAACTATAATAATATTATATATAATCTTTAATATATAATTTCATATATATAAATATATTTATATTTAACAAATATAAATATATATACATATACATATTTATCTGTCGAATATATATACTGCGAGCCAGTCAACATACTTTCAATATATATATATATATATATATATATATATCTATGTATATGTGAATATATAAATTCCAAGGCAAATATTAATATTTCCACATTATCAGACGTACGCTTATATACATATGTATACTGCAGTATAATCCTCTATGTACACGTATACGTATGTATACCATATCGACACATCTGTATGGCCAGTCCATTAGCCACTTACGCCTGTATCGATATGTTTATACTTACGGATACATATATATACTATACATGTGTCTATATGCTTACTTCTGACGTTCACATCCAAACATGATACCACTATGATGATCATAAACTCACAATCAAGCACAAGGATAAACTTCACACACAAAAGCAGTCAAGACCTCTACTTGCAAGACATACAAGCTATGGATGACTTACCTTATACTCATACAAAACTAACTTGGTTTACTCAGTCTAAGGTGAGTGTGTGTATGCTCAAATAGTTCACTTTACTGGTTACCCGACCAAGCTCCTCTCCCGAGTGATACTTCCCCTCCCCCTGGAGAATGAACCCTTTCCTGCAACCACTAGCACATACCTTTAGCAGCATCATATATACAAACATCTTCAGGTTAAAATAACATGATTCATTAACCTCCTATTCACATATATGCAGTATTCTGCCATGAATTACATCAATTGAGATAACATCAAATGAAACAACATCAGTGATATAACATACACATTGACAACAAGGTATAAGCATCTCCAGATTTCACATTACATTCATTTCTACACTTTATATCACTAGAAAATAGTAACCTCACAATTTGGGATGTAACATGGAGTCCGAATCGAACCCACAGGTGGAATATCGATTCCTGGGCAATTCGTACCCAAATCCGTTTCCGAAACAATTCGTTTCTGGAAACACTGCCTATAGAGGGACGATTCGGTAACACAAGTTTTGCAAATCTACGCCCATTGCTAATTAATACAAATGGGAAAGTAGAATTGATAACTTTGCAGCAAGAGATTCAAGGGAAAGGTTGAAAAAGAAAAGTAAGAAGAATAGCATGTTATGATGATGCTACACCTCAAGATGGAGAAAAGGGGTTCCTCAAATTGGAAGAAGATGTTGCAAGCATATCCTGCTACATGGGGAAACTTAAAAGCATCATGGAAGTTCTCATAGAAAGATTGAGGATGCCTTCACAGAATCCTAAGACAAACATAAAGCTGAGAAGAAAGCATCATTTCACCTATGAGAAAGTTCAGTCCCATAATGATCAAAGCCTTCCAACTACCACTATATTCAAAGCAGCAACAAAGATAGATATTTTGTCTTATGCAAGACAGGTAGATGCCAAGAAACTTGACCATTGGTTGGCACAACTTAACATATATTTCAATATGCATAGTATTAGTGAAGAACAACAGATTTACTTTAGTGGATTAAGATTAGCCAAGCATGCTCTTACTTGGTTTGAAAGCTCTGCTCTTCTTTGGCAATAAGAAAATTATGCCTTATTTGTTCTTGGGATGAATTTAGAATGCTAATCAAAAAACAATTTCACCCCATGTGTCATAAAGCAGAAAGGTCTATTCATTGGAAAAATTACAAGCAAGGGCAAGACCAAAGTTTACAAGAGCATACAAGTGGATTTCACAAAAGGGCTGTCCAAATGAATATGGATGTGCAAAAGAATGGCACCATGAATGATGAAAACATAGGCAGGTTTCATTGCCTCCAAAGGTCCATGGGGGTCATAGATGATGCATGTTCTCATGCTCACTATATAGGGATGGAAGAGCACATCAGCCTCTTCAAATAGACAAGATGAGCAAGGTGGACCAAAGGCCAAAGGTAAAGTAGAAGGTAAGCATAATGCTGCTGCTACTAAAAATTTTACTTAACATTGTGATCAACATGATGTTGATATTTATAGATCAAACATGTTGGAAATTGCCCTTGGAACTACACAAACCTAGGTGGAAAAAGAAGCAGCAAAAGAATTCCATGACCATGGTTTGAAAACTCAGATTTGGCAGACCCATTTTTGACCCGGACTCACCAACTTGGCAAAACTCGGCAACTTAAAAAATTACTTAAATCCTTAAAAAATAAATTTTCCGTGTTTTTCCCATGTATTTTCACTTCTTTTCCTACATCAAACTGTCATCCCATGTCCAGCGAGTCTATGTGGTAGATTCATAAGTACTAGCAGGGAGTTGCATTGCAGACACCAAAAATCGATTTTGCCAAGTGGCGAGTGTGGATGTAAGATACAA
Source organism: Sequoiadendron giganteum (assembly GCA_007115665.2). Taxonomy (NCBI): domain Eukaryota; kingdom Viridiplantae; phylum Streptophyta; class Pinopsida; order Cupressales; family Cupressaceae; genus Sequoiadendron; species Sequoiadendron giganteum. Next base: position 379,898,160 of record CM021109.1, on the reverse strand, counting down.
TTGCAGCAAAATACTCAGCAAATTTGAAATCGAAAACTATGACCATGACCTCCATAAAGGCTGAAGAAGTGGGGTGTAGTTCCAATGCAGACAAACTGATTGCTTGTAACTTCCTTCACCAAAAGGTATGTTCAACAAGCGATGAAGGGCAAGACAATGGCAAGCAGATAAACTCTTACATTTAAAATGCAAATCATGTTGACAAAAATACATGCACTTTTTGATTCTCATTCACAAACTATTTTGATTATGAGAAGTTAATAGAAAAAGCATGGTTTGGAAACATATTGACATTCCAAACCATATGAATTGGGTTGAGTAAAACAAGGAGTAAAAATGTCCATCACTAAACAATGCAAAGTTGAGTTTGGTATTAACCAGCTCATCAGGAAAATAAAATGTATTTTAAATACTAATTAAAGGAAAATTTAATCAAGAGCCCAAATTGGAAAAGCATAAAAAGAGGATGCCTACCCTCATTTGGCATCAAGTTTTAATTTGGCATTTCATTGTGAGCTTTTGCATTTGAGTTTTAGCATCCAAGGACAAAAACACTTGGCTATTTTCAGCGATCCTAGAGGACAAAAACCCTCTTGGCTCTTGATTTCCAGAGGGATCTATCAATTGGATTTGCAAGCAAATAATTATTGGTGATTTTTGGACATTTTCTACAGGGGCAGATTGCTGGTTTAGCACCATTGAATGATTTTTACATCATTTTTGGAGGTCACCTAGCTTGGAAAATTTCGGAAATTATTTGAAAAAAAAATTAGGGTGGGTGAATCATTTGGGAGGCATTGAAGGCTGTTTGTGAGGTACACCAGCCCAAGAGCAAGCCATACAACCATTCCTTGCAGCAGATCAGGCATTTCGAGGTCCGTACAAGATCAGCATTAGAGGTTTTTGGAGCAGTCAGCAATAAAATAATATTTTCAGATCTGTTTCAGCCCTGTAACAGCCATACAGCATCACATTTCCAGCTGTACCACTGCTGCAGCAGACTGTGCACCTCTTTATTGCTGTTTATCAGTCATTTCAGGCTCAGATCTGCACTTATCATCATTTACAGAGGTCTGATCAGCATTTTCAAGTGATTTGTAAATTGGTTTGGCATTGAAAAATCTGAATAATTCATGTATGATCAACACTGTACCTATTGATGGCATGTAAAATCAGATCTGGACTTAATGATAAGATGTTCTCAGCCTTGTAAATCAGTTCCAGCAGTTGCATATAAATAAATCAGACTTTGGATCATTTCTATGTTTATATAGGAATCTACATGTTTGTTGTGCTCTAAGGTTTGTATAAGAAGCATAATTGACTTTATTTGGTTCAGACTTACTGTGTGATGTGTCTACGGATTTGTTTCAGTATTTTCAGTTGATTGTGCGCAAGTTTACTTTGTTGTTCCAGTTTGTTTTCATTTTCAAAAATCAGAAAAACACAAAAAAATCAGAGAATTGTAAAAAATACTTGATTGGGGACAATACAATTTGGCAACCCATACATGTATCTCAAATATGCTTTTTTTGGAGATATGGGAACAAATATAGGTTGGTTAAAGATAGGTAAAACTTCATCGTCAACATATACAAAGAAAAAGCAAAGACCTCCTTGGTAAGTGCAGACCAAACACAAAGATAGATAAATAATAATGGTAAATTTGCTTCACTTCTTTTCAGGGATAAGCGAAGTGATGGAGTAGTTGAATGTAAGATTTCTTCTAGCCAGTCTACTAACAAAGATTAAAAGCAATAAAAATTGGACAAGGATGTTGTTTCACAAAAGAAAGGGAGGGTTTCAAGTCTTAGGAATTAGTGTTCACATGGGTGTTTAGGTTAGCATTATTAGTATGTGTAATAAAATAGAGTTGTGCGAGTTAATATTAAGTTGTTGAGAAAGAACTTAATATTATATTATAGTGAGTATGTAATTGTGTGTGAGCATAATAACATAACTGCGTTGTTAACACAACTCACAGAGATTTAGGAGTGAAAATAGGAGGGAGAGAATTAAGGTGGTTGAACAACCCACCTAGATATAATATGAGAGGTTGGTGGAACTGTTATAGGAGTTAGACAATTTATATTCCAACGTTATCTCTCTCTTTCCATCCTAGACTCTTCTGCTGTTCATAATCTTGTTTCTTTTTTTATTTGAGATTTCAAATTTGAATATGAAAACATGTGTGTGCTGTCAACAAAACAGATTTTAAAGTGATGCATACTGCACCCACTTTCGGCAGTATTGCTGATCTTTGGTCTCATTTTGCATGCACCTTTTTTAGCAAATAAATAATTGTAAGAAGCCCCGATATGGGTATTTTAAATATTCCTATAAATGCATTTTGTTTAAGTGGACAGTGGATAGAGAAAACAAATAAAAGTGGCAGCTTGCATGCATAATAAGCCACTTACAAGCAGCTTTTCTTTATTTAGCATTCTGTAGTGAAATTAGGGCTAACCTTTCTTTCCTTGGCCACTATAACTTCAAAGGAATCTGGAGCAAATTTTACACAAATAATACTATGCTTTGCTCCATTTCATTCAATTATACATTACATATATACATATATATATATATAGGATTTTCATATCCTATATTATAGGAAACTTCCTAAAAACTCTCCCTTAGTTGGGAAAAGAAATAATTACGGGTATAACCAAACTATAACAACTATTCACGAAAAGAAGCAAACTCTAAACAAACTAACAAACTATTACTAAGACACCTAATATGTAATATTCCTAACCCCCCCCATATTACATCATTTTCCAAATGGGGATAGGTGCAATAACAATACTTGATGACCACGTTTAGTAGTTCATCAAGCAATAGTGGAACTGGTCTCACTAGGCTCCTTCAATAGGATTGACCATACTAGACTTTTATCCAAGGACAGGGACAAACACATCTATCCATGGAACCAAGGATAGAAACTAACACATCTATCCAAGATCTTACAACAAGTTTTGGATAGGTACAAACACATCTATCCAACATCAAAGTTATGAAAAGGGACACACACATTTGCTTACAACAAACCAATCACTCAGCAAACAATTGTGATTAGGAACACACACATCCCATCACAAACAACCAACAATCGTAATTGGGGACAAACACATCCGATCACAAATACAAATTTGAAGATTAAGTCCTCATTGTCGAGTATGTAGCCATCATTATAGATCACTGCCACCTTGATTACAAACGATATGAGATGGTTACCACTGCCACCTAGAAACCGATCTTGGCTTTAGTCATTTTAGTACAAATAGTTTTGCCACTAATATAATTTTGCAACCTCAACACTAGTGACTGACAAGAGGTCGTTGAATGTCCTCCAACCTCTTGTGCCTCCATCCTCTAGTTGGTTTGCTACTTAGCAAATTTCGCTTTGAGGCTCATTTTTAGAATGCCCCCCCTGATGTAAACTTCTCTTCTAAAACCATGGGAGTGTCGGATACCACCAATCATGCACTCCAAATACACTTTTATATGGCCAATTGATTCTATAAAAGGAATAAATAATACTACCCTAATAGAAGAAGACTAACAAAATAATAGACTATGAAAAAATATAAAATTAACTAGGATAATGCTTCCTCTAACTTGGGGACCATGACTACCATAAAGGATTGCTTCAACTACTCAAACAAATCCCTTCAACATCCAATAAATGTTTAGCATAGAAAGTGTTGAGCACCATTTTAGCTACTTCCGCAACTTTAATTGCTTGTTGTGGCAAGTGAAGGTGAGGAAAAGTATACACTGCACCCTCTGATTCATTACAAGGAACACCTTCTAGCTTGTTCAATGCATCCACCAATGTCTTTGCCTACCTCACAAGAGCTGAAAGAATGCCATCCCTCTCTCTAAAAAACATTTCAAAAGACTCGTCTCCATTCTTTAAGGGATTCATTATAAGACTCGACAACATCTGGCCTGAAATGTTAGTGAAAAGATTCATTGTGGCAATTTATATAATTGATCCTTGACATCACTATCACGTCCAATAACCTCCATATAGCCACCTCTTTTTCCACATTCACCATAATACCCTTTGGATACTGACTGATAATCACATCCAGTAACCTCCATATAGCCACCTCTTTTTCCACATTCACCATAATACCCTTTGGATACCGACTGATAAGGTACAAGACAAATGTCCTTTTCGCTGTAGCCTATGATCCTTGCAACCTTTTTGAAAGAGTGGAATTCTTTGTTATCCACATAAACATTGTCTTGGTAAACCTCATCAACAAGAAGAACCAATCTTTCACTCTCGCAAAACCACACTATCTCATTATTAAAATATTAAATGTAATATTAATGGTCATCTTAGCTTTAGTTAGTTTTTAGTAACTTCCATTTACGCTTCTGTTTGTTTTAGCTTCTTTCTATTTTTAGTTTTAATTCGCTTTTGTTAACGATTGTTTCTTTTTAGAAACATAGTCTTGTAATTTTCTTTATAAGGAGCTTTCTCTCCTCTTGTAGTCACACAATTATGAATATCAATTATCTTTTCATGGTATCAGAGTGGGACGAGTGGGCTTTTCAATTTTTGACGAATTTTTAAAATTTCTGCCCATCTACCTGGAATTTATTTCCAAAAAAATAATTGATTTTTTAATGAAAAAATCTCGTAGATGTTTGATTTTCGAGGGTTTCCATAGATTTTCAAAGTTTTTTTCGTGGGCCTATTTGGAGGTCGCGCAAGTCTGTGAAGGCGCGTTAAACTGTGTTTGGCGGAGAAATCGAGGTGCGTTTTCTTTTGTGAGATTCGCAGGCTCTTGTTCGTGGCGACGAATTTTTGCAAGGGTAAATTGCGACCTTATTTTGCATTTTCTGGTGTTTCCGTTTGGCTTGTGACCTTTGCATTTTGTTTCATTTTTTGGTGATTGGTTCTTTGTTCGTGAGGTTCTACAGGCCCGCATATGTGTTTTCCGCCCTGCGCAACAAGTTTTTACAACCCACAAGGGCCATTTCTCCTCTATCACACAATCTCTGGCTACATTTTTTCGCGCGAAGTCTTTCTTTTTCCGACTTTCTCTATTGTGGGCACCACGGATTCTCTATTATTGTCGGGCCAGCGGATTCTGTTCGATGTGTTTTTCATGGTCGCGCCGAGGGTTTTCAGTAGCCGCGACTGGTTGTGTTTTCTAATTGACAGGGTTTGCAGATTTTCGCAGCCACTCTATTTTCTTGGTGTGGGTTTCCTCTGTTTGACTACTCTCAACAGCATCGTAGATCTGCAAATTGGGTGATCTATTCTTTTTGGCGGGTTTGTACTTTTTGAGATTTCATGGCAGCTTGAAGGGAAAAAAAAATTGAGCCAGTTTTGACAAATTTTCTGGGAAAAATAAAAATTTGATAAGAGTTTTCGAAATTTTGAAAACAAATTCTATAAAATTCTGCTGTCTTTCAGAAGTTTTTATTTTTTGGAGGATTTTTCTCTCTGAAAAAAAAAGATCTTACTTTCAGAGTTTTTGAGGGTTTTTCTAAGAAAATCTTACAGTTTCTGAGCCTCTTTTTTAGACGTTTTTTGAAAAATCGGGTGTTGTGCCAACTGATTGTCCAGTGTTTTGCCAGCTAATCACAGAGTTACCTCGTTTTTTGTGCTTTGGAAAACGCGAGAGATGGCAACTTTGTCCAATGTTATGTTGGAAAGTTCGCAAAGGTTCAATGGAAAGAATTACAACACGTGGAAGCAGAGGATGCTTACCATCCTTGAGTACCGATGTCTAGATGCGCTTGTTCTAGGTACAAAAGTTCGTCCCACTGTTGAGGGGAAGGATCAGGACAAGTATGATGGAGGTAATAGGGAGGCAGTCATGCTTCTCAAATTATCTATCGCCGATGAGATGTTACAAGAAATACCATCTAGTAAATTTGTTGCAGAGATCTAGAAGCATTTGAAAGATCTTCATGAGACCTCAGACAAGGGAAGGGCTTTCTTTCTGAAAAATATGCTTTTCTCTATTATGATTGATGACCAAGTGTCTTTGCAGGAGCACTTGATGAAAAAAAAAATATTCGCGATCAATTGGAGGCCATTGGTCGTCAGATGGAAGAGGAGGATATGGTGGTGATCACTTTGAAGAGTCTTCCACGTTCCTACGAGCACTTCATCGAAACGCTCAACACTACATTCACCAATGTTGACTTGAAGTTTGATGAACTATGCAACAAGCTTTTGCAGCAGGATAGGTGGAGGAAGCGGTTTGGGAGCAGCAGTGAGTCTCCTAGTGTTGAACAAGCTTTTACTGCCAAGAATGTTGGTAAAGCGAAGTCCACTCAGCAGAAAGGATGAGGCAATTCAGAGGAGAGCTCCAAGAAGAAGTCTATTACTTGCCATTACTGTGGGAAGTTGGTCATATACAGAGGTATTGCAAAAAGCGGTTGGCTGATGAGAAGTACAACCAGGAAGCGTCTCAGCAAAGTGCTCCAGTGGCAGAGCAAACTGAGTAGGAGTCTGCATACTATGCATTTTGATTACCAGCACAATATGGGTAGACTTAGTTTTTGTTTGTACGATGACCATTAAGGGAGGGTATTAAAAAATAAATGTAATATTAATGGTCATCTTAGCTTTAGTTAGTTTTTAGTAACTTCCGTTTACGCTTCTATTCGTTTTAGCTTCTTTCTATTTTTTGTTTTAGTTCGCTTCTATTAACGATTGTTTCCTTTTAGAAACATCGTCTTGTAATTTTCTTTATAAGGAGCTTTCTCTCCTCTTGTAATCACACAATTATGAATATCAATTATCTTTTCACTCTTGTTGGTTTTCCTTTGACAAAACTTGACCCATGGGTATTCTAGGATTTATAACAACAATAGCCCAAACATCAATTCCATTTAAGTGAGTTGCTTTCAGCTATTCTTTGACTATTAACTTCATTTAATTTCTAATATAATTAGAAACTATAATAATAATTTTAGTTAAGGGAAAGAGAATCAATAATATGGCTCATTGAAATGATTTTGAATGACACATATGGATAAGTGTTTACTTCAACTCCAACAAGACCTATAATCCCCACATCTTCTTCAGATTTCCAGAATTTACTATTTCAACTACCAGATAATCATTCAAGAATGGAGCTGACTTTCTTTTCACTTTTAAGAGACGGAACTAAGACATCTGCCAAGAATGAAGGCGGAAAGCCATATCTCAATATTCTTTCTGTAAAGAGGCAAACAGATGCATCCAAGAGCTGAAAACATCTCCAGAACAATCAGCCACATTTTCTTGTTATCCTTGAACTGTTGTGATTTCCTTCTATCAAGCAAGAGCAATCCTTATAAAGAAAACAATGATTTTAGAGGAATCTAGGCGTGATTACCAGCTGAAGCTCTCACAAAAATATCAAAAAAAAGGCATGATTTCTCCTTTAACCTTTGCAATAATTTTGGTGATTTGATACCATCAAAGGAATCTGGGGCAAATTTTACACAAATAATACTATGCTTTATTCCATTTCATTCAATAATACATTACATATATATAGGATTTTCATATCCTATATTATAGAAAACTTCCAGAAAACTCTCACTTACTTGAGAAAACAAATAATTATGGGTATAACCAAACTATAACAAATATTCACAACAAGAAGCAAACTCTAAACAAACTAACAAACCATAACTAAGAACCTAATGATGTAATATTCCTAACATAACCATGCAAACAATGACTCTTTCTTTGCCTATATATCTTTTGCCTCCTTAAGAATCTAATCCCTCTCCATTCATTTTGACATAAGAGGTGATCATTACTTTCTCATCTGGTGTGATGTCCGGGAGGAATCGGAGAGCAAAATTGGCAAATGCTTCTTTATTTTATGCGAACTGTTGAATTATAATAGGCTGTATATTTTAATATTGGACATGTTTCTTGTTCATATTCATATATGTGTCATGTTTCTTGTTTATATTCACATAAATGTCATGTTTGAAGTGATGGCTATAATTACCTTAATTTGCTCGGGCCTATAGTGCTAGTCCGAACTTGCAATTGACAGCTTACAGGCACCAGTAGCATAATCATTCTCGTCACTTTGTTTGATGATTAGTTTTGTGGTTTATTGTTTTCACTTTCCAATTAGTATTTCACTTTCCTTACAATTTACTTTGTGTGCTAAAGGGCTTATGCTTGATCTGATTGCAACTTAGTGGACAGTCTGAACTTTAAAACTACAAAAAACAAAACAACTTTGCCTTTCTCTTTTAGATTGAATTTCAATATTTTCCATCAAAACAAAATACGTAGTCTAGTTGCATTTGATCTGCCTTTAGTAGACAGCAAGGATATACTAATATAAATAAAATAAAAAATATTTACTTATATCTTTGACTCTTAGTATTAAAGTATAAAACTATGGCTTTGGCTGTTGATGGACCTCCCATTAGTTGTCATCATTATATTTACTTCCAATAACATTAAAGTAGAATTTTAATTCCATCGTGTTGCTATAATTTCAAGGGTGTGAGCAGATTGGGAAGGCTCAATTTACTCCCAGGCTTTGTCATGAGATCAAAATTAAAGGTTGGAAACAATATACAAAGCAAGGAGCTAAACAGGAAGTTTCACATGCCAAACAGGCGTGCTGGCTAGACCAGGATCTAAAAATTTACCGAAATTCAAAGGATATACATATTATCTAATACAAACTCCTTTTTATTTACACTATTTGTTTTATTTAAGTTTGTACATTGATTTTTTAACAATCACTTATTCCATAGAATAGTTTGCAGTTTGCACATTGCATCACTATCTTTGGAAGGCAAGAAATTCACATATAAGACATGCCAACTTGAAGGCGGTCATTGGGTCTTTCTGCCCGGGTGTATTTTGCATATTCGAAAGTATCAGGCATGAACTTTTGGCTTCTACAATTCTGATTCTTACAGGCAAGGAGTTCTTTCTTGTGCAAGCACTATAGATGATATATCTATTCCTGCCTAGCCAACTAATAAAACTATCCTGAGTGATGTGACGGACTAGGCTAATTAACGCCTTCCTATTGCGATCAATCATGCCCAGACTCCCCACGTTCAGACTTCTCCTGGTAGAATTATCTACTTCTGCATTATTGTCTTTGGGATGAAGCAAGTGCTGGTCTATGATTGACTAGAAGTGCTCACATGATGAATCGGTCGAAAGATCTACACTTTTTTGGAAACAATATACAGCAATAACGAGCCCCCAATCCCATGGCTCTTTATAGAAAACAACCAGATAGGAGAAAAGTCCATAAAAGGGATCCCTGGGTGAGTGAAATAAGTTAATAACATAATCTTCATTATTCTTCCATGTGTTTCCTTAAGGATCAATCATAACTCAACAGATAATAAACAGAACATGTGAGGAATTACCGAAGTATTGCTTAACCATCAGCATAAGGAATTGAGATAGGACTAAATAATGATTTAGAGTAACTCTTCACAAAACTTTATTGAAAAAAAAAATGTGCATTGTATCGGTTTGGGGACGAAGGTTTCTCCATAATCTCTTCTGTATAAAAATGTAAATGGCTTTGTCCAATGCTTCGAATGAGCTACCTCACTCATTTTTATTTCCCTGAAGATGAGTGAGATAGTTCATTCATCATATCGTGCAAAAAAATTTAATGCAGTTATCCAGAAGAGTTCTAGGAAGACAAATATTGATTTCATAAACAGGCAAGAAAACGCCTTGAGTAAGAATCTTTCACAAATCACATCTTGACCATATAGTAAAAGTGATATATTCCGTTTGGAATACAAATCCAATCAGAGTTGCATGAAAGTATTCCATGTATATAAAGCAAGCTGTTGTTAATTATGGGGCAAAGAAAACAAATTTGTAGAGAGAATTGTTATTAGAAGGATCAAAGGAAATGCCGACAATTGAAGTTATTGGATGCACTAGTCCTCAGCTGAAACATCTCTGTTGACTCATTTGTATAGTTATGCATGCTGTGGCTGCATAGGCATGGGGCATTATTATATACGACTCGAACATAGTTAGGAGTAGTAGGTTTTCACATTCCAGAATATTGAATTCATGAAGTTTTTGGACAAAATTATGTAGTGACTTTTACATTAACATTTGGGATCGCATTGCATGATCCATCATGAAGATAGGGCTGTTCTAGCTCATAGTGAATAAAAAGGAATAGAATACCTGCATTACGGAGACTGCGCAAGAGATTTTGATAGTTTTCCAAGCATTCCTTAAACTTTTTCTCTTGCTTCTCTTGCTCCTCCTGGGCCTGCAACTCACTCTCCTCGTCGTCGTCGAAATCGTCGTAATCGTCAATATCGTCGTCGTCGTCGTCCTCGACGCCCTCGCCTTGGCCTGCCTTAGCGGAGGAGTCCCGTTCAGTACGCCCCAACTCCATGCCCATATAATCTTCATTTTCATCTAGTGGTGGTTCTCCCTTCTCCTCCCTCTCCTTCCGTGTGCGCTCTAGTTCCTTCTCAAGCTCGGCTAACATTCCATCGATGTCGTCCAGACTGAAGGTGGAGAAAGGGATGGAGCGAAAGCGTGTACTCATATTCATGGAAAGTGGCGATTTGGAGATGAAAGAGGAGAGAGGTTTAGCAGAATGGTAGGCAGCGTGGTGCAGTGTAACAAGCGAAAGGGAGTGGGTGTAGCTGTTCTTGAAGCTGCTTGTGCACCTGTACGCACGGAGAAGCATTCCAGCCCAACCTCCTCTTCCTCCTCCGACCATTGCTCTGTTTCTGCTTCTTCAAGGCCTTCGCCCTATTCGAACACACGTTACAACACATCTCTAGTTTTTTAAATGCTAAATAGCATAAGCCCATATTCATATTCCTGGAACGGTGAAATTTGCATATTATTTCTAAAAAAAATTGATGAAACAAAATAATAAATAGATGTACAAATAGAATATCAAAGAAAGAATGTAATATAAAGAAATTTGTTATGAATAAATTTTATATTTTATGATAATTTTAATAATATATGTAATTATCAAAAGACTTATATAGGAAAAAAAATATTTGAATAATAAAGATGTTTATAGTTTAATTGACAACTAACTTGTATCATCTTCGAGATGAAATAAGCAAATAGGAAGAGAGAATATGTGTCTTTTGCACTGTTGGGGCGGGTTGATGTAGAGAAACACTTTATTTTGGAGTGGTGGGTTTATGGTTTGAGCCAAATATGTGGATACATTAATAGTGATTTATTTACATGATATATTTTAAGAGGAGAAGGTTGAGAAAATAGAGTGATTAATCATCAAAATAAATAATAAAAGATCAACATTAGAGAAAGATAAAATGGTTGGGTCAAAAGTCTCATAAGTTGGCAGGTTGGCAGGTTGTCTTTAGCCTCATGGATATTAAAAACCTTGTATTTTATCCCATATTCCCATGTCATTTCCCATTTATTTTTATGTCCATTTTAACATAATGGCTTAATACATTTAACTATTGACAAATAGTGCAATCTTGTGCAAAATCAAGTCTTTCCTCCATGTTCTTACTCATACCTCCACCTTATTCGTATACATTTGCATTTCAATATAATCACTTCGATTATACATTTATTATGTCTATCTATGCACCCATCCCCATACATTCATTAACCACCTTGATTTTACCATATCCATGTCCTTGGTTGATTCCACTAGCGCAATATCAATCTCACACATATGAACTTGACCCTTGAATTTTTAAAATTCAAATTTAAATTTTGGCTAGCTCCTACCCATTCCTTTCTCACGTAGAGCTAGCTAAACACACATTTTGTGTAATTTATTGCTATGTCATCCCCCACTAGCCATCCCCATGCATTCCTTAGCCACCTTGGTTTTACCATTTTCATGTCTTTGGCCGATTCTACTAGCATACTATCAATCTCGCACCTATAGACCTCAACCCTGAATTTTTAAAATTCAAATTCAAATTTTGGCTAATTCCTACCCATTCATTTCCCACCTAGAGCTAACTAGACACACTTATTGTTTAATTATTGTTATGTCCTTATAGTTAAAGGCATTTAGTTACATTCATTTTTACATCCTATCTTATTTGATCAATCATTTATAAAAGCATGCTAAGAATACTTACATTTGAGTACTAAGAAGAACTCAGATCTACATAATCATTCTAGAGAATTTGCACAACTAGAGTTTGTTGTCCTCAATCATTTGCACAATCGTAAAGCCAATATTTTTAGGTAGGCTTGAGATAACCTATTCCATATCAATCTAGGAGCTATAAAGGTATTCATACATATTACCAGCCTTCAAAGCAAATCAAAGATTAGTGAATCCAATAAAACAAGAAGAGCACACAATCAACTAGATCATTTTCATACGTAGAAATCAAGTTCACAATCATAAAATAGACTTAGATCTATGGACTCAAACTTGCTTTGAACACATAGTCTATTCCAAATCCAAAGTAAATACTAACAAATATTTAAGGTTTATGACCTTGAGATATCTAGATTTTAGTGTATCAACATACATATTTAATATTTGTCTTTCCTAGAGCTAAGTTTTATCAACCTTCTTCACATTTACTTTTTAAATTAACATCCAATGTTCTAATTTTCTAATACTTGTTACCCACAACTCTTTTAACTAGACCAATCTATATATTTATTGCTTACATTAATTCATTTATCTAGATAAAGAAATTAAGGGAAGATTATTTTCCTTTGTATTTTGGTGGAAACATCCACTATTATATGACTTTATTTCCCTCTAAGGTTTCCCATCACTTTTAGGATTTTTAGATATGATATAATTATAATTTTATCATCTCTAAATTTCCTTGGGTTTGTTCTATATTTACTTGTCTATTTCATCATGAGCACTTTTTAGATTTTTCTCTTTGGTTGATTTGCATACTTAATGTCATTTTTTGGCATTTTCATGTGTTCCATATCATATCATATGGCATATATATCCTTGATATAATAATATTTTTTTATGTTATGGATATGAATGTGTTTTCTATGAAGATGTTATTTTACCATGTGTTGTCTTTCCTTCTTTTATCAAATTGACTAGTGTTTATCATCTTCCATTAGGGATGCTTCTATCATTTGTCCATACACTTCATAATGATCTCATGTCTTGTGATAATGATTAGCGTACACTAAACAAGAATCTATCATATGATTCACCTATACATGACATTATTTGTGATGGTGTGTCTCTTACATGTCATGATAGTATACCCATAGATTTATGTGTTTTGAATGAATCACTTTCTTCTATACATGATGAGTATAAATTATGATAACAATAATTCTTTTAAATCTCGTTTTGAATCTATGGATACATATGGTGACTTTCCACATATTCCTACCTCACACTATGATAGTTTGTTAGATTATTATGTGTCCTTTATTGATACTTTATTGACTTATCTTACATTCCATGAAGACATTATAAGCATCAGCAAAAAAAATTACATATGTTTATGATGGATCTATTGACGCCTCCGTACATGTGAAATAATTATTATATATTAATTATGAACACCTAAATGATGACATCTTTTTTGATAGGTGATTTTTAATTATACCTAAGCAATTGAGCTTTGCAATGGTTAGATTCATCTTGTTTATCTATACTTTCTTTATGACTTTAGTCCATGTTTTCATTACATATTTCTATAATACACAAGGATGTCATGAATTTAGAACTAACCTCTCACTATCTTTCTTTCAATACTAATTCTAACAACATGGCTTATGTGTCTCTTATACCCTATTTTCATGTCAATCTTGATTCACGTGATTATAATTTATTAGGGTATAAGTGACAATGGTTAGGAAGAGGAGAAGATGTTAATCTACCACCACCCATTGTACCAAAAATATAATTTACCTCATATTTCTCATGACATGTCTAAAATAAAGGAGTTTGACATTATTTGACAATCATAAAAATACTTGAGCCCAAATATTGCTATGAGACAATGTGTATGTCACCTTTTTATAGAGATACAATGACAAAATCCTTAGAGAAAATTCAATTTGGGTCTAACACTACTCCACAACTAGTGACCTCTTTGATCAAGTCTTTGGCCATAGGGAGCCACAAGTTATATCATTTGATGGTAATGAGATTCCACATTTGAATTTCCTTGGAGAAGCAATACCTTTAAACATAATGGTGAAGTGTGAGGATATACTTATCAAACAATCTTTAGTTGGAAATGGATATAGCCTTAATGTATGCACAAAGGATTATACGAGATAGTTAGAATTAAACATGTCAAAGACACAACCATGACGTCTTACTACAAGAGGATTTAATAATATATCTTGATATTGTATCGGTAGTATCATTCTTCCAGTTCATATTGGACCGTGCAAGTTAGACACATTGTTTCATATGATATCTAGAAAATTAGCTTACATCAACCTTCTTAGAAATATATGGTTACAACATCAATGTATAAAATTATAGCATAAATGGAAGCTTTAGTGCATAATTATTGTTCCTTGACCATACAAAAACTTCAAACAATAGATACATCTAACAACTTTATAACATAAAATCATCCCTTAGACTGTGACTATAGAACTTTATTAGGTGATGATTGGGGTCCACTAGATTACATGCTTTGTGGTGTTGGTGAATATTGATTTGATCATAAATCTTATGCTATCCAATCTCTTTATATGGATCCATCTATTTAGAAAAAATATCAATGCCTATAACAATGTAAAGGAGGTGTGCAAGAGTGAAAGTGATCATGAAAGCAACACATCTACATGATTAAATCATCACCTCTTCCTAAACCATCCTTTAAATAATAATATGGTTTTGGATACAAGCTAATACAAAAAATAGGGTACAAAAATACAAGAGTAGACAAGAATGAACATGAGTGATGTCAATTTCTTGAGCCAAAAGAGGCTAGAAGACAACAAAGAGTAGGTTATCAACCCAAATATATACCCTAATGGTTAGAGGAATAAAAATAGAAAGGGGAAGAACATCAAGTTGAAACTAATTGTATTGTGTTAATCTATTGCATGTGATCTTGATTATGGAACTCCCTTTGGGTATTTAATTTCTTTATCTCTTTAGAATTTTATTATATCATTAGGTTTCATTTATTATCATAGATAGCATGGGTGTTATTATTATGCATGCTACATTTTACATCCACACATACATACATATTAACCATAAACATGTATAAAAACTAAAATGTGTGCATGGAGACTCGTTTAAACTAAAGCATAACATCAAAAAAATATGAAAAATAATATCATTACATGTAATATTGAAAATACAATCTCATCAAGACAACCCAACATAACTCATAGCAAAATGTCTCGTGATATAAATAGCAAAGACTTCAATACATAAAATGTTTGAATATACAAAATAAATAATCATAAATTGGAGAGAATATATGCATTAGAGGTGCCCTAGATGAATCATCTCTCACATTACTCTGATAACAACCATGAGTCCTCATCCGTGATCATGAACTTGATCGAGATCTATCAAATGGCATAGAAGTAACCCTACAAAATTGATGACCTCCTCCTCATGCAACCCACTTATATTATCTTGTTATTCCTAAATAATCATATGTGTCGTATCTATCTCCTATGTCAAATGCATAACTAATGCATCATTGGGTTGTGCAAGCATGGTTCATTAGACCTTTCGTTGAGCAAGCTCTCTCTCAATCCTATATAGCTTTGCATTAATGGTACATGAACCCAAATATATTTACCTATACTTGAGCACCATTTGATCTCGTTAACCATGAAAAAAATCCCTATTAATCTCTATGGTGATCCTATCCTAAACCAATAAATCACTCTCTACAAATGTAGCTCTATAGCTACATCTTCCTAACTAATGGGATAGTAAAATGGACTGAACCATCAAGCATATGTATGATCTTAAATTATCTAATCAATTGACATGACTAATATACTCTATGTGATATTTTTTAGAATAGACAAAACAAGAGTAACCCACTTAACAACAACCTATGTAGAATCATAACTCTCATCAATCATATGTGGATGAATATAGAATAACACATACTTAAAATTTAACACAATAATTGCGTCATACCTAGGTATCTAAACTAAAATTAACATTAAATAGGATACATTATAGTGGAGCAATATCTAATGCACCATAAGTCCTATCTCCTTCCATAGTGGGTGCCACCTCTAAAGCATTAATTTTATAAAATGATGGAGGGCCCTCTCTCACCCACCATGTAGAAAAATCAATCAATAACCTACATCATCATTGTATACCAATTATATCAAGGATCCACCTCATTATTATCTTAAATTGATCCATAGGAATGGGCTTATCTCTCCTTTCCTTTGAGAATGGATATAACTCATTTTATGTACACAAAATGGATTTTAAAGGCACTATCTATTGAATTCTAAATTATCATCACACATGCTAAAAATAAAAATGCTCCATAATTGTATATTGTTAAATAAATAACTATTAGGACCATCAAATTTGACCAAGTTAAAACTTATCATCGTCATATAGGAACTATTGATACAGACTTCGAAAAATATCCCCTATCACCAATTGAATAAATCTTTTCCCCAAGCCTTGAGTGTTCATCTCTTCCTCAATTTACTAATATTATTGGTATCACACCATAATATTAGTGTTGTGTTGGCTACTACTATAGAGATGTCTTGAGCAGTGAAACCTAAATATGCTCACACGCTCATGTTCAAAAGGGATTTTATCCTCAATGCCATACCCCTCTCATCCATAAATCTATGAAGATCATCATACAACTATTCCATCATACAATAACCCAAATTGAACACCCTATAATGATACTCTATCTCCGTACATAACTAAATAAAATTTTAGGAGATTAAGGTCCCTTGTTATTTGAGAATATAAAAATACCCATAGTAAGCAACATCCACTTATGCCCATGAGACACATCTCCAAGTACAGTATAACTATAAGGCGCCCCATTTTAGAAATATTTGAGGTGCTCCATACACCATCGGTATAAAGTGATATCATGTTAGGTGGTGTGATGATTTACAAACACTAATGAGGGGGAGTTGATTCTCCAAGTTAGATTGAATCCATGGGTCAACCTTGCACCCCAAGATCAACCCTATGGATAAATAGCACACACTAGGATTAAATCTATGGATCTTATCCACACCCAATATTTCAAATTCGTTAGTCACTGAAAGCATTGAAGATAATCCATTGTGTATTTCAAAAAATAGAAAACTTAAACTAATATAAAATATGACGGAAAAATTTAGGGCAAAAGATGACATGTACTTTGGGAGCTCCCCTTGCACAACCTTAACTTGGATCCAATCCACTCATGTAGACATGTGGATAATCCTTTGCACCATGATGAATAGAATCTAGAGTAACTATGAGTTGTAAAAGGCACTTATTATTTTGGGTGTATGTACAAATGAAAGTGACTTTTATCTATTCACCATTATATAACAAGGTAATTTAGAAACTAAAACCCATATAACCTACAAGTTATATTCTCAAACCAAATTAATTTCATATGTACATACACTATTGATCACATATTGCTTACTCACACTCTAACCTCTTTTTGACATGTCATGCACTTTTATTGTTCTCATTTTGTACACCTATGATACCAATAGATGAACATATTGATTTATCATGCTACTTATTGAGCAAAATATATTCTAAGATGATAAATGTGTTGATATTCACTAATTTCATCCACACCACATATATTAAGAGAACATATTGCAAATTTTAATTATGGACCTTAAGAATAAAACTTGATATAATTAACCAAAATTTTGTATGTGCCTTGGAAATCACATACTATCAATTATGACATGATTCTTATCAACCCGATCAAGGCCATCTTGCCTCATAATCTAGGTGGTTATACACTATCTATGTTCCTTTTCCATTACACTATTTATGCCTCACTACAATAGCTTGTTTATGGAGGGTATTGGCAGGTGTTCTCATGATCTTATTTTATATTATGTACTCATATGAACTAAATATGCTCTAATAGTTATATTAAGGACACCATGACCCTATCTACACTATCAATTACACTTTACACGCCATGTATCAATATCCTTATCACTTATGGGGATACCATAACCTTCCCCATCATTACTACTTTATTGTTTTTTTTAATCAATAAGGAGGGATTAGTAATATTGGCCCCACACCAATGGAGGTCACAAGGGGGACCTCCTCCCCATCAACATATTCAACTTAGAACCACTTATTCAACTTTATTCAACTAAGAAGCCACAATGGAATTCCAAGAGCCACCACTAATTGGAATTCCAACTTAAGATGTCACTTTTGGGGATTCAAACATGGATCTCCATCTAGAGAACCATATGGCCTTACCATTTAAGCATAACCCCATTGACTTATTACTTTATTCACTTAAGCTAAACTTAGGAAAACAAAATATTATTAGACTAGGCTAAATATAGGTCTAGTTGTCTCATTACATGAGATTAAGACACTTATCACAATCTAATGCAATCCTCATCTAGGGTTTTCTCTATTTTTCTTCTATAATAATGCACATTCATTGTAATCATCAATTCAAATTCATTCACTCAACACAAAAGGCATATTAGATGCTTTTGTGGATTCAATATTTTCTCTCTTATTTGCATAGCAAAATCATTACTTTGTTCTCTCGTGTGTGATAGGCATTTTGGTTGCAAAGGATCATTAGGAGCTATGGGGGTTCACTATCAACTCCAACACGGTATTAGAGCACTATATTTGTTACTTCTTGTCCAAATTTTGAGAGATCTATCCTTAAGAGAAAAATCAACTCATCTTAGGGAAAAACGAGCATCATTGTTGAGTCCAAAACAACCAAAAACCTAAGGAATACCTGTTGTTTGATCAAATTGGAACAGTTGCAAAAAAGGCAAAAAAAATTAGGGGCACAAGATTTGGGGCAACATTGGGAAGGTATGTCAAAGCTCTTAAAATCTATTTATGTAATTTTTCTAAAATATGCCCTAGATACATTTTATTCATTTTTTGTGATTTCACATTCTACTCAATTACTTGGACATATTGACACTTGGAAATGATCTATTTGTGTTGGAGGACATCATTTAATCTATTTTATATGTGTTAAGGTTATTAGTCTCTGATTTTATCATTTGTGGAAGTATCGTGGGTTTTTATGTTAATCCTTATGCGATCAACTTGGAAAAGGACAATTATGAGTCTTGGCGAAATGGCATCCTAAAACATATCAGGTAGATTGATCTTTTGCCTTATCTATATGGACTCATGCCTACACTAGACACATCAGGGAGTTTACCGGCATTAAATATCATCAGTGATCATATATTAGGGGTTGTTTGTTCTAGTGTTGATCTTGACACTATGTGTGTTGTATCAAACATTGAATGCCCCCAAACACTTTGGAATCAACTTTGGGAGATCCATGGAGATCCTCATATCTCTCCATACCTAGAGGATCCTACTGTAGATTGTCTCATCCCTCTTGCAGATACAGATTTCATAACCTTTGATGATGATACTTTAGAGGATCTTGAGTATAGCATAGGTCTTGCATGTTTCTATGGTTCATAGAATTTTCTTCATGTTCCCACTCTTTAGATCGATACTTCATCATCATATCTTGTTTTTCCTAATCAACTTCACATCGCCACATATTTGGCCCCTATTAGTTCAGTGCAACAAGATATCCATCTTCTTTTAGACATAGCTACTTGGGACTCGTATCTTGCAGGCATATCATCCTTGTTTGTAGAGTCTTAGATTGCAGATTTGGAGGATTACATTGAGGAAATTCATCTCCTCTTTGTTAATAGCCACATCATCATTGTTGGCCCACCATCTTCATTGCCTTTACAACTTTTTCTACGTCAATCTTCTCAGTATTTTGGATCGACATCATCACTTTCCAATATGTGGACATGTGAGCACTTTTCAAAGACATGTCATTTGGATTTGGATTCTTGATTCACCCATTGTTTTGGATTGGCTTCTCCAATCACCAACGATTTTTTTCTTCTTAAGGGGAGAAATTTTGTTTATAGACAGTGGATCATATTCTATCTTCAGGGATACATCATTGGCATAGGAGCTACTTCTTTATGGGGTGGATTTATATCCTCTTTTTCTCTCTCCTATCGAGGGGACACCTATTGTACTTGTGTGATAGAAGCAGTCCTTGGGGGGTTAGATTGAGTCCTCCTTCTATCCTTCTTTCATTAGTGCAGTCATTTATTTTTCTCTTTTGGAGAGGAGTTTTTCCCATGTGGTTTTATCCTTTTCTCTAGTTATGAGAGATTGATTTATTTGTACATGGGTACCTCATCAGGACTTATATCCAGGACCCATCCATACATTCATCCATACATACATCGGGGTTTTATAGCTTCTCCCTAAGTTGATCTTAAGGGGAGTGTTGGAGATTAAAACATAACTTGGTAATTAATTAATCATTAATTAATTATTAAGTCCCTTATTACTTTATTCACTTAAGATAAACTTAGAAGTGCTTTTCTATTATTGGATTGGGCTAAATATAGGTCTAGTTATCTCATTGTATGAGATTAAGAAACTTATCACAATCTAATGCAATCCTCATTTAGGGTTTGCTTTATTTTGCTTTTATAAGCATGCACATTCATTGTAATCATCAATTCACATTCATTCATTCAATACAAAAGGCATATCAAATGATTTTTGGATTCAATCTTTTCTCTCTTGGTTCCATAGCATAATAATTGTGTTGTTCTCTCATGCATGATAGGCATTTTGGTTGCAGAGGATCATTGGGAGTTATGAGGGTTCACTATCAACTCCAACAATACTTGTATGACCTAACTATGCTCTAAGAGTTATATTGAGGACACCATAACCTTATCTACACTATCAATTACATTTTGCATGCCATGTTCTCAATGTCCTTATCACTTATGAGGATACCATAACCTTCCCCATGCTACCAACTACATGTTATGTTATGTATCAATATTTTTTCATCACCAAAGACCTATTATCATAACTTGACCATTGTGTATTGATGCTACCACATTGGGACCATATGCCTTTTCTAATGTGTTATGAGCTTAAATAGGTGTTTCTAGTAGTTGAGGTCTACTCACCATTTATCCATGTCGAGGGAAACTTATTCATCAATGCAATCTCTAGCCCACATGCATAGCACACTCTTTACTCAAAGTGTTTCACTTTATTGATACATGATGTATTTTTTTTTGATGGGGAAAATTAGGTTTTGATGGGACTCGAAACCCATTACAAGTTGGTTTTGAAGGGACCTAGAACCCTTTAACAACCAGGTTTACAAGGGCTTGAAACCCAAAGGTTTTGAAGGGACCTCACACCCTTTACAACTAGGTTTTAACAGGGACCTTGAACCCTTAGCGGCCTGATTCATCCAAGCAACAATCAACCTCAATAAATCAACAAAATACTGCAAAGCATCAACATTCCAACAATAACCCTCAACCAACTTACAAACAACCTGATTCATCCGGGCAACCATCAACCCAACAATTGAATATTGTTAAACAACAACATTCCTACAACATCCCTTCACCGTCTTATAACACCAAACAACTTGAAACACCAACTCTATCTCAACCTCAATATGAGAGAGCTCCCCTCTATTGGAGAGGATGCAATAAAAACCCTTGCCACCAAAGACCTCACCCTCTTGCCCACCCATGCTTCACCTCAATAGGAGCATGAAGTAGAAAAGATAACTTCCAACCAGAACAACAACAACCAGCTCCTCCTCAATAGGAGTAGTCTTTAGCTCCATAGAATACCTCGATTGAGAGATCGAGAAGGAAGCAGAAGCTCCAAAAGAAAGGGTAAATACAACATACTTTGGCATGACAAGAAAAGAAGCAAGAAGCAACACAACAAACAACACCAACAACAACTAAGCCAAAAAGCAAAGGGTTAACAACTTCTTCCGTAGAATGCTAACGACCCCCACCAAAAGAACAAATCGAAGAGCCCAAAAAGGGTTCCCAAAAAATTAGTACTGATAAATCTAGGAAGAAGGAAACAACCTAGACCCTCCATCTCCCAAACCACTAGTCAAAAAAACCCCCCACAATGGACAAACGGGGGCAAAAAAATTCTCTCCCAACATACAGGGGAGCAATAGAGAAGCAAGGCAAGGCCCACTTCCGCCTTCAACACAGGTTCTCAAAAATCCAACAGCCACCAAGAAGAAAAAAGCCCCCACATCACAGCCAAGGAGACCCACCACAACTAGGACCCCTTCATTCACATCAACACCCGAAGGGGATAAAAAATCCTCTCTCAAAGCAGAAGAAGGCCACAACAACACCAAACACTGAGCAAAATACCCAAAACCAAAGCTCGCCAGAGAGAGCCCCAAATAAGGAACGCACTAGCCCAACATGGAAGGAGAAATAGTCGCTCCCTCTAAACACCACTAGAGCTCTGATAAAAAGGCATCCCAAGAAAGAGACCCCCGCAACACAAATAAGACAAGGACGATAGGAAAACCAACCATCTATCCTCCAAGAACGAGACCAAAGCAAAAGGGAATGCAAAAAATCTCACAACTTGAAGCTCCAAAGGAAGCTTGGAGAGTAGATCCTCCACCACAGAAGCCAAAATATCCTCCCAAGCAACAGATTCCGCATCAGAATCGTCCCTTTACCCATCATCCTTCTCAAAGGAGTTCAAAAATCCAACCCCCCGCCTGAACCCTTACTACCGCTCCGCTCCATGCATAATTATTTACATGATGTATTTGTTATGGTTATTATGTTTTCCTTAAATTTATATTTTATGTTTATTTTTGCCTCTCCTCTAATTCCTTGCATCTCATAGATGCAAATTATTGAATAGCAATCTACTTTATCACTATGACTCATATGTTAAGATTGTAGATAGTTAAAAATGTCTACAAAAGACTCATTACTATGACTATATGAATTAAATTGGCTCACATGGGATTGTGATGATTAGGCAATTGTGTTGTTTCTTACATGCCAAGAGTTGGTCCAATAATGGTGAATGTTACTAGGAAAAGGTTTGTTGTCCACCTTGCACAATGTTATGATATAATATTTATTTATTTATTATGTGGTGCACCTAAGGAATCTAGGGATGCGTGCATCATGTGGTTCTAACATTCTTAGGGCTACTTTATGTGTTGTATGTAACATTGGATTAAATATTTAATGTGAGGTTTTAAATGGGGAAAATATTTAATATTAGAAAAACTCACTACCAATATTAAATGAGGGGTTAATATTTTTGTAAGCTCATGGTATTAGTCACATGGTTTTATGTAATACTACTTGGTGATTTTGTGTGAAATTGTTTTTATAAAACCAAACACATGGGTAGTTGTCTAAGGTTGGCTTGTTGACAAGTTAGCTCTTGTTAGCATTTGTGAGGGTTGAAGCATGGCATGGGATGTATGGTTAGTTTCTTGTCACATGGAGTTCTTGTAGAGGGCTTGATGTTTCAAAGGTATTCATGGAGAACTATGAAGATGTATTGTAATGTTTATTGATGAATAATACATTAGTGATGGATGCTTTTGGAGGCTAGGTTTTTCTCTCACAAGGGTTTTCCTAGGGTATATCTTGTGTCATATTTGATGGTATGTTGTTTATTCTTTTGCATATGGATTTTGAATACCTATTTTCATATATTTCTCAATTTGGGTTATGTGGAAATTATCTTGGGCGGATGCATATTTTCTTTCATTTTGTATCAGAGTCGTGGTTGTGGTTTGTATAACCCTTGTTGGAGTAGATTTGGTGTGTAGTTGAATCCAGGGCTTTACATGAAAGAACAAATGCATTGCAAGATATGAGGGTTTTATGCAAGTTGTTTTTGCAAATTTGAGATTTTTGGGTTGTAGATTTGTGGTTATTTTCTATAGATTCGGGTTTATGAATCTATGTTGGAAAAAAAGGGTTTTTATGGATGTTCATCATGAGGGTTTTGTAGGGGAAATGGTGAAGATGCCCCTTAGGATAAAACTGACCTTACCATTGGATCCAGGAGGCTTGAGAGATGACGATTGACATAAAATTTAGCCTATTTTGGTTACAAGAAAAAAATTGCAATTTTTTTTACCCCTTGTCTAATTCGGCCATGCAACTGTCTAATTTGCAGAAAAATAAAAAATAAAGATTTATATATTCTATGGTTGAAAAAATATTAAAATTCCTACGATAATTTTTTCTTAAAACCCGATTTAGTTTTTAAATTTAAAATAAATAATTTTTTTGGGGGGTCCACAGACCTTCCCTCGCCCCCTAGTGGTACTAGTAGTACCACCGATAGGGATGTTAGCCCCTATCGGCAACTGCCAGCCATCGATCGATATAGCTAGACCGACAAGGCTTTAAGCCCCCTGGCTTCTAGTCATCGGTCCAACGAGGCCAGGGCTAGCCTAAAACATTAAAATGTAGCCAAATTAATTTTTTTTTAAATCCGCCCATACAAAAATTTAATCTACCCCATCTTTTTAAAGTTTTAAAAATTAAACCTGCTTTTAATTTTGGGTCAGGTCTAGGCCAGTGGGCAACACCCTTGAAGTGGTGTTGCTGCCACCAACAAGCCACCCAAAGGGACCACTAGACTTGGTTTTATAGTTAAATTGTGTAACTTTGTTCTAGGGGGCATAACTTCACCTAGGATGGATGTTTTTCAGCTTCTTATACTCGTTGGAAAGGTGGTTATGTGCACTATGTTGTGATATCAATGGTTTTTCCAGATTTTGTTGTTTTGACAGTGATTTGCTTGTTGGAATTTGGATGTTCCTTTCGAGCGTGAAGAGGTCATAACTTGTGAAGGACATACTAATAAAAAATAGCAAAAAATACTTGAACCATTACATTTGTTTTTAACATGAGGTGTTGACATAGGAAAAATTTCATTGCCAAAGCTATATACCAAGGCATACTTCGTATATACAATTACTCAACTGATAGTGACCCAAATAAAATAAAGGGCTTGTTACTTGCATGCACATGCAAATCAACTTACAATATTGGAGGCACAACCTTGCACTCTGCACTCTTCAACCATTTAACAAATCCACTTCGATGCCATTGAGCTCAAATAGATTGGATATATCAATAAAAGAATATCAACAATTGTGTATTATCCTTATAGATAAAATCTCATTATTTGGAGCAAGAATTTTGTGATACATTGCAAACATATTTTAAAATTTTTGGTGGTTTAGACTTTTTTTGTGGTGATTTTTATCAAGTTGAACCTATACATGATTGTCTAGTGTTTTAAAATGTAAAAATAGATATTGAGTTAGTACCATATAATTTTAGGAACAAAAAATCAAATTTTATACCTTACAAACAAAAATGAGACAAAAAGACCAAATCTTTATTGATGTTCTTAACAAAAAATGAATAGGTTCTCAAATAGACAGTGACATAGCATACTTGAATAATAAATGCTTATGCTCTACACCTACAAATCCACTATTCCCATTTCTTTTTCACAAGAGAAAAGATGTCAATGCACACAAGTAAAAGATATTATTTTACCTACTTGGATAACTAATCACAATCAATGCAATTGATGAACATGACAACTCTATTAATGTAGAAAAATTCTACAAGCTTAACAAAAATCTAGCAGACCAATTAATTTTAAAAATAGACATATTAGTTGAGATTTATGTTGGAACCTATGATACACAAGATGGTCTTGTGAATGGATTGGATAAAAAATTCAAAGCATATACACAAGATGTTTACATGGACATTATATGGATTGAATTCAATGATAGTTGTATTGGAAAATCTCAAGCTACAAAACTATCACATTTTAACCAAACAAACATTGGTAATGGATGGGTACCAATACTTTGAGTTGTAAAACCAATCCTAAAACTAAGTTCTCAATAAAAGAATATTATTAGAAAACAATTCCAATGCAATTAGCATGTGCTCAAAAAATGCATGGATCATAAGGGATTACAATGCATGGCCTTGAATTTGAAGCCTTAGGTGTACACCAACATGGGTTAATTTACACAACTCTTTCTTGCACATCAAGCATTGAAACATTATTTTTGTTAAGCCCTCTAAGAACACTTTTTTTAAGGTAAAAACAAAAATCATATAGGAAATGACATGACTAAAAACAATAGCTAAGTGGAATCTCCAAAATGACATCCATTATAAAAGTCAAACATCATGTATTACCATATCTACATTGAACACTTATCATTTCCAACCACATAAACAAGACATTGTGCATGACAAATATTAATGTCATCTAACATTATTTACATCTCCAAGTGATGAAGTAAGAAACCAACTCTCATTCACATACTCAAAATAATCTGAAAATTCAACTAAGAAATGGTTTGAAATAACACAAAAATCCGCAAGAAGTGTTCTTCTTTGTTCATTCAAAATCTCCTAGAAATTCAAGAATTACATAGCATAACTAAAACTAATGGTTGTACAGCCATATGGGTTGATAAAAATTAGTACAATTATGAAATATGACTAATAAAAAATAGAAAATATCAATCCCAAATTGATCTCCTTCAATCCAATTACTCTCTCAAGATTCCAGCTCCTTCAACTTGCATTCATCATTAGAAATCACTACTGCAAATAAACCATGAAATCATAAATCTTCTTGCTATTGTAGTACACCTTCAAACCTGCAACAAAATTTCTTCTTGGTTTCTTTCAACCTTCTTTCAGCTAAATCTCTCAAGCTCCCTTCACACAAACTTCACTAGTTCACCATCTCCCAAAATGTGGAGCTCACTAGCTCCCTAAAACATGGGCTTCTAAGCAAATAGAAATTTGTAGCAATGGAGTCTTCAAACCCTCTCTTCAATCTAACAACATCTCCCCATATCACCTGCAAAAACTCCCAAAGCCATCTCCCCTTGAATGACAAGGCATCATGATATAGAAGTTTTAGAATGAGAAAACCACTATGGTTTTCCAAAACCACAAGAAAAACACCTCCTTGGAAAACCCACACCCCATTTAAAGAAATAATCATAAAAATAATAAAATTACTCAATGCTCACATGACCTTCACATGCACACCTAAACCATGGCCAATCAAATTTTATCAATTATGACACCTTCTTTGATTCTCAGTGGCTCCAATGGCTCCAAATACAAACATGCAACAACATGCAAAGCTTGTGGCACAAACATGCACAATTGCATGCAAGGCATACAATTTACCATACAAGAACATGCACCTCGAGTGGCCCCCACCAATAATGGGATTCCCAAAAGGAGCATTTTCCCAATTATGCCTTAGAAACATTTACCTCAACATATTTTCTCCAAAAACTGTATTTACATATCACCACAAGGGACAAAAATAAATTAGGAATATTTTTGGTGATGCAATATTGTTAGTACCCCTAGATGCTCCTACATCAAACACACCCAGGGAAGGAAATTTTTTGTGAATATAGATTCACAAAATGGAGTTGAGTGGTAGTACCACCCTTTCAGATTGCAAGCAATCCTCAACAAAATTCATCACTGAATTTGGTACCTGCAATTGATTCTTCTTTCTCCTCTTCCAACACTTAGCTGGGACAAGCAACCTCCTACTCTGACAACTCCACTCCATTATTCTCTCCTCGTGGAATTGTATCCACCATGCACCATCCTCCTCCTCCTAATACCATACATTCTCCTCTCTACTCTTGTGGGATTCAATCCACCACAAACCGACCACCTCCACCAAGTTTCACCTATAACATCCTCTACAAATTCTACATCCAAATACGTATTATCCAAACAACAATCAAAATCTACTGTATCCTTATACAAATCTGCAATTAGTATTCCATGAAAATTAAAAAAATTCCATTTGCATACTCTCTTCTTGATCGAAATCCTCTTCTATTTTCACTAAAGAAGGTATAGAATCATCACGAATAAATTCAAAATTAAAATTTACCTCATTCTTGTTTGTTGTCCCAACATCCTTTTCCTCATTCTTTACTGCAACATCCATCTTCTCACCTCCAATGACAAGTTTTTCAAACTCCTATTCGTGTTTTTCCATCAATTATCCTTCCAACAACTTGTTGATTCTTTTAATCTCTTCTTTCAATAAGAAATTATGTTCATCTTTACCAATATGTGCATCAAATTTTGGACCACTGTTGTTCACAATTTTTTATTGTAAACCTTCTTCATCCACTTCACATAAAGCACTCCATTCACATGTTATTGCTGAAACTTGTGACACATTATCTTCTCCATTTCTATGGGATGCCCCCACATATTCTTCCTTACATTCAAACCCTACCAAAGGTATGCAACACTCTTTCTTTCTAATCTTATCTTTGTTGTCATCTTTCAAGAGAACGTTCTTCTTCCCATACCTCTCTTTTTGTATTCCCACTTCCTCCTTAACCATATTTTCCAATACATCTACTTCAACTTGGAGCTTTTCAAATTCTTCATGGTGCTCCCTATCTTCCACTTCTTCCTAATATTTTTCCCAAAATAAAATTCTTACGGGCCTCCTCATGACCCATCCCATCCTCTCTAGTATAGATTGCCTCACGTTCGATGATCTATCTACACACAAATCACACACACACCACCATAGGTCCCAGTGCAAACTGCCTCACATAGACACTTATGCCTACACACTCAAGAACTCCCTCTTTGATACCACTAATGAAGTAAGAAACCAAACCTCATTCACATACTCGCAACAATCTGAAAATTCAACTAAGAAATGGTTTGAAACAACACAAAAATCTGCAAGAAGTGTTCTTCTCTATTCATTTAAAATCTCCTAGAAATTCAAGAATTACATAGCATAAATAAAACTAATGGTTGTGCAACCATCTGGGCTAATGAAAACCAGTACAAATCTGAAATATGACTGGTAGAAAATAGAAAATATCAATCCCAAATTGATCTCCTTCAATTCAACTACTTTCACAAGATTCCAGCTCCTTCAACCTACATTCATCATTAGAAATCATTGCTACAAATAAACCATGAAATCATAGATCTTCTTACTACTGTAGTACACCTTCAAACCTACAACAAAAATTTCTTCTTGGTCTCTTTCAACCTTCTTTCAGCTGAAGCTCTCAAGCTTCCTTCACACAAACTTCACTAGCTCACTATCTCCCAAAACATGGAGCTCATTAGCTCCCTAAAACATGGGCTTCTATGCAAATAGAAATCTACAACAATGGAGTCTTCAAATCCTCTCTTCAATCTAGAAACATCTCCCTGTCTCACCTACAAAAACTCCCAAAGTCATCTCCCCAAATGACAAGGCATATAATATAGAAGTTTTAGAATGAGAAACCACTATGGTTTTTCAAAACCACAATAAAAACACCTCCTTGGAAAACCCATGCCCCATTTGGAGAAATAATCATAAAAATAATAAAATTACTTAATGCTCACATGGCCTTCACATGGGCACCTAAACCATGGCTAATCATCTTTTGTCAATTATGATACCTTCTTTGATTCTCAGTGGCTCTGATGGCTCCAAATACGGACATGCAACAACATGCAATTGCATACAAGGCATACAATTTAACATGAAAGCACATGCACCCCAAGTGGTCCCACCAAGAATGGGATGCCCAAAAGGATTATTTTCCCAATTATGCCTTAAGAACATTTACCTCAACATATTTCCTCCAAAAATTGTATTTACATATCACCATAAGGGAAAATCACATTATTGCAAATTAAAATATTTATTTTCCACACACCTTATCCCTTATTGAAACCAACAAAAATAAGTTAGCAACATTTTTGGTGATGCAGGATTGATAGTACCCCTAGATCCTCTTGCATCACCAAGAGACATATTTGAAAAAACCAATAGTAAAAAATGCACTACCAGATCTTACAATTGATTTATAACATACCATGTACATGGGACAATGACCTACACCAAAAAACATTTATAAATACAAAAATGCAATACCATTATTAGAAGATAATGTTGAAGCAATATTGACTACATTGATTTTTATCGAACTCTTTATATTTGTAATATCTATGCCATACCGACAATAATACTTACAAATTTTTAACAAACTCTTTATATCTATAATATCTATGCCATAGCAACAACAACACTTACAAATATCATAACAATTGTTAATGAGGAAATGGTAATTGTTCCTATTGAAAGCCTTATTTACATCATAGGTGACTTCAACATTGACATGTCCACCTCCTCAGAAAAATTAGAAATGCTTTAAGAGAACATACAAATGCAAAACTTGCACTTGTTACTTGAAAACACAAAACCTTTGTCAAGGCCCATTATTGATCATGTCTTGAAAAATATTATACACATACAACAAATATTCAAAGATTGGAATTGTATTGGATTGATCATGACACTCTTCTATTTCATGTTGGCAACATTGTCTAGTCATGTTGTGCATCTTGCAAAAGGTAAACATGCAGGGGTAATTTACATAAAAATGGTTTGACTGTCTACTTAATATGCTAATTCTTAGTAAAAAGATAGTACTACAAATCACCATTTATACCATATTCAAAACCATAATTCAAATGACAAAAAATGAATACAAACATTATTTTGTAGGTGACATAAAAAACATGAATATCGAGTAAGACACATCATCTAGTTTAGTATCTACAATAGCACAACATGCCACAAAAAAGAGTAAATTTGATCTAAACAATAAAATAATTTACTTTATTTAACAAAAATCTTAGAAAAATAAAAAATTGACTAATACATTTATTTTGTCAAAGGTAATTGGACATGAAGCGAAAAAAACACTCTATAATCGACTTTCTATATAATCAATAATACAATAGAGCAAGGGTATTTATACTAGACAAAAATCTAGTAGAAAATAATATTTGAATGTAATTGCAAAATAATATTTGACAACTAGACAAGCAAAAAAGTTTCTATTTTTCATATCTGTCAAAAACATGCAAATCACAGGAAAAGATCCTAGTACACCATTGTCTATAGCTACAAAAGAATGCATAACAAAACAGTAAGATATTTCAATTATTCCAAATTAATTAAAACTTAAACAATGTTTTGACAAATTTTATGACTTACAATATTTTATTGCTATAGACATCTAAAAAGCATCAAATAAAAAACACATCTCCTAGAAAATTTAACACACAAAGAAGCCAAAACAAAGAAAGGTATTGATTTGTAATAATCCTCTTTTATAACAAAATTCATTAACCTTATTTGTATACGCTTCTACATTTTCCATACATGTCTACAATTACCAACATCTATAGTGGAAAATCTATAATTAATATTTGCACAATTTAGAATAACATTCATTTTCTATTCTAGAATGTTAACAAGTTTATTACATGTTTACTACACACAATTAACTACACACTTCACTTTTACAAGCTAATTTCAAAAACTCCAAACCCTAGTATAATACTTGGAGCTTTGCACAAGATGAATTGGTTTTTTATTTGAAGGATATGCACTTGTTGTATATGGCCCTACATCTAACAAGTACACCAATGTTCAAAGTAAAGAAAAAATTGTACATATCGGCCTTATGGATTGCAATGAGAAAATGATAATAGTTGTAAACATCAACAATAATTTGATAGATACATTCTTTCCATGTATGTTATTTGGATCCAACATTCATATTACCATCTTTTTAATCAATTCTAAAACACAATATGAAAGAGGTAATATAGATTGTTGCCTTGTGTTGACCACTAGAAGCATGGTTGAAAGTGTGCCACCTAATTGAAATCAACATAGATTAAATCCAGACTTCACTATCTCCTAGCTAGTAGAAGCATAATGCAACTACTTGGTTGGTTCCTTTGGAGCAATAGATACAAGTTACCATCTGAACAAAAACAAATTTGAAGTCCATGTCAAAGATGACAACCTCCAAGAAAACATGTCTATTGTATATATCTAACCATTAATATTTTATTTTCATATTCATCTTCACTAATAAAACTTCCTATATGCATTAACACTTTATTTTGTAGGTTGTTATCTTGAATAACAACTCAAAGTTATGTGGATATTTACAAAAAATGTTTTCAACAACACAAATGCCCCTCCTTTTCAATTTTGTTGTAAAATTGGTAGTTTTGCAAACATTTGCAGATGAAAATCACCAAAAAAAATTTAGATTACCAAACAAAATATCAATGATTTCTCTTGTAGATTTTTCAACAATTAAACTTCTAGCTTTTCTCATCAATACACAAAATATTTACAATAGCATCACTAGAGAGCATAACTCGCCACTACATACAAAATCAAACACAACAAACATAAAATTTAATCTCATATTTTCTTCACTTCAAAGAACAAAACGATTTGTTTTCTTAAGAGTTATTTTACTTTTCAAAAATATTTAAGAATAATTTTAATATATTTACATTGTTTGAAATTTTGAAGAATTATTTAATTTAATTTAATTTAATAAGATAGTTATTTTATAATTTTATTTTTTTAAAATATATATTGCCTACGTTTTAGTTTTTCTTAACACATCGTTGTTAATTATACCCTCTAAATATTTTCTTTTTATATTCTTAAGTAACTATTTTTTACCTTGTGACCTCTTGCTACAAAATGATGCTTCAGCCAATCAAACTAGA
This sequence comes from Sequoiadendron giganteum, assembly GCA_007115665.2. Classification (NCBI taxonomy): domain Eukaryota; kingdom Viridiplantae; phylum Streptophyta; class Pinopsida; order Cupressales; family Cupressaceae; genus Sequoiadendron; species Sequoiadendron giganteum. Next base: position 379,865,456 of record CM021109.1, on the reverse strand, counting down.
CCCCCCGACCCAAATAAATATTTTAAATTATTTTAATTATAAAATTTTATTTTATTTTATTAAAATACATTCACTAGTTTAATTTAGTTTATTTTCATTTAATTTTTTGTTTAGCTTTTATTAAAATTTAAGCTTCATTTAGTTTGTAATTTATTTGTTATCTTTTAATATAATTTTTTTTAATTATTTATTTTTTAATTTTTAATTATTTAAAAGAGGGTAAAAACTTTATTGAAAATTAGAGCAAAACCTTGCAAGACATCAAAGGGCCAAACCCCCGAGACCAAGCTTAGAAAACTGACAAAAATCAACCAATCCCAATACCAGTCCTATCTTCAGCACGAATCCTCTCCAGAGCCTGGCTATAGTCATGGGGAACCTGTTCCCACCTCTCCACCTTCCATCCATCCACATTCTCTGAAGCCCACTTAGCTAAACAATCAGCTGCCCTATTCCATTCCCTTGGGATATGGACATACGACACCATCTCCATCACATAACTAACTTGAAGAATCTGTTGCACCACCGCAACCAAACGCCAGCTAACATCATCAATCTTTTATTCCTTAAGCAAGTTGGTCAAAACCTGAGAGTCAGATGCACAAATGACCCTGCACCACCCCCGAGCATAAGCCTGTTTCATAGCGTAAAGAATAGCCAAACCTTCCATATAGTTGATAGTCTGAAGACCTTCATGAATAGAAAAGAGAAAAACCACTGAACCTGAAGAATCTCTCCCAACCCCTCCAATCCCAATGGAGCCAAGATTGCCTCTAGAAGAGCCATCCATGTTAATTTTCAAAAAGTTGGTCGAAGGGGGAACCCACCTCCCCACCCTTTGGACTCTCTGCTTCACATTCCTTCCCCTTCTGACACAAGCAAAGACCGGAGGTAACCCCTAAATACCCAACCTTCTCAGCATCCTCTCTCGCCAGAGGCAACATAACCTCAGATTTGGCCTCCACCATCTCCTGGATCATGCCCATTATTCGAGACCAAACCTGTTGGAACCACAAGTTCTCACCTCGAAAAATCCTCCTATTCCTTTCGAACCAAACTTGCCACAACAAAAAGATGGGCCCAACATACCATATGTCTTGCAAGAAAGCAGTCAGGGAGGGGGGTCTCCCCAGGCTTCCCCAAAAATCCACCAAAGAAGAAGCATGAACACAAGGGCGTTTCCAGACACCCCACTAGAAATGCCAAAGCCGTAAAGTAAAGGAACAATGGAAGAACAAATGCTCAGAGTCCTCCTCAGCATCCCCACAAAGAACACATCTAGACGGACCCAAAAAACCTCTTTTCCGAATATTTTCCCAAGTCAAGCACCTGTTCCAAGCCAAAACCCAAATAAAGCAGTTACACTTTGGCCAAGAGATTTTATTCCAAACTTTCTTCCACCACTGTACCTCCCCCCCTTCCAATCGCTAAGAAAGCAACACCTAATAACCAAAAGCCATAGAGTAAGCCCCTTTTGGGTTAGGAGACCAAGAGAGCACATCCTTATCAACAAGGGAACTACAACTATGGCGGGAGAGAATGTTATGAAGCTCAACACACTCCTCAACCATATCATTAATCGGCCATTTGTTCAGAGTCTTCCATTCCGCCACCACCAGCTGCCCCTGATGAGAGGGATTTGAAGTCACTTACCTTGGTCCATCCCCTTTCACAAAATACCTGGCTCAAGGTCAACAAATGTAGATACTGAAGGACAATGGGGGAGTAGCCATCCCAAGAGTCATGCCAGAAATGCACCTCCATCCCACTTTTACAAACCCAAAATAAGCCTTCTTTGACGAGCGCAACCCCTTTCCTAAGAGTATTCCAAATCGCCGATCCCTTCCCCTTCAAAGAGTACCGGGGGATATCACATTGAGGGGATCCTGAAAAGTATTTATGAGTTAGAATCCTGGCCCACACACGATCCTGTTCCACACACCACCGCCAATACAATTTAGCAGCCAGAGCCGTACCAGACAAAAGCGACTGCCTGACCCCCAGGCCACCAAATTGCACTGGGCTACACATAATATCCCATCTGACAAGGCTCCATTTAGAAGACAATAAGCTGCCAGCCCATAAAAATTGTCTTGCCAAGGAGTCCAATTCCCTAACAAAGCTCATAGGTGCCACCAGAACCATACACCGATAGACAGGGAGGACCTAAACCATAGACTTAATCAGCTGCAAACGGCCAGCAAAGGACAGCCAACGATGAGTCCAATGAGTGACTTTAACCCGAAATTTATCCAAGATAGCCTGCCAGGATTCACGAGACTGTCTACCAATCGAAATGGGAATCCCCAAGTAGGTCAGCGGAAGAGTCCCAATCTGAAATCGTAAAATATGACCAATCCTCCTCTGAATGGAACCTTGAGTATTGAAGAAGAGGATAGACGATTTGCCCTCATTAATTAATTGGCCAGAAGCAGCAAGGTACACATCTAGCACCCTGCGCACGCTCGTAGCCTCCCTAATGGTGGCCGAACCCATCAAAGCAGTGTCATCCACAAACTATAAATGAGATTGCGGGGGTATTCCACCTCCCCATCGCCATCCCTGAATGAGACCCATCTCCACATTCCTTTTTATCAATCGACCCAAACCTTCAGCCAAAAGGAGAAACAAGTAAGGGGAAAGGGGGTCACCTTGTCGTAAACCCCGAGAGGCACCAAAAAGCTCAGAATGCTCCCCATTAATTAAAACAAAAAAGGAAACTGAAGTCACACAGCTCATAACCCAAAGAATTCACTCCTCCTCAAAGCCAAAAGCAGCCAGAACCTTTCGGAGGAAAGACCATCAAACCCTGTCGTAAGCCTTAGCCATATCCAGCTTAATGAACATAGCCTTCTCTTTGGAGTTAGCCATAGAATGAATGGTTTCTGTAGCAATAACAATGCCATCTAAAATCTGACGACCTGCCACGAAACCACTCTATTCTTCAGATATCAACATCGGAAGCCACTTCTTCAACCTATCAGCAATCAACTTAGAGATAATTTTATATATAACATTATAAAGAGAGATGGGACGGAAGAGGCTTATCCTATCCACATTTTCATACTTTGGAATAAGGGCTAGAAAGGTAGAATTTAATGTCCATAACATCTGCTTATTCTTCAGAGACTCCTGAACAACAGCTAGCAAATCCAGCTTGATAATCTCCCAAAATTCTTGAAAGAACTCAATCGAGAAGCCATCCGGGCCCGGAGCTTTCCCCTTTTTCATCTGGAAAATAGTCCTTTCCAACTCCTCCATCGAAATCTCCCTCATCAAATGCTCCTTCATCTCCTCAGGGACTAAAGAAGGAATACAAGAAAGAACCTGGGCTTCCTCAACAAAGTTTCCTTGTGCTTCCTCCTTGAATAAGGAGGATAAATACTACACAACTTCATTAGTGATATCCTGAGTAGAAGAAAGATTCTCTCCCCTGTCATTAATCAAAGTAGAGATAGAATTTCCATGACGCCTAGCCTTCATCGAATTAAAGAAAAAGGCAATGTTCTTATCCCCCGCTTGAATCCAATCAATCCGAGCTTTTTGTTTCCAAAAGACTTCTTCCCTCAGTTCCCACTCTTCCAGAGCTTTCAAGGCTCTAGCCTCTTCCCGTAATGAATTCTTAGACACCCCATTCTCCCGGATCAACCTAGTAATACCATCCAGCTCCGCTTGAGCAGCCTTCTTCTCGAAGAAAATGTTACCAAAGCAGTGACGATTCCAACGTTTGAGCTGATACTTGACATATTGAAGAAGCTTAGCAAAAGTATACATTGCAGTACCATAGGCAGGTCTACCATACCTCCACCATTCAGTAACATAGCCATGGAGGTCAGGATCACACAACCACATTAACTGAAACTTGAAGGAAGGAGTCTGAGGCACCCTAGCAAAAGAAACCACGAGCTGAATAGGCCAATGATTCGAACCCTGCCAATCTAAAATCTCAGAGCTAGAAGACCACATGCTCCCAACCCAACAACAGGACACCAAGAACCGATCCAAGCGTTCAACAATACAGTTGTCTCCCACCCTTCTGTTGTTCCAGGTAAAAAGACCATTGTTAGGCTTGATGTCAACAAGATTAAGAGCCGATATATTATCCTGGAACAACAACGTAGAAGGCTTCAGTCTTGGAATACCCCCCCGTTTCTCAGCTAACTTAGTAATAGCATTAAAGTCTCCTGCTATAATCCAAGGCTAGTAAGGAGCCAGGATCCGGACCAAACGAATATTGGACCATAGAGTTTGTTTACCTTGAAACTCAACTGGTGCATAGACATTAGAGAATAAAATAGACTCCCCCTTTTTGGACCACACCGCCACCATGGAGAGAGAGGATTTAAAGGAGAACCACCACAAAGGCCTAATCTTTCGAGGGTTCCAAAAGCAAGCCATGCCCCCCAAGGATCCTTGGGCCCCAATACATTGGCATTCACTATTCCTCCATAACTTAGGCACTGAACCCAACATACCATCAATAAACAACTTAGTCTCTTGCAAAAAGAGAACATCAGGAGAATGAAGTCTAATCAACTCACGAACAACTTTTTGTCGAGGGCCACTATTCAGGCCCCTTACATTCCATGAAATAACAATCATTTCAAAGGAGTCAAAAAATGAGAATCCAGGGTCTTTACTGCCCCTGACTCCACCAAAGTCTCCCCTGTCATTTTAATCTTCTCCAAATCTTTCTTTCGACCAAGTTTAGAGGCTTTTTCCAGTCCCCCCTTCTTGTTGTCTTTTTGCAAAATGCCCAAGTGAGGAGAGGCCTTGGTGCCCTTGACCCCATCTGAGCCTGCCCTCCGAGTAGGATAAACAGGATCCCCAACCGCCTTTACGCGCTCACCATTTGGAGCCGCCAACACCTGAGCGCCCTCCTGCAGATCAGTGTCCATATTCAAGGAAGAATCAACTTGAGGAACAAAAGGGGTACCAGAAATGTGATCCTCCAGACCAAAACCCATCACTCCCTGATCCACATTCACTAACCCTAGATTAACCTCTTGCTGATCAAGATCATCCAAGATTTCGAACCTATTACAATCCTCATCCTGTCTTTCGTTCAAATTCCTCTTTTGACCTCTATTCTGGTTGCGAGCCTTAATAGGGACAAAACCCTTAGACCCGACCACTTCATCAGAAGCATGATTCTTCCCCTTATCATTACTAGGATGATTGCGAGGAGGCGGTGGGGGGTGAGGCTCTGCAGGCCTAGCCCTCGAACATCTACGCACCAAGTGACCATATTCATGACAGAGGCGACAGCGGAATGGTAGGGTCTCGTAATCCAGTTGCTGCACCCAAGAATGAGGACCCGCACACATATCAAGAGCATCTGGCAAAGGCTTACTCGAATCAATTTCTACACATATTCGAGCAAAAGTCATAACTTTCTTACCCAAGGTTTGTGTCGAAGGCCCCATTGGTTTCCCGAGCTTCGAGGCAAGCAGGTGCAAAACATCCTCACGACAACATTCGACTGGGAACCTATGCAGTCGAACCCACACCGGAACACGATTCGGGAGCTCCTCAGAAGGATTAAATCCGACATGCCAAGGCTTGATGAACAACCCCACTGATTATAAAAATAGGGCCCTCCCTCAAAGACCCTATTGCGATCAGCTAAATAGTTGAATGTAACCATGAAGTAGTTATTCGCAAGCAACGTAACATCCATTTCACCTTCTGGCTCCCAAGTCCTTCAGGCCCAAGATTCCAAGAATTGTAAAGAGACTCTCATTCCCAAAAATTTGTAGTACAACGAATGTCGTGAATAATAATCTATATCCTCAGCAATAATTTCAATTGGAATCACCAATTTGGGTCTCTCCTTGCAGCATTCTAGGCATTCATTAATCTTCAAAATGCGCGAGCCCCCTGTCAAGTTATGCCCCACAAACCCCGTATCCAAGGAAAAAAGATTATTGTCAAAAACTTTTCCTTGGGTCGACGATCTCGATCCAATCACAGCACGAAAAATCCATATCGGGGGAAGCCCGGGATGTCTCCCCACAAGGCATAGCCGCCCCACTGCCCAAAACGGGCATGCACGGGGAACACAGGTTTACCCCACCATCAGACCACTCCCCACCACAGTCCACGCGCAACACCCTCGCCAAAATGGACACCAAGCTCCACAAAGGTAGAGGATAACACTCTCCACCACCCCACAACACACAACCTCGGGCTCAAACCACCGTCCCTGCCCACCGAGACTTGCATAGAGGTTAGAGGGAGGACGCCACACACCCCCGCGCGCAGCAGAAAGAAGACACCACCAGCCAGGCCGCAACAACCAGTTACCAGAACAGAAGAAAGGAACCCCTCCCCCGCTCCCCACACAGCAAAACAACACCCCACCCAGCCAGCGCATAACATAGGGAAAATAACGTTTCACAGGCTAGGGCTTGGATGCCCTAGCTCGGTACCGGCCACACACGGGCAGAGCCATCGTTAATAGTCTTCAATTATTTAATTTAAATTTGGTATGAAAATTTTGATTTTTTAAAGAAATAAATACTAATTTATTCAAATTTCCTTTTAAATTATAAATTTAACTTTATTGATTATTTTTAAATAAATTGTTCTCTTATATTCAATTTAAATTGTTTTAAAAACTTATATAAGTTTTTTAATATTATAATTTATAAGATTTTTTTTACAATTTCAATTCTTTGTTTAATTATTATTTCATATTTTATTTTATTTGAGATTTATAAAATTCATAAGATTTTTTTTACAATTCCAATTCTTTGTTTAGTTATTTTTTTGATAGGTAAATAACTGCTAAGGGGCAACACCCATTGTATTAATTATCAAAAAGTTATAGTGAGATTTCAATATAGTGACTCATCCCATTACAACAAACTTGCAACTTGTTTCCCCCTTTACAACCCTATACATCCAATATTTGTTGTGACACCTTTGAGCCATACATCCTATGCTATTCACAACCCAATTATAGACAAACATTACTAAGGCACCCATAGTTACAAAACTGGGGCATAAGGACACAGTGATCACTATCAACAAAATTACATAGAAAGAAAACTTCAACTCAAACCCAACATAGGAATCACCTTCCCAGAACTAGTCATCACCTTCTTCACGCATTTTTTGTGTCGCAAGCGCACCAACAATCATAGGACATTCATTATTGCAGGCATGCCGAGTTGAATTGTTTTCTATCTCCTCAATATCTCTAAAATCATCCTCCACCCATTCCTCACCTTCGCCCAAGCCCCATTCCTCATCGTCCCCAACTTCAACATCCATTTCCAACCCTTCTGCTTCCACAAAACTCTTCACCCATCCCATGCCAGGCTCCTGGGAAATACCAACCACCCACATCAGGAAAGTAATGCTCTATTCCATTTCCTCCCAATGCCTTTCCAGTGCCTTTGGTTTCAAGGTGCAGACAATGGGAAATTTCTTCACCTCCGCCTCCCGGGCTAGTGACATGTAGCAGTTATGTGGTAGCGACGTGAGTAGGTTCGCATCCACATTGTCTATGGCCATGTCAATTTCATCAAGAAAGGCATGCAAGGACACCTTCTGGCTCAGCAGCTCTGCCTTGGCCTTTCTCACCCCCATATATAAAAGAACTGCCAAGAACATTGTTGTAATGTCAGAATTAACCCTGTACCGATGGTGGGCAATCAAAAATTCCATCCCCAACAATTTCTTCACCTCCAACAGAACTGGAGGGTGGTCCAAAGCGAGATTGGCCTTCAATATTTTACCTTTGACCTCCCCTCAGAAGAACATTTTCTTTTTTGTGGAGTCTAGGCATATAGGTGTGTCCATCGCACCACTATCAACAACACTTCATAGTCAGAAAAAGAATGAGTCATCCACAGCCACCAAAACCTATTTGTAGTTACCAACCATATGTTGGCATGATGGGCTACTTAATCGCTCATTGATCAATGTATCATCCAGTGCTATACTTTAGATTTTGCAATCTTCCTTATGTGATTAATACCTAATAAAACCAACCATCTATCATACCTTGCCACGCCACCGCATGCAAGAAGACAGAGCCAAACTTTTTCGTCATCCTCCTCGACGCCAACTGGCCCCACCCATAATCGAACTTAACTTCTCATCATTCAAGTGTAGTAGCACACTTGTCAAATAACGAGTGCCACCAGTCATAGAAATGTGCGAGGGACACTGTCACCCACATAGTTGCCACTAGGATCCACTTGCTTTATATATCCACATGTCATATAACTTTAGTGTTATATCCTTGCCACCATGGATTTTGTTAGTCCATCCACCAAGTCATTGCCTTCCCTGTATATGTGTCTTAGTTTGTACTCCTTAAATCCCTCCAACAATTCACGGATGGGTTAGAGCCATTGGCCAAGTTTCCAATTTGGGGAATCGTTGAGTTTGATGGCATTTATTGTTATGATTGAGTCTCCCTCGAGGTGGATACACTTGGAACCTATTTCATAGCCCAAATGAAAACCAATCAATACCACCCTAAATTTTGTCATGTTGTTTGTACTAATTCCCAACTCGATAGACCTCTCTACCAGACCTTCCCATGTTCATTGTGCACTATACAACTATCACCACTCGATCCGAGGTTGCCCCATGAGGCGCCATCAAAATTTACCTTTATCCACCCAGGTTTCGGGGCCTCCCACCTCACCTCCTTCCTTTATGCCTACCAAAACACCCCATCCCCACACATGGAGGGAATCTTGATGCCAACAAACTCTTTTGCTATCTTGTCATCCCAATTCGTAAAATTCCTCTTTTTGCTTGATTTGTTGCGAGCAGCCTCATTGACTAATTCCATAATGTGACCTTCAATTTTGCAATAGAGCCTCTCAGTTTCTAATTCCTTGTCTTGAAAAATTCTCCTATTTAATTCCTTCCATAATTCCAAAATGATAGTAGACGAGATAACAAACCAAAGGCTACCAAAGACTAACTTCTTATATTTCTATGACCAAATGTCCAAGGGGTCGGGCATTTAAGGTCCACCTTCCTCATGAAGAACTTCCAACATGCATCCGCATATGGACAAGGCAAAAGGATGCGATCAATTGTTTTATTGCTACATTTGCATAGTACACATCGCCCCAACCCCTGCACTCCAAATTTTGCCAACTGATCCTCGGTGACAATCCTCTTTTGTAACGCCAACCAAGCAAAAACCTCGACCTTCAAAAGGCATTTTTTATTCCAAATCAATTTTTGTGGCCAATTTTGTTTAGCAATTACAACTTCCTTCAATTTATACCCAAATTTAACCTTGTAGGAGCCTATAGGAGCCTATAGATGACCCACACCACCTAATAATGTCCATTTGGTTAGACAGGGCAAAGGTTCTATTTCTTAGAATTGTGGCAAGCACTAACTTCTGATCCTAGGGTGCATCAACATCTTGTAGAGAATTCCACTCCCAAATCACCACACCATTTTGAATAGTTGCAGTGCCATAGTTGCAAATCTTGCTATCCCATACCTGAAGGGTTTCATTTTTAATGTCCTCAAGGTTGGGATGGCTAGCGATAGGCTCCCACCCACCCCATGAATTGTTCCAAAATGAGGCACATTGTTCGTTCTTGACCTCCCAAGTGACATGTTTTGTGACAATGTCCTTGCACTCCGTTATATAATTCTAGATTGCAGAGCCCTTGGGGGGATCCACAGTGGTCAAAATCCGGGTGGGCTCATTCGAGTTGAGGTACTTTCTTCTGAGGATTCTGACCCATTTCTGCTCACCTTTGGCATAGAGATTCCACACAAGTTTAGCCCCCATAGCCAAATTCATTATGGCTATTTGTCTAATGCTAGTCCCACCAGCCTCCTTTGGAGAGCATATTTTATCTGATGTGACCAGAGGAAATTTCTATTGATCACTAGAGCTACTCCAAAAGAATGTACTGAGAATTTGATTGAGGTCCTTTTCCATTGCCTTCGATATTTTTAAGCATGCCATGAAATTCTCTATTTAATTATTATTTCATATTTCATTTTATTTAATTATTAAAAAATAAAAAAATTGTCTATAATTTTTCATATGCAAAGTAATTTTTTGAATTATTTTATTTTTAAAAATAAATTAAAACATTATTAAGTAGTCTAGATCTATAATATTAAAAATTTATTTTAAAAAAAATCACAAATTACTTTTAGCTTCAATGTAAAGAAGGAAAAATAATAAAGAATGATATATGAGAAAAAAAAAGAATAACTATTGTTTTAGATTTAAATATTTTTTTTTCTTTCTAATTTTGATTTCCATTTCTAACTTTTTTTTTATTCTTTATTAAGTAATCTAGATCTATAATATTAAAAATTTATTTTTTAAAAAAATCACAAATTACTTTTAGCTTCAATGTAAAGAAGGAAAAATAATAAAGAGTGAATATGAGAAAAAAAAAAGAACAACTATTGTTTTAGGTTTAAACATGTTTTTTTCTTTCTATTTTTTATTTCCATTTCTAACTTTCTTTTTTATTCTTTATTTTGTAAAATACTTAATTTTTTTAACAATAATTCAAGTCAACCCTTCTATCAAGAATCATGTTGGATTCATTATTTTCATTCAATTATTCACAATTATTTTCAATAAAATTATTTCAATTATCTTTTGTAAAGTTATTGCATTGTTATTATCCAAACAAAATGATTGTTTAATTAAAATAATGTTATTTGTATTTTTGGTAGGTAATATTATTGCAATAAATTTAAGTAATATTGTTGCATGAGTTTTTTTTAACTAGTTATTAATAAGTTGTTTTTGAATTAAAAACTAAAAAATTATCCTCTTGAAAATATGTAAAATATTTAACTTTATAGATTTTAAAAATTATTTTTTGTGATTGGTTAAATTTTTTGGATGTAATGAAATTTTTAGGAAGTATGAAGGTGAACCATTATTTTACCATTTTTTTAGAAATGATTTTTACCTTACTTCCATATGCATTATCTTGTATAAGTTCAGTTATAAATATGTAAATTAAATAATAAAAATGAACTATTATTTTGCCATTTTTTAAAAAATGGTGTTAATAATTTAATTTTAAAAAAACTTAAGAGTTAGATTTTAAGAAGATCAAAATTTATATTTTTAATTTAAAATTAATATTTTTTATTAAAAAAATCTCTAGAAATGCTTCGCACAACTGTGAAATCCTCTTCCTGCACTCCCTCAAATGGTGATGGCGAATGTGACTTTGGCTCTCTCATAGGCCTACCAATATTGGAGTGTCAAAATCCTTATTTTGGTTCATGCATAGTCGTGGCACTTCATTGGGGGTTTGTGGTGAAGCTTCTATGTGTCATTTTGTGAACCCTAATCTATGATGTCCCGTGGATCCTTCCCTACACCCAAAGGAGGACAGTTTGCTTAACTTCATGGAGGTGATATGCCAAGGTTCTTGAGATTCTTGCCCCAAATTTTTATCGTGCCTTCCTTCCCCTGATCCCTCTTTTACCTGCACACATATTAACTAGAGCCCCCTTTTTTATCAGCCACTCTACCTCCATCCTTAAAATTTATTTGGATAGTTTTGCATGTGACAGGGATAAATATCTGTAAAACCATGCCTTCATTTGTAGGTTCATGAAAGTATGGCCAAAATTATGCAACCTTCACTCTTGGATACTTGAAAATTGGAAAAAGAACATGAAGGCAAAAATCAAAATTTACCCTTTGCTAGGTGGTTTTCATACTAGAATTTGATTCTTTGGAAGATAAGGAACTAGTGCTCAATATTGGTCCTTGGTTTATGCAAGGTGACTGCTTGTGCATTAAGCCATAGTTCCCTTCTTTCGACCCATGAATTGAGACTTTCTCTTCAACATATTTTTGGGTGAGATTACCTTACCTCCCTCTATAATTTTGGAAAATTGAGTGTTAAAGGGCCATTAGCAATGACCTGGGTAAGTATCAAAGCATATCAAAAGAAACAATTAACTACGAAAGCTCCACTTGTGCACGTTTATGCATTGAAATGGATTTATCCAAAGGTCTTCCCACAAAGATTCTATTGAAGGTTGGAAATAGACATTGGAGACAACCTATAAATGATGAAAAAATTGCTTTTAGATGTAGAAAATATTTTTCAACTAACCACATTACCTCCCAATGTAGAAAGAAGCATGTTCACGAGCGAGCCAATACTGTCCCAGTTAATTGGCTCACTTAGTGGATTGGGGTAGAATCCCACCACTATGTAATTCCACCTACTGTGAAAATTGATTTGGCCTCTTCACAAGAACTTCAGGAAGTGGTTCCTTTGTCAAGCACTCCACTTTCACTTGAGCCTCAAGATCTAACTCATAGGATCATACAAGCAACTAGTCCAGATGTTTCAACCATAGAGACTTCTCCAATCTCACTAAATAAATCAAATTCGCTGCCTAGAAATCATGAGATCTCTTTAGATGCAATGAAGACTCCAATAGTCATAAGAAATGGAGAAATATTAAAAAGTGAAAATAGCTATGAAATGGATGTTCCCCCAAGACAGAACACGATTAGACTGAAGTGAAGAGGAAGAAATAAACTCCAACAAAAATCAAGCATCCAATGACATTAAGATCATCAAAGTAAGGGGAAATAATCTAGAAAATATATAATAGGGCAACACACCCATGTAGGGGTTGATGCAAATTTTGTTATTTTTCCTTTTATATAGATGGGAGTGGACCCCGTGCCCACAATTTGCCTAAAAAAACCATTAATAATAATGGATAAATTTATTTTAAGAAATATTCTTTAAATGTTTAATTACGTTGAAGGCATGTCTCTATTTGAGCTTGTGAAGCTCACTTTGCCCATCAACGATTGAAAAGCACAAAGGTGGGAGGCAAGAAGGTTTAGATATTTGCACCCGTTGATCCCAATCTTCACATTTATTTATGCTTCACGGCTATTGGAAAGGCCAAACTACATTGGATATTTTGTAGCTATAGGAATCCCAACTACATCTACAGTAATGGGTTTGAACCTATTTTTTAACAGGATGGGTGTGTTTACCTAAGTTAGGTTTGATTTCACTGTTAAAAAAATATTGCAGTATGAGTTACGCCAAAGAAGAAAACTGAATTTCGGACCCACGCCTACCCATGTCAACAAGGAGTGCCCAAAATTGACCTTTCGCTTCTCCACATATGCAACATAACAGTTATTGCATATTTTAGATGGATAGGGAGGTAGGTGGCAGTGAAGGGAATTAGACGATGCTGGGGTTTTGTTTGTCTACTTGCAAAGACCGCACAATTCTTCTCATCGACATCATTGATAACTCGACAAAAATTATGTAGAAACTTCAGCTCTTTTGTTTAATATCAAACAGGGCATGATTTTAACTGCTACGATGCAGACGGACAAGGCACGATTTTAACTACTACCAGTGCTCACTGCTATGTTTAGGGTTTACATGGGTTTGTGTTGCAACTTGTTATGTAGGTATGTTTTATTTAAGCTAATTCAATATCTTTTATTTGGGATTTTGAAATTTTTGTTTTAATCTTACCTCGTATTTGGTCTGTTTGTTCTCCTTATTCATTGCCATATTTTTAGTGCTTAAATATGCTACCATACTTGGCAAAGGAAAACAATGTGAATTGTCTAATGATTCACCACCAAAGTAGTTAGATGCCTAAGCCCTTCTTTACATAGTGTTGGCATAGTTTCAAAAATAAGGGGAAATTGCATTTAATAGTTTTGGCAGTTGTTTGTAACTAGTTAGCCTTTGTGGGATTATAAAAACAACTATTATCTACATGTTATATTTAGAGTTAAAAGTGAAACTAAGATTCTTTTGATTAATGAGGCCTTTGGGGTTGTAATTACAAGACATGATTGTAAAAAGGGAGGGAGTTTGACAGTTCAAATATATTCTTTTTTCTGATCTAAAGAGAATATTAACTGTGTTGTATGTTTATTATTACTATTATAAATCTTTCTATAAGCTGTGTTTTTTTTCTTATTTGTCTGATCATGAGTTCAAACTTTGTTGTATCTTCTTTGGACATAAACTTAACGTGACTCTTCATCACTAGCTTCTATTTTTTTGATAGTGTTCATAGACTTGGATAATGATTAACACAAATAGAATATCCTTTTGGAGATTAATCTACAGGAACAGAGGTTCATCTGCATCATTTTTTCTTGTGCATGCACTTTGTTATTATTTTTTATGTTCATTTTGAGCATAACAACAAATGTGCCTAATGAGAGTATATTTTAGTCTATATTTTTACTTGTGTCTATAGTCACACCCAACAAGGAGGCCCCTGCTAAGTTGTGCTCATAGAATCGCCAACAACAAGAAGGAAGAAAACTCTCTTTATCTGGTAGATGTACCAAACAAGGTTGCTAGTATTGTAGTAAAAATGTTCACTTTGTGGATTCAGTCATATCGTGATATTATTGGGACTGAGATTTTTGCTTTTAAAATGTTGCTCAACAACTTGTGACTCTTTTCTTATAATCTCAGATTCTCACCTTATCCTAAAGTGGCTTTCTTGTGTTGAGACAATCTTATGGTTGGGTGGATGTAGTGGTTTAACAATTTGGTGAGTTCCTTATGTTAATAGATTTATTTCTTTATTTATGACAATTTTATGTAGTAGTAAATCTACTTTGCGAGATTCTTCATTTTGTTCTCCATTTTTTTCATTAGATTTTACTTAGTTTATAGTTTTATAATGCAAGTGTTAGGTTAAGCCATCCTAGTCTAGACAGAATTATTTCATTTCATTGGCAATTTCTCAACACCTTTTCAGTTCCTCGAAAAATTTAGCACATTAACATTTTATGTTCCTCGGGTCATACCTCTTTTAGAAAAGTTTGTGACTTGGTTTAAGAACCCTTTTAAGACTTGAATCGCTCTCTTCTTGAACTCTATGTTTCTTGAGGATGGACCACAAAATGTGACCCAAAACATCTAAGAAATAAATACTTATTCACAGTTTATTCATAAACCTTTCTTAAAATTTAAAATAGAACTTTTTAAACTCAAAATAGTTCTAGGTATCCTTGGAAAATAGCTTTCCTCTTCCCTTTGTGTTAATTTTGAACATCAATCGCTTACAGTTTTTCACGTATAAAGTATACAAGAAAACATCATAGTCTTTTCCTGCAACAAAATAGCCTTCCTATAGAAAATAAGAACCTTGAAATTAATTAATGTCTAGGCATTTTTTAATACCACAAAGCACTACCTGACTACAACATCATAAACAGATTCTAGTAATTAAGTAGTGGCTTAGAAAATCTTCGCATAAATGAAATCATAAAAAGAATGCACTCTAAATGTCATATTTTCTTATAAATTCCCATGAATATGCTTGCATGAGATTCAAAATTTGAGAAATTGAATTTGTCTCACCATATAAAAATAAAAAGCTAAAAATTAAAATGAAGCAAACTTTACACTTTGTATAAAATGTTGATCAAGTAAAAAGAAATTCTTAATCCTGAATATTCAAGCTGAGCCAAACACCATGGTTAGCATCCTCTAGCACTTTTAGTTCCTATTCTTGTATTCATTTGAAAGAGTAACCAAATAACTCATTTGAAAACTATAGAAAATCGAACTCACTATAAGACTAAAAAGTTGAAAATTTGAAATAAAGTTTGATAATAGATGAGGTATTCCAACATTTTTTAAGTGGACAAGTAGGAAAAGGGTTACCTGTAAAAAATTTGAAGGATGTTGGAACAACTCGATGCTGGGAATCCCAAAATATGTCATACTTTTTGGATAGGTACAAGCCTGGATCTATAATTATTGGTTTGGATCTATGATACCTGACACCGCCAATTTGAATCAAATGATGAGAAACTTGTATTCAAATAATTGACAATGCAAATAATTTATTTTATTATTTTACGTAAAATATAACATCAAGAAATTGATACTTCATACACTCACAATTTCTAGCCAATATCACTTGCATGTTTAATGAAATTGAGGCCCCGTGGAAAGTAGGTGAAAACATGGAGTAAATCTACATGTGCACCCATAGTCAGCTTCTACTCAGGAAAAGATACTTCAGTAAATTGGATCCCTCATCAAGTCAACTTTCTCAACCCAAAAACTGCAACAGTAAAAGTAATGAGAGAAAAAAGTGGGCACTAAGTGCACACAGTGATTAACCTTCCAAGTACTCACACTTTGTTTGTGGTACAACTACATATACTAGAATTTGTTTGAGAAAATCATGGATTTCTTTTTATTATTTAGTATGGAAATGCGAAGGCTTCAATCTGAGAACATCATTTGGTGACTGTAATTGCTTTCAACAATTTTGGCCATAACCTTAGACCTTGACCAAGTGACTGGAGAAAATAAATGTGGTACATGAGTTCTTACAAACAAATTTAAAGGAAGAGTAAACTCAAATCAGCTACAATTCAAAACAGAGGAATTTATAAAGAACAAAGAGTTGGTACATACTACCAAGGTATATCAGGAACACATGGATTTTTCTCTCATTGCCAAATAAAAACCATCAGCTACATCCCAAAAAAATTTTCAAAAGCCTGGTCCTTCAATCACTTAGGACAACATAATCAAGTTCTTTGAGATATTAACCACTTTCCAGTTTGTAAGGTTCTTTTTTTCCTCATACTTTTATATTGCAACTGGATAAACTTTCAAGTCCCATTAACCTACACTAGTCCTTCACAAATTTTAATGTTGTTTCCTTCTTTATTCTAACTTAAGTAATGATTTTTCTTTACTAGAAACCCTGCAAATGATGCAGTTGCCTTTTATTAATTGTATTACTTATAAGTTATAAGATTGAATAAAAAAATAAAAATGAAGCTTTCACATTTAAGAAAAATGTATTCATGCAAACAAACTACATAAATCTCTCATCAGAACCGGTGTCATTTGAAAACACAAACCCTACTAGCTATAGCATAAGATCTTACAAAATTCAATTGGACCACATAATGATGAATGCAAACTAATTTGTGAGTATACATTGTAATTACTACCTGGTATTTTTCCTTATACATGTTAAGTTCAATATTATCCAGGTCCGACATAGCCTCAATTTTTTCTTGAAGGTATCAATCCGCACTAAATAAACAAACTGTAAAGGAGGTGTAACTTAAGTAGAGTGCTAGAGTACCAGAGGGAGGTCCCAAGTTCATGATCTACCCAGTTCATGATTTTCAACACGTATCAAAGGAAGGCTAGGGAACTTAGCTTAGAATACAAAATTTAGTCCTATACAAAGGGGCCAAGTATCTTACAAGAGATCACAAAGACTACTCAATTTCCCAAGGATCAAAACATTGTGATTTTAACTAAACAATTGAAGCAAAACTTTTGCAAATGCATATACAAATGAACCAACTACTCTGTTAGTATATAGAGCACAAGCAATAGATATTGCTAGCGTTACATTATCAATATTCTCGTATAGCAACATTTTTTTCTATTTACTAGATCAAACCCATTTAAACTTGGATCTTTTTTTTACCAATAGATAGGCTCACTCCTAATGGTTTGGCATCCACTCTCATATTTTTGGTCACATAGCATGGTTAAATGATGTATGGAATTAAGAGATGCACTGATAAAAAAGCCCAACGCAAATAAATAACAATGAAAATAACCAATGAAAGAGCTTACCATCTTTTAGTAAAATTGCCATAGCTTGTAGAGTACAATAAATCATACTTGGACCTTTGTAAATGCAGATACAACTGAAACAATCTAAAGTTTCCTCTCCACATTCTAAATAGAAGATATGATTTGCAAAAAGCAGACCAAAAACTCTCCTTAATTGACCTTCCACAACTCTTCGACGTACCTATTGCACACCAAGGTGCCATTGCTAGTAATATATTTATATAATATTATTTTATAAATTTACAATATACATTTATAAAATCAATATATTAACATTTACATAGTTTTAATAATGATTATGCAAAGTTTTTAACATGTTTAAAATTTGTATTTGTATTTTTAATAGTTTACTATATTATTTTTTACTTTATAAAAATATATCTTTAGGAACTATTTATATATTTTAATAATATTTAATTTACATTCTTAATTGAAATTTTATAATTTTATATAATATTATTTTAATGCTAATTAATAAATTTACTTAAAAAAATATTTTATTTAATATTTTATAATGTATTTAAATAATATTATTTACAATTAAATAAAATCAATATATTAACATTTACATAATTTACATAATTAATATTAATTAGTAACTAATTATATTTATAATAATATTATCAATACAAAATTAAAAATTAAAACAAACATGTTATTACAGGTTTTTTATTATGGGAAAACATGTTTTAAGGGGACCTGAAACCCCTTACAAATAGGTTTTAAAGGCACCTAAAACCCCACCAAATGATAGCTACAAATAGATAGAAACATAAACCATCACCAACATCCAACTATAATATACGTTAGACTACCCAAGCTGCAAAACAATGATTAAAAGATGCACCGATCAAAAAGCCCAACACAAATAAATAACAGTGAAAATAACCAATGAAAGAGCTTACCATCTTTTAGTAAAATTGCCATAGATTGTAGAATACAAGAAATCATACTTGGACCTTTGTAAATGCAGATACAACTGAAACAATCTAAAGTTTCCTCTCCACATTCTAAACAAAAGATATGATTTGCAAAAAGCAGACCAAAAACTCTCCTTAATTGACCTTCCACAACTCTTCAACGTACCTATTGCACACCAAGGTGCCATTGCTAGTAATATATTTATATAATATTATTTTATAAATTTACAATATACAATTATAAAATCAATATATTAACATTTACATAGTTTTAATAATGATTATGCAAAGTTTTTAACATGTTTAAAATTTGTATTTGTATTTTTTATATTTTACTATATTATTTTTTACTTTATAAAAATATATCTTTAGGAACTATTTATATATTTTAATAATATTTAATTTACATTCTTAATTGAAATTTTATAATTTTATATAATATTATTTTAATGCTAATTAATAAATTTACTTAAAAAAATATTTTATTTAATATTTTATAATGTATTTAAATAATACTATTTATAATTAAATAAAATAAATATATTAACATTTACATGATTTACATAATTAATATTAATTAGTAACTAATTATATTTATAATAATATTATCAATGCAAAATTAAAAATTAAAACAAACATGTTATTATAGGTTTTTCATTATGGGAAAACATGTTTTAAGGGGACCTGAAACCCCTTACAAATAGGTTTTAAAGGCACCTAAAACCCCACCAAATGATAGTTTCAAATAGATAGAAACACAAACCATCACCAACATCCAACTATAATATACGTTAGACTACCCAAGCTGCAAAACAATGATTTAGAGATGCACAGATCAAAAAGCCCAACACAAATAAATGACAGTGAAAATAACCAATGAAAGAGCTTACCATCTTTTAGTAAAATTGCCATAGCTTGTAGAGTACAAGAAATCATACTTGGACCTCTGTAAATGTAGATACAACTGAAACAATCTAAAGTTTCCTCTCGACATTCTAAACAAAAGATATGTAACGCCCCGCCACGCAACCCAAGAGGGAGTTGCAATTAACTACTTAAACAAACTTTTTTTTTTTTAAGTACAATGAACATGCAAGTGCACTGCCCAATGCAAACATCCCCTAAGGTTACGAGACTGAGATTACTTATTAACCCACAACAACATAAATGAATCCATAACATTCATTTACTTAACAAATTAGAAACACAAACATTCCAACAAGATAAATTACATCCACCATAATAGTTACAATATGATCATAAATAACAATAATTTAATAAAGAGATTACATCACTCATTCCCCGAATGAGGCAAGTCCAATAAATAAGGTTACAATTACAACTTTCCACCTCGATAACTAAAGAGGGGTAATAAATTACAAGAGTCAATTGAAATGAAATAAAACATGAACTGATACTGAATCCCATGAGCTCTCCAACTGGAAGTCTTGTCCACATGAACATGAAGAAAGCCCAACGGATTTAGGTGCACGCCACCCAACCAAGTGGAAACCAAAGGCCCACCCTCCGTGCTAGGAGATAGTAACAAGGAATCCTAGCCAAGACCATCTACCTCTAGACACAGGCTAACACAAAGTTGAACCATACTGAAACAACCAATCACATGTACCACACCAGTACGACTCAAGTACAACACACGTACAACTCAAGTACAACATAAGTACAACACAAGTGCAACTCCACATGGTCACATTGCTTCCAGATATAAAGCAGATCAAGTATATTAAGAGAACCATACACATAATAATCAAATATCGACTATGGTCACATCAGGTATGTTAAGGAAACCATACCCATAAAATCGAATACCAACTATTGTCCTAGACAGAGTGTCATCACACAGCTCATCATGGGTTGACCTCTGGGAATCTTCATAGGCTCTGACCCCCACTATGGGTTATCCTGGTGGCCTCAACCGAATCCCGGCCACCATACTCACTCATGCAGAATCAAATACTTTTCATACAGACAAGATAGATGACCTTGCCATTCTAGGCCTTCCCACTCATCCCAAGTCTAAAAGAGCCCTTGTGTCTATGAGTGAGGCATAATTATCTTGATTAGTGAGAAGTACCACCTAATCTTCTAAGTTTTGTTTTAATTATCACTTGATTAAACCACCTCTGAAGGTTTCCCAGTTTACCCCTTTGGACTATGGCCCCTACATAAGCCACTCTTCTACTTGACAACACACATACCATCCAAACACCAAGGGTACCAAAGTGCAACAAACAAGATAACACGACCACTCCTTTCTCAGGAGGCGACATAAGATAAAACCATCTCCAAACATTGGAGGTAACAACAATAACAAAACCACTCCTTACCAAGAGTCACAAATCACATAATCCACTCCTTTCACAGGAGACACAAAACATTCCCGTTCATAGAAACCGGGTAATAATAAAGACATAACTTCATGCACTACCCATGAGAGTTAACCAACGATCAACATCACAAAACGACAACCCCCAACCTCTAGGGTCCTCTAGAAGACTTACAGATTAAAGACACATAACCCATTTCCCCAACAAGAACACAAAGGAAATGTTCACTGAATGCAATTGGAAGAAACTACCTTTGGATATTCTAAATCCATTTCCTCATTACATTCAGTAATTTATTGCATCAACAAAACTGAATTAAAAAAAATACGTCTTTTCAAATAAGGGAGAAATTAACACTAATCATTTAATTTCCCTACTTGCTTTTTAAATAATAATAAAATAAGCGTTTACTTCTATACTACATAACATATCGTTTTAAAATAAATATATGTTTGTTCTTGCAAACTAAATTATTTTAAAAGAAATCAATAAATTTCGCTATTAACCACATTACTTACAAATCCAATACCTATCTTTTCAAATATAATATTTAAAATAAAAGTCCATAATTTGACTATTGCATAGTGATTTTAAATTTTTCTCAATTACATTTACACATGCCACTAAATAAACCACCTCTTAATATATATCAATATTTTAATATTATAAAATATAATATTTAAAATAATGTATATCTACTTATTAACAAAAATATATTAATATTTTAACATTATAAAATATAATATCAAATATTAATTAACAATATTTAATATTATAAAATATAATATTAAAATATTATATATTTTATTTTATTAAAAAAAAAACAAAGAGAAACGGTGCGGGTTTCCTCAAGCCGCACGCACATCAAATTAGGGTTGGGTCAGTGCTGGCTGCGGATGTGCAAGGCGGCGATGTTTCCTTGGCCGCCTACTGGTAGATGCGCCGACGGTGGCTATGGGCACAACCGATCGCCATTGTTGGTGGCGTTGTGCATTGCACAACCACCACCAACAATGGTGGCGGCGGCTATCTCCACAGCACCGCACGGGCTGTGGGTGGCTGCGCTGGGTGCGGCTCGCCCCCACACGCCTCCCATGGGGGGCATGGTGGGGGTGAGCCCCTAGCCCCCCCAAAAATAGATATATATTTTAAAAGAAACCCCTGTGGATTTTGAAATCCGCGAACCTCCTTGGGGGTATTTTTTTAAAAACTTTATGATAGCATAAACCCCAATCCAGCATATATATAAAATATATATATATTTGTATATATGTATATATATCTCAGTATATATATATATATATATATATATATATATATACATATATACATATATACATATATATATTTAATTATCCACATAAGTAATTTGTAAAACTGATTGAACAAATAATTCTTAAAATGATCATTTACAACAAAGTATGCAATTTTTTTTTGAGAAAAACCAAATGGAGACAGAGGTTTAAGAATTTGATCCAAGGTTTACATGAATTTCTTCATCAAATCATTTGAGTTTTCCAAACAATGATGTTGCAAACAACATATCCAAATCTATGAATTTTTTTCAAAATCAAAATCAATTTAATAACATGGACCTGGTTTCCAAAAGTTTGAGAAGATCCAGAGGGTGCACAAATCCTTGCTTGGATTCCCTCTTCAAATCAACAATTTCCTCAGATTCAAACCAAAACCCACAAAATGCAAAATTCTTCCTCTTCTATTTTTAATTTTCCCAAAACTCCATGATCATAACTTGTGAAGAAAATTCAATAATAATGATTTTTTTTTCCAAAAAATCCTACAACCACACTCATCAATTCTTCAAAACAGAAAATGCAAAATATCTCTATTTTTTAATTCTTTTTTTTGAATTCAAACTTTTCAAAAATTGAAATTTAAATCATTTTTCACAACATAAGCCCCAATCCAGCATATATATATTTGTATATATGTATATATATTTCAGTATATATATATACATATATATACATACAAATATATATACATACATATATATACATACATATATATATACATACATATATATATACATACATATATATATTTAATTATCCACATAAGCAATTTGTAAAACTGATTGAGCAAATAATTCTTAAAACGATCATTTACAACAAAGTATGCAATTTTTTTGTTGAAAAAAACCAAATGGAGACAAAGGTTTAAGAATTTGATCCAAGGTTTACATGAATTTCTTCATCAAATCATTTGAGTTTTCCAAACAATGATGTTGCAAACAACATATCCAAATCTATGAATTTTTTTCAAAATCAAAATCAATTTAATAACATGGACCTGGTTTCCAAAAGTTTGAGAAGATCCAGAGGGTGCACAAATCCTTGCTTGGATTCCCTCTTCAAATCAACAATTTCCTCAGATTCAAACCAAAACCCACAAAATGCAAAATTCTTCCTCTTCTATTTTTAATTTTCCCAAAACTCCATGATCATAACTTGTGAAGAAAATTCAATAATAATGATTTTTTTTTCCAAAAAATCCTACAACCACACTCATCAATTCTTCAAAACAGAAAATGCAAAATATCTCTATTTTTTAATTCTTTTTTTTGAATTCAAACTTTTCAAAAATTGAAATTTAAATCATTTTTCACAACATAAGCCCCAATCCAGCATATATATATTTGTATATATGTATATATATTTCAGTATATATATATATACATATATATATACATACATATATATACATACAAATATATATACATACATATATACATACATATATATATTTAATTATCCACATAAGCAATTTGTAAAACTGATTGAGCAAATAATTCTTAAAACGATCATTTACAACAAAGTATGCAATTTTTTTGTTGAAAAAAACCAAATGGAGACAGAGGTTTAAGAATTTGATCCAAGGTTTACATGAATTTCTTCATCAAATCATTTGAGTTTTCCAAACAATGATGTTGCAAACAACATATCCAAATCTATGAATTTTTTTCAAAATCAAAATCAATTTAATAACATGGACCTGGTTTCCAAAAGTTTGAGAAGATCCAGAGGGTGCACAAATCCTTGCTTGGATTCCCTCTTCAAATCAGCAATTTCCTCAGATTCAAACCAAAACCCACAAAATGCAAAATTCTTCCTCTTCTATTTTTAATTTTCCCAAAACTCCATGATCATAACTTGTGAAGAAAATTCAATAATAATGAATTTTTTTTCCAAAAAATCCTACAACCACCCTCATCAATTCTTCAAAACAGAAAATGCAAAATATCTCTATTTTTCAATTTATTTTTTTTGAATTCAAACTTTTCAAAAATTGGAATTTAAATCATTTTTCTTATTTTTCAATTTCAAACAATATATCCATAACTAACTTAACTTATTTCAATAGCATTAATTTAATTAATTAATAAAATAAATTTAATCAAGGATTAAATTATTTATTAATTAAATTAGATTAATAGTAAAATAAATTGCATTTCAACATAAACCAGATAACGTTAAACAACAGTTTAACTACCAAAGCATATATTTTAACCTTTTCAAATTGCAATATAAATTGAAATCAAAACTAGAAGAACAACCTCAAGACAACTTAACCCGACTAACACCTGACGACACACTTATGACTAGGGTGACGACTTGGCATGGAAAACCTAGCTACTATCTCCCAATTGAATACCGTTGGGCAATGAACACGCTCACACTAGTGAAGCCAGGTGGAGTCGATGTCCGGTACCTGTCAACCTGCGAACAAAGAGTATATCCACATGCATATATATAGTATAATCAAAACACATCGTGAAGAGGACATCATGGAATCGTAGGGCGCTCACAAGTGAGTGGTGCAATCCGTCCCCTTCACCAATACAGTATTACTAACTGACGTATCTAACATCATTAATGTAATCAAAACATAAAACATCATTAATGCAAATATTCACAATGCTAATCTAAAGCATGCCATAATGATAACATCATAATAAAATACCATCACATCAAAATACATCACCATATCACGATAAAGGTAGTGATCACACAGTAACCGAGTACCAAAGTCAAAGCACTAACAGAGAATAAGGCATAACCAAACAGAACACTGTTCAATCAAAAGAGTAAAACGGAGGGGTCTTACAAGATATGATTTACAAAAAGCAAACCAAAAACTCTGCTTAATTGACCTTCCACAACTCTTCGACATACCTATTGCACACCAAGGTGCCATTGCTAGTAATATATTTATATGATATTATTTTATAAATTTACAATATACAATTATAAAATCAATATATTAACATTTACATAATTTTAATAATGATTATGCAAAGTTTTTAACATGTTTAAAATTTGTATTTGTATTTTTAATATTTTACTATATTATTTTTTACTTTATAAAAATATATCTTTATGAACTATTTATATATTTTAATAATATTTAATTTACATTCTTAATTGAAATTTTATAATTTTATATAATATTATTTTAATGCTAATTAATAAATTTACTTAAAAAAATATTTTATTTAATATTTTATAATGTATTTGAATAATATTATTTACAATTAAATAAAATCAATATATTAACATTTACATAATTTACATAATTAATATTAATTAGTAACTAATTATATTTATAATAATATTATCAATACAAAATTAAAAATTAAAACAAACATGTTATTACAGGTATTTTATTATTGGAAAACATGTTTTAAGGGGACTTGAAACCCCTTACAAATAGGTTTTAAAGGCACCTGAAACCTCACCAAATGATAGCTGTAATACCCCTCCATTTTGTCCTTTTGATCGAACAGTGTTATGTTATGTTGTGTTGTACTTCCTGTTGGTACCTTGACTATGGTACTTGGTTTCTATTTGATCACTATCTATAACGCGACATTAATGTAATCTTTGATGTGATGATATTTTAATATGATGTTAACTTATGGCATGTTTTGGATTAACATAAATGGATATTCGAATTAATAATGTTTATGCTTTGGATTATTTTAGTATGTTAGATTTGTCAGTAGTACTACTATATTGGTGAAGAGGACGGTACCGCATCACTCGCTTGCAAGCGCCCTGCGATTCCGAGAATTCCTCTTCACGGTGTGTATTTTATGCTGTTCATATTATATGTGGTTGTTTACTTGATTTACAGGTTGACAGGTATAGGACATCGACTCCACCTGGTTTCACAGGTTGGAGAGTGTTCAATACCCAACGATATTCGATTGGGAGATAGTAGCTAGGTTTCTGTGCCGAGTCGTCACCCTAGTCCTTGCATGTCGTCAGTTGGTTGCCGGGTTGTGTTGTTTTGATTATCGTTCCCTCTCTTCATTATTTAATTGCAAGTTAAATGGGGTGATTTAAGTGGCTTAATGCATTTAGGATTCTGATTAATTTAATCTGGAATCATGTTGAAATATAATTTATTTTATTATTAATTTAATTTAATTAATAAATAATTTAATCTTTGATTAAATCTATTTATTAATTGATTAAATTTATATGGTTGAAAGAAGTTAATTTATTTATGTTGAAGTTATTGATTTACTTGTTGAAATTGGAAATAAAGAAAATGCATGAAAGTCAAATTGTGAAATTTGGAATTCAAAATTGAAAATGGAATTAAAAGTCAAATTAGAAGTTTGAAATTCAAAATTGAAGAAATTAAGATATTTTCTAATTTTCTGTTTTGAAGAATTTATGATGGTGGTTGAAGGATTTGAGGGCAAAAAAATCCTTATGTTTGAATTTTGCTCTCAATTTTTGGATCTTGAAGTTTTGAGAAAAACATTGAATTAGATTGAGAAAGAATTCTTCAATTTGGTGGGTTTTTGGAAAAAGCTTTGGGACCCTGTGGATCTAAAGAGGGAGTCAAGTCACCATCAGGATCTGCTATCAGTTTCAAAAAATCAGGTTCTTGTCTTTGTTTTGTTAATTGTTTTGAAAATTATATCTAAATGTGTTTGGTTGTGAATTGCAATGGAAAAACCCCTCTCAAATCTTGTTTTCAAAATTGTGAAAACTTTATTTAGAATGAAGTCCTTTAATTTTATTTTATTTTTTAAAAAATAGTGTTCTATGTTAAAATGATCAATTTATGTCTGGTCTTCTCAATTAATTTTGAAAAAAATCTCTCTTGGAATTATAATATATATATATTTATTGTAAATAAATATATATTTATGAGGTATTAACTTGGTTATGAAATTAAAATGTGATTTTTAGGTCTCTGGTTTAATTTTTTTAATTTTTCGGATTTGCAAAAATCCGCAAAGATTTTTTATGGTAAAAAAAATATTTTTTTAAAAACATTTATGGGAGGCGGCGCTGGGGGCTCACCTCCCCACTCCGCCCCCCATGGGAGGAGCGTGGGGACGGAGCCATGCCCAGCGCGACCCCCCCCACTGTTCACCGCGACCGCTCCCGCCAGTGTGGTGGTTGTTTACATAGCCGCCGCCACCGACGTCGGTGGCCGACTGTGCTGTGCACAGCGCCACCGTTGCCGGTGACCGGCTGTGTACATAGCCACCACCATCGGTGGCGGTGCCCCATCCGACAGTGCCGACTGTGCTCGGCGGAAACCTAATCCACGCGGCCTGCGAACCAAGGCGACCGTCCATTGACCGACGCGCGAATCAAAAAGGAAACTTCACTTTTTTTTAATTAAAAAAAATATATATATATTTTAATATTATAATATATATATATTTTAATATTATAATATATATAATATTTATATTATTATATTATAATATTGATATATATATTAATATTTATATATATTTAATATTATTATTATAATATGATATTAATATAATAATATGTATTATTTTAAGAATAATATATATTATTAATTGTTAATATTATATTGCATAATATTATAATCCTATATAGAGGATTTGTTTTCTAGTTTAAATGGACATATGTATAGTTGTGATGAAATATTTAATATGCATAGAAAATTATTGTTTTTCTAATGACATGATTTAAGTTTAATTAGGGGAATGAAAATATATTGATTCTAGTTAAATCATTGTTTTGTTTGTAAACAATACTTTAATGGGAATAGTGTTGATTTAAAATAATATATCTTCAAGTCATATTATTGTTATTGAAATGCAAGTAGGGGATTAAGTATTAAGTATTAACTTGCTACCATGTCTGAAAAAAAAATATTTTGTATCGGTTTATATAATGCAATAAATTCCTAAATGTTAGCATGAGGACATGGATTTAGAATATCCAAAGCAGATTTAAATTCTCATTTTGACTTTTATCCGTTCTTGTCATCATTGGGAAATTTGAGTCATTACATTGGACAAGGCTTTCAGTTGAGTTTTTTGTTTCATGGTTGTCATTTTGTTATGTCAACCTGTCTTGTATTCCTTGGGTAGTGCTTGGGAACTTATCAGTGTCTACCCGGTTCCTACGAACGAGGATATTTTGTGTCTCCTGAGAAAGGAGTGGATTATGGGATCTGTGTCTCCTTGTAAGGAGTGACCTTGCTATATGAACTTGTTGCCTCCAGTGTTGGAGTATGTTTCAGTTTGTGTCGTCTCCTGAGAAAGGAGAGGTTGTGGTATCTTGTTTGTTGCACCTTGGTACCATTGATGTTTGGTTGGTGTGTGTGTGTTGTCAAGTAGAAGAGTGGCTTCCATAGGGGCCAAAGCCCGGAAGAGGTAAGATTGGGTAACCTTTGGAAGTGGTATAATTAAGTGATAACTAAATCAATATACTTAGAGTTTGGGTAGTACTTCACACTAAAAAGATAATTATCCCTCACTCATAGATCCAAGTGCTCGGTTAGACTTGGGATGGGTGGGAAGGCCGGTAATGGCAAGGTCATCTATCTTGTCTGTACGAAAGGTATTTGATTCCGCATTAGTAAGTATGAGGTCCAATGATCGGTTAGGGCCACCATCTTGACGATCAGTGTGGGTAACTCATGATGAGCTGTGCGATGACACTCTGTCTAGGACAACAGTTGACCTTTGATTTTGCTCTAGTAGGTATGAGGTCCAATGATCGGTTAGGGCCACCATCTTGACGATCAGTGTGGGTAACTCATGATGTGTTGTGAGATGGCACTTTGTGTAACCGTAGTTGGTACTTGTTTATTGTGGGTATGGTTTCTGTAACATACTTGATGTGACCATGGTTGGTGTTTGATTATGTGGTATGGTTCTCGTAACATACTTGTTCTACTTTATTCCTAGAAGCATCATGATCATGCAGTGTTGTACTTATGTTGTACTTGCATGTATTTGAGTTGTACCTTGGGATGTACTTGTGAGGTTCATGTGATTGGTTGTTTCAGTTTGGTTCAATTATGTTAGCCTGTGTCTAGAGGTAGATTGTCTTGACTAGGATTCCTGGTTACTATCTCCTAGCACGGGGGGTGGGCCTTTGGGTTCCACTTGGTTGGGTGGCGTGCACCTAAATCCGTTGGGTTCTTTCTTCATGTTCGTGTGGACAAGACTTCCAGTTGGAGAGCTCGTTGGTTTCGGTATCAGTTCTTGTTTTATTCCTTTAGTTGACCTTATATTATTTTACACCTCAGTTGTTATCAAGGTTGAAGTTGTAATTGTAATTATGTTTATTGGACTTGCCTTATTCAGGGAATGAGTGTTGTAATCTTATTGTAATGAATGGATTAATGCAATGGAAAGTTATCTTTATGCTTTGATGTAATTCATCTCATTGGATGTATGTGCTTTAGTTATTGGCTAATTAATTGACATGGTTTAATTCATGTTTATTGTTGAGGTTCTATATAACCTCTGTCTCGTAACCTTAGGGGTTGTTGGCATTAGTTGTGAACTTGCTTATTAATTGTACTTAAACAAAAAAAAATTGGCCTGTTTAAGTCGTTGTTTGCAACTTCCTCTAGGGTTGCATGGTGGGGCGTTACAATAGCTACAAACATATAGAAACACAAACCATCACCAACATCCAACTATAATATACGCTAGACTACCCAAACTGCAAAACAATGATTAAGAGATGCACCGATCAAAAAGCCCAACGCAAATAAATAACAGTGAAAATAACCAATGAAAGAGCTTACCATCTTTTAGTAAAATTTCCATAGCTTGTAGAGTACAAGAAATCATACTTGGATCTTTGTAAATGTAGATACAACTGAAACAATCTAAAGTTTCCTCTCCACATTCTAAACAGAAGATATGATTTGCAAAAAGCAGACCAAAAACTCTCCTTAATTGACTTTCCACAACTCTTCAGCGTACCTATTGCACACCAAGGTGGCATTGCTAGTAATATATTTATATAATATTATTTTATAAATTTACAATATACAATTATAAAATCAATATATTAACATTTACATAGTTTTAATAATGATTATTTAAAGTTTTTAACATGTTTAAAATTTGTATTTGTATTTTTAATATTTTACTATATTATTTTTTACTTTATAAAAAATATATCTTTAGGAACTATTTATATATTTTAATAATATTTAATTTACATTCTTAATTGAAATTTTATAATTTTATAGAGTATTATTTTAATGCTAATTAATAAATTTACTTAAAGAAAAATTTTATTTAATATTTTATAATGTATTTAAATAATATTATTTACAATTAAATAAAATCAATATATTAACATTTACATAATTTACATAATTAATATTAATTAGTAACTAATTATATTTATAATAATATTATCAATACAAAATTAAAAATTAAAACAAACATGTTATTACAGGTTTTTTTATTATGGGAAAACATGTTTTAAGGGGACCTGAAACCCCTTACAAATAGGTTTTAAAAGCACCTGAAACCCCACCAAATGATAGTTGCAAACAAATAGAAACACAAACCATCACCAACATCCAACTATAATATACCCTAGACTACCCAAGCTGCAAAACAATGATTAAGAGATGCACCGATCAAAAAGCCCAACACAAATAAATAATAGTGAAAATAACCAATGAAAGAGCTTACCATCTTTTAGTAAAATTGTCATAGCTTGTAGAGTACAAGAAATCATACTTGGACCTTTGTAAATGTAGATACAACTGAAACAATCTAAAGTTTCCTCTCCACATTCTAAACAAAAGATATGATTTGCAAAAAGCATACCAAAAACTCTCCTTAATTGACCATCCACAACTCTTCGATGTACCTATTGCATACCAAGGTGCCATTGCTAGTAATATATTTATATAATATTATTTTATAAATTTACAATATACAATTATAAAATCAATATATTAACATTTACATAGTTTTAATAATGATTATGCAAAGTTTTTAACATGTTTAAAATTTGTATTTGTATTTTTAATATTTTACTATATTATTTTTTACTTTATAAAAATATATCTTTAGGAACTATTTATATATTTTAATAATATTTAATTTACATTCTTAATTGAAATTTTATAATTTTATATAATATTATTTTAATTCTAATTAATAAATTTACTTAAAAAAATATTTTATTTAATATTTTATAATGTATTTAAATAATATTATTTACAATTAAATAAAATCAATATATTAACATTTACACAATTTACATAATTAATTTTTTATTAGTAACTAATTATATTTATAATAATATTATCAATACAAAATTAAAAAATTAAAACAAACATGTTATTACAAGTTTTTAATTATGGGAAAACATGTTTTAAGGGGACCTGAAACCCCTTACAAATAGGTTTTAAAGGCACCTGAAACCCCACCAAATGATAGCTGCAAACAGATAGAAACACAAACCATCACCAACATCCAACTATAATATACGCTAGACTACCCAAGCTACAAAACAATGATTTTGAAGGGAATCAAAAACCCTTTACAGTGAGGATTTTACAAGGACCTTGAACCTAAAAAGCAATCAAGTTTTTTCAAGCACTAAAAACCCAATAGTCTACAACCGCTAGACCACAACAAACCATCTGCTCAATGTAAGCATGACTGAGCCAGAACAAATAGGGCAACAAGAGATCCCTTTCATTTTCAACATACCACCCCTATTCCCTATCTCAATAAAGAAGTAACAAGGAAAGATAGAGTACATAGAAGCATTAAAACACCTATCAAACCAAAATACCAACTCAATCTCCATTTTAAAAGGAGAGAGCTCCCCTCTATTGGAGAGGATGTCACAACCAACTTTTCCTCCCGCAACCTAAAATCTCCAACAACCTTAACTTCCACCTCCATAGGAGAAACGTCCACCTCCATAGGAGAAATGTCCACCTCAAAAGGATCAACAACCAAGGAAACTAGAAACTTTCAACCCCCAACTCCACATCAATAGGAGAAGAATCCACCTCAATAGAATCTAAGGAGAAAGCCATAACTTCAACAAAACAAGTAGTTGTACCATCCTTTGGAAAAACCATCAACAAGAACATAAGGTGGAGCAAAAAAATAATCTCGAACAATAGCCAAAGAGCCACCTTAACTATTTTTAGCATAAAATGCATCTGGGTGTTCAATAAAAGAATGAAGTGTAACATCTCGCTACGCAACCCCGAGGGTTAAGAGCCAAAAGAGGACAACATGATTTTTTTTTTAAAACATAAAAAATAACATACACATAAAGTTTACCAATTCGATAAAATGACAACGAAAATGGCAAAATATGACCTAAAGTACAACTTCAAGGATAGGACTAATCCACCCTCCAAAGAAAGTCCGAACAGGAGCAAATCAGACAGCTCTAAAAATTTGCTCTGAAACTTGTTGCTCTGCTCCAGAACCTGCTGCTTCGGAACCTACTGTTCCGGAGCTCACTACTTCGAAATTTTGTTGCTACACACAAGGCAGCAAACAAAAGGCACCGGTGCTCCGGAACTTATGATGCAACTCACAAGACAACAACAAAAAACATTGCTATTCTGGAACTTAAGTAGATTTAAATATGAAGGAAATACAC
Source organism: Sequoiadendron giganteum (assembly GCA_007115665.2). Lineage (NCBI taxonomy): Eukaryota > Viridiplantae > Streptophyta > Pinopsida > Cupressales > Cupressaceae > Sequoiadendron > Sequoiadendron giganteum. The sequence continues at coordinate 379,832,628 of CM021109.1, read as the reverse complement.
ATCCAAAGATCTAATTTTTGCATGAATACTAATGAAGAAAAAACCATTAAGATCATCAAAATACAAGTGAGTCCGATACCAATACCGGAACCTGTAAGCCAAATATAAAACATCACATTTCTTCTCATTAAGTCATATGATTTCATATTATCTCAAGAGAGTACAATATACAAATGAATATAGATGAGTACAATGACATAGCCATGAATTCAGATACATCAACTAACGAAATAAGCATAAAAGAGAGGGGATATCTCCAACTAGTGCTCCAATAACCTGTACACTAGTCCCCAATGGCGGCGGCAATGCCTCCCTACCATCTGGACTCCAGAGAGACCACCCACCATGCTCGAAAGTAGTCACAAGGCCCAAACAAAACCGCAAGGCAAGGATAACATAGGTCAACACTCACATCAGACACAGAGCAGACACAAGGTGCAATGCATAAATTCAATGTCACAACAAGGAGGTTCTCATTCAATAACGTGTCGGGTACTACTCAAGACTACTAAGATGGGATATACAAGACTATAGATCGGGTGAGGAGAGTCAACCATGCCCAAATCAACATCTCGTAGACGGATATCTCAACGCCCTACAAGCGGATAGGCCTTCTCAAGTGCATCCTTATCCTTTTCAAGTGCTCAAGGCCATGCACGAGGAATCATAAACTTATAAGCGTTTTACACCATTGTTTAATTCGATCATCACATGCTTACAATAGCTCAACTACTACTTTCCTAGGCAGCCACTTACAGGCCACTCTAATGACCTTGAATTAAGCCCATCTCACTTAACCAAATGAGGAAACCATAACAAACTTGAAACAATGATAAACCACTAAAATTCATCATTTAAACCAATTAAAACAACCATACAAATATTGCTGCAAAATCATTTAAAACAGCTAAAGTCCATATAGTGAATTAGAGGCATAAGATTTCATAAAAATACAAAGTGCCCGGATTAAAAATATAAGCTTGACCCAGTTCAGATCTCAGTGTTTTGAGTTGGAATACACCTTCGATTTTTGTGTTTAGAGCCGAAAACAAGGTGTTGTTTTGAAAAATATCATTTTTGACCAATTGGGCAAGAAAATGCATGGAAAATAAAAGTGCCCAGAATTTAAATCTAATGGAAACCCAGTTGAGATATGGGAGTGGACATGGAATCCACCTTCGTTTTATTTTTTTAGCAGGTGACTTATGAGCAGCAAAGAAAAAATGTTTTCAACAAATTGGCAAGAAAATCATCAAAAATAAAAGTGCACAGATTTCAAATCTGCCAAAGACCCAATAGAGATCTTGGCATTTTCTACATGAAATACACTTTTATTTTATGATTATAATAAGTGGTTTAAGAACAACAACTAAAAAAATTTTAAACAATTTGGGCAAAACCAGAAAGAAATGAATGAACCCATAAATTAGATTTTTCCTTCTACCCATTATAGATTTAAGCATGCACAAAAATCTACCATATAAACAAACAACACAACAACAAAAATAGTCCAAAATAACCATTATCTAATCCCAAGTATTCACCAAATAAAATAGAGGAGTTCCTCCGAATGATCACAAAATATAAATACTCAGAATTGAAAACGAAATTGAAGGCATACCTCTAGCATAAGGGAATGCATAAATCACTAGCCATACCAAGATTCAAGAACAACAAGGGAGAATACCTCAATTTCACCCCAAAAATAGAAATGGAAGAATTCTTAGTGTGGAAGGCACCTCCAGACTCCAAAACGAGATAGCAAGGAAGAAATGGCGCACCGAATTCAACAAACCAATACCCACAAAATTCTTCATAGAAAAACTTCTCCAATTCTCCCCAACTCTGCTATTCAAATTGTGGGGTTTCTCCTTCATCCCAAAACAACAACTTTATTTTTCCCCCCCAAAAAGATCCCCTTCTCAACAATTCTTCCTTCCTTTTATATTTTCTCAAAACAATTAAAATATCCCTCCCAAGGCATTTTGATAAAACAAGTTTTTAAAGCTCCCAAGACAATTAATTAAAGTATCTAAATATACAATATTCTCCATTTCATATAAAAATAATAATTTAAATCCAACATTAAATGCACACAAGCCCCCAAGAAGATTTAAATAAAATTATGAGGGCTCACAAAATAGATTAATAAAATCGTTTAAAATTTCCAAATGAAATGTATCATTCTCTTGAATGATCAATAAAAATCAATTAAAATGACATATTTAAAATCTCATGGAAATAACAATTTTAATCTCCAATCAATAAAACACCATAAAATTCCATATTTAAAACTATGAAAAGAAGCCAATGAAAACCGCATCATAATATTGACAACCAAAATATATAGCCACATAATAAGAATAATAAAAACCAAGATAAAATACCTCAATGAGACATACTGGTAAGCCACATACAACTGAAAGGTGCACCTGACATACGGCTGAAAGGTGCTCTGGACATTACCATTAGGTAACCAGATGGTAAGACACCAACTCAGAAACACTGCACTAATAAAATATAGTGGGCTAGGGTAGGGGACATTTGGCCTTCGGCAGGCAACAAAACCCCACCGACCATGCCCCCCCGCGGTCAAGCAGCGCATGAAAAGGGCCCCGACGCCCTGTATGACTACCTCTAGTTACCACCATCGGGGAATAAGAGTATGCTCAGGCTTGTGAATCCAGACGAAGTCGATACTCAGTACCTGCATCACTCCAATTACACGTCAAATTACATGTACATATAACACATATCATACAACCAAAACACCTCAATCATCAGGAAGAGGGTCATGATATCGTAAGCCTCTCGGATACGAGTGTTACGACATCATCCCTTTTCCTATCCCTAATCATACAAAAGCAATGATAACATTATATAAACATATAAGCATGTAATCCAACATAATAAATAATCATGATAACATTTATAATGCTAAATTAAAATCAAAATACCATCTTACCCAGGGTGGAGTTAGAGAGGTGTTACATGAAGTATAACCCAACCATCAACTCCTCACAACACCTTGAGGTAACAACATGTACAACCTCACACATAAACAAATCTACAACCAAAATAAACTAAACCCCCAAAATATAAAAAAAAAATTACCAACCAAGTGGGGTTCCACAGATCAAACAATATCCTCATCTTTGAGGACCATAAAACACCCGTCCACCGAGCACAAGCTGTGAAGCTAAAAAATACCCAACAAAGATTTTCCAAGAAGGAAACAAACCCCAAAAGATAGATAATATTCACAACCAAGAGGGGGTTCACAACTGAGCACCAAGACAAGAAGAAAAAATAGACCAAAGTACCTATCCAAGATTCAAAAGACAAATCCAAGAGAAAAAGAAACCCCCAACACAACATATGCAAACCCAAGAAAATATGGTTCCACCCATAAACAACCAATGAAGAGGCACCAGGAAAGGCCCACAAGCAAACCACACTCCCAAAGATAGAGCAAAAGGAAAAAAATCCACAAAGAAGAAGTTGTTATACCAAAATAAATTGAGGAATCCATGGGCCAACAATCAACATAGACAACACCACAAAAGAGAGGGCTTCAACAAACCATGATAGCAGAAATGCATGGCCAAAAGGAGTAGAAGGAGAGATGTTTAGGCCAAAAACAACCCAGACCCAATATAACCTTAAAGACCAATGCCAACAACTAACAGGAACCCGCATACAAGCCACTGTCAACAACAGGTCCATGTTGATCACCAGGACGTCCACAACACTAGAGAAAAAGCCATAAACAGGAAGCAGACCCCACCATCGATCACCCTCCAAACCAGCAACAAAATTGCCTCACCTCCGTCAGAGCACAATCCAAAAAGGAGGCAAAAATAGCAAAACCATCTTGCGAGCCCACAACAACATCAACATCTTCATCATTGTCAAATTTAGAGGCATCCTCTGAATCTCCCTCTCTGGAATTCAAACTTGACCTCCCGCCCAAACTCTCACTCCTGCTCCCACATGCCATATTTTAATTTTTTATATGCTCAAAATTACATGAGACAACGATGTGAACAAATGAATGATGCACAAAGAGAGGAAGCGAGAAATTATCGAAACCAAAATAGTAGAGAAAGATGTGCTAAATGTATGGCAAATGTGACAGTTGAAGAGATTGAAGTAGAAATGAGACAACATGCTGATGGGATTACATCATGTACAAACATATCAAGAGGAGCAATGTATATTAAGAAGAATATTACAAAGAGACGAGCATTTAGATCGATTTAATCAGATATAAAGATAACAAATACAAGTACGTAATCATGAATTAGTTGAAAGACTGTCAATCTCATGGGAATACAAAGGGTAAATCTGAAGGAATGAATTCAATTATAATAGATCATGTGTTACAAACACAAGATAATAGAGTTCAAGATGCAATGAATGTTGAAACTAAAAATCATGTAGAAAATAATAGTTCACAAGAGGAGTTAACCTCTCAATTGAGAAGATGAAGATGACTACAAAGAACATAAAATGAAAGAGATCTAGGTACATGTAATAACAATAGAAATATGTAGATTGATTTGAAAGATTTATAAATGATATTTCAACATGGTCTAGATAAAATTACAGCGCCAAGCATGTGTTATATTTGTCAAGAAAGTTACCCTACAATGAAGGTTGTATGAGTTCTTGAAGGCCTGATTTGTAATAGATGCCGACAAGAGAAACACGAACATCTTTTCAACATTAAATAATATGAATCCTGGTCCACAACCACTAGAACTTGCAAACTTAACACAAATTGAGGAAATGTTGATAGCACATGTAAATCTAATACTTCAATTCATGCATGCAACTGGAGGTTAGTATAAATATAAAGGACATACCATAAGTTTTAGAGGAAGATCAATCATTTTGGTAGGAGATTTGAGACAACTTCCTCCTATTAGTACCACCTTATGATAGTAATGTACATGCAAAATTACTATGGGAATAATTTAAGATAGTTATTACTTTGGATAAGGTATTCAAACAAGAAGGTGAAGGTGAGGATCAACAAAGGTTTCACCAACCACTCACAAATATTAGAGATGCACATCCAACAATTGATGACTGGAAATTATTGATGAAAAGGATAGATGTTTTATTAAGAAGACCAATATCCCGTAACATTACAACTAAATAAGGTAGTACTAATCGAGGATGAGGTCAAAATGATGAATTAGATGTTGAATTATTAATTGTGAAAGATGCAAGATACATGTTAACCTCTTATCTATGGATAGAATTAGACCTTGTAAATGGAGCTTTAGGATACATTTGAAATATCATATATAAACCTGGAAGTGCCCCACCAGATCCACAAACATATGTTATGGTTCAATTACTCGGGAATTCCATTTGAAGATATATCTCCAAATATAATTCCAATTGTGTCAATACAAAGGGGGCACACATGTCAATTGCTATTACGATTAGCTTGGGAACTAACAATCCACAAATCACAAGGATTGACTCTTTCGAAGGAAAAATTTGATATAAGACCAAGAGAAAGAGCATGATTAACTTTTTTGGTTATTTCATGCATTAAATCCTTGGATGGATTTAGAATCTCACCACCATTTTCATACGATTGTTATGAAAAAATGAAAACAAGGAAGCAACTCACCAAAAGGAGAGTTGAGGAAGAAAGACTCAAATATTTGGAGACACAATAAATTTATGTAATTTATACATTATTATCTATATCATTCTTCTATTAAACTCTAATTACATAGTATGGAGATTATATTTTTGGTTTAATATGAAATGTCTTATTCAATATGTACAAAGTATAAAAATACTTTATTCAAACACAAAAAATATGCTAAAGTGATCTTTTACATACCACATTGTGAATACTACTAGCATAGATATCTTAAATACATCTATCTAAAAGACGCCAAGAGATATCAGTCTCGAGACGCTTATCTATTCTCAAATTTAATTTAAATATAGGTGCACCCTGAGACTGATATCTCTCAGTGTCTTTTACAGAGATGTATTTAAGATATCTATGCTTGTATTTTCTTATGTTAAAATAAAATTATTTTTAAGAAATATTCTTAATCAAATGTCTAATAATATATTTATATAATATTATTTTAAGTTTTAAATATGTTTAAATTTTTAATTTATATTTTGATTTTTAATATATTACTAATATTGTTTTTACTTTATAAAAATATATTTAAATTGTATTTATTTATTTGAGCTAAATTTATATTCTTAATGAAAAATTTAAAAAATTTATATTAAAATTATTTTAATGATAATTATTAAAATTAAAAAATCCCTTATTAAATGTTTTATAATATATTTAGATAATATTATTTTATACATCTAAAATATATAATTATAAAATTAATATAATTTATTTTATAATAATATTATTAATACACAAATTAAAAATAAAACAAATATATATTTTTTTGATAAGTAAATAGATTATATTGATAGCAAAAATTTTACAGTATGCCCTTTCAATGGCTGAAATGACCAGAGAAGCCCACCTTGCATAGTTATCCAAAGCACCTACCCTAATACAGACACTAATTTACATAGAAAATTAGACCAAACCCAAAACCTTCACCATTTCAACCAGACCCATACAAAACACAGAGAAAAGGGAACCCCAAGACTTGCCAGACTAACGCCAACAAAACCCTTAGAGCGAGTCGATCGCACAACCAAGAGAGACCTTGTACATAACCAACCACCACCATGGTTCCATTAAAACAAAAAAACTAACCTTATGCCTACCCAATACCCATCCACCTCCACATCATTAGCCACCAGGAACTCCCTGAAAAGCCATCTCCAATCTACGCCACCAATAGTAGTTGGACCACCTCCAAAACCAAGCCATCCCAATCCTTGAAGACAAATTTCAATCTTCCATATCTAATCTTCCCGAAGAACGCCCAAAGCTTCCTCGACGATTGTAGACAAATAGGCGTTTCCATTACTTTTGGTGCCAATAGAATGGCAAGCGCAGGTCTTAAAAGGCCAAAGGCCCCCAAAAAAATGTGTGATGATCCCATCTACATTAACACCACTGACACCAAGCGTCCTACCAGCCTGCCAAGAACTATACAAGCCATCAAATCCTTCTATACATTCATCATTTGTGCATTAATCACCCACACTTCACTAGATGCCCATCATCATCATTCCCTAGTACCACTCTAGCCAGGCATTATGTTGTCTGCCACGAATCTCCCTAACAACACCAAAAAATCCAAGCCCATCCACCTGGCAACCGTGAAAAAATGAAAGAAATATATTATATTTATTATTTAATCTTGATTTTTTAAAATTTAAAATTTATATTTATATCTTGTTATCATTATGAGCCAACATATTGAATGTTTATGTTTTAATTTTTATAATAAATCAATTAAATTACAAAGGTTTTTGAAGAAAAATCATCTATTCATCAATATTTTACAATATTTATTCTCATAAACAAACTCAACTTTAACTATGTCAGTCATAGTTGTGTTTAGTATGAATCAAGCTCGAGGTCAAAGACAACCTTAAAAATTATAATATTCTTAAATATACTAAAATAATGATACATTTAACTTGCAATAATTTGTTGATTTCAAACTATTATGTAGCTAACTAAGTTAAATTATTGTCATGACCCATCCATCAACTACACAATGAATAATTGTATAACAATCGTACAAAAATAGGTACTTTCCATTGTGTGGTTAGAATACATATGACTTGTAAGAATCTATTATTTCAAACTATTATATAATTTGTCCCTAATTGATATTTCATAAATAATTTATCGACTAACCAACAAATACAATTACTACAATACTAGATAGACAAGTACTCGCCACTATGTGACACTTGTTTCATGTTGCAAAAAATGTTACAAGCATACCTATCTTAGATAAATCTATGTAAAATATTAATATTTAATCTTAAATATGAATATAAATCTAGGTTAATTAAATTTAATTCCATTCAATTTGTATTTTTAAAAAAAAGAGGTGTAAACATTTTTGACTCAAAGCTATGAACCAATGAAGTCACAAACGGGGGACCTCATCCCCAATATAAATTCTCAACAATTACACCCCAATGGGGTTCGAACCTTAATGGCAAGAATAAAAACACAACCATTTAACCATCACACCATGCCACTATTGACTAATTCCAGTCAATTTAAGTTTATATATATATATATATATTTTGGAGGTAAAAGGCATTATGCTTGAAATTTTTATTAAAAAAGTATAGGTATAGTATTACATTCTATTTTCAGCGTAGAGACCTGCATAAAAAATGCCTCAAACCATATATGGCCTTACATATTCAGAGAATATGACCCTGAAATTACATATTGCCCATACAGTGATAGCAAAAAGACTTTAAACAAAAACAACCCCCCAGAGAGCAAACACCTCCTTACATAGATGACTGGGTTGTTTCCTCCTTTATGCCTAGCGTTGGAGGAGGTAGAGGAGGATGTGCTACATGGGAAATTAGAACAATCATGGCCCGATAGACTTCCAGAACATGTTGAAAAAAGTTTGCACCTAACTCTACCTTATGTGCCCTAAATTCTTCATTCAATTCTATCGGCCCCCTCAAATACGGGGCTCGTTTGAGGGCTATGTAGACACAAAGGGAACTTGGGGTCTTCTGCAAATCCTTATGCTTGAATAGACCACCAACTAATTCCTTTTTGTTGTGAAAGTCACAATCCTAGATTACATTGTTCAATGAATGTCCCATGAAAATTCATAGTGTTTCTTAGGAAATTAGCAAATGGTAATGCCTTTTAAGAGAGGTTTGGATAGTTTAAATAGAAATCTATGAGCTTAGAGTGGTGCTTTCCATTATTAGGATTGATGATCAGTTGTCACCACATCCCAAAATCATTGAAGAGTATTGGAGATCGTGGTTGCATTAATGATGTGTGCTTTGGTAATAAAGCCATATGTCTATCAGATGCCTCAAAATGTTATTCACATGAGGGGGTGAGAGGAGTTGAGGTAATGATTAGATCATCTGAGCTAGTGAGATATTATGAAGCATGCAATCCAAATTGACAACTACTCGTGTTGCCACCAAGGCGTACATAACCAACCTGTTAACACATAAAAACAAAGAGTGTTAGTGTGATTGAGGATTTTCTGCAAGGATCAAAATTAGATTAGCATATTCAAAACCCACAAAGACAATAGAATGCATAGGAAAATAAAGAAGGAAAATATGAACTAAAACAAAACGAGCTCACCAAACCCTTCTTCCTCCATGGTTGAATTCCATTGCACCTTCTAACTTGCTGTGATGATGAGTGTGCCCTCAGATTGTGACGAGCAAACTCTACTATGTAGTCTAGCCCTAAGCAAAGTTTTGAAGGATTTCTATAAAAACTATGCAATCGAAATTAAATTCTAAGTGCAAGTAATTAAATGACAATGCAAGAGATTAATATTAAACAAATAAAAGATTCAAGAAAACAAATATATTAAGAGATGTCGAAATGAGAACAAAATTGACATTTTATAGAAAATGCAATTTTGGATGGAAGAATGAGATGAGAGATTGAAAAATGCCCTAGAATCAACGGTCAAGATTCAAAATGGCAATTCTCAATTAGGGTTAGGGTAAAATTACCAAATGAGTGCACAAGATTTAATTTAGGAAATTAAATCAAGGATGGAAAATGAACGTGACAGTGAGATAAAAATTAGTAAAAATCAAAAGATAAGAAGATGAGATTTAGAAAATCAGTAATTTTAGCAATTACTTGATTTGTAGAAGAATATTTCCATTTTGAATTAAAATTAATTCAAAATATGGATTTAGTGAGATAGTAAATAATTGATTTAAGATTATTTACTAAAAGAAGAAGCAGTTAACCATGTGAAGCCTTTTTAAATAAATTGTTTTATTTAAAAAGAGGGAAATGTCAAATAAGGCAATTAAATAATTAGGAATAATTATTTAATTTAGAAGAGGTAGTTAATTAATTAAATAAATTCATAAATCTATTTAATTAAAAGAGGATTTGGGCATTAGTGACATATTAAATAAATAAATTAAAATATATTTATTTAATAATCAAGAGGACATAAATGATAAAGATTAATTAAATAAATTGAGAAGACTTTAGATAATTAGTGACGCATTAAATAAATACATAAGATCAATTTATTTAATAATCATGGAGAATAAAAAGATATGAATTAATTAAATAATTATGAATTATTTAATTAATAGTCGAAGGTGAGTTAGAAACATAATTAAAATGTCATAATTATGCTAGGACGAAAAGTGGTAAAATAGTGCTTGCAGGCCTAGGTCATTTTTATGTGTCTACATTTGCCCCTCTTTGTCATAATACAGTTTATCATGTTATGAAAAAGAAAAAAAGTCCCGAATATGCCCCAGCGAAGGTACAGAGTGCCAATGCCCCCTCGGAAAAAAAATTGAATTTTAGCCCGAGGTCAGAAAATTTTGGAAAGTGTCTCGATTAACCAATTTAATGACCAAAGAAACAATGGCGAGATCAGCCTCCGAAATGGAGGACGCTTAGCTAGTCCAAATTTTGGACAAAGGTTGTCAAAAGAGCCTTCAATACAAACTTATTAGGTCAAACCCTAATTTTCAACCTATAAATAGGTTGAAAAAGCCAAACCAAATGTCATTTTCACATTTGCTAATTAAAATTTCTAGAGATCAGAGCTCAAAAAGCAGATGGTGATTCCCTCGACAAACCACCATGGCTACTGCGTGCAGACATTTCGATGACCTGAGGGCATAGAGGCATTGGTAAGTACCCTATCCAACATTTAATTTTTTGATTCTCGTGCATTTAATAGGGTTTCGGGAGGGGAAACAAATGCGTTGCAACATAATTGTTGTCGCGTAAGCTACAGACACTTTCGCTTTCAACGCATTTATTTGTGTCACGACGCAAGTGCAAGGGGTAGGTAGGTTAAATGTTAAAAACGAGCAATTGTGGAGGTAAACGACTCAAGTGCCGAAATGCAACACATATGCTTGTTTCTGTGACACAAGTGCAATTTTGAAACACAATCACCAGGTCCAATGACGCAATTGCAATGAAATAACACAATCGCTTTGCAAAATGATGCAATCATTGTGAGGACGCACAATTGCTACATGGAATGACGCATTCGCAATATTGCGACGCAACTGCGAGATGCTGAGCCACATGTGGCATATCATGACGCAATTGAAGTTTACCATGGTTGACCAACGTTGACTTTGTGCAAACTCTTGTTTTAGATGCATGTTTGGTTTCTCAGATAGTAATAATTCACCATTGTGCTGGCCCATGTGTACTAACCCTTGTTTCTACATGTGCAGAGACGATTAGTGCCCATATACACACGAGAGTTTAAACCAGCCACTTATGCCTTTAGAGATCGATTGAGCGATAGGGAAAGACAACGGTTGATGCGACTAGGGTTATACTATGTTGCCTATATGTCCATTATTCGGGCAAACAGGGGTTTATTGACAACACTTTGTGAGAGGTGGCACTCATAGACCTGTTCATTTCAGCTTCCTACAGGAGAGGCCACAGTTACCCTGGAAGATATTTATCATATTCTATGCATCCCGATAAGCGGGGAGAGGGTGGTATACGATCCACACCGAGGGTGATAGGCCCTAGCAGAGATGTATGAGGATGTCGGTGGTGGCGGTCTAGGAATTCACGGGTACGAGATCAGATGGGATGTTGTGGCCGACCAATTTCCACGCTGGGATGCCATGCTTATGACACTGATTGCCGGAGTGCTGATGCCGAATCGTCGCGACCATGGATTTCCGATTGGATGGGGAGAGGTACTAGTTCATATGCGGGGTCAGAGGACAGTTTTTGCCTAGGGGCCTTGCCTATTGGCCATGCTATATCATCAACTTCATGAGGTAGTTTATCATGAGGGACAAATTATCAGTTGCGGGATCACCCTACTTATGATCTGGGCATGGGAGCACATTCCCATTTTTTGACCACCGGTGCAGATTCAATAGCTAGGTGATGGGATTCCGTATGTTTATCTTTATGCGGGTTCATTTAGCTAGACTTGTGTGGGAGATACCAGGTATTGGCATCATCGGATCAATACTTTGATTAGATTTGTCTGGAGGCATTATAGAGATTATGCCCAGTGGCCCGATGAGGATGGCCATTTGTCACTGTGTAGACAGTTTTGATACCTAATTGGCCGCACAGTGCAGAGCCAATGCATTATTGAGATGTACCTACCCCAACGAGTACTACGATAGTTTGGGGAGCAGCAGGATGTTCCAGTAGGGATAGCAGAGTATGCACGGTCCTCTAGGGAGACCATATAGGGGTCATTGATAGTAGTGACATTAGCCGAGCAATAGATAGATAGCCTAGTTGCACAACAGTGGTTATGGAGAGGAGGTCTAGCAGATCATGGGACATTTTCCAAGTTTGACACCTGGTGGCAGGTTCATAGGCTGATTCCATTGACAGATCCAGATGGTCCGACTTCCATAGATCGAAGATTAGTTATCCCACGGGTACGGAGGAGAGGTTGGGGTGGCAGAGACGGAGGCAAAGATGGCAGGGGGGCTGGAAAGAGAGATGGAGGCAAAGACGACAGGGGGCCGAAGGGAGAGATGGTGGTTGAGGAGACAGAGGCAAAGGTGGGGGAGATGATGGGGGTGGCAGGGGAGGAGGTGATGGAGGAGATGGGAGGGGTGTCAGGAGGAGGAGGGATGATGGAGGGTGGAGGCAGCCTAGGAGAGTCAGGCAGAGAGTGGGTGCCACACCATTGTCACCCATCTAGGAGGAAGGTGAGGAGAGAGAGCAGCCAGTTGGGCAGGAGGTAGAGGTGGGAGCGGGGAGGCGGTCAGGGGTGGAGAGGAGGTGGAGGCGAGAGCAGAGGGAGAGATTCTAGCAGAGGAGGTGGAGGCAAGAGCAGAGGGAGAGATTCTAGCAGAGGAGGTGGAGGCGAGAAGAGAGGGAGAGATGCCAGTGGAGGAGGATCCATTTTACGAGCACCATACTCTTGATATTGACTTGGAGGATGTCCAAGGAGAGGAGGAGGATGAGGGGGAGGATGAGGCCATTCAAAGATTACGAGAGTGGATGATCATCAGAGACGAGGAGGGGGACAAATCATCGATTTTGCTTGCAGATGCCACTATTAACTAGAGGATCATAGATCTTCAGAGTAGACTTGATGCGGACTTGTCTCAAAACAAGGCCTTGGTAGCTGAGTTAGAGGTTACTAGGGTGGAGAGAGATCAGGCCGTTATTCACCGGTAGGAGGCAGACAGATGGGTCATTGAGTTTACGGAGTTATGTGCTGGACCGACAGGGGATATGGCCAAGGAGCTGGCCAAGATGGCCGAGAGCAGGGGTCGGTATAGGTTGCTTTATGAGAAGGTTGTTCCACCAGAGAGATGAGACCCAAGATTGTCCCGATCATACAATAAGACAGGTAGTGGCACCCAGACCCATAGCAGCAATAGGTCACACAGTAGTAGTCATAATAGTGCTGGGGGGTCCACGACATCAGGGCAGTCATTAGGCCACAGGTCACATAGTTCACATCAATATTTGTTAGGCCATAGCCATAGGTTAGAATGGTCATAGATCAGTGTCATCAAGACACTAGGCCAAGCAGAGCCAGCCTCGTGTTACTGATCCCTTAGGATCCCAGAGTCAGACCTCAAACACCACTCCTATCCAGGTCACTTTTCACTTGATGAGTTAGTCACAACCACCTCACGATTCACCTCCACGGGATGAAGGAGGCACATCCTAGGACTTGTATTTTGATATTTGTATTAGACACTTACATATATTGACATTCGAGCCTGCGAGCTCCATTTTTGAGATATCCTATGACTCTATCTTGTGACATTATATTTTTTTGAGATTATATATATGCGATGCAGTTTTTGATGTGGCCTATATGATTCTATGTGTTATGGTATTGTATGCTTTATCAAATGCTATGTGATGCTTTTATGATGCTATGAGATGCTTTTATGATGCTATGAGATGTATGGATATCATGTTTTATGCTTATGAATGCAATTATGGATGTTGTTATGTATGTATGCATTGTGGAATGTATGATGATGTGATTCTTATTTGTTAATGCAAATAATATTTATGATGCCTATATGTTGATGCAAATGATGGTTTTATGATGTGAGATGGATGAATGTAAATGATAGCGTTATACAATGTGAATTATGGTATTTGATTTGTGCAGATGTGAAATGTGAATATGAAATGCTTGTATGATCATGTATGCAACTTTGTCTTTTTTGTATGTCACAGGATATCATCAAAGAATGAGAGAAGAGAAGACAAAGATGGATGTTGGTGCGAAGAAAGATATGCATGTTAGTGCATAAACAAAAAAATTCTTCAAAACTTTGCTATAGTGCTATCCTAGTTTTTGGTCTTAATCATCATTGGGCGAAAATGTCATGATGGCTGAAAAACACTATGATATGACGTAGATCAATAGTGTGCAAGGTCAAACCATCACGTAAATCAACAGTCACAGAAAAGGATGATCATGACTCATACAAGGAACATAATTGCCCCTAGTCATTTTCTCATGACCAACCGCCAGAAAAACCAGACCAATCATGAGATGTCTCTGCTTCTCTAAATCTTGATGTCAGGACATCCTTGAGAAACTAGCCACATGATAGTAAAAAATAGATGAAAATCATCATACTACGTCATTGCTTGTCTAAATCCTGAAGTCAGGACATCCTTGAGAAACTAGTAGCAGGGTGATCATAAAAAGACAAGGATGATCATCATGATATGTCGTGGCTCCTATGACATAAGGAACTAATATCGTGATAACCATCAAAAAGATAGATAAAGTTTGCCAAGTGTTTTAATGTCAAGTTTGTTAAATGTTGAGCGATATCAGATTCAGGAAGGACACATCTTGAATGACATTGATATTTAGGAGATAAATTTTTGGAGTTAGGAGAATCCATCAAAGTTCCAGATGATGATGACGATGCTTAGAAAAGACACATCCAAAAGCATAAAGAAATGATGAGAGCTGCTTTTCAAAAGGACACATCTGAAGAAGAACCCAAAATTTTGCCAGTTTAAAATGTCTTGATAGAATTTGATTACATGTCATTGCTGACATGCTAAATTGACCAAAATTGTTGATGAAACAGATTGTTGATAGAGTGCCTACTCAAGATTGATGGAAGATTTGCTTGATTTGAAGATAGTTGGACGTGTGTGAAAATGTGGTGCGATGAACCCTAATGGAACGACCTAGTGCATCATCGGGGGCTCATCGATTGATGGCCTTGCCTATGTCGTGCAATCAGAGACCTCGTAGTTCAACACGACCAATGACCTTGTCCAAAGGTCAGAAGTTTGAATCATGATTTTATTTTGACAAACCTAGAAAGGTTGACCTAATGTCTCGGGGATTCAAAGATGAATCTTGCCTATGTAGAAAATGTGCATAGACAACATAGTTCAGACGTGGACAAAAGATTGATTGACGTGACCGATTGGATTGATAAGACAAACATTGACTTTGACTCTTTTTTTTTTTGTATTTTTAGGTTTTTAGCCAAACTCTCTGATGCTATGTGTAGAAATTTCATAGATGTAAGTTGTTGATGGGTTATGTCAACTGTTCTCCATCAGGTGTGGCCAACTGATAAGCTCTAGAACTGAATACTGTAGTAATAATATAAGGGCTGAGCCAATTAGGCTCAAACTTTCTAGGCTTTTCGTGGTCAACCTAATTTCTTGGATTCTACATGAGGACCAAGTCACTGATTTCAAATTTTCTCACCATCACTCTTTTGTTATAGCTCCGAAAGAGACGATTTTGATATGCCTGCAAGTGATTCAAGGAATTTTGTCGTCTTTCTTGTAAAATTTCTAGCTCATGTAGGTGAGACTGTCTGTACTCTTCATCATCAATCATTCCCTTCAAGGAGACTCAGAGAGAAGGAATTTTGACCTCGATGGGCAATATGGCCTCAAATCCATAGACAAGGTAAAATGGAGTGGCTCCAGTGGGTGTATGAATGCTGGTATGGTAGGCCCACAAGGCAGGATTAAGTTGTAGGTGCCAATCTTGGCCAGCGTTGTTGATGGTCTTCTTAAGAATGTGAAGAATTATTTTATTTGACACCTCAGCTTGACCGTTACCTTGTGGATAATATGGGGTGGAGAAATGATGTTGGATGTGGAATCGCTCACAAAGATCATGAATGTCCTGATTTTTTAATGGACTCCCATTATCTGTGATGATGGACCGTGGAACACCATACCGACAAATGATGTAATTTAGGATAAACTTGGATATCTGTTTATCGGTGATGTAAGTGAGGGGGACGACTTCAATCCACTTAGTAAAGTACTCAGTGGTGGTGATTATGAATTTATGGCCGTTAGAGGAGGATGGATGGATCTTGCCCACAAGGTCGAGTCCCCATTGTGCGAAAGGCCACGAAGAAGTGATCGGTCTCAACTCCTACCCAGGTGCGTGGATTAGGTCATTGTGCACCTGGGATTTTTGACATGTTCTGACAAATTGAAGAACGTCTTTTTCGAATGTCGGCCAGTAGTATCCCAATCTGGTGACTTTCCTAGCTAATGTTGGACCACTCGAATAAGATCCGCATATACCCTCATGTACTTCTCATAAAGTTGTTTGGGATTCATCAATGTCGAGACAATGAAGAAGGGTGTTATCAAAGCCATGGCGGTATAGGGTGTCACTGACGATGGTGTGTTGGGTGACTTTTCATATAAAGGACTTTCTCTGGTTATTGGAAAGGTTGGGTGGTAAGATTTGGGACTTAAGATAGTCATAAATGTCTTGGTACCAAGGTGAACTGGGACCAACAATCTTGCAAACCATTTATGAGTCTGGGATGTCATATGTCGGCATCAATAGTTTTTTGACTAAGAACTCAAATTATGACACATTTTTGGGAATGTTCAATAGAGATCCAATAGTGGCCATTGCATCGGCTACCTTATTCTGTGTCTTGGGGATTTGTTCAAAGGCAATCAATTTGAAATATTTCAGGAAGCTATCCACCATTCGCTTGTAGGGGAGCAACTTTTCATCTTTTGTTTCATAATCATCATTCACTTGGTTGATAACTAACTGAGAATCCCTGAATATGAGCAATGTCTAAATTTTCCATTTAATTGCGATCTTGAGTCCTATGACCAATGCTTCGTATTTTGTAATTTTGTTAGTACAAGGGAAGGTGATTCATAATGCCTTAGGAATAATATCCCCTTGTGGTGTGATGAACAAGATACCAACCCATGAGCCGTGACCAGTATGAGACCCGTCAAAATACAGTTTCCATGGTGACGTAGGCTCTGCATGAAAGATAGACTCATCGAGAAAATCAATTACCAGTGGATGAGTGCCTTGGATGGGTGCATCTGCAAGCTAATCTACTATTACCTGCCCTTTTATTTCCTTGCGCTCGACATATTGTATGTCATATTCACTTAAAATCATGACCCACTTTACTAAACGACCTGTCAATGTTGCCCGACTTAGGAGATACTTTAGTAGATCAATCTTAGCTACTAGGTGTGTGTGGTGACTCAACATGTAATGTCTTAGTTTCTATGCTGAAAAGATAACTGCAAGGCATGCACGTTCAATGGTTGTATAGTTAAACTCATATCCTATCAGTGTGTGACTAATATAGTATATGGCTCTTTCTTTCTCCTCATGGTCGTTTTGTGCCAATAATGCCCCCAGTACATTTGTAGTTGCCGAGACATACAGGATCAACAAATTGCCTTCGATGGGCGACATTAGGATAGGTGGTGTCAATAGATATTATTTGATTTGTTTGAAGGGTGTGTGGCATTTTTTTGTCCATAGAAAGGGGATAATTTTGTGTAACAGGTACTGAAATGGTTGACACTTGTCTGCCAACTATGCGATGAAGCGTCGGATGGACTGTAGTCTTCCCTAAAGTGTTCTCAACTCGCTGATTCCTTTTGGTGGAGGCATGTCTAGAATTGCTTTCACTTTAGCAAGATCAACTTCTATGCCTCATCATGAAACTATGTAGCCCAATATTTTGCCTGAAGTGACCCCAAAGACACATTATTTTGGGTTCAAACGAACCTTGTAATCCTCTAAAAGTTAAAAATTTTGTCCAGGACCCCGAGATTATCCTTCCATGTCATAGATTTGGCCAAAAGGTCATCCACATAATCTTCCATTAGGATATGCATCATGTCATGAAAGATTGTTGTCATAGCTCTTTGGCATGTGGCGCCTGCATTCTTTAAGCCAAAAGTCATGACATTCCAACAGTATGTTCCCCATGGGCAGGTGAATGCTGTTTTGTGTTGATTCTCACTTGCAATTCGGATTTGGTTATAGCCCGGGAAACCATCCATGAGAGACAACATCTTGTACCCTGCTATGAGATCAACAATCATGTCTATATTTGGTAATGGGAAATCATATTTTGGGCAAGACTTATTCAAATCTCTGAAATCCATACAGATGCGGATTTGTCCATTTGGCTTTGTTACAGGGACAATGTTGGATATCCAGTCATCATAGTCTATTCATCTTATGAATCTAGCATCTAGTAACTTCTTTAGTTCAACCTTTACAAGAAGTGCAATATGTGGATGCATTTTCCATAATTTTTGTTTGACTGGTTTTATATTTGGTATTAATGGAATATGATGCAATACCAATTCTGGATCTAGGCCTGGCATGTCAGCATATGACCATGCAAAGTTAACTTTCCTTTCTATGAAGAATTGTTGAAATTCAGGTTTTTCTTCTTCTGACAATGATGCGGTCAAGAGAACTATTTTGGGATTCTCTAGTGTAGCTATGTTGACTTTGATGGTGTCTTCGATGAGCATTGCCAATTTTTCTTGTGTTACGAGAAGAAAGTCCAATCCTCCATCCTTAGGCACCTCAGAGAGGTTTTCACCTTCAGATACATCCTTTATTTTTACTATTTAATTGTCAGAAGGTGCCTTGCAGTTTTCACCTAAAGACATTTATTTTTTTGTCTTATTCTTTGCATTTTTGCAATTGGAAGATTGCACAGTCTCCCCGAAGTAAGCTGCACAATCTAGATCAATGGAAAATCCTATTTTGTGATCACCCCATGGTATGCCTTCTCGGAGCCCCATGAATTTTGCTATTGCCTCATCTTTCTGAAAGATATCCATCACTAGTGTTTCTTGTTGGTCCCAGTAAATTAGTTGTGGGTAAACAAGGGAAATCCCATCGTCAGTGTTGGTAAAAGATGGGGAAGATGCGGAAAGTGTGCAAATTGAAGCCTCAAGTGTGAAGGCAAAGTTGTCAATTTCAACTTCTGTGTCAGATGCAATGGATGAACCATATTCAAATTAAGATGAGTTGAAATCATAGTCATAATAGGACACAAAAGTATCAGCATTATGACTACTAGATGGAATTTCAGAGGCATGGACAGTAGGTTTAGGCATGTCAGGTTCATGGGTGGGCTCGGGAGTGGGGTAGGATAATTCATATGTTGCCGACGACACCTTATGTTCTTCTGGATCCCAAGGAATGCTTACCCATTCCTTATTTTTAGAATGACGGTCAATAGGATCTATGTTGTATTCTTGATGGAATGATTCTTCAAAGGGGGGTTGGCCAAGTTCCAGGAAGAGTTCGTCAATATCATAGTTGCTCAGGGTTTTCTCAGATCCCCATTCCCATTCATTAGGATTAGTTTCGGTAAGGGATTCTTCGCTTGTCTCGACACTTTCTGGAGTCGTTACGTCCTCACTTGAAAGTTCATAGGTACATTGATCGTCAGTTCTGAGTTGGTCAAACCCTAGCCCAATGTACCTTGGTCTTGCAGAGATAATGACAGGTTCTCGTCTTCCATTGTTGGCCTTTCCAAGACCACTTGTGCCATCAAAACCTAGTGCCTTGCATATGTGATAGCCTTTTCCATAGAGATGCACTGGTAGTGGAGGTAACTCTTCTGGGTCTTTGTAGATCCAGTTAGCTATGTTGATAATGACTTCATTACCCATATCACCCCATAGTGTGAAAACACTTTTTGGTGGAATGTTGAAAGTTGTTTTGGGCTCGACCGTGAAACATGGTCTACCATAGACTTTAGGTGGCTTAGGTATTGTGGTGATACAGTAAGCCATATTCAGTTTGAATTCTCCACAGCCAAGGTCCTGGATCTAAAGGTCTTTACTTGGTATGGAGGCCGAGGAAGATGGTGTGGAAAAAGTTGATGGAATGGATGATTTGGTGAGTGCAGACGGGTCAATATATTTGGAAGAGGTGGAAGCTGAGGCTTCTCAATTGATGGGTACCTGGTCCTCAGCAGTGGCTCACAGATTGGTACAGTATTGAAATGGATCAGGATCTCCTGGGATAGTAATTTCAGTACCATCAAAAGGGAACTTCAGCCACTAGTGGTATGCGGAAGGAATGGCCTTTAGGGCATGAATCTAAGGGCGACCAAGTAAGCTATTGTAATGTATGTCACGATTTAGGACTTGGCATGTTGTATCTATAATAACTGGTCCCACCCAGATTGGAATTGTGATGATACCTTTAGAAGCACGTTCTTCATCATCATATGCCTTGATGACAATGCTCTTGGTAGCATCCACACATGCATCAAAGAAGTCGAGAGCTTTAACCAATTTTAAAGAACAAATGTTCAATCTTGCTCCGCCATCTACTAAGACTCATCTAACCTTATGTTTGTGGACAAAAAACCTTGATATGAAGGGCATCATTATGAGATGGTTTGGGTGAGGAATAGTCACTGTCCGAAAAGGTAATGTGGTGAGGTGAATTCAGATATCCGACCATAGTTTCAAAATGGTTGACATCAATGTTGGTTGGGACAAAAGACTCTTGCAGGACTTTATCCAAGATGGCCTTATGTGCGGGTGAGATGCAGAGCAATTCAAGAATGGATATTTGAGCGGGTGTTTTATTCAATTGCTCAATAAGGTTGAACTCTGGCTTAGGGTTTGACTATCTGGAAGACGGACCAGGTATGGTAATTTTAGGCTGACGTGCAGAGGGACCTGGGATGGTGACCTTTCCTTTACGTGTTGTGACGTTGCAATCCAGGGCCTTTTTAATGGTAATAGTATTGACACATTGCTCTTCATCAGCAGCTCGCAAGTTTTTGATGATGGTACACCAAAATAATTGAAGGCCGAACAAATGTAATTGGCTTGATTATTGGTATTCTTCGTGCCAAATGAGGAGGGTTTACTAGAACCACGGTCCTGCAGTGGGTTCTTATGGATTGTATGATCCGCATTAGATCCAAATGGTTGACCTCCTAACTCAATGGTATGGTTTTCAATAAAGTCTTGCACCAGATTTCACAACTGGCGGCAAGAGGAAGTTTTGTTCCCTTTGACACGATGGTAATCACAAAATGCATTATCATCCCACCATGATGGCTTGAACTGACCAGGGTCATACGGTTTAGGTTCTTCCAACGTTATGAAACCATTCTAGATAAATTTCTTCAAGAAAATTTTGATAGGTTCACCCAAAGGGGTATATGTGCATTTTAAAAATTGTCGTGGTTGACGCAACTGCCTTTGATTAGATTGAGCAGGACTATTTTGAATAGCATTGGCAATTGGTGTTGGTGTAGTCATAGGTTCATTTTGATTTTGGACTCTTTTGATGGTGAGCACATGACCTATTACATTAACGATTTTTGCATCGACCACACCGTCATTTGTGATGTGTTTATTCTTAACCCAGTATTTGTTTTTGTCATTGGAGTTACTTGGGTTATTGTTTGTGGTGGTGTTGATTGTTTTGCCACCATATTTTAATTCGCCTTTGGCGATCAAGGCTTTTTCAAGTTGAACACATTTTTCAACAAGGTCAATAAAGGTGGTACAACAATGGGCTTGTAAGCCATATTTGAGTGGTCCTAAGAGAGTTTGTACAAACATGGTGACTTTCTCCTTTTCAGGTATTTCTACCGAACATTTGCTCGCTAAGGTTCTCCATCTTTGAAAAAATGGGATAAAAGTCTCTCCTGCCTCCTCTTGGGTAAGTCAGCATAAGGAGGCAATGCCAATATCCGTGTCAATGTTATAGGCGTAGTTTTCAACAAAATTGTTTGCCAATTCATCCCAAGTTTTGATTCCTTTAGGCAATAATGAGAACCACTCCAGTGCATGGCCTGTGAGACTTCTAGAGAAGAGTCTCATGAGATAGGTTTGTTCATACACAATGTCCATGCAATTGGTGGTGAATTCTCTTATGTCTTAAATGGGGTTTGTTTTGCCTTTGTATTTAGGAAAATGTGGTACCACATATCCATGAGGAAAGGGTGGCATATACAAGGTTGTGTCAAATGGATATGGACATAAGTCATGTGACATGTAAGAATTTTTGTTTAACTGTTGCAAGGTCTCCACTTGCATTTGAAGAGCAGCAAGTTGGAGTGTGAGTGCCTCCACAATTGGGTTGTTGGTAGCATCACACATGTTGGTGATAGGTATGGATTGGTTTCCCATCTATTGTGATGAGATGTGTTGGTTTGGGATTGGTTGTTGCTGAGAAAAATGAGTGTTCTGATTTCGTAGTTGTTGGAAATAAGTGTGTTGATGCGAGATGTGCTGTTGTGTATGGACTTGAGACGCATAAGTTGGGATATGGGATCCCACCATGTTGGATTGAATTTGGGGGCCTTGTTGGTTTTGAGCATGTTGATGCCCAAATTGAGTGAAAAATTGGGTGCATTGATTGCCTTGCCCAAATAGGTAATTATGGCCTTGAGGAATGTGGTGTTTTGCCTCAAAGGAATGTTGGTATTAACCTGTGAAGAATTTGGGACATTAGATTGGGTGCCTTGAATGACAACTCTTCGTTTATTCTTCCCAAAAGGGTTTGATGAGTTGGTTGCCATAGAATTTGAGGAACCTAATAACAGGTTTTTTGATGTACCCATGGAACTAGATGAAGTTCCAAAGAGGTTTGAGGTGGTTGCACCCATTGTTGATCCAAACGTTTGTGAAGGAATAGTGGATGTTTGTTGGGGGATGGATTGTGATGTGGTGTTGGTTTGGGTAGATTATCCCCCAATAGATGTTGTGTTGATTATGGTGGATGCATTGGTTGTGGTGGTAGCATGACCAAGGGAGGTAGCATTAATGGTGTTAATGACGTTTTATGATGTGGATCCCATGGAAGTATTATGTGATTGGTGATTAGGAGATGTTTCTCTAATAGTGTTGAGGTCAAATCCTTTTGGTAACTTAGCCCCTTGGTCAAGGAGCATGGCTAGATATCTGGCTGAATCATTTAAAACAAGTTCTTCCACAAAAGATGCCACTTCTGGGTTTTGGGCAGCAGCTTGTATGTCTTCTTCAATGACTTCCTCATTTTGGTCTCTGCGGACAAATTGTTCAAAAGGATTGTGTGTAATGGACATCTCACTGAAAGGATTGATAATAGAATTTCCCATGTCATTAGAAAGAGTGTTCATGTCACTAGGGAATGAATTCATGTCATTGGTGAAACCGAGGAAGTTGGTGTCTTGACTAAAATAATCCATGAGTCTTTTCCTTCTTTGTAATATAGTTTCAACCATAAAAAGTTTTGCTCAACTTTGGGATGATGAGGGAGAATGACCTAAATATGACACTATGTTTTTGGGTTTTGTGGAATTAAGGAATGTTATGAAATGCAAATGAGACCAAAAGGAGACTAAAGGTTTGTGAATGCAAATGATATGCCAATAAAGTGAATAATGGTATGCAAACTAAAAGGAGCCTAAGATGCACTCACTAATGGTAAATATAAGGAGATGAATACTTGACCATACAAAGTGTTGACAATGCTTCAGATTTGGAATATCAATGGACTGTAAAAGGACTAAAGGAGGACAAAGTGAAATTTCCACACTAGACTATTGAGTGGGAAATAATTCACCAAATATGTTAACTAAAAGACAAAGGGTGATTGAGTCCAATGATAATCTACTTTTGAATGCAAAGGTTTGACAATGGATGGTAAGGAATCTACACCTAAAATTTGCAAAATGAGTGTCTAAGGGGATGGTAAAGTTTAACAATGCAAGTAATGAAATGCAAATGGAAACCTATGGTGAGTTTAAGAATGCTATCTATAATGCAATGATGAGGGAAGTTGAGCAATTCAATGTTTGGTTTGACAAAAACAGTAGAGAAAGGCTTGATGGAATCTGGAAAAAGACAAGTTTGGACCTCAATTTTGACAGTGAAAGGAAATTTTTGAAGACTAGAAAATACGTCGCAACAAATGCGTTACGACAGGGCATATGCGTCTCAGTTTTGTGATGGCAGTGTTTTGACTAGAAAATGCAGCTCGATATCACTCAAATACGATTTGGAAAGGTGATTGCGGTGTATTAGTAGGCAAATGTGGTTAGATAAGGCGATTGCGGTGTTTTAAGTTTTTATGCAGCTCAACAGAGCGATTGCGGCTCAAAAATAAGCAAGTGTGGTTTGACAGGGCAATTGCGTCGCATGAAGCAAATTTTGAAGAGAATTTTAGTAGTTTGACCAGTTTGATGTTCATGTGTTGAAGTTGTCTGGAAACAGTTGGCAAACACATGGTGTTGTAAAAATGAAAAAAAACCACATAGAAGATAGTTACAAAATCCTATGGTTGCAAGGACAGTATTCTTATGGATCCCACATGGATTATACTCCAATCGCATATCCTTAGTGGATGAATTTAGAAGCTTGGCCCCACGGGCTCACCTTTATAGTGCGCTCACTTCTCAAGGCAACCAAGCTTCCAACCTCCATGAAACTCCCATTGTAGATCGATCATCTCTACTAAGAACTGCGCAGGTGTGGGTGCCTTGGCAATGACCGTTGCTACACCAAAAAATAGAAGGTTTGTGGTTTACCAAAACAAAGGTTTTATTTTGGCCACCCATTCAGAAGGCCACGCGAGAGGCATTATCATCCCGGTCTGTAGAGGTTATGCTCTACAGGTTTTGACACACCACAAGGGTATTGGGGAGTCAATTGCTGGTCCACAGTAAGTTCTATAATGCTAAGCTTTCCTTAACATTAAAATTTATATACCGGTTGGGCGTCGCTTGGATTTAGCTTGTTCCCGGTTTGAGTCGCTTTGGGGTGAGTACTTTTTCCCACCAAAGCAGGCCCAATTTCTAAGGCTAACAAAAGTGAGCCAAAATATTCATAGTTCAATCAATCTTTGTTTAAAAACAAAGAGAGAGCACATAAATATCTTAACTCACACTCACATGATGTTCTTTTTAAGCCCAAATCGAAATGTTTGTTGTGATGACTAACTAAATCACAAAACAAAAAATACAATGGTTCATTTTAACTATTTGTAGTGTTTGTCAAGCATGGGGGTTCATTTTAACCATTTGTAGTGTGAGCTAACTAATAGTTAATTTTAAACTCATGAAAAAAAGAAATGACTGTTCTTTTTAATTTCATGCACTTGCGTGATTGTTCATTTTATTTATGAGTGAAATGCAACTTGTGAAATTAAAGTAAATGAACAATGAAAAAAATTTGGTTAGCCTCCAGCTTGACACACGCTGTCACAGAAATATTAGTATCCTGAGAAAATCTCTAATCTAGAAGCAAAAAAAAGGAAGAAATTGAAAAAAAATACAAAACCGAAAAAAATTTCTTACCAGTCATTTGCGTCATAGCAAAGAAAATGCGACTCCATACGACATATGCAGCTTGATATGGAATTTGTGGTTCGGTTTCTGGCAAGTGCGTCTCAACAGGTCAGTTGTGTCGTTCAGGAGGTCAAATGCATCATGACAGTGCGATTGCGTCGCTCGCACAATCAAATGCGGCGCAACAAAGCGTTTGCGTCGCAAAATCTGTCAATTGCATCATTTCGTACACCTATATCTACAAAAAAAGAAAAGAAATCGTACAAAAAACCTACAAAAAACATGTTTTGAAAAGAGAATGTTGGGTTCACCAATGTGATTGAGGATTTTTTGCAAGGATCAAGATTAGATTAGCATATTCAAAACCCACAAAGACAATAGAATGCATAGGAAAATAAAGAAGGAAAACATGAACTAAAATGAAATGATCTCACCAAACCTTTCTTCCTCCATGGCTGACTTCCATTGCACCTTCTAGCTTGCTGTGATGATGAGTGTGCCCTCAGATTGTGACGAGCAAAATCTACTATGTAGTCTAGCCCTAAGCAAAGTTTTGAAGGATTTCTATAAAAACTATGCAATAGAAATTAAATTCTAAGTGCAAGTAATCAAATGACAATGCAAGAGATTAATATTAAGCAAATAAAAGATTCAAGAAAACAAATATATTAAGAGATGTCGAAATGAGAACAAAATTGAC
The DNA here is from genome assembly GCA_007115665.2 of Sequoiadendron giganteum. Lineage (NCBI taxonomy): Eukaryota > Viridiplantae > Streptophyta > Pinopsida > Cupressales > Cupressaceae > Sequoiadendron > Sequoiadendron giganteum. The sequence goes on along the minus strand of CM021109.1, from coordinate 379,806,194 downwards.
ATTTTATAGAAAATGCAATTTTGGATGGAAGAATGAGATGAGAGATTGAAAAATGCCCTAGAATCAATGGTCAAGATTCAAAATGGCAATTCTCAATTAGGGTTAGGGTAAAATTCCCAAATGAGTGCACAAGATTTAATTTAGGAAATTAAATCAAGGATGGAAAATGAACGTGACAGCGAGATGAAAATTAGTAAAAATCAAAAGATAAGAAGATGAGATTTAGAAAATCAGTAATTTTAGCAATTACTTGATTTGTAGAAGAATATTTCCATTTTGAATTAAAATTAATTCAAAATATGGATTTAGTGAGATAGTAAATAATTGATTTAAGATTATTTACTAAAAGAAGAAGCAGTTAACCATGTGAAGCCTTTTTAAATAAATTGTTTTATTTAAAAAGAGGGAAATGTCAAATAAGGCAATTAAATAATTAGGAATTATTATTTAATTTATAAGAGGTAGTTAATTAATTAAATAAATTCATAGATCTATTTAATTAAAAGAGGATTTGTGCATTAGTGACATATTAAATAAATAAATTAAAATATATTTATTTAATAATCAAGAGGACATAAATGATAAAGATTAATTAAATAAATTGAGAAGACTTTAGATAATTAGTGACACATTAAATAAATACATAAGATCGATTTATTTAATAATCATGGAGAATAAAAAGATATGAATTAATTAAATAATTATGAATTATTTAATTAATAGTCGAAGGTGAGTTAGAAACATAATTAAAATATCATAATTATGCTAGGACGAAAAGTGGTAAAATAGTGCTTGCAGGCCTAGGTCATTTTTATGTGTCTATAGTTAGTATTATCCCCGCTAAAGGGGTTTACCTTCTTTGGAGACTATTTTGAGAAGGGATGGATGTTTATGAATATCCTCTTTTTTAAATCACCGTGACCTCCTCTACTGCATCACAAGTTAGATTTGTAAGACTATCTAAAATTTTATTTTCTTCTCTATAACAATGTGATAGGTGAACGTTTTGAAGGTCCTAGATATGATGAAGTATTTGTTGCACTAGATGTAATCTAAGTGTCATGATGGGGATTTTTTTTTCTTACATGCATTTATTAGATTTAAAGAATCTCACTCAATCCAATTTTTTCTTACGTTTACTTTTCTTGTGATACCCAGACCTGCTAATAATGCTTGGGATTTTTCCTTGTTGCTTGTGCCTACGAAAAGATTCATTGCAAGAGTTGCTAGTAATATACCCTCCCACTCTTTGATCACACAACCTGCACTTGAAACACCTAGATTTCCATGAGAAGCACCATCAAAGTTGAGCTTCCAATACCCGAGTTGAGGGGAGACCATTTTATGAAGGACCAGTTTACCAGATTGAGCCTTGAAGTGGAGATGGCACTAGGTGTTGGAAGCACTATGATTGGCCAATTAGACAACATCTAAAAATACCATGAGGTAAAGGGGGTGTTGTTCCCTAAATCTTATTTAGTTTAAAGACCCGTGCCATAACTGATTCTGAGATTGACAGTTCCAATTTTTGTAGTACCTTTGAGATTGTGTTTATTTCTTTTCTAAAGATTCTTCCATTTCTTTCCCACCCGATACTCCATATTAGTAGGGAGGGGAGAATAACCATATGGTTGATAGGAAAGAAGATTTATAAAGAAAATGGTAATTGTTGAAGGTTTCAAGCAATGTATTACCAAGCGGGGCTTGTCAACCCAGGTGATTTTGAAGCCATTTCTAGCATTGTTGAGCAAAATCGGATTGGATGAGAAGGTGGTCCAGTGATTCTTCACATTTTTCATATAGAACACACATGAAAGTGTTTGTGATGCCTAGTTTTTGTAGACAACCACTTGTTAATATTGTGTTGTTGAGAGCCAACCATGCAAAAACACTTGCTTTTGGGATAGTGGGATAGTTTATGTTTATATTAAATTTAACATAAATTTTTATTTTATTTTAAACTTTAACTTTTATTTTATTCTAAACTTTAATTTATAAATTCATCTTTTAAATTGTAATTTAGTTCTTAACTAAGTCTTCTAAAATTTTAATCTATAATTATAATTATATTTTTTAATTTTTAATGTATTAATTTATTTTAATTTAAACTTAAAAGGTTAAATTTTGTTTGAAATTTGTTTTTATTTAAATTTAAAGCAAAGTTTCATTTGATTCAAATCAAAATTTAAATTTCATTCTATTTTTTAAATTTTATTTTGTTTATATTCAAATTCAATTTTTTTTTTTTAATTTCATTTTTTAAAATCAATATAAGTTAATATTTTGTTACATTTTCATAAAAAATAAGCAATATTTGGTATAAATTTAAAGTAAGTTTTCATTTGATTCAAATCGGAAGTTAAATATCATTCTTTTTTTTTAACATTGTCATGTTGAATTACTACATTTAATGCCTAATAAAGTTACCACAATTATGTTTGTGACATCGACCCTATAAAATATTAGGGAAAAATAAGATATTTAAATTTTTTAGTAAAAATAATTGATATAGAAGGGACGATGGCTACCAATGACCATTTTTCAGAGGAGGCAAGTAGGGTTTTGCCTGGGTAGAGCGTGCAAGGGAAGGTGCCTCAGGTGAAGGAAGTTCCTACTCCCCATAGTGGTGGCACCAATGCTTTTGGAGGACGGGATAGGGGTTGTACAAAGCAGCATGATTTTTTGCTTCAGCCGCAGCAAGGCAGAGTCAAACCAGGAGGTGAAGAGGCATCGATGGGCTGCAAAAAGTCATGCTTAGAGGAAAAGAAATTTGCTTTCTTCAAAGCAGAGAGAAGCGCAGGCGGTAAACCTGGTGGGGGTATTGGTAGGGAACCTGCTTCCCAGTTTGTTTATGATGAAATTAAATAGATGGTGAGCTGGAGGAAGAAGTGGCCTTCAATGAGAAGGTTTTATCTGGTTTGGGCCTGATTGGGAGGTTCAAAGGATTCAGGGCAAGCTTTCCAGATCTTCACAAATGGATCTCAAGCTTTTCGAAGCCCATACTGGAAGGGTATGTTCAAATTTACCCAATGGCTAGAGGTTTTTTTATTTTGGTTTTTGAAAAAGAACAGGATAGAAAGAAGACCCTCTATGATTAGCACTGGGATTGAGAAGAAAAAAATGTGTTAATGTTAAAGCCATGACACCCAAATTTCAACCCAGCTACAAAAGTGTTTGAGAGGGTCCCTCTTTGGGTAAGACTCCCTAACCTCCCCTTATAATTATTGTTTGATGCATGTTTGGAGGCTATAGGGAACTCTTTAGGTGACTTTGTTTTGGTGGATGAGGGCTCTTCAATCTTATGCATTCAACTTATGCCCAAATTTTGGTAGAAATGAATGTATCCAAGGTACCCTCGAAGGTGATTTGGCTAAAATCTTCAAAGGGTTGTTGGGTCTAGCCCCTTGATTATGAAGGGGTGCCATTTAGGTGTAAAACTTGCCATCAAACTGGGCACCTGGCTACTGAATGTGCCAAATGTAGATCTGTAAAACCTGCTTTTGGGTGGAAAAATGCATCCACTCAACATTACATGGTGGAGAAACATGATGTGAAGCAAGAGAGCTCCCTAAAGAATAGCTCTGCGGAGAAGAGTCGGGCAGCAGAGGAACCAAATCAGGTAGTGACACCGTTGTTGCATGAGGCGAATAGTGAGGAGAAACAATAGATTCAATTGGCCTCAACTCAAAATGGGAGTTTGGTTGTAGTCAGGGAAGCTTCTTTCAAAATCGGGGCTGCAACACCGGATTGTTGTGAAAAGAAGAGTGGTGTGAGTCCTCAGTTGATGGATGCTGGAAAAAGGAAGGCTGATAACCAACATCAACATGAAAGGCAAGGGTATGGGGCTTGGAGAAGTCCCCAGATTTCTTCTTTGGCTTGGCAGAAGGAGACTACAAGGGTTGAGGATGAATGGCAAACGGTAGTGGGGAAGAAGGAAAAGATGGAGAAGAAGAAAGCTTTTGCCATGGTTCTGTGATCACAAACTAAAGGAATATTAAAAAAGGTTTCAAACCTTTGACCTGTTCATGGGTCTTTGGGATTTTTGGCTTCTAGCGTTAATCTTAGCTGAAGTTAAGCTTTTTTCTTTGTATGAGAAGTTGTAATTTTGGTTTTGGGGGCAATCTTTTATATTTTATTTTAGGGTTGGGTGGGGTTTAGTGGAGGATATAATGGGTGTTGTAATGTAATTAGCCTTGTAATTCTCTTTTTCAAATCTTCAATAAAATACACTTTATTACTGACCAAAAAAAAAAAATTAGCAAAAAAATTACTCCATTCATTACCCATTTGTTTCTATTGTTTGACATAAATCTTTCTAATAAGAAATTTTAAGTATATATGAAAATTAAACTTACATACAATAATCTCTTTCTAAGAAGGTGTTATTTATAGCATGAATTTATTTCACATACTTCCTTGGTATCACATATTGTTCTCTTTCACGTTCCTTACAATCTCTCATGTAAGACCATGTATAGGAGGACTTGCTTTTTCCATGCACTAATGACTATATTACAAGGGTGAGTATATATACATATTTAAGATATTGGACAAAATGTATACACACACACACACACACACACACATATATATACATATGTTTGAAGAGATAAGAAATGTTCATATCCAAAAATGATTTCAATTGATCCAAAAATCATACTTCTATGCTAAATTTTTGAGCCTCTTTAGTGAATTCCTTACTCTTATCCTACAACAGGCTACCCTTATGTTGTTTGTTTCACTCTAAAAAATATAACTTTATTATATTATGATTCCCTCAATGAATTCTATTATATCCTAAATATTACCTCAATGTGATTGTCATTTAATGCTAGTTGACAAGAATTATGATCATATGTTAAAGTTATATAAGATAGTCTCATTTACAAATCCTTAGGAATTTTATGTATAGAATTTAAAAATATTTTTAATAAAAATAAGATATACAATCTTCATAAATTATAATAATTGAAAGTCATTTTATTTGAATTATCTTATGCTTATAAATATTTGATTAAACATAATATATACTTATTGATTGTGCATCATTTGTGTTTAGAAACATTCAAAAATACTATAGAATAATATGTCATACACTATTTTTCAAGTAGTTATTTCTAGTTTGAAGAATGAAATTCTTGGTTTCACTCTTGTACTTCAAATATTTATGTGAGTGTATTACATAGCTGAACTGAAAATGAGAATAATGTAATGCAAATATCCAATTCAACATTCAACAACTACTTCAATAAGCTGTGAGCACAAATAAAGAAAATCAAATGAAATAATTAACTCAATTGATACCTCAACAAAATGCTTCAATCTTATTCCATTGTATATGCTAATGTTTTTGATATGATAAACAACATTTATAGGGTGTCGTACCATTTAGACATTGATCCTCAAGGGCCAAAAAATATCAAGTGCCAAAAAAGACAAAAAACCACTAACCAAAAAAAAACCATAGACACAACAGACCAATAGTCGACAAGAACACTAACTAGCATTCTCCCAATTCTGAGAGATAAGGTTAACAACATCCTCCCCGACCCATTTAGGACCATCATTCGCAACCTTATCCATCTTTTCCTTCAACACAACAGAGAGGCTGCTAGTCACACAGTGGACCAACTTGATAGTGAATTGGGTCAAGCCACTAAACTTCTTCTCAAGCTTTTCCATCTGCTCTAGCAACACACTGTGATCAACCTATTTATCCACAATCTTCGCCATGTCAACACGCTCCACATCTAGAGCGTCAAAGGACTTGGAAGCCGAGTTCTCATTAAGCATTTTTTTGAAGGCCGAAAAGTTGCTAGGCCCTTCAACAAACTCCTCCTCTTCCTCAAAATCTTCCTCATTCCTATTAACTTTGCTATCAGACCGCTCCTCATTAGAAGAAATTTCCCTAATTTGCACTTTCTTATTATTGTTTGCCAACCTACCAGATCTCCTAATGTTGGTATTTTCAACCCCAGTCTCCACTGTACCAACAACCATGGTATCCCCCTTGGAATATTTTCCCACCACATTCTTCCCTTTGCTGTTAATGGCCGATGGCTCTACCAAACCCTTCCCCTCATCCTTCACTTTCTTCTTTGCAATAGGTTTTTAGTTAGTCTTGGTAGGGGTAGACTTAAGCTTGCAAAGACCAACCGCAACATTAGACTGGGAAATCCCCGCATTCCCCTTCAAATTTTTGGCTGTCAGTTTAGGCTTAGGGGTATCAATAGTCACAATAGGGTTTTTTCTTTTGGGACCCTTAGACTCAGCCGAGGAGATATTGGCTTAAGCAGGCGGTTCAATTTCCTTAATGCGGATAGTGGAAATGTGTTTAGGCGGGAAAAGCACGAGGTGAAAATGATAAAGCCTCAAGATGAGGCCTTGGTGGAGTGGTAGGGGAGGAGAATCTTCAAGGTTTTGGGCAGTAGTTTCAATGCACTTCTCAATAAAGCTTTCCAAATCAGTAAGTAAGAAAAATAGGAAGCTTAACAATAATTTTATGGTGAAGGTGATTCAGGAGAGGCAAATGATAGAAATAGAAAGTTTTATATGTACCTTCTAAGGTGACATACTTCATGAGAGTGAGATAGACTTGGTCCCAAGGCCGTGAGAGAGATTCTCTTTCAAAGTCGAACTGAGAGCGAACAGGTTTTTCATTACCCACAAAGAAAGTGTTAAGGATTTCATTGTCCTGAGCCTTTGTGTGCTTAGGGTACTTCTTCTTGATGTATGACATCCTCGTCACCTAAGAAATCACCACTTCATTCACCTTGAAGGGGATATCACCCATGGTAACCCTTCTTTCTTTCCAGGAACTAACAAATTGTGCAAAAAACTTCGAATCATGAACCACCAAGCTTTCCATCAAAGGCGCCAAACTGCCTTCAACACAAATGTGCCAAACTAGCGGGTCCTTGCAAAATTCCCCATAATTTTTTGGCTCCGCTCTCACCCTATTGCCACTCTGCACACCAAAAAACCAGGAACTTTGTGAGAGCAAAAGGTTAGAATTTTCAACAAAGTGAGAGGTCACCCAATCACTAATATTTTTAAGCCAAATTAGAATGCCTTGGGCAATCAAGACCGTGTATCAGATACACACTTGAAGAGTAAAATCCCAAAAGGCAATCCTCACATCATCATTAATGAAAATCTTCAAACACTTGCGACCAGGTATGCATAAAATGATGGAATTAATCAGTTTTCCAACCACATTGCCTTTGCACAAGTATTGATGAAAGTTGGATGCGGGGCCAAATTTAGAATTCCCTAAAGTTGTCTTTCCTCCATAGAACCAATTTAGTCAAAATGATAGGCCAAATCAAAAGCTTCACATCATAATTATTTGTCACACCAAATTTGAAATAAAAAATTTGCAAGGATATGTGCAAGTTGAGATAAGACCTCAACAAAAGATTACGTAAGGCCTAACCAAAATTAGCTGTAACATCAATGATCTCCCCATTAATCCTCATAATTAGCTCTTTGATATCAATTTCCACCCCAAATTTTAAAATTTTCCACATGTTTGACACCTCAACAATCGAACCCATCCACAACACCCAATAGACATAAAACCATATAATTAAGTATCATCATGCGAAATACTTGTGCCCTGATCCTTAAGAATTAAACCTTGTATACCTAGCAGTAGGTTCCCCATGTTCCTCCAACACTTAGAATCTCTCCAATGGGTGCCTAAATTAGCTAAAGCATCAACAACTTGATTACCCTCCCAAAAATGTGGGTAGCAACCTTCATATTCAGTTTGGACATCAAATGATTTAAATCTAACAATATGTCCTTTGTACTCCATTCCAATAATCTTCCCATATTAACAGTATCAATCAAAGACTTAGAATCCCTTAAATATGAAGATTCTCAATCCCCATTGTGACATCCAAGTGAATGCCCTTTAGCATCGCCCTAGCTTCCGTAATCATGGAGGACTGAATCCCTATTCCCCCCGAGTAACTAACCACAAACTTACCCCTCTAGTCTCTGATTATGCCTCCCATACTTGCCCTACCCGAGTTGCCCTTAGCAACACCATCAAAATTGAGTTTATGCCAGCCACGATCTGGGGGTTTCTAGATAACGTCTCATCTAGCCTGGGACCTAGAATTGTCAAAATAATTAGCCTCAAGATTCACATGCCAAGCTTTAGCCATTTGCTTTGTCTGGGTTTTTCCCCTTGAAAATTGAGATGTTTTCAGAAATTAGCCTTGAACCTATACCAAAAACCTCCTTAGGGCTCATCTCAATATTCTTGAATATCCTGTTATTCCTCTTTTTCCACAAGCACCAACAGATATTGGGGGGAACCTGATTCCAGATCTCCCATGGCAAGGGATGATGGAAGGGCCCATACCAACCCAAAATAAAGGATTTAATGTCCTTGCACATAGTCCACTGAATGCCCAAATGCTCTAGGGCCAACTCCCACACGCTACTAGCAAACAGGCAGTGCAAAAGTAAGTGATCCACAAATTCTTCATTGCACTTGCATAACAAGCACCTGTTAAGGATCTAGAATCCCCTTTTCCTTAGATTATACTGAGTAAGGATTATGTTATGGCAGGTTGTCCACCAAAAAAAGTTTAATTTTGGGATCATTGTGTCTATTCCAAACCTATTTCCAGGGTCCATGTTTAGTCCCTTGGTCTGACAACAAATTGTAAGCCGACTTAACAGAAAGATTACCTTGTCGATCATTAGTCTAGTAGAAATTATCCTCCATGTTGATTAATGGTAATCTGGTAAGAGAGAGCAAGTCCTGCAGAGACTTAGTCAGAGAACACAACTCAAGAGACAAAGGGCAACAAAGGATAAGATCTTTCCACCTCCTAGCACTAGGTTGGCCAAGTAGGTAATCACTAATGTAAAAGCTGAAGAAGATTTATGTCGACCTCATAAGGTTCCTCAAGTTAGAGAGAAGAAGGGGGTGTCTAACAACCAAGGGTCTTCCTAGAATCTGATACTGTTACCATTCCCAATCTTCCATCTCATCCCAGTCCTGAGCAACCCTTGTAATTTGTCAATTTTCTTCCAAGCCAAATAACCCGAAGGATGATCATCAGAGAGGCAATTAATCAAAGGTCTATTTTGAAGATACTTAGCATTCATAATCTTGCACCAATCCTTATTATTCCTTATTTGGTCCCAACCGACCTTAGCCATCAAGGCCTTATTGGTGCAAAGGATATTCCTGATCCCAAGCCCACCAAATTTTTTAGGTTTATAGACTTTGTCCCATCTAACTAGAGAATTTTTTTCTTTTCCTCAGTCCCCGACCATAGGAAATTCCTTTGAATTTTTCAAACTTCACAGAAATATATCTGTGGATCTTGAAAATGGAGAGGAAGTAAATGGGGATCCCTTGGAGAGAAGCATACATAAGCTGTAGTTTGCCAACATGACTGAGAATGGAACCTTTTTAGTCCACCAAATTCCTTTGGATCCTTTCAAGAACTGAGTTTTAGAAGGTAGGAGTGACTTCCTTGATAGTAAGGGGTAAGCCAAGATACACCAATGGGAGAGAGCCACCCATACATCCCAGAACAACAATCACCTAGGCTTGGAGAGCAGGAGTGCTGTTGAAGAAGTAAATCATACTTTTTTAAATAATTAATACATTGTTCAAAACAAGCAACATAGTTATTAAGACAAAATTTCCATTTCTTGGCTTCAATCATAGAGGATTTTCCAAAGAGAAATGTATCATCCACAAATTGTTGTATAATAGCCGGTTCCAAAGAGGAGGCAACCTTAACACCCCTAATAGATCCCTCCGATAATAGTTTAGTTATGTTCCTGCTCAAGGCATCCACAACCATGATAAATAAATAGGGTGAGAGGGAATCCCCCTATCTGATATCTCTCCCAAAATTAAAGAAACCAAAAGGTGCCCCATTAACTAGAACATAGTACTTCACCGTGGTAATGCATTCCATCAAAAGGTTGACCACCCCTTGGTTGAAACCAAACTTAGCTAGAACTTTGGGGATAAAGTCCCATAACACCTTGTCATATGCTTTTTAAATATCCAATTTGAGGGCCATATTGGAATTCTTGCTTCTATCCATTGAGTGAAGTAATTCATGAGTAGTTATAGTAGCATCCATAATATGACAACCAGGAACAAAACCCTTTTGGATAGGGCTAAGAATTTTGTCTAGGAGGGGTTTAAGATGATTCACCAAAATTTTAGAAAAGATTTTATAAATGGTATTGCAAAGGCTGATGGACCTAAAGTCATTCATTAATTGGGGGTCAAAAACCTTGAGAATCAAGGCTATAAAGGTGTGGTTCAATTGTTTGAGGAGCTTACCAGAGTTGAAGAAATCTCTAGCAGCCAAGACAAGGTCCATACCAACAATATCCCAAAAAATCTGAAAGAAGGCCGAGGGGAAACCATCCAAACCAGGCACCTTATAGGCACCCATGCTAGAAGTTTCCAAATAGACTTCATCAGTAGAGACAACACAGAGGATGCTAAGGTTACCATCCTAGGAAATGGTGGCCGGAAGAGGATCCAACAGTAGATTGTCCATAGCCAGATTGGGAGCCTCAACATGATCTAAATAAGCCCTCTAGAAATAGTCCATCACCAAAAGATTGATCTGGGAAGGCATATTGACCACATCCCCTTGCTCATTTTGTAGCTTAGTTATCTAATTCCTTTTCTTGTGTTTTAGAGCATAAATATGAAAAAAGAGGTATTTTTGTCCCCTTCTTGCAACCATTGAACTCTAGATTTCTATTTCTAGAAATTTTCCTCTTTCCTTAAAATTTTTTCCCACTCCCTACGACTCTCTCTTTCTTGATTGTAGGTTGGTAGGATAACATCCCCCTCTTCCATATTTTTTTGTATGGTCCTCAACTTGTCCCCAAGGGTTCTTTTTTCCTAAAAGACATTCCCAAAAACTCTTTTATTCAAACCTTTCACCATATTTTTGATATGTTTAAGTTTATAAAAGACCCTAAACATGGGGGAGCCACGTGCATGAATTTTCCACCAATCAACAATTTTATTCCTAAAATCGGGATGGGAGTTCCACATTAACTCAAACCAAAAAGGGAAAGGTCTGACAATAGATCACTCGTTCATGACCAACAACAGAGGGTTATGGTAAAAAATAGTCTTGGGTAGGGCAACAAGATTAGCACTGAGCAGGGTCGTCCAGTTGTGGAAACAAAAAAATCTATCCAATTTGACTTGAATCAAACCATCCCCAAGATGACGATTGCTCCAAGTAAAGGATTGACCAGACAAGTCAATGTCAACCAGGCCAGTAACACTCAAAAAAATTGCCAAGTCAACCATGCTGTCAGAATAGTCCACTAGACCACCATTTTTCTCTGATGGGTATAAGGGAGAGTTGAAATCCCCAACCACCAATCAACAGGACCCCCTTTTATTATTTATCCAATCAAAGAGATCCCGCCAAAGGGAATTCCTAACATTCCTCTGGTTAGGGGCATAGACATTAATAAGTGACCACGAGCTACCCGGGTAAGAAAACAAAACTCCCATGCTACTTCGACAGTGAAAATTTTTAGACCCATTGATCCTATTAGGGTTCCATAACACAACAAGCCCACTAGACAGACCCTCAACATCACTACAAGAGTAAAGGGCACCCAACCAAATATACTTAGCAATATTATTAAAATTGGATTTCTTCATTTTTGTTTCCTATAAGAGTAAAACATTAATCTTATGCTCTAAAACATAGTTTTTCAGTGTAAGCTATTTATGAGAGCTATTCAACCCTCACACATTCCAAGACAAGACCTTCATTTATGACCCTTATTTGAGGACACTTCCAATGTCCTTTTTTTACCAATGGCTATCTCTTTTTCTGTCTCCCCCTACCTGGTATGTCGCTGGTTGGGCCTTCTCGGTTTAGAGTTGCCACCCACATCCATTTTCCTTTGTTTCCCTTTTTTCTTTAGGGTTGACCAAAACTCTTCCTCTAGATTTTTCTCCTGAGTCAAACCCACCGAGTCCAAATCAACCGTCTCATTTTTAACTTCAGAAATATCTTCCTCCATGATTCACCTTCTTCACCTCTAGTCACACTTGAACCCATCAACCTTTAGGGAATCATCAATATCAACATCCTCCCAAAGAACCCGACCAGGGGAGGGAGCCTTAACCCCCTGAACCCCACAGTCAGGAAGAACCTCAAACAAGGCAGGAACAATAGGAACGAGGACCAAATCCCCATAGGAGGCATCCTTTCCAATAGAGTGAAATATAGAGGGGTCAACCAAATTGGGTGAGACAAATTTGGCTAGGGAGTCAACAATCTTCAAAATTTCATCTTCAAAGGGGTAGTGGTCTTCAACAATAGAGTCACTAGGGATAGGAACATGATTAAAATAAGATTTGTAGTCAGAGGTTAAGTGGCCAGGTTTAGCACATTTCTGGAAAAAAACTACAACATTCTTATAACAAACTTGTTGGTTCTAGGAACCAAACTTAGAGCATTGATTCATAGAGGTGAGTAGATATTTATGCACTTCAATATTAACACAAATTTGGGCAAAAACTAACCTAGATTTAGATTGGGTAATGGAATCCGAAGTTATGAACTATCTCAGGGAATCCCTAATGCATTTGAAAATGGATTCATCCTAGTACTCTAGAGGCAGACCAGGAAGGCGAACCCAAACTAATGTCGATTTAGTAAGATCCACTGAAGGGTCGAAACTCGACTTCCAACAACATAAAGATAGACTATGCTTTCCATATGCTAATGTTGCAAATATATTGATATGTGGATTTATCTTCTTTAGCATAAACTTGATAGAAAAATGGATGTAATGATAACTCATATTTCACAAGTTTTGTAAATCTTTTGATAGTTTGGAATGATGGTTGATTTATAGCTTTCACCTAATATCAATCAACAGTGGAGGATGATTTATAGGATTGATGGTTGAGATTGATTGAGAGGGCATGATAAGTGTACAAGTGACATGTGTCCTTTGATTGATGAGTTAACTAATTGCATGAGTGAGTTGATTGATTGCATGAATGAGTGAAGTGAAAGTGAGTTGAGTGAACAAAATTTACTTTTTTTTTAGTTGACTTAGAATAATATAAATATAAGTTTATTTAATTTGTGTGTATAATGGGAAGATATTATTAAAAAATAAATAAATTATTTTATTTTTATTTATTTTTTAGAAGAATTAAAGATAGAAAAACAATAAAATAAAATAAATTTATTTATTTAATTGTAAGAAATGTTAGCTAATTAAATGATTAAAATTATTTATTTATTTTTAGATTGTAGGAATCAAAATCGGGTAGCCGCCCCCTATAAACTGTAGTGTCCCTGGTAAAATAATTTCATGTGATTGGTGACGTTGGTGTGACACGCCCTCTGATACCATGGGGATGGTGGGGAGACTAGACCTCGTGACCTATTGCCTACAACATGATGCCTTAGCCAATCGAGCTAGGCCCACCACCCCAATTAAAATTATTAAATTATATTGAATAAGAAGAATTAATAAAATGAATGAATGAATTAACTAAAAATCATTTAAGTAATGTGGATGTAAGAAATTGAGAAATTAAATAATTTGGAGATGAGGAGCAATTAATTAATTAAATAATAAAAAATCATTTAGTTAATGTGAAGAGGAAAATTTTGATGAATTAATTAAATTGTTAATAATTATTTAATTAATGTTGATGAGGAAATTTGATGAATTAATTAAATAATTAGAAATTATTTAATTAATATGGATGGGAGAAACTGATGTGACTGGTGTTAGCTTAATTAAAATTCTTTAATTAATATTAATAGAGGAATTGACAAGAAGTGATAAGGTGATGAGACAAAATGTGTTAGTCATTTTTAGGTGTCTATATTTTGCCCCTCTTTGAGACAATTTGTTTATTGTGTTTCAAAGACATAATGTTGATATGAAATTTTTTCGTGATGATTTGCCCCTGTGTGCCCCAATAGAGCGAGGGATGGAGGTTGGTTTCCCCCTTGAGAAGATAGGCTAGAAAAAATATATTTTTTCGATCAAGCTCATGATAGGTAAAACAGGATAGGTTTAGGGGATTAGTGATGAAAAAATAGAGCTAGATAGAAGAAAAATGGGAAGAAAAGGGTGATGGGATAAAGAAAATAGAGTAAATCTAAAGCATGAGGTGAAGAATTAGGGTTTTGGGGGCTGTATATAGGCTTAGGGGGGTCATTTGTCCTTATTTGCACTCTCTCAAGTTTAGAATTCCAAAGCCTCTAAAGCATGAAATAGTTAGTGATATTATAGGAATTCTAGTGGTGAGTCATTGTGAAGAGCGTATTTGGGTCTTTGGGAAACCAACCGAGTTAGGTCCAATAGTATGTGTCTATCCTTTAGGTCCCTAGGGGTAGGTTTAGGCATAATAAATGTAGGTAGAAGTAGGATCAATTAAATGCACTGCCAGGATAGACTGGCACTTTTGATAAGCGTAATGGTGCAAATGATACACAATGACATATATGATAGGGTGTTTGGTGCTTTTTGCAATAGTTATTTGCATTTGATAGGGGATTTGGTGTAATTGTCATAATTATATAATTTATAGGTAGTTATCACATGTGATTAAAATTTCTCCAATGATAGAGAAAGTGGCACAATTGAAAAAGTGGACCACAAATGATGGCTATTTTGGCTCAATTGATAAAATTATTCTTTTGACTAGTAGATAGGCACTTTTGATTAATTAGATTTTTAGGATATTTTAAGCTGACAATGTGTGGGTGTTTGTTGTAGGAGGATATAGATTTTTTCATGTCTCAGGAGTGTTAATAGGAGTTTCTTAGAGCATTTAGGTAATGACACATCACTTATATACCTAAGATCAGAGTGCATAGAGTGACGATGATAACATTGGTTGAGTGGTGGCACAATGAGCAAAGTGCATTTGTGTTGCTTATTGGGGAGATGACTATCACTTTGGAGGATGTTTGGAGGATAATGTAGATCCTTATCCATGGTGAGAGGGTGGTCTATGATATAGATAGAGGGGAGGAGGCTTTGGAGAGACTGTTTATGATAAACAACTTGAGTGTTGAAGGGTGATCCCACAACAATGTGTGTCACTTTTTTCCCAAGATGAACATTTACATCAATATTTTTAATTGAATCTTCATCTTTCAAGACCTATAGCAACTAAACCATTAAGAATTTCAAGATGATGCGTGTAGACACTAAAAAATGTCTTGGTCTGCGAGCACCATTTTTCCATCATCTTGGTCTTCTTCCTGACATAATTAAGTAATTTTAATTATTTAATTATTATCTTTGATCACATTCCTCTATTAATTAAATAATTTTAATTATTTAAATAATTTATTTCTTGATCTTTATTCTCCTCTAATCAATTAAATTATTTATTTAATTGTGTCATTAACACTCTTTCCTTCTATAATTAAATAAATTATTATTTATTTAATTATTTTCTCTTCATTATTTGTCTATAGTCAAATAACTATTTTTAATTGTTTGTCTATTCATTAATATTTTGATTCTTCTATATTCAAATAAATTTTAAATTATTTGACTATCTTTTGACATTTCTCCCTCATTAAATAATTGATTCAAATTAATTATTTAATCTCTTTTTCTATTTCCTCCTATTTAATTAAAATAGTTGCATAAATAATTTTAATTAAATGTACACTTGCCTTTTCCTCATTATGCATGCACTTGGTCAAAGATTCCTTCTCATGAATTAAATGATTTTAACTTTTAATTTCTCCATTATCTCCCTCCACTATCTCATTTTTGAATCTCAGTCGTCAATTGACTCTGGCCTCTTCTCAATCTTGACCGTTCATTTCGTAACCCCATTCCTCTATGTTGCATGTCCTTTCAACCGTTGATCTTGGCATCTTTCTAGAAGATTGATCTTGTCCGTTTGTTCAAAATATTTTCTATAAAAGAAGGTCTTCTCTTTCATTTTGTCTTTACAACCACATTTCTCTAAAGTTCTTGCTATCTTGTCATTGTCATTTGCAGGTATTCAAGCACTTCAAAATCTAAGGGAAAAAAATTGCAACTTGAGAAAGAATGGAGGAGAAGTAAGGGAGATAATCAACTTTGATAGGGGAGTTTTATTTTATGCTTTCATTCTTGTTTACTCTCTTTTATCATTTGTACTCTTTTGTTTAGATTTGAAATTTGGGCTTAGATCTTTTGTAGGGTGGTTGCTACTTTGGTCTTAGCCATTTTTCATTTTTCTAATCTTACATTTGGTGAATCCGATGTGAATCTTACAATTTTATAGAGAAATCCGTTTGTTTTCTTGTTTGCTTTTGTTGTTTTGTAGGTTACAACCAAGAATTCACACAAAATATTATCATCTTCTTTTGAGCATAAAATATTTAAAAAATGATTATTTTTGTTTTATAGGTCTCACTCTTAGCTTTCTGGAACTTCAAACGGTTATAAATTTTCTTATGTTTTGAGAAAGTTATGTCTGTTTTAGTGCTCACAACTTTTTAAAATTTAGTTGTTAAGATCCACGTTTTCTTTTGTTTATAACACTTTTATTGTGCAAGATTTTACCGAACTCTTTCTGGGTTTTGAAGGTCTATGTCTTAGCTTTCCATATATTTTTATGGTTTAAAATTTTGTTTAGTTTTGAGAAGTTATCACTATTTATAGTTTGTTGTTATTATAAATTTTTTTTGGTTTACCGATGTTTTGTTTTCAGTGTGTGGCTTTCACCAAGGAGATATAACTTGTGGTTTTGCAGGATTTTTGACTTGTTTTTGGATAAGAAATATTTTGTGTGTTTTTCAACACACTTCTTGAAGAGATAAAATTGCATTTCACTCATTAGTCTTAAAATTCACAAAAAATTGCATTTACACTCATGAGGATAAAATGAACCATAATTTGCATATGTCACTCATTTGGTCTAAAAATTTATAAAAAATTGCATTTACCCTCACGAGGATAAAATGAACCACAATTTGCATATGTCACTCATTTGGTCTTAAAATTTATGACAAATTGCATCTTCCACACTCATGGGGCTTAAAATGAACAACAAATTTGCATGAATCACTCATTGGGCCTAAATTTTACAACTACAAACTTGCATCACATTCATAAGGTTAAAATGAACATGCATTTCATTCATGAAGCTTAAAATGAACAACAAAATGCATATCTTCACTCATGGGTTTTTAAATTAACATGCATCACATGTCATTGGATTAAAAAGAACCCAAGTGTTTGTTTCACATCATAAGAATGGGTTAAAATTAACAAGTGTTTTCCATGTCTTAT
This sequence comes from Sequoiadendron giganteum, assembly GCA_007115665.2. NCBI lineage: Eukaryota > Viridiplantae > Streptophyta > Pinopsida > Cupressales > Cupressaceae > Sequoiadendron > Sequoiadendron giganteum. Next base: position 379,788,878 of record CM021109.1, on the reverse strand, counting down.
GGTTTGAATTATGCCATTGGATGTGTATGCTCTTCACTCATGCCACTTGATGATCTTGAAAATCAAAAAAATTCCTTTGGTATTGAGTACAATCACCCACATATTTTGATTTGGAATTAAATGAACCCTATGCGAGTGTGAGGAAAAGGCATTGTGTATGCTCTCTCCTTGCGCTTCATGCGATCTGGGAGATCAAAAACAATGTACTTCCTTGATTTTGTGCACCTTTTTTTAGAGGGCTTGCCACCTCGCTTCGAAATGTGGGAACAACCCAAGCAGTAACAAGCTAAAGCCAAACTCTTTCAAACCGCTATATAAGAAAAGTGTTTGTGATGAAAGTCATGAGCAACAGGTGCGGATGTGTCATACCGACAAGTGCCATCCTCAGTAGCCCTATGAGCTACGTCAAAATCCTTTCTTAGGAAGGGAATAGGAGGCCTCTTGATTGACCATAAGCTAATCTTGCCATGTGTATGGCCACCTTGAATGAATTCCCTTACTAAGAACCAATGTTTTAGTGACAAAACCTTTTATACGCTCGCTGACTGTAGGAGGTCGGTCCTCTGAAGCCGCCCTACATTTTCACTATTCATGTGTAGAGACAAAAATTCCTCTTTGGGGAATGAGACTTGGTGAGCCTGAGAAGTGAGTGTTGTGTAAGGGGGAGCCAGTGCCACCAAGTCTCTAGTTTTCCACCTTGTTTAAGTGGCTGGAGAAATCCAAGTGGGGATATCAACCAGTGGTTTCCTTGCTAATCCTAGGATTGTGCATGTTATCTATGAGTGTTTTATCTTAAAATTAAACTTTTTCACATCCAAAATCAGACCAAAACAAGTGTTTGTGACTGTATTATGTGTTTTTCAAAAAAAAATTCATCAAAATCAGTCAAAAATCCACTAAAAAACCAAGTCAAAACCATAAAAATTGCAAAATCAACACTTTGTAAACCACAATTCTGCTAAAAACAAGCCTGCAACTACATTTTTGTGCCACAAATGTTCACTAGAAAACCACAACTGATACTCTGAACCGCATTTGCAAAAATAGATCTGCAACTGATAACTTGAATTGCATCTATAGAAATAGAGCAGCAACTGATAACCTGAACCACAACTATAAATTAGAAACCCACAACCTGAAATGACGCATATGAAAAAAATAGTTCTACAACTACCTGATAATCTAAAACTCACAAAATCCTTGTTTAAATTGAATCAATTCATTTTAACAGTGACCTTGAATTCTAAACTATAGATTTTCAAACCTTTACTAGTCCATTCCATCATCCTTATTTAGGTTTACATTGCATTTTAGGTGGCATCCTTACTTTGGATAAATCAATCCTAGACCTTAGGTTGCACTTATCCTTTCAAATTTCAAACATAGGAAGTTTATTAAGCTTTTGGACAATCCATGGTTATTTATCCAACTTATCATTGACCTTCATATTTCACTTTACCAACCTTTTTCATTGCCATCTTGGTCAAATTTAAGTTTCAAACTTGTGTCCTAGTTTAGATTCACCTTGTCAAAACTATCATCTTGATTATCACAAAGGTCAATGAATTTTGAGTTTTTTTTTAATCTTGGACCTACATTAGCTTGGTTACCATCCTTTGTCTTAAATCTAAATATTCATATCCTTAGTGTCATATTTCTATTATCATTTAGATTCATATCCATTGACCATAACATCATTATCATCCTATCACTCCTTAATCTTATATTTTTGCACTTTGCATTCTTATATCTCAAAAACACAAAATACATAGCTTAATCTCATCTTGGACTTAGTTACATCATTAACTTTGATCATTGATTAGTATTCATTAGTCTCATATCTTTATCTTTGATCATTGATTAGTCTCCCTTTGGTATCATTTGACATCCATTGGTCCCATTTAGCTTCATTTAGCTTCATCCTTTGGTCTTAAAGGTCATCATTATCCTTACATGGTCATCTTGCATCCTTATATCCAAAAAAAAATCACAAAAATATAACTTAGTCTCCTACCATCTTGCATTGCTATCTTGGATCAACATAGATTGGTTAGCATCCTCTTTCTTTAGTCTAAAGGTCCATATCCTTAGTGTAATTTGGCATCCATTAGTCTTGTTTAGATTCATTGCATACCATATCCTTTGGTCATTATCATCCTTGCACTATCACTTTGTATCCACACATTACTCCAAAAATCACAAAAAAAAAATCCTTTCGTCATCATCATCCTTGCATATCATATCCTTTAGTCATAGGGTCATTATCATTCTATCATTCCTTACTCTTGGTCTTAGGTGCATCCTTATATCTCCAAAAACCTAAAAAACATAACATAGTCTCATATCCATTTTGCATTGGCACCTTGCATTGTCATCCAAAGGTAACAAATTTTATATAGTCCTCACTAAGTTTTCCTTATCCATTCTAATCTGAATTCATAACCATGTCTTTGCTCTACCTTGATCTTCTTTGTAGTCAAGCTGAATACCAATCCATCCTCAATCGTCAATACCAATCTCCCATAGTCCTAAGTCATCCGTCCATCTACCCATCTTACCAACAATCCATAAGCTCTAGTCCCCCATCTATCTACTCCTACTATCAAGAGTCACTTGACACAACCTATACCATTAATCCCCATCAAACATCCATTAATCATCCTTATCCTAATCTTGACAAGGGAAAATAACCTTCCACTAGTCCATTCCAATCATCCACATCCTATCATAATCCATCATCCACTAGTCCATTCAAATCCTCCACATCTTATCCTAATCCACCATCCACTAACCCATTTCCATCCACTCCATCCCAAACTACAATACCATCCAACAAAAGCACATTAATTAATGCTCTCCAAGGACAACTAGCAAAGTAACTTTTTTGACTCCTAAATGAAAATAGAGTTAGGCGATCTAGTCACATTGCTAATCCTATAGAAAGTCCTATCATTGCCCAAAATCACATTCCATTGCCTAAACCTTGGGATATATGTCCAAAGAAAAGATCAAAGCATGATGAAGTGAACTCCATGGTAAATCAAGATCAAGTTACCAAAGATCACCTATAGATGCTCATGATATCCAAGTTAATCAAATTTCTAATCAAGGTCCCATTCCCAATCATGCCATCCAAGATAAACCTATCCTTGATCAAATCCTACCATTGAACAAGAAATCCAAAATGATCCTCTCATCGACCTTTATACCATCCATGATCAAACATTTGAATTTGGTCATATCCAAACTCCAAAAACCTCCATTTCCCAAAATGAGACACTTGCCTCCTTTGGACACAAAGATAATCAAATAAATGATATGGATAACATCAAAGAACATAGAGAAGCTATCATTGATCAAGTCAAAGAAGAAGATACAAAATCTACCGTGGATCAAATTGAAATCCCAAATGATCAAGAAGGAACAAATATGACCAATGATAAAGCCAAAATATCTTACCAACTAGCATCATCCACCTTTGTCAAAGAAGGATTTCTTGTAGATGAGAAAATTTTGAGTAATGGTTTCCGGCTAAATAATGATGGGTTAGCATCTTGATTTCAAAACAAAAAATACCCCATCACAAATATAAATTTTCAGAGTATGCAGTATCAAGGAAAAGGACTAGGCCCACATGAGCAAGGAATTCTAGAACCAGTATAGTTTTATGAAAATCCTAGACATCAATGTCTTGTCTATTCTTCAATCAACAAATCAAATGATGTTAGTGATACCTCCACGATATTAGGGGAAACTTTATCCAATACAAACAGCAAAATGGGGTCCATGAGTAGTCCTTGTCATAAGGTTGCTGCCAACACTCCTTCCATCCACACCATAAACCATCATTCCAACACAATTAATCCCATCAAATGGAAACAACAAAATAAAAACTCTTACAAGTCTAAAGCCCAAAATCAAATATCAAAGGCCATTGAATGCAAAAATCCAAGTGGACAAATAAAATTTAAATGGATCCCAAAGAAAAATGGATCACGTAAAGAAAAGAGTTCAATGCCAATTTATCCAATCAAAATGTGGAGCCACAAGAAAATAGGTCTCCCACATGTAACAAATGTCCACCTCCTTCAAAATGGTCATCATGCAAGGCATATAAAAGTGTTGGTTCCAAACACTAACTCAATCAAAATTCCAAACTCCATCATCCGCCATCCCAAGTTTGGAAAGTAAAAATTGCTACATCCAAAATTCCAAATATTCCATCCAAACCAACCATCATCCATCATAATCCTACATCTCGCCTAAAGTATAAAAATCCTACTTCATAAATTCGTCGTATCTTGGCAACAACTCTTTATCATAAGGACTCACATGGAACTCTATCACGATGTGCGTATTTTGATAAGGAAAAACCTAGTATCAGAGAGGATTAGAATGACATTGATCAATTGTATGCAAGTGCTATGATCCTAAAAAGACAACTACTCCATAAAGGTCACTATTGGAATATCATGACACTAGTATCTACATCAAAACCATCAAAAGATTTAGAACAATCGACGATCATCCAAAACATCAAGTCGATATAAAAAATCAAAAAAATTATCACCTTGATGAAACCCTGGCAAACAGGCATCTTGTGTGGCATCAAAAAAATCAAAAAGAAAAAAAAATAAACAAAAAGAAAAAAAAAAGAGAAAAAAAAAAGAAAGAAAATAGTAAAGAGAAAAATTTCGTCCAATAGTGAAAACCATTTTTATGGTGCTTTGGATAATTACCATAATGAAAACCTAGCAAACAGGCATCATGTGTAAGAGAAATTATCTATGTGGACCATTACACTTAGGGGCAAGTTGTCTCATGTCCCATGCCGTTCTCATAATGTAATACCCCTCCGTTTTGTTTCTTGTTCAAGTTGCTTTATGCTATGTTTGGTTGCAATTACTTTGGTACTGGATACATTTTGTTATGATGTTTTGATCGCTACTATTGAGCGACAACTATTATTATGGGATGTAGTTATCTGATTATTGTTTCACATGCATTATGGATTAATGATGTTGTAGAGTTAATATGAAATATTTTTATGAGATTATTGAAATAATGATGGAAGTGTCAATTTCGATGAGTGTATTGGTGAAGAAGACTGGTTCGCATCACTCGCTTGCGAGCGCCCTGCGAATCCGTGATTCCTTCTTCATGGTGTGTATTATATGCTGGATATACTGTATGATGTTGTTTACTTGGTTGTAGGATTGCAGGTACATGACATCGACTCCACCTGGTTTCATAGGTTTAAGCGTGTCGATCCAACGGTTAAGTTGAACGGGAGATAGTAGCTAGGTAACATGTGTCAAGTCTACACCCTAGCCTTAGTGTGTCGTCAGTTGTGTGTGTCGAGTTATTGTCTATCTTGTTTTAATGTTATTTATTTCTGAAGGATTATTGATTTGGAAATAGATACTTAGAATAATTGCATTTAAATCATGTTGATGATTATTTAATTTAAATAATGCAATGTGGATAAAAGTTTATACTTAAATTAATTAATTATATTTAGTTTATTTAATTAATTAAATTTGATCCAAGGGGTTGAATTTAGTTATTAAATAATTAAATTAATTAATTAAACGTGATGCAAGAGAATGAAAGGAAATAAAAGAATTGAAATTAATTTTGGAATTTAATTTAGACGTGTGGGAATTAAATTGGAAATTGTAATTAAATGTTTATTTGAGAAATTAGTTGCAACTTTGGAAATTAATTTATTATTTCAAATTGCATTTTAAATTGAAAGTGGGTTTTCGAAAATTGAAAATTGAAATTGAAATTGAAATATCTAATTTGCATGTAATGTGAATTAGGGTTGTAAAAATTGAAATTGAAATTGAAATTGAAATATCTAATTTGCATGTAATGTGAATTAGGGTTGTATTAGGTATTTGTGATTTATAAAGAATACATGTTTTAATTTTAGGGCAGAAAAATCTTTTAGAAAAAAAATACATTTTTACAGCAGGGAAGAAATTTTGGAAAATTTGCACAAGGGTTTGAAGAAAGTTTGATTGTAGAATTGATTGAAAGAAAGATTGTTTGCATTTGTTGGATTTTGGATTGGATTCATTGGAGGATTGAAGAAAATTCAGGAAATCTTTGGAGGAGGCTTGCATCAGAAATTCATCTCTTCCTGTAGCTTCTTGTACCAGGTTTTCCTCTTTGTGTTTTATTGTTCTTGATTGTTTTCTTTAAAATAGTAATGATTAAAGATTTGTTTGTTAAATCTGTTTTAGAAAATAAATTTGATATTAGAAGAAAAGAATTAAATAAATTTACAGCCTTTGCTTGTGAAAATTCTTGAGTGAAAATTGTGAAAACCTTAGTTGAATTTAAATTATTTGGAGAAATAGATTTTGTTGTTATTGGAAATCAAACATAGAGATTGAACAATACATTTAGAATGTTTTTAGAAAATAAAACCCTCTGTTTATTATTAAAAAACGGATTTTAAAATTTGCAGTATAGTTATATTGTTCATGGTAAAATGGTCTGGTTGCGTCACCTATAACTTCACTTTCACAAACTGAGTTTTTAGGAAATTTAAAAAGTTTTTGAATTTGAAAATTTTCTTACCTCTGTCCAAAAATCGCAAATACCCAAATCGTAGTTTTTGAGTTATGCTTGAAACATGAGACTGCTGTTAAATTATTTTCCCATGGCTGTTTTGAAAATAAAATAATAATAAATTGATATTTATAAATATTAATATTTTAGGTATTGTTATTATAATATTATAATATTATTTAATAATATTTTATATTATAATTTATAATACTAAAGTATTATATTTATTTATATTATTTTAAATAAAATTTGTATATTAGATTAGTGAAATTAAAATTATAAACGTATGAGGAAATTATTGTTTATTTTAAAATGACATGTTAAAGTTTAATTGAAGGAGTTAAATATTTGATTTAAAGAATGCATAATTTAAAATTTAACTGTGGAATTTAAATTCATATGTAAAAGGTCCAATTATTAATTTGATTTAATTGGAAAAATATATTTATATTTTAGAAAATTAATGATAAGGGATATTTTATTTTGAATTAAACGATTTGATATTCTGTAAAGAATAGAAGATATGTTAATGATTAAATATATTTAAATATATTAATTTATATTTAGTATATATTGAAGGCATATATCCATTTGAGAGAATAAATAATATTTTATCTTATTTTATTCTGCTGTTTGCAAATTGGGTATTATTAATGTTCTAAAAGAAATAATTAGTATGTGTAGAAAATGTATAGAGAAAGATATTTAAATATATTGAAGAATTATAGAAATATTTATATTTAAATGTTTGTTCTAATTAATGAGATTTAATTAGAAACAATATGAATGCGTGGCCAAATAGACAAGCCAAAAGATATTTTTATACATTGATGAAATTGCATGTTTTTAAATGGATAGTTGATGAGACATAGACTCCGGATAGAAAATTGGAAAAGATTGTTTGCAATAGTGTTAGGTTGCATTAGAAGTAAATTTAGGAACTAACTATATTGAAAAAGGCAAATAGTTATTATGTTTTATTTAGTTCCATAGAGTAATCCAGTCATTGTGAATGGAATATTAAAGGTGTCTATATAATATGGAGCATATATATATATATATTCAGTGTAAAATTCATTATCGTATTTTATTTTAATGAGATGCATGCAATATATTATTGAATAGAGATTTAAAAATGGATTGATTAGTATATATGGAAAATGGATAGAGAAACAATATGTTATTATATTAAAGTGATTGAATGTTTTAAATAGAAAATTGAATGAGATGCAAAATTTGGTTTAGAAATGGAAAGAGTTTACTTGCATGGATTTGTGTCGATTTAAAAGTAAATTAAGAAGTTGTTTTATTGATGAGGCAATCAATTATGTTATTTATTAATTTCTATTTAGATTAATTGAATCATTATGATTGGATTATGAAAGAGATATGGATTTAGTATATCCAAAAGTAGTATCTTCCTCATGATTATCTTAAACGATTTAATTCTCTGTATTCAGTAAAGGGAAGTATGTTTAATTGTTTTAGATTTTCAATAATGAAAAGGGAAATAGGGGTTATGATTATTTTAGATGATCTAGTTATCGTGTTTTTGACTTTGTCAACACTACCTATTGAATGAGTATGGATTTAGGAAATCCAAATATTAGATTTGATTGATGACTTGAATGCTTTTGTTGCAATGTCGTCAAGTTGCATTGTGGGTTTTGGGATTTAGTGTTAGTCCTAAATTATAAGTCTTCAAGAAGAACTTAGATGATAAGGGTTGTTGAATCTTTATGCCATCCAATTGTTTTCCCTTGGGTAGTGCATGGCGTCTTTTCAGTTTTACTCGGTTTTCACGAACGGGGATGTTTGCACCTCCTTGGTTTAGGAGCGGATTATGGGATCCGTGTCTCCTTGTATGGAGTGACCTTGTTATGTGGTTTCATCTTGTTACCTCCTATGAAAGGAGTGGACTATGTGTTTGTTGCCTCCAAGATGTTTGGAGTGAGTTCTATTATTTGTATCCTCCTTGTGTTGGAGTGGATTATGATGTCTAGTTGGTATGCACTTGTGGTTCCCTTGGTGGATTGTTTGGGTGTATGTTGTCGAATAGAGGAGTGGCTTCTGTTAGGCGCCAGAGCCTAAAGAGGTAAACTGGATAAATTTCAGGAGTGATTTAAACAAGTGATAATTAAAATAATGTACTTAGAAGATTATGACTAACTTCTCACTAATTAAGATAATTTTACCTCACTCATAGACACAAGGGCTTGTTTAGACTTGGGATGAGTGGGAAGGCTTGGAATGGCAAGATCAACTATCTTGTCCGTACGAGAGATAGTTGATTCTGCATGAGTGAGTATGAGGGTCGGGATTCGATTGAGGTCACCAAGATTACTTGTGCCGGAGTCTATGAAGAATGCCCAGAGAAGATCTCATGACAAACTATGCGATGACACTCTATCTAAGACAACTGTTGTTAATTGTTTTATATGTATGGTTCTGTGAACATACTTGATCTATTTTATGTCTGGAAGCAATGTGACCTATGTCAGTGATGTTGGAGTTGTATTTGTATTGTATTTGATTTGTACTTATATTGTATTTGAGTTGTACTTGATTCGTACTTGTATGGTGAATGAGTTGTACTTGTTAATTCATTTGGTTGGTTATAACAGTATGAGTCAGTTTGAGTCTACCTTTGGTTAGAGGTAGTAGAATCTTGTCCATGTTACTTTTTTACTATCTCCTAACATGGGGGGTGGGCCTTCGGGTACCACATTAGTTGGGTGGAACATGCACCAAAACCGTTGGGTCTCCGTCTATCTTCAGTACTTGGTGGCGAGACATCCAGATGGACAGCTTACGGTTCTTGTTGTAATTTTTTGCATTGTAATATTTCAGTTTGTATATGATACTTTATCCCTCTTATATTTATGAGGTGAAGTTATGTAATTGTAATACATTTGTACTAGTGTCTCATTCTGGGAATGAGTGATGTAACTTTTGGATTAAAATAATGTTTATGAGATTGTATCTTGGTTGATTATCTTATTATGTTATGTGGTATTCTTATGATGTATGATGTTTATTTCATAAGTTATAATGCTATGGTTATATGTAATATGTATGTGTGGGTTTAAAGTAATCCTAACCTTGCAGCCTTAGAGGTTGTTGTTAATTAGTAAGTGAATGTGTATGTTAAATGCACTTTATAAAAAAAAAATTGGTTCGCTTATGATGTTAATTGCAACTTCCTTTAAAGTTACTTGGCGGGGCATTACACATAACATTTCCATCTATCCATCTAATCCATATTGTTTCCATCCATTTTCCAACCTACCTTGATCTTGATAAGAAATGGGGCACAAACATAATCATGCTTTGGGAAAATTCTTGACATGTGTATCCTTTGGTCATACACTATCCATGAAATATCATGTCATTTCCTTCATAGAATTTATCCAAACCCATACCTCAGAGAATTTTGTTTTCCTATGCAACATAGTCCTTAGAGATCATATGATACTTCTTCCAGCCAATAATCCTCAATGTCTCCTATCCTTCAAACCAAAATCAACCCATTATCCTTTCATACCTATTCCTGGACTTGGTTTTCCCTTGTCATTGGTTTAAGGATTCTAATCCACTTATCCAGGTTCCCTCCATAATCCCATCCAGTCCTAAAGTTAGTCATTCCAAATGCAACAAGCCTAATCCATACAATATTGCTATGCAACCTAGTGTATCATCCAAAACGTTCCTTGGCTTTGTTCCCAGCCTTGTTGCAGACCTTGATCCTTTAGTCACATTATCATTCATGAGATATGGCTTTCCCAATCCTCGTGTTGTTTTGGGATGTGTCCTTCCCATATCAAACAATGTTGTCATCATCATCATTGTCACCTTGGTTTTCAATTTGACTAAGGGAAATATCATGTTTGTCTTTGGATCCTTGTGCATGCCTACTTGGTTGATTTTGGGTATCTTTCACATGCATTTTCCATGATACCTATAGTTATCATGCATAAAAAAGTATCATTCATCCATAATAAAGCTTTTTCATCCTTTCCATGGCTTGAAGACCATCGACATTTAGCGTCCTTCACTTTCATGATCATCCTTTGCATCCATTGATCCCCTCGCACATAATAAATGGGTCCTATACCTGACTGGGGGAAATTCCTTGACTTATGCCTTCATGGGATCATATGCATGGTATTAGCTTTTATAAAACATAAAAATCCAAAAAAATCATAAAACATAAAAATCCAAAAAAATCATAAAACATTAAAATCTAAAAAAAAATCATAAAACATCAAAATCCAAAAAACATAAAACATCAAAATCCCAAAAAAAACATAAAACATAAAAATCCAAAAATCATAAAACATCAAAATCCAAAAAATAAAACATCAAAATCCAAAAAATAAAGCATCAAAATCCAAAAAAGTTAAAAAAACATCAAAATCCCCAAAAAATCATAAAAACATCAAAATTCCAAAAAAATCATAAAATCATCAAAATCCAAAAAAAAATAAAATCAGAAAACATTAAATCTCTGAAAAACAAAGTTTGAGTCTGAGTCAGAGTCAGTTTGTGTTAGAGTGGTCGAACTACATTGTCTTTGTGAATTTGCTATGTAGGCAAGGCTCATCTTCAAAGGGCCCTTGAGACATTAGGTCAATCCTTTTTAGGTTTGGTTGAGTAAAAATCATGATTCTATAAGTTGTCAAGTACAACAAGGTCAAGTCATGGAAAACTACGAGGTCTCTGCATGTATAACATAGGCAAGGCCCATCAATCGATGAACCCTCGAGGCCCTAGGTCAATCCTTTAACATGTCTAGTTCTATTCTTTGTCCACAAGCAATCATCCTTCAAACCAAATCACGAATCAACAAACAAACATATCCAACAAATCTTTAATCTTCAATCAATCAATTATCTTATTATCGATCACTATCAGGTCATTGGTCTTATATCAAAATGGGGCATTATGTCCTTTGTCTCATTCGGTCTTATCACTTGTCTTTTATAAGGATGCGTCCTTCCTGAGATTAGACATTGTCTTTGGTCAATCTTGTCATTCACCTTAAGCAGGATATGTCTTTCTTGCAGCTAGGTGCTTTATCAAAATGGTCAATCAACCAACTTTATCAAATGTGTTCCTTTCCTTAAACAAGATTTGTCTTTCCTGAAATTAGGTGTCGTCACATCGATCGATCATATCAATCAAACTTTATCAAATCAACTCAAGTTGTCATTTGGTCAATCTTGTCATCTTTGGTCATTTAAATTTTCCTTATACTGGATGTGTCTTTCCTGAAACTAGGCATACTCAATCAAATCAATTAATCAAACTTGTCAATCTATCAATCAACTTCGATCAAATAATCAATCAAATTGATCATCTCGATCATACTGAAACTAAACCTAATCAATCATATCAATCAATCTTGTCAATCCTATCAACAAACATTATCTCTCTGGCAAACACTCTATTGGTCTGAGTTTGTCTAATCTTTTTGATTGGTTTTTGATCATGTTACTATGCACCTCAAGGATGTCCCTTGAAGGATTTAGAGGAGCGATGATGGATCATGATCTCTTTTCTTTGCTCGTTGTCTGTGGTTTGTCTTGAAAAAAGACTAGGGCAATCGGGTCCTTAGTACGAGTCATGGCATTCCTTGTATTTTTGACTGTTTACATTTTAAAAGTGGTAACATTGCACACCTTGGTCTATGTCATACCGTGGTGTTTGTGATCCATTTGCCATAATTTTTATCGCCCAATGATGATAAACATGCAAGTTGACATCTATAAAGCAAGAATGTCCATCCCTTTTCATCTGACTAATTCCATGCTAATGTCCATCTTCTTCGTATTAACATCTATCTTCTTCACACTAAAATCTTCCATACACAATCATCCTAATGACCTGCAAGTTGAATTCTTCACCCGTCGGTGCATCAAAGTGGCTTTTCAGAATAATTTCTCAATTTTTTTGAAAATTTGAAAAAAATTCCGAAGGGGCATAGGTCTATCCCACCTTCATCGGGGCACGTTGGGCATGATTTGAACCTAATTTTCTTCTTTATTCTTTGACACAATGCTCAAATCACATTATGTCAAAGAGGGGCAAAATGTAGACACTAAAAAATGTCTTAGTCTGCGAGCACCATTTTTCCATCATCTGACCATTCTTCCTGACATAATTAAGTAATTTTAATTATTTAATTATTATCTTTGATCACATTCCTCTATTAATTAAATAATTTTAATTATTTAATTAATTCATTTCTTGATCTTTATTCTTCTCTGATCAATTAAATTATTTATTTAATTGTGTCACTAACACTCTTTCTTTCTATAGTTAAATAAATTATTATTTATTTAATGCTCTTCATTATTCATCTATAGTCAAATAATTATTATTAATTTTTTGTCTATTCATTAATCTTTTGATTCTTCTATAGTCAAATAAATTTTAAATTATTTGACATCTTTTGATATTTGTCCCTCATTAAATAATTGTTTAATGTTTCTTTTTCTATTTCCTCCTATTTAATTAAAATGGTTGCATAAATCATTTTAATTAAATGCCCACTTGTTTTTTCCTCAAATAAATAATTTAAATTAATTATTTATGCCTCCACTTGGTCAAAGATTCCTTCTCATGAATTAAATGATTTTAATTTTTAATTTCTCCATTATCTCCCTCCACTATCTCATTTTCGAATCTCAGTCATTGATTGACTCTGGCCTCTTCTCAATCTTGACCGTTCATTTCGTAACCCCCATTCCTCTATGTTGCATGTCCTCTCAACCGTTGATCTTGGAATCTTTCTAGAAGATTGATCTTGTTCGTCTATTCAAAATATTTTCTATAAAACAAGGTCTTCTCTTCCATTTTGTCTTTACAACCACATTTCTCCAAAGTTCTTGCTATCTTGTTATTGTCATTTGCAGGTACTCAAGCACTTCAAAAACTGAGGGCAAAGCTTTGCAACTTGAGAAAGAATGGAGGAGAAGCAAGGGAGATAATCAACTTTGATAGGGGAGTTTTATTTTATGCTTTCACTCTTGTTTGCTCTCTTTTATCATTTGCACTCTCTTGTTTGGATTTGAAATTTGGGCTTAGATTTTTTGTAGAGTGCTTGCTACTTTGGTCTTAGCCATTTTGCATTTTTCTAATCTTACAATGCGAACTAGTGATTTGTGAAAATTTCTATGTAGATTCTAAATATATATATTTTATATTTTTTTGAAATAAATTATGAATCTTTCAACATCTCCTTTAATAACTAGTTTTAAACAAAAAACAACATTTTCAAAGGAAATGTTTGTGTCGTAAAACATAACTTTTTTTCTATAAAGGATAAAATTCTAATTTTTGAAATATAGATTCTCAACATCAATACAAAGGGAATGGATATGTTTTCATAATCTTTGGTTACATATTTTTTAATTAATTTTTGAAGTCACTATAACTATAATTTGGACATACATGTGTGTCACATAACATAACTTATTTTGATTAATAGGGAAAAACAGGTTTTGAAGGGACCTTGAAAGCCTTTACAACAAAAGACATAAAATGCTGCCTAAAAGGATAATCAAAACAAACCACCAACAAAAACCCAACAAAAAAAAAATGCCACACAACAGGTGTTGATCAAAGATAAAACTAGAAACAACCAACAACACTCAACAACCAAAAAACAACAAAACGGGTATAACATAACTTGTTATGTATATGTTGTAATCCAATATTTTTTGGTGAAACAAGAACATCAATACAGAGGGAATGGATATTTTTTGAAATATTTTTATGTTTTACTATTTTTCAACCTCTACAGAACAAAGAAATCGATGTTCAGAGAAAACCTATGTTCAGTAAAAATTGAAAATTAAATACATGATAAAATAAAAACATATCAAAATTATTCTTGTTGGAAAGCTCATTTCGAGGGCTTCGATCTTGCAAATTATCTTATCAAGTTAAGCTCATTTGTAGGTCCAACCCAGGGTTTGAAATTAAAATTTATGAGGATATTTTGATGTAAATGCAATTTTTTTCATTTTTGGCACCTTTAAGTGAAGGGTACCTTTGCTAGAAGGTCCCCATGCAAAAAAAAAAAAATTACAACAAAAAAAATTTATTTTATGAAAACTACCTTCTAGCGAAGGTGTTAGTTGCATACCTTTGCTCGAAGGTACCTTCGATTGAAGGTTTTACTTTGCTCAAAGGTGTGCAAGTGAATTTAGCTTGACCACTCCAAAAATTTCCTCTTTCCAAAAGTGAGACACAACTTTGTGATTTCACCCTGAAGATGGGGAGATGGCTAGATCTAATCATCTTCTAGTTATACTAGAAGGAGTGGCAGGAAGTGTACAAGTCCCTGATCAAATATCAAGGGGATTTTCTATTGGATGGGGTTGAGTGTTGGAACACATGATTAGTGATGGGGTCATATATGCATGAAGGCATGCTGTGTTGGCACATTTATATCATGGTATGCATTAGGTTACGTATAGATATGGAGCTAGCTTTGCTTATGGAAAATATTTTTACATAAATGGATGTGGGAGCATATTTCTATGACTCATCTGATTAGAGAGGGGAGGGAAATAGGGCAACCCTATGTTTGGTTGTATGCTAGTATGCTGAAACATCGAAGATTGGGGGATTTAGATTATTGGTGATATATATTCAATGAGGTAGATGAGGTGATTTAGAAAACATGTTGTCAATATGAGGTGTGGTTAGATGATGTAGAGTAGTTAGTGTATTATCGTTAGACACGATATTTGATTGGGCGTATTGCACACATCATTGAGAAGAACATGCTAGAGAGGGTATGATATCATTTTTTTTTGGTTTAGACATTATCAATTCATGAGGCTATGTTTGCTTGAACTTAGTGGGAGAGTAGATTAGGGTCCAATGATGGATCTTGATATAGAGATTACAAAGTTTGAGGCTCTAGTTCCACAATAGTGGGACCTTATACCTAGTATAGTAGATGTAGGTACTACTCCAGATTATGATGCATGGGGGGCTTCTCATAGGCCTATGTGATTGAATAGGCTAGGAGGTATGGGGTTGAGACAATGGAGACAAAGGGAGGAGCAAGATGGAGGGAAAAGATAACAAAAAAGTGTTAAGGAGGTAGTTGTAGAGGAGGGTGGAGATTATGATGGGTATGATGGGAGAGGATAGGGAGAGGAGGAGGAGGAGGTGGGTAGAGGAAATGGAGAAGTGGGACTAGAGATGGGTGGAGGATATAGAGAGGTGGGGCTGCCTCAGATGGGAGTGGATGCAAATGATCTATAAATGTGGCCATCCACCACATTATTTGAATGGGATGAGGCACATTTTAAGAGGGATCATGCTCTATTTGAGAGAGATCAAGATTTTGTTACGCATGATAGTATCTAGATTCAACTAGTTCAGAGGACCTCAGAGAAAGATGTAAAGGTGTTTGAATGATAGTGGGTGGAGGTGGAGATGTGAAGGGTTAGGGAATACCAAAGGGACTCATGGAATAGACTATGCCAAATATGATTAGGTCTACACTGGAGGCCACATATTATAGGACCTTGTATGAGACAATGGTTCTTGTAGACAATCAAACACATATCTTTTCTACACGAAGTTGGTTAGGGGAATCATGGTAAGTGAGATAAATAAATCCATCAATCATGGGGCCACCACTAGTGTAACCACCACCAATACAACCACCAGCAAGTCCTCCCCATAGGTACTAGGATCACCTAGACATTAAGAGGGTGGTAATTTTTCCTAAGGGCATGTGTACATGTATTATATGATGTCGGTTGTATATTATTATTGTTTGGGGTCTCATTATATTGTATATTTATGGGTCATGTAGCCCATGTACATATGCTATTTTGATTATCATGACAATTTTTTTGATATAAATGAGATGAGATTTTATTGTGGTGACTCACATATAATGATTTTATTATGATTTTCATGATGATTATGTATATGTATTAGATGTTTATGTGATGTTTATGTATGTTATATATGATGTATATGATGATATATATGTAGATATTTATGATGCATATGCACTTGATGATATATGTATGTGATGGATATTTATGACTATGATGTTATAATATATGGAATGAATATAATGAAATGTAATAATTTTATGATGATGGGGATCACCTCGCAACATGACGGTTGTGTCACGAGCCCTGTTGATAGGGTGTTGCCGATTCAAATCTCGCCAAGGGAGGAGTCTGGGAGGCAGTAGTTGGTGTGAAGGGATGAACCCAAGAGGAGCTAAGGCGACGAAGCATGAAGGAGGAACGAAAATGGATGCGGGGTGAAGGGATGATGAAAGAAGGAGGGAGATCAGAGGAAGTAGGAAGGAAGGGGTGACCGAAGTAGGTGGGAGGGCGAGGAAGTAGGAGGAAGGGGTAATGGAAGAAAGAAGGATGCTAGAGGCTGTGGAAGGAAGGAGGTAGGAAGGTGATAGGAGGTGGGGGGAGATAAGGGGGAGAGGAGGAAAAAAGAGGAGGTTGTGGGAGGGAGGAGTAGTGGAGCAGAGGAGAATGGAGAGGAGGTTGCAGGAGGAAGGAGTTGGCAGTAGAGCCAGTGGAGAGGGGAGGAGATAAGGTGAGAAGAGAAGAAGAAGAGACTGCGGGTGGAGATGTGGAGAGATAAGGCGAGAAGAAGGTGTGGAAGGAAGGATGTGGGTGGAGGAGTGGAGAGATAGAGGAGAGAAGGAAGCCACAAGAGGGAGGAATGGAGGCATAAGAGAGCAGAGAGATAAGGAGAGTGGACAACAGAGAGATACGGTGGTCTAGGGTTCAGTCTAGGAACTTGGCACACAGTCGGTTCACCCATTGACGACTGCTGAAGATGGTTGCTATTGAACCTTGAAGATGAATCACAGGGATGAGGCCCCCCGAATGTGGCCTCACTGGTTCAAAACTCCAATCAAAAAGTGTTTACCTACCAAAAAAAAAAAAAATGTTATGATGATGATGTGTGTGTTGTAGTCTTGATAATGATATGATGATGACTTATGCTTGTGATTGTGGATGTAGGCAATATGATGAATATGATGTTATGACCTAGACTAATGATTATATATGTAGGAAATGTATTGATGCAACATGATATTTTTGGTGATTCTATTTTTGTATCATGATACATAGATAAAATGGTTATTAGGATGGGATGGGGATGATTTAGTATGGTATAATAAATGAGGTATAATGTAGGATAATAAATAATGAACGAAGTTTTCTGATCAAGTATCAAATAGTGAAAGCTATAAGTAGGTAATGGGGTGGATAGTGAATACAAGATGATAAAGTGATTTGATTTGGTTCTTCTTGAAAAATATAAAGATTAATCCTTATTTTGATATAGAAAATGGATATTATGCACCAATTTATGAGGAACTAGGGTGGCGTTGTATCCCTTGCATGGAATTTGACTCTACAAATAAAAGGATTGTCCTTATTCATATCAGGCATACAAGAAACTTTTCAGACCTATGTGAGGAAGTAAGACATGGAGTATGCTAGTCCTAGTGTAGAAAAGGTATGAAATGAGGCCCTTCTATGCAAAGGATAATTGTTTATGCAAGAATCCACCTCAACACACACAAAGTAAGTATTTGCATTGGTCATGTTACAAGAACATCCCACAAATACAACATACAAAAACAATGACCATGCCCAATTATATGATCCTCTAGACATACCAAGATATTGAAAGATTGAGGTGGTCTTGAGTAAGAATTGAAAGGAGAAAAAAAGATAAATCAAAAGAAAAGACCAATTAATAAACCAAATCAAAAGCCACCACATCTCTTGCCAAATATGGGTATGTTGATATTGGATTATGCCTATTGTAGGAAGGATCTCCATTGAGGCATGGATTAGGATGATGGATCAAATGATTAGGAAATGTGTATGCAAGAAATAGGATAATTTATAAATGGTATTAACTTTTGATTGTCATGAAAGCTTAATGTTTTTATGTGATGTGTAGTTTTATTTTTTCCTGAGTGTCAAGTCTAGGTGGTGATGGTTTGCTATGGATGGGGTGAAGGATTTTGGAGAATGAAAAGATCATAGAGGTAAAAATAGAATTCCACAAGTGAACAAAATAAGCACAATAGTATGTATGCCAATATAAAATGAAGAGTGTATAATACAATGATCAAACCTTGTTTATATAGGCAAGCATGAGGGGGTGAGAAGGTAGGATTGAATGACTAACTACTTGTTTATAGGTGGGACACTTGTGAGATAACTTGACAAGTGGGTGGGCAAGTGTCAATAGGTGTCTCAAGTCATGAGGAAACATGTATCAACCATACGAAATGAGACTTGAAAGGAAAAATAAACCTAAATAAAATTAAGTTAGGTATGAATAGGTCAATCTTAAAAAGGTGATTAGCTAACTAGGTATGATAATGACTCTATTTATACTAACAACCCCCTTAAGTGCAACTTAGGGAGTAATGTATGAAATATTGATGAGTCCTAACTAACATTCCATGCTAGGTACTCATGTACAATTTTCTCATGAAGTGGAGTAAAAGAGAAAAACCTAGTGGGAAATAAAACGCCTCTCCAAAAGAGAAATGATGTAATTAAATGAAATATACAAGTGAAGAAGAAGTGATAGATAGAGAAATCATGATGACCCCAATGACTACTTATAGCATAAGTTACAATGAATTTTCTCCCCATAGGAGAGAAAAATAAAGGTCATATGACCCTCCCCCAAAAATGTGAAGTCATGAACTCCATGTGAGGAAATGATTCCTCCGAACATTTAAATGAGAAGAGAAACCATGTAGCCTCCCATCAAGATGATTCATGTAGTGTTGGTAGATGTTTGAAATTAGATGTTGAAGATGATCCACAAACGTTGAATAATATTTCTTTCCTTGGGAAGAAACAACACCACAAATATGTGCAATATGAACTCCCATTCTAGATAGGAATATGCAGAAAGTAAGGTGAATGTCTCTAAATGATTCACATAATCCAAAGACTGAAAAGATGCCAATGATTCCTTCAAATGATGCTCAAATATCTTCAATCCAATTATAATGTGTGACAAATGTTGATAAGATAGATCAGGTACCATATGTGATTTTGGAACATGGACCATGGATGTATGGTTATGTATGGACCGATGTGAATCTAATACTACCAAAGATGATGATAAATAAGTTGGATAGGTCAACTCATGAATTTCTGCACAATCTATCATGATAAAATCTAATGTAGACAAGATAAGAGAAATATCCAAAGATGGCAATGATGATGCAACTTCAATAAAGTTGACATCAAATAGAAGAAGAATGTCCTCAATAGTGTCATAAAATTCAACAAGGTGGGATTATAAAAACACAAATGCTATGTCTAGTAGATAAGAATCCAAATATGGTGGATCTAGAATGATGATAGAAATAACCTGATGCAAAGAATCGTTGAAACTCATGAATGAGTCAACACCAGATTTAGATGTAGAAACAAATGATATGGGAGATGAGATATCAATCCAAGTCATCTAACTTGATTATGCATTCCCAAATGATGATGTCTCATAGGATGTCTGAGTGAGACTGGATGATGTTTCTGCATGTGTTAGAACTAGAGGATAAGGTAAGACAATACCATGACTAAGAATAATTTTCTCAAGTTCATCGATTTGATGAAACCAAAATTATTCTATTGAATACCTTTTCTTTCCATATTATCCACATTTGGTTTTCTATTTATTAGGAATATTATGAAGAATACTCAAATGGAACGGATTTAGTGTGAGATACATGATCACATGAACCAAAAAACTAAAAGGAAGAAACACCTAGATTGCTTCCCTTGATTCAAAGATCCCCCCCAAATAATGATTAGTGTTTATTGTAGCCCCCCATAATAAAATATTGGATGCAAAATCAACCATTTATAATGCATGGCAATTTTTACAAAATGGGCTATCCAAATATTTGTTTTACATACTAAATTAAATTCCTTGCAAAATTTTGATAAATGAGGTGAAAGTTATGCCTTGTCAAAATTTACTTACAAAGTTGAATTCCGAGGTTAAAAAATGTAATTAAACAACACAATTTTGAAAACACCTCAACGCTAAAACATCAGTGCTGGAACCAAATTTTTGATGACTATTTACACTTGAAAAATTACCCCCTTGTTTGTAAGATGTCACAAAATGAAAAATCCCCCTTTACAAAGCTTGATGATTACTAGATGGCTACTAACCACTAGTGGCCAAATATAGCAAAGAATATCATAGTTTGCTTGATTTTGACAATAAAATAAAATTTCAAATGTTAGCAAAAATAAAAATATATGTAACAAAAAAAAACTTATGTGGACGGGTCTGACCAAATCTCTAGGAAGACATAAGGCCACGTGGGTAATAAGAGATAAGGTCTTCTATGCCAAAGGAGGATTCAAGGATGTAAGGGGTCTTAGCGTGGAAAGTATTCTAGAAGTTGAGGACATGTGGGAATTGCCTTGGAGAGTTGCATGTTGATGAAGCTGTGACTATGAGGTATTCTTGAGTTGATCCCTTAGGAGAGGACATGCAAAGGATCAAAGTTGGCTTATCGAGGGCCCCACAATTTGGAGTGATGTAATTTTATCGAGGCTAGTAGGTAAAGACGAAGTAGCAATAGTAAAAATGCATTGTACTTTCTGTTTATTTAGCTTCCACACCAAGTATAGTGTGGGGGTTTGCATACATAGTTATTGGTTATAACTCAAAGATATGTGGGCATGGTGTTGAAGAATCATTAGAGTGTCAAAATTTGTGCAAGTATGAGGGTGTCAACTATTGTAAAAGAGGCAACAAGAAATGAATTGGGTACAAAAAAAAATCACTTGAGTGCAACACAAATTAGAAGTGAAACATCATTAATGGTGGACCAAGAAAATAATTTGTCTATGAAGCCGTGAATTTTTTTTGGTTGAAGAATGCACCATGTGATAAATACTTCTCACAACTTCCTTGCCTCCTCAATGCATTTGAGGCCTATGAGTATTCCATATAAACTGAAATTAGCTCACGAGTATGCTCTAGAAGGGCACAAGTGAGAAAAATTTGGGGACACCTTGGAGGATAGATGTGGGTTAATAGACCAAAACCAAGTTATAGTTTACACAAAAGAGAAGGTTTCTCCACTTTCAAAGTCAACTATAAGGAGCAGACCAGACCAGATCGAGTCCTCTGCAAAAATATCATAGGTGAATATTCCCATTGAGAAGGTCAAAACTAGGATAAAAATTATCTTTTAATCTTGTAAAATAGGCCAAATGTGGCAAGAAATAGGTCAAAATAGCCAAAAATTCTTACAAAATAGACTTCGATCCAATTTGTGACCTGCAAATAGGTCGAATAGGCCACAATATATTTGCAATATTTCCTGCAAGATTACAAAGAGGTCAAAAAAGGCCAAAATCTCACAAAGAGAAATATCTACCCTAATGAGAAAATGAGCAGAGGGCAGATTGGCCCTCTTCTAATTTTTTAAAAAATTTTTTACAAATTTTTGAAAATAGGCTTAGAGGCCCAAAAAATTACAAAAATTGAAAATTATCAAAATTGATGATGTAACGCCCGCCACGCAACCGTAGAAGATGATGCAAACAACTACTTAAACAGGCTAATTTTTTTGTTTGTTTAAGTATGATTAATATACAAGTTTGCTTCCCAATGCAAACATCCCCTAAGGTTATGAGACTGAAACAACTTAACAACTCACAACAACAACATAAATAAAACCATAACATTTATCTACTCAAGATAATAAGTACGCATACATTCCATACAAGATAAATTACATCCAAACATAATAGATAACTTTCAAACTCATTTATCCATAATGAAATATTATAATTACAACACTCATTCCCCGAATGAGGCAAGTCCAATAAAAAGGTTACAGTTACAACTTCCACCTCGATAACAGATGAGGGGTCAAATAATACAAGATCAACTGGAATGAAATAAAGCAAGAACTGAAACTGAATTCCACGAGCTCTCCAACTGGAAGTCTCATCCACAAGAACATGAAGATAGCCCAATGGATTTAGGTGCACGCCACCCAACCAAGTGGAACCCAAAGGGCCACCCCCCGTGTTAGGAGATAGTAACCAGGAATCCTAGTCAAGACCATCTACCTCTAGACACAGGCTAACATAAACTGAACCAAACTGAAACAACCAATCACAAGTACCACACAAGCACATCACAAGTACAACCCAAGTACCACATACATACAACATAAGTACAACATAAGTACAACTAAGAGCATCACGAGTAACACACAAGGACAACTCTACATGGTCACATTGCTTCCAAAACTAAAGCAGAACAAGTATGTTATGAGAACCATACACACAGAATCAAACACCAATCATGGTCACATCAGATATGTTAAGAAAACCATACCCACAATAAACAAATACCAACTATGGTCACACAAAGTGCCATCTCACAACATATCATGAATTACCCACTGCGGATCGTCAAGATGGTGGCCCCAATCCGATCCTTGGCCCTCACACATACTAATGCAAAATCAAAAGCCAACTGTTGTCCTAGACAAAGTGTCATCACACAGCTCATCATGAGTCACCCACGGCGATTCTTCCTAGGCTCCGGTCCCCACAAGAAAAGGTTATCCTGGTGACCTTTACCGAATCCCGACCCTCATACTCACTAATGAAGAATCAAATACCTTTCGTACAGACAAGATAGATGACCTTGCCATTCCAGGCCTTCCCACCCATCCCAAGCCTAACTGAGCACTTGAGTCTATGAGTGAGGCATAATTATCTTTTTAGTG
Source organism: Sequoiadendron giganteum (assembly GCA_007115665.2). NCBI lineage: Eukaryota > Viridiplantae > Streptophyta > Pinopsida > Cupressales > Cupressaceae > Sequoiadendron > Sequoiadendron giganteum. The sequence continues at coordinate 379,765,465 of CM021109.1, read as the reverse complement.
TGAAGTACTACCCAAACTTCTAAGTATATTGATTTAGTTATCACTTAATTACACCACTTAAAACGAGTTACCCTGGCACCACTTCATGTGCCAGCCCCCGTTACAAGCCACTCTTCTACTTGACAACACACACACACCAACCAAACATCAATGGTACCAAGGTGCAACAAACAAAATAACATGTCTACTCCTTTCTTAGGAGGCAACATAAATCAAATCCATCTCCAAACATTGGAGGTAACAATAATAGCAAAACCACTCCTTACAAGGAGGCACAAACTCACAATCCACTCCTTTCATAGGAGGCACAAAACATCCCCATTTGTGGGAACCGGGTAATAACAATGACATAACTTCATGCACTACCCAAGGAAATAACAAACGGTCGTCATTACAAAACAACAACCCCCAACCTCTAGGGTCCTCTGGAAGACTTACATTTTAACGACACATAGCCCATTCCCCAAAACATGAACATAGAGGAAGTAACCACAAAGGCAAGTTGCGAGGAATTAAACTAATTTTGGATTTACTAAATCCATTTCCCTTATTAACATCAGTAATTTATTGCTCAATAAAACTGATTTAAACATACATCTCTTTCAGACAAGATGAAATTTAAACCAACACTTAAATCCCTAACTCATTATATATATATATTTAAATAATTAAATAATCATTTAGATATATTTAAGTATTTAAATCATCATTTAAAGTAATTATTAAACCATGCCATTATTTGAATCGACAGTTTAATATAAATATTTAAATCATCATTTAAACATTTAAAATTTCCCCAATTTCATTTAAAACATTTAAAATTTCCTCCATTACCTTTAAATATACCATTATAAAAAAAAAAACCATATATATATATATATATATTTAATATGTAAACTTAAAATTTTAATATTAAATATTTTAATATTATAAAATATAATATTAAATATTATTTTTAAATATTTTAATATTATAAATTATAATATATAAAATATAAAATATTTTCTTTCAAAATTTCACAAGGTACACCTTCACTCACACATTCAAGACATCATAATTCACTTAAAACTTTCAAAATTTTCCAACTTTTTAAATGGCCAATAACCAAAAATTTCTTCAAAACACCATTAAAATAGCTTGAAATTTCTTCAAATTTTAAATTTCAAAAACCAAAAATTCTAGCAATACTTGGTTCTAACTTGAAAATTAATAGGGATAATTCTATCCCCGCATTAAAATTCATCATAAAACATGCACAATTTCAATTTTTCTAATTTTATTTTACATTGGAAAACCATAAATTCCCAAAACCTCCATTGATGAAAAGCTTCAAATTTTAAAGTTTCAATTTCAATTTTCTAAAAATACCCTTTGGCTCTAAATATGCCCAATAACACACTTTTAATGTCAATTTCACTTTTCAATGACTTTGAAAAAAAATTGCCATGATGAGGGCACAAATTGACATTTTCCAAAAAGAATCACAAAATAATTTAAATGAACTAATTTTGCTCAATTTGAAATCTAAATGGGAAGTCCTATGCTCCGTTAAGGGTGAGCATGACCTCTAAATGACAAAACACAATCAAAGGGAGAAGAAAAAATGAACTTACCTCAATTTTGTTGCCACACACAATCACACAAAGCTTGAAAACCACAAAGACAGATGAAGAATCAAGACACCCGAGCAATCCTTCACCCATTCCTATCCAATCCAAAACAAATCCCATCTCTTTCAAATTTTAAAACAAAACAGAAAATATATTAAATATCTCTAATTTCAAAATTTTTTATGCATTTAAAATTTTCAAAAATGAAATTAAAACCCTTTTTCAATTTTCAAACTTAATTTCAATTCAAAATATCTATTAATTTCCAAAATGAATAATTTAATTCAAATCAACACAATTAATTTAATTAATCAATAAAATAAATCTAATCCAAGATTAAATTATTTTATTAATTAAAATTAATTAATAAATTAAATAACATTTTTCACATTATAACCAAATTAATTTAATCAACAACTTAAATACATAAAGTCATTTAATTACCCTTTTCAACTTGCAATTAAATAAAATCCAGGCAGATTAAATAGTATTTAAATCCACAGAACCAGACAAAAACCGGCAACACACTCAAGACTAGGGTGATGGCTTGACACGAGAAACTTAGCTACTATCTCCCAATCGAATACCGTTGGGCATTGGACATGCTCAAACCTATGAAACCAGGTGGAGTCGATGTCCTGTACCTGTCAACCTAAAAATCAAGTAACAACAACATAAAATACACACCGTGAAGAGGAAATCTCGAGATCGCAAGGCGCTCGCAAGCGAGTGATGCAATCTCATCCCCTTCACCAATACAATCTTACTAAATGACGAATCTAACATCATTAATATGATAAAAAACATAAGCATCATTAATTCAAATATTCACAATGCTAATTCCAAAGCATGTCATAATGATAACATCAATAAAATACCATTACGTCAAAATATAACAAGCACAACATTTTATAGACAATGATCAAATAGTAATCGAGTACCAAGGTCCAAGCACTAATAGAAGCACATCATAACCAAATAGAACACTGTTCAATCAAAAGAGCAAAAACGGAGGGGTATGACAAATGAAATAAAAGGTATTTTTTAATTTCTCGAGCCTTCTAGATATGATGGTGGTGTTCGTTTGTATCACTTCAATGATAGGGCTATATATGGGAGTCACCTCAATGTGAGAAGGAACATGCTCTCATGGCTATGATACCATGTTGGAGAATGCCAAGATCAGAGAGCTTGAACAAACTTCTACAAGTGCACAAAATAAGTACAATAGTATGTCTATCAATATAAAATGAAGAGTATGTAATATAATGATCAAGCCTTGCTTATGTAGGCAAGGATGGGGAGGTGAGAAGGTAGGAATAAATGACTAACTACCCTACTACAAATGGGAGACTTGTGAGCTCACTTGAAAAGTGGGTGAGAAAGTGTTAATAGGTGTCTCAAACATATGAAGTGAGACAAAAGGAAAAAGAAACCTAAGTAAACTTAAGCTAGGTGTGAATTGGTCAATCCTAGAAAGGTGATTAGCTAACTAGGTATGATAATGAATTTATTTACACTAACATTATAGATGGGGTGAAGGGTGTTGTGTATGTTCATTTATTATGAGTTTTGATAGATGGATTTATTATGGAAAATGTGTAAAACTAAAATTGTTGTAGTGTAAATTTTCCTCTTAGGATGACAAGAAGGATCCAATCTAATGACTAGGTTGAGGAATATGCCGTGAGTTAGGTGTAAGATCATTTACTATGGGATAATTAGATTGAATTTATTATGGTATTAGGTGGGATGGATAATGATAGACACTAATAACTATCAAGCGATGATAGGTGGGTAAGTGAAATGTGGTAGGTATATTTATGTGGATGGGATAATTTTACTATGGGTGAAATGGATAAGAATCTAATAGGTGCTAGATCTAGTGCTTGCTACACATGACACCTGTAAATAAATTTTCACCATGGTACTTTCCTAAGGTACCAACAAAATTATTTTCACCATTGGATGGATTATTATTTTTACTTATTCTTTTAAAAAAAAATAAAAAATTATTGGGATATAATAAGAGTTAGCTACAAAATTTCTTGAGATGACTAATATAGATGGGCTCTTCTAGAGACTCACCTTCAGTTGTTGCAAGTTGGTAGGTTCTTGATCCATAGATTATTGTGATGAAAAAAGACACCAACCAATTAGGCTCAAATTTTCCCTTGTCTTGGTCTTGTTGATTCTTTTGATTTTCTTTCAAGATCGAGTCACCTAATTCAAATTTTTGAGTCTTGGTCCTCTTGTTGTAAATATGATAAAGGTGATTTTTTAGGCTTGTAGATGATTTAGTGCATTGAGATTCCTTTTATCTACTAATTCTATCTCATGTAATATGGATACTCGATTCTCCTCATTGTCAACAAGGTGTTACAAAGAGACCCTTAAGAATGGAATTTTGACCTCAATGAAAAAAAATGGCTTCAAGTCTAAAGACTAGTGAATAGGGAGTGGCACTTGTGGGTATATGAATTCTAGTATGATAGGCCCATAAGGAAAGGTTGAGTTGTAGATTCCAATGACAAACTTCATTGAATTTTTTCTTCAATATTTTCAGTATGGTTTTGTTTGAAGCCTCGGCTTGGTTCTTGCCTTGTGGGTATTATGGGGTGAAAAAGTGGTGTTGGATGTGGAATTTATTGTAAAGGTTATGAATGTCTTTGTTTTTGAATGGCCTGCCATTTTTTGTGACAATAGAAATGGGAACACCATATTGATAAATAATGTAATTGAGGATAAACATAGCTATTTGTTTGCAGGTGATGTAGGTTAATGGAATGAATTCTTTCCAATTCATAACATATTCAGTGGTAGTGATAATGAGTTTATGACTATTGGATGAGGTGGGATGAATTTTCCTACAAGTTCAAGTCCCCATTGTGATAATGGCCAAGGATTAGTTATAGCTACAACTCATATGTTGGTACATGAATAAGATCTTCGAGTTGTTGACATTGAAGGAATTTCTTTGAAAAAATAATTGTGCATCTTTATCCATTTTCAGCTATCAGTATCTTGTTCACAAAAAATTATTAGCAAGTGTAGGACCACTAGAATGTGCCCCAAAAACACCCTTGTGAACCTCATGTAAGGAAATTTTAGCTTATTCCAAGTTAAGACAACAATGGAGGGTACCATTGAGACTTCTTCTGTATAACATATTACCAAGAATAAAAAAATAAGAGGAAAAAAGGATGAAGGTTTATTTTGGGTACTAGTTAGGTTGGGTGGAATGATATTATTATGGAGGTAAGTGTAATTTTCTTGATACCATGAGGAATTAGGACCAACAATTTTGCACAAAAGTTGGAACCAAAATTTTCTCAACTAGAAATTCATAGTGTTGGTTTTTACGAGGCATGTCTAAGAGAGATCCAATGGTAGCCATGACATTGATAAATTTTTTGTTCAATCTAGGTATTTAAAAAAAAAAATACTAGATAAGTATTGCTTGAAGATATCAATCATTCTCTTATCCATGGAAATTTATCATCTTTTATTTGGTATTCATCATTGACCTATTTTATGACCATTTGTGAGTCTCCATAGAATTGAAGCTCATTGATATACAATTGAACGAAAATTATGAGTCATGTAATCAATGTTATCTGGTATGATTTTTGGATGTAATATTATTATGGATGATAAAAAGGACTCCTACTCTTGAACCATGTTGGGTATATAAGCCATCAAATTATAATTTATACTATTTTTTTGAAGTGTTGTTGAAGATTGTTTCATCTAGGAATACTAAAATAAGTGGATTTTTTTCATATACTAGTCCTTTTGCTAGTTGGTCAACAATGATTTGTCCTTTAATGGAATTTAGATCCATGTAGTCAATGTCAAATTCATTCAATATCGACACCCATTTAGCCATTTGGCCTATAAGTGTTGCTTTAGATTGGAGATATTTTAGTGGATCAATCTTTGTGATGAGTTTTTTTGATGATTGGAAATATAGTGTCAGAGCTTCTATGATGTAAAGACAAAAAATAAACATGATCATTATATTGGACTATAGTTAAGGTCATATCTTACCAATGTTCTATTGATGCAATATATTGCTCTATCTTTCCTAAAATCATTATTTTGTGCAAAAAGAGATCCTAATGCTACTGTTGTGGTAGAGATATATAATATCAAAGGTTCCCTTGGATCGATGGCATCAACACTGGTGGTGAAGAAATATAGTATTTTAACTACTAGAAGGCTTTCTAGCACTTCTCATCTCATTTAAATGAAATATTTTTATAAAGGATATGAGAGAATGGATGACACTTATATGCTAGTCGGGTGATAAAATATTGAATTGATTGGAGTTTTCCTTGGAGGTTACACACCTATTTTTGAGTAGTAGGTGGAGGCATGTGAATTATTTCTTTCACTTTTCTAGGTCAACTTCAATACCTCTGCGATAAATAATGTAACCCAACAATTTTCCTAAAGTCACACCAAATACACATTTCTTAGGATTTAGCCTCACTTGGTACTTTTCTAGTATGTCAAAGATTTTCTCAAGAACATCCAAGTGACCTTCTCTTGTGATGGATTTTTCTAGTAGATCATCTACATAATTTCGCATGATGTTGTGAAATAGGTCATGAAATATTACTTTAATCACTCTTTGATATGTGTCTCCAATGTTCTTTAGACCAAAATGCATCACGTTCCAATAGTATGTTCCCAAGGACATGTGAAAGTTGTCTTTTTTTGATCTTCATGTGTGATACACATTTGATTATATCTTAAAAAACCATGCATGAAGAAAATAATTTCATATCTAATTGTTAGGTCCACAATGATGTCTATGTTAGGTAATAGAGAATCATCTTTTGTACAAGCTTTATTTAGATCTATGAATTCAGTGCATATTTGGATGCCCCTAGTGATTTTAGAAACAAATATAAGATTAGATGCCAATTTTGGATAGTCAATAGGCCAAATGAATCTAAAATCTAACAATTTTTGAAGCTCAACTTTCACCAATAGTATAATCTAGGGATGCATCTTACAAGTTTATGTTTCACTGGTTTAGCATATGGGAAAATTGTCAAGTGATGTACTACCAAAGAGATATAAAGTCCAAGCATGTCTACATAAGACCAATAAAATTTTATGTTTCTTCTTTCAAGGAACAGTATTAAATATTTCTTCTCTTCAAATGTCAGTGATGTGGCAAAAAATGTGACCTTAGGATTATATGTTGTGCCAATATTTATCTATTGTGATTCTTCAACCATGATTGAGGATCTTTCTTGATACTTAGAAATAGTAGGAAGGAAAAATCCTCCATCCTCAGGTGCCTCAGAGAGATTTTCACCTTTGGATATGTCCTTTTTTTAATTTTTCTTGATTTGATAGTGACATGTCGTGGTTTTCACTAGGGGATCATTTTATTATTTTTATTTTATCACTTTTGTAACTGAAAGATTTTATTTTTCCCCATATTATTCTTTCAAATCAAGATATATAAAAATTTCAACTTTGATCTCCAAATGGTATGTTGTCTTGAAGTCCCATAAGCTTTACAATAGCTTCGTCATTTCAAAATATGCCCAAAACTAGAGGTCCTTGTTGGTCCCAATCAATAAGTTGGGGATAATTGAGTGGAAGATTAATGGTTTGTGAGGTGGATGTGAATGATATGGAGGATAATATGTAAATGAATGTCTTGTAATAGGCCAGTGATATAAATGAAAGAGTCATCGATGATACCATTGTTATTAGTTTCAATTATGGGAAAAGTTTTAGCTACCTTACTAGGGATGAAATCAAGGTCTAAAGACACAATTTCCAATGTCCCTTACCCAAGCCCTTGATATTTTTATCTCTTTTATAAAAATATGGGTTCTCTTATTTCATGTTCATGAAGTCCAAGGTTATCTTGACCTTTGTATCCCATGTTCTATTCTATGAAAGCCATTAGTATATTTTTCAATTGGTAAGGTAGCTTGTTCTTTTTCTTCTTTGTACAACCATGTAGATACATCTTCTTCTATGATTTATTTGTTTAGTCCTCCCCAACATGAAAATGTTGTAGGTTCATATTTGATAACGATTTTAGGTGTTGTTTGGATTGGTTGGAGTTTTCCATATCATCAAATTTTCTTCATGGATTTTTGTTTCTTCATCTTCTTTGCTTCCTTTTTCTATTTTATGTTTCTCATTGATAGCTTTGGTTTCATGCATAACATCAACATATAGTGATTTCATGGGTTCATTTTAGACCAATTTCTTGATGAACCATATTTTATTTCATATGATTAACCCCATCAAGAGTGTTGGTGGTGGGATCATGAGTATTCTTAATTTTTTTTATCTCCCTTCTACCTATTGTAGTGTTAAAAATTAGACACCCTTGCAATTTCACACTACATTGTGCCTTCACTTTAGCCCTCTGATATAAATTTTCTTAATTATAATATGAGGCACTTGAATTATATATTTCTATTATTTTTATGATTATGTAGGCTTTCTAAATCTAAAATTTTAAGATAGGAGCACAACGTGCAAGTGACCACACCACATACTAGAGTCACACAAAAAATTGTGGTTCTAGTCGTTGTTAGAGAATTAAATCCCCACTAAAAGTTTGGGAAGTAATTCTCTTGCAAAAAATGTAAAATGCCAAAAGCATTCAAACTTTCCCTTTTGGTCTCAATTCTTAATTTCTGGTTCTAACTTTCATTTTGGCAATTGAAAAAAAACTCTTCCATTTTCACAACCAACAATGCTATACCAACATTTTGCATGTCATTTTCTTGATAATTTTTAAATGACATAATCGTAATATTGTGAAGAACAATAAAATCAGAGCAACAACACTTTATTGGGGTTTTCACAATCTTCTAGGTTTTAAAATAATATTTTTTCTCTATTTCTCTCTATTTGCATTTCTAGATTGTTATTTGTATAATCTTAAGTGCTAGCATATTGTAATTGTGATTTTTTATATTTCAATCATCTACATTTTAGTTCAAATAATTTTCAATTGCTCTTAAAGATTATAAAAAATATAGGGTGTCATGGAGGTTGGAAGACCAAATCAAGAGTTTGACCGAGATAAGCCCCTTAAACAACCACCAAAAACAACACTTTTCTCTCTTCTAATTTGCAAGTTTTTTTATGGTAAAGGAAGAGCTTTTGGGTGACATCTTTTCCACCCATTTCTTGGTGTTTTTAACATATTTTACTTTAATATCTAAATAGTTAATTTTGATCATTATTGTTGTTATTTTTATAATTTTTGTACTTTAAAATTATTTTCTTGTATTTTGTGCATACCAGGAATTTTCTTGGACCTAATGGTAACTTTCATTTCACATTTGGACTAGTCAATAGCACTATGAAAGGACATATTTTAGTAGGATTAAAACTATTGATTCATCCCAATGTATTGTATGGGATTACTCAGGGAAAATCAATCTTCCTTTATAGGAGTTAAATTCCACACACTACATTTTGGTGAACCTACCATTTCAACCAAAAAACTTTTATCTTTTTCAAAAAAAAAAAGAAAAATTTAAAGTGTTTCTTTCCCTCTTTATTTGTACAGTAGTTTATATTGTGTTGTAAAATATTTTATGAGTTATAAATCAATCTCTTTATTTTGGTGACATAATTCAAAGAATCCTCTAAACTTAAAACATGGCACACTCAAGAAAATTCACAACACCTATTCACATTGCACCTAACTTCACACACGAGAAATTTTCTATTGGGATTCCTCCATCTCCTCCTCCAATAAGCTTAGATCTTTCTTCCCCATAAAATAATTCTCCTCATGTGGATGTAGTTTTTATAACGAGGTTACTCCCCAAGCCCCTAATTTTCAAATAAAAAACCTAGATCAACATTTAAATCAACACCAAAATTTCTTAGCTAGGGACACCCTCTTTGAAGCAGTGTATTTCCTTGGAGCTAAAAAAAACATATTCATAAAAAAATTGAATCTTTATAATTTCTTTGAGGCTTCATACACAATGTCCAAGATAATGTCCCATCCTACACTTTATTTTTATAAACATAATAGATTCTCATTTGAACATCATTGGCACACAAATTTCAATGTCGATGCTAATTTTGATTATGCACATGGCGATAACAACACCCATAGTCACAATTACTACACCCCATACTAGGTTATCATTATGGTTTCATAAAATAATGATTGGCACTTATTTTCCCATCAAGCGTATTGCTTTAAAATATCATGCTCCATAAAACTCTACTACTCACACATATACCATAGATCTTGTCATTAACCATCTTTTATAAAATTTTGGTCAGTTTTAGAGTCAACTTCCTTCTATAGCTACCACATCCACTTAACCTCTTATTCCTCCACACTACACACATAACCATATATCTTTACAAATCCTCACTACTCCTCTACCCATAGGATTTGAGGTGCCTTGATTCAAAAAGTACAATGGAAAAGGAGACCCTCAAACTCATTCTCTTCTTTCATTATTCTGTATAGTGATTTTCTCTTTTAGAATGCTTTCTTAGAATTTTTTCCCATAATTTTTGAAATTTTTTTCTCACTTCTTAACAATTCCATAAATAGTTTTGACCAATTGGTAAATCAATTCCTCCAAAAATTCTAGGAAAACATTGGACTATATGTCACATTTACTAGTCTTGTCCACTGTAAGCAAGGACAAAATGAGAAGGTAACTAAATTTATCTTTCATTATCAAATCTATTTTCTCACAAATATCATATGCATTACCAAAATGTTATGTACAACGTATATTCATCGAAACTTTCAATCGACACTACGTGATCAAATCCTTTTGATGAAATATAATTCTTTCACATATTTCTACATAACATTGCAATATTATCAATGTCTTGTGAGTCAATATGAGGTATCTACCTCATTGAATCCCACTAATACCCAAGATAGTGCTTCTTTGTCACAAAACTATAAGAAAAATAAATACTTCCACAAAACACAAATGCTATTAATAATTCTTAAACCTTTGATGTGCTTGTTGTAGTGCCTCAAAAGTGTAAACAATTTGTTAAATTATCTAAATATTTATATAAAATTATGCAAAATCTATTGAAAAACAAATTAATCCAACTTTCCCCTAGTCTACCTCTTCCAACCAACTTCTTCATGCTTCATATGTCTCAAAGAATTTCTATCAATTTCATCGAGTCCTTGGACACGATACTAAGAGATGTATGTGCCTTTAACACTTAGTGCAAGACTACATTGATTCAGACTCTATCCAACTTCTCAATGGACTAGACAAGTCAAATAAGTCTAATACAAAGCCAAACCAAAAATCACAAATTTATTCCAATCCTTTCCCTACGTATTCTACTAACTATATTGGACTTGATCCTTCTCATTTTTCTTCTAATCCTCCTGCTCTATTTAGAGATATGGTGAGCATGGTGGATGCTCTCTCTCAATCATCTTGAGTGCATGACATCTCTATCCCAGTCATATCCTTTTCTTCTACTAATATTCTTATTGGTATGGAGGATAGTCCTTTGTATATGCCTACTCAATTCAATGAGAAAACCATCAATCAAGTTCTAGTTGTTCCTACATGCAGGGGTAATTTCATTATAGAAGAAATACTTTATATCTACCTATTTCATTGAGACAAGTATGATGATTCACAAGTTTGGATATGAACACGTGACAATTTGTCTCTTCCTACCATGGGATTACTTTGTCAGTATAGGTTGGACCCAAGTGCATATAAACCACATTTTCTTTTATTATTGAATTAGACTTATTCTATGTTAATTAGGTATTCCATGACTAACTTCCATGAAAGTAGTTGCATCAGTAATTAATAAATTTCGAAAGTTTCCACATGAAGGTGTAGTGATCACTATCTAACAGACTAGATACAAATCGTTCATCTTTCATAGAGGCATTTATCTTGATCATTTCTAGCCTTCACCTCTAGGACTCTTACAACCTCATAGAGACCTTTTTTTCAAAGCATATTCAAAATTTAAAACCCTTCATTCAGGGTCCTCTTCTTTGGCATCTTCTTCTTCTTATTCTTTTGTGGTCACTTCCCCTTCATTCACCCAATTGATGCAACATTATTTTATCTCTAAACCTACATGATGGATAAGGACAAGCATACTATGTTGGGATGAACTCCCATTCCTCCTAAAGTAATATAGCCTCCAAAGGTGCATCATATTCCTCCACCTATCCCTATGATAGAATGAGGAAATATACCCATGTTGCATATATCTTCTCCATAGGTATTCAATTCTTTTGTGGTTCCTACTATTCCTAGACCTACCCCTTTGGTAGGAAAGGGAAAGCAACATGTAGGACAAGTGACAAGCCTGATTAATAGTTATTTTTATCTTGTTTATTCCATATCTTTTAAATAATTTAAGTTGTTTATTTCATATACATTCTTGAACTTATATGTTATTTATATCCTTTATGCAATCTAAACCAAACTTTTATGAGTGGGAATATGATTATGATATGTACATATTTACATGATGAATGCATGAATGTGTATGAATTTTAGTTTAAATTTATGTTTAATTCATGATTTTTAATAGTATGTATGCTTTAGATGAGAACTAACTCCTTGCAACCAGAATAGCAATCCACAACAACTAGATAACTCAACCCGCAACCAAAGGATTTCAGGTTGATAAGTAGGGGAGATTCTAGAATGATCAAGCACATGACAGTTGTAGAAAATGATTAAGGTGATCATTTGAGTGATCAATTGGGAGTCATCAGAGCATTAAATAAGATGATGTAAGGATGAAGGAGTTTGTGATGAGCAAGGAAATTGTTGTGACTATTTGTGTAGAGCATGTATGTGCCATGCTGTTAAAGAAGAGTTTCAAACCTAGTTGTCTTCTTCCATTTGTTTCAGTTATAGTTTTTATTGTAAGGACTCTGTCTCTCTTTATTTTGAAGGAGAGTGAATAATTTAATTTAATTTTAGTTTTCAACCCTTATGCAAATAAACCTCCTCCCAAACCTATATAGTTGGATCGATAGTTGAGGAGCAGATATATTTAGAAATACATGTGTTTTTAATATTTCCAGTAGACAATCTTGCATTGTTAGTTTTTTGTTATAAGTTTTAATGGATATACATTCATGAATAAAAAATCTATGAAGATTCTTGTCATGTCTTGAGAGTTTAGTTATATATAATGAATATGTTCCATTTTACCATTATGTTTAGTTGATTCAAGTAGCACATATTTGGTTTATCCTATGGGAACAACAACTTGAGCAAGTTCCACTCAAGGTACTATTCACCCACCTTTAATTTATGTTGTTAGAAAAAATGTTCATATTATTACATCCATTTCAATAGATTCTTCATTAGACACATGTGAATGATATCTTGTTTTATGATTCACCTTTTGTATTGAGTCTTTGAGTCATCCTTTAGAGTGAGTCAAGTAGTTAGGAGTAAGAGTTAGTAGTGTTAATGAAGTTGAAAAGTTTAGGTTAGCAATTATCAGTTATAGTGCTAAGATGAAAGTATCTACAACATCAGTAGTAGATTAAGTTATTCCCCTGTTTTGTAGTTTATGCTTTATTTTCCTTTTCAAACTTTACTATTTTCCTGCACATGTGTAAACCACCTATACTTGATGATATAGGTCGTATAGAGTTTTTGAATGCACATACAGTTCCATCATCATCAAAAACTTATGAATCCCTAGTTGATAATTAAATGAATCCTTAGCAAGGGTTTAGTGGACTATTCAACTAGGAACCCTTCCTCTGAATTGTGTGTCTAACACCAAGTTGACTAGAGATTAGTTAAGCCTTACATTTTTGCCATCATTTTCAGGGATGGTGCTACATTCTAGATTCTATGTAATTTTAAAGCTTTCATAGTTAAGATTTTTCTTTCAAGCATTAGGTTAATTAAGTTTTTAGGTATCAATACAAAAATGCTTTACTAAAAATGTGCAGGAGATGTTGATCCAAACAGTCACAACTATTGTATGTAGAGGTGGCAAGACACTCTAGGAATATTTCTCCCTTCAACACACAAATCTTTAGAGGGTATTGGTGATCATAGTGAATAGAGCGAGGGTATTCCTGAAGAAGAATCTTCCCTAACACCAATATCCACCTAAGAAATAGAGGAGACTTCCCACACATAAATCATTACCATGGGTGATGCTGCAATGGAAGACCCACCAAAGCATGTAACCTTTGAGTTCCCCATTTCCAATCAAGAGAGAAATTTCATTGAAGAACATATTTCCTTAAACATTACCTATCTTTTATGGGTTGGTCACAAAGGACCCAAATACATTCCTATTTGAGTTTGATGTGTTGTGTAGAATTTATGGTTATACAAAGATGCACATAGGTTAAAACTATTTCTAGCAACCCTAAAGGTTGTTGCTCTGAGATGGTTCATGGGTTTAGGAAGAGATGTTGTTCCTAATTGGAATTCTATGAAGACAAAGTTCCTAGAGAAGTACCTGGACTACTTTAGAGGAATTGACAAAAAGAGAGATGACATATTTAGGATGTCACAAAAGGAGGATGAATCTTTGGAAGACTACATGTAAAGGTTTTGGTTTTTCCTTAAGAAATCCCACCAAAATAAACTCTCTGATGAGTCTTTAAAATTGGTATTCTTAAGGAGGATTAATGAGGATTGTATGGATGCACTTAACCTCATTGGGGCAGGATATATCTCTCAAGAACCATTTGAGGAGATATGCAAGGCATGCAAGAACTATTCAAGGTCTTTCACAAATAAAGCTAGAGGAGATAGGGCATCTTCCATCATCAAACCATCCAATGGAGTCTCTTGTAATGCCCTACCACGTAAGCCTAGAAGACGATGCAACTACAACAAAAGTGTAACAATTTATTTTTTGAAAGTGAAATAACAATAAGTAAAGTGAACTACACTTAATGCATACATCCTCTAAGGTACACGAAAACGCTTATATTTGAATCCCATAACATAGATAAGTAAAATAATCCATGACATATAAATTATACTCATGAAATAAAGAACATAGATCCAATAACATTAAACTCATTTCATAAGATTACAAAGTACATATTAAAATTATTCATAGATTGTAATAATTCAATATAGCAGTTACAAGGCTCATTTCCAAAATGAGGTTGATCATACAAATAATATTACAATTACAATGATACAAGGATCCTCCTTGAATACAATAGAGGAGTAGTACATATACAATAACACCCAACTGATCCAATAGAACATAAGAGATGGAACAAAGCAATTGAAACATTCGAGCTCTCCAATCTGGAAGATCTCAGCATCATGGATTTGAAGTGGAAACCCAATGGTGTAAGGTGCACATTCCACCCAACCAAGTTGTACCCAAAGGCCCACCCCTTGTGCTAGGAAATAGTAAAAGGGATTCCTAGGTATAACCTACAACCTCAAGACACATGCAACCACAAGACTAAACTATACAAGAACAATACATAACATAAATGTTACATTGCTTCAAGAGTAAAAGAATCAAGTACATCAAATGAATAATAAAAACAATTGTCATAGGAGGAGTTTCATCACAAAGTAGGATGGGTTACCCTGGCAGATCTTCCTAGGCCCTAGCCCCCATCTTGGGTTACCTTGGTAGCCTCTCACAATCCCCAACCCCACATGCAAACCGATGTGGAGTCAAATATCTTTCAAAGGGACAAGATATTGACTTTGTCATTCCAGGCCTTCTCATCTCATCTCAAGTCTAAACGAGCCCTTGAGCCAATGAACGAGGCACAATTAACAAGTTATATGTTTTAAAGCTACCCTTTCTCCTAATACTTTTATTTAATTTCCACTGAATTAACTAACTCTCACATGAGTTACCTTGGCACCACTTTGTGCACCGACCCCCATTGAGAGCCACTCCCCTATTGACAACACAAGGATCTAATCCATAAACCAAGGGTAAACAAAGTGCACAAAAATGGATATTAAATTCCAACTATAATGCAAGAGGCAACACATCCCATTCGTAGTTATCGGGTGTTTAAACTGAATCACAACCAAGTGCACTACCCAAGGAAAACAAAGGGCTAAACAAAATATCACAACCCCCACATAATATTACAACATCTAGAAGGTTTACATTCACAACTAACAGATTTCCCAACTTACGTGAACAAAAGACATTATAATTATATAAGCAATTTAGGAAAGTAATAAAACTATCATTACGATTTCCTTAGTCTAATTTCCATTCCAAGAATAACAATAATACATTGCTCAAAACTAATCTAGCTTAATACAATTTCATTTAAAGTTCATAAAGAAATTAAATCTAACTATTTTAAACCAATTTCCCTTTTTAAATCATTTCGTTTAAAAAACATCTAATTTGTGCATTTGAATGCACCAATTATAAAATTCATTTAGATATACATATTTTAACATATATATAAATACATTATTTAAATATTTCAAATCTAATTACAATTTTTCCAAAACAAATACTAAAAAATATATAAATATATATATACATATATATATATATATATATAAATATATATTTACCTATAGACATATATGCATTTATATGCATATTATATTTAATATATATTAAAAACCAAACAATTAAAATCGCATTTAATAGGGCAGATGAATGTTTGTTCCACCATCAATATTGGTTGGCTGCAACACACAATCGAACCCTCATGGGGCACGGCCTATGAAGGCAGCGTTGGGCACTGCCTCCACAGCGTCGCTCCCTATGGGGGCGGTTGTGGGGGTAGCCCCCAACCTCCAAACATTTAAACTTAAAAAAAAATTCTTTATAAAACCTATGAATATTTAAATTCGTCGTACGAATTTAATTCTGGGTTTTTCAAATGTATTTTACAAGAACTTTCATTAATACAAATATGTATATATATATATTTATATATACACATGTATATATATTAATATATATATCAAATGATTGCTCCAGAAGAGCAATTTTTCACAAAAAAATTCTACAAGAGGATATTTTCAAAATTTCTAGAGGATTATAATTTCCCTAGCCAAATAAAACTAATTGCAAGAAAAATAATAATCTTCTACAGGAAGATCTTTTCCAATACAATCAGAGATTTTCTACAAATTTTGACAGGAAGATTTAAATCCATTCCTACAAAGGTTTTCAAAATTTTCTATATAATCGATGATCAAGATACAAACTGAGATTCGAGCTCGATGGCGCTTGGGTTTGCATCATGATGGACCAAGCTAGGGCACCCGAGCCCTAGCTCGTGAACTGATTTCATCTGTTCCTGCACGAATAGGGTGGGGTTGCCGGTGCATATGAGGGGGTGTTTTTCTTTCCTTAACTTTTTGTTTTGCGACTGGTTTATGCGGCCAAGTATGATACTAGGGCTGCATTACTTGGTGTGCCTGGGGTTTTCTTGGTACTTTGAGCTATGCACCTATTCTTGGGGCTCCCGCGGTGGTGTTTGCCCATGCTTTCCTGGGATTGATCAGTGGGGGATCGTCGTTTTTGGAGGTATGAAGTGTAAAGGGGTTGCATAGTGTGGGCAGCGTGTGGAGAGTGGTGGTGAGCTCGGTGGAAGGGTTGATGTCTAGCTTTGCATGGTCATTTAAGGCTCTGTGACCTCAATGTCTCTGGGTGAGACTTCGTTGGGCCCTTCAGGCTTGGATTTTCATTCTGCGATCGGTTCAAAGGCACCGATGCATGCAACAAAAATTATTGATAACAACTTATTCTCTTTGGAATTGGAGGATGGTGGTGTGTGCAGGTCAGGTGGATCTCGTGTTACCAAGATTAATGGATGTCTTGAGCAGTGCAAGGAGAGACCCAAGTTGGTCATCCTACCTGAGATGATAGCTGAAGATACTGAATACTATTCCAAGCATTCCTTATAATGAAATTTTTTGGGGATGAGGATTTCTCCTCAGTTTCTGGTGTCTTGGGCTCGATGGACTTGGTTGTCAAAGGGAAAATGGATATTATTTTGTTGGATAATAATTACTTCATGGTCACTTTTGATTGCATGGCTGATCGAAATATGGTTTTTGAGGGTGGTCCCTATTTTCATAACCAGGTGGGGTTGTTTATCAAACCCTGGCATGTAGGTTTCAACCCCTCAGAAGAGCTTCTAAATCATGTTCTGGTTTGGGTTAGGCTGCCTCAGATTCCAGTGGAATGTTGTCGTGATGATGATTTGCAGTTAATAGCTTCACTACTTGGAAAACTAGTAGGCTCCTCGCAACAAACTTTGGATAAAAAGGTAATGACTTATGCCCGTATTTGTGTTGAAATTGATTTGGGAAAACCCTTGCCAGATTTGGTAGATATGTGTGTAGGCTCTTACTCTTGGGTGTAACATTTGGATTATGAGACTTTTCCATTCCGATGTTAGCTCTGTCATGAATATGGTCACTTTTTGCGACGATGCCCAAGGGCTAGGCTGGTGGATCCCCCATCTTCCCAGCCTCCATGCAATCCTCCTATGGCTGATAAGGGGAAGGTTACTATCCCTGGCGATGGGGCGACTGCAAATGGTTTCATCCTTGTCAGGGATTGCAATAGGAATAGGGGTCAGAAGAGGACCTTGAAGGGGAGACAAGATGAGGATACTTTTAATAGATTTGAGGTATTGGACGACCTCAGCCAACAGGACGTGAATCTGGGTTTGGTAAACCTTGATCAGGGAACTTTGAGTATGGATCATACAGTTCTCCTCTCAAAGGCTACTCAGGATGTACAGGATATTGGTGTGTCTCAGATGGTCATGGATCTTCACATGGGTGTTCTGGTGGAGTTGGTTCCCGTGGATGAGTTGAAGAAGGGAGGTGGGGATGGGTTTCATCTGGATTCGAATGTTAGTATTGATGTTGGGAAGGGCATCAAGTCTCCCTCTCCATTGGGTCTTCATCAAAAGGATTCAAAAAAAGGTGTGGGAGAGAAATCTTCCAAGCTTGGACGTAAGAAGGATTTGGAAAAGCTTAAGTTAACAAGGGAAAATTTAGTGGAGTCAGGATCGGTCAAGGCTTTGGATTCTCATTTCTCAAACCCCTTGAAATGATTGTTTTATCATGGAATATGAGGGGCTTGAACAGTGGCCCTCAACAAAAAATTGTTCATGATTTGATTAGAAGTAATGCTCCTGATGTTCATTTCCTACAGGAGACTAAGTTATCAGTTGAGTGTATGGTAGGTATGATGCCCAAGATGTGGGGGAGTGGTGAGTGCCAGTGCATTGGTGCCCTTGGTTCAGCTGGAGGTGTGGCTTGTTTGTGGAACCCTAGGAAGGTTCGCCCTCTCTAGTGGATTTCATTTAAGTCTTCCATCTCTATGGTGGATTCTTGTCTTGAATCAGGAGAGTCTGTTCTTTTCTCTAATATGTATGCGCCTATTGACTTTATTGGAAATTAGTTGCTATGGTCCCATATCAGGTATATTCAGAGCTTGGTTCCTCTTCACTCGTGGATCCTGGCGGGTGATTTCAATGTCATTGTTGAGTTGGCTGAGAAGCGGGGAGGTAATGCAAGGCTGGATCCCTCTACGCTTCTTCTTCAAGACAACATCTTAGCATTGAATCTTGTTGACATCAAGCTCGGTAATGGATGGTTTACTTGGAACAATCGGAGGATAGGGGATAATTGCATTACAGAGAGGTTAGATCGCTTCCTGGTTTCCTACTATTGGATTGGTGGTTTGCGGTCCTCTTACTCTAAAATTTTGGATTGGAGGGGCTCAGATCATTTGCCTATCAAGGTCGTCATTTCTTCTACTCGTGTGCATCGGTCTCCTTCCTTCAAGTTTCAGCTCATCTGGTTGCAAGACCCATCTTTACATACCCATGTGGTTGATTGGTGGAAGGCTGGAAGACCGACATATGGTATGACAATGTATACTTTTGTTAAGTTGCTTCAATTTACCAAATATCGGCTAAAACGTTGGAATAGACAGTATTTTGGAAACATTTTCCATGCAAAGGATTGTGTTGAGGTTGAATTGGATGGTATCACAAGGGTGATTAGGGAGGAGGGAGTGACAAAGGACTTGCTCCGGGATGAGGCTAGGGCACTAAAAATGTTGGAGGAGTGCGAATTAAGAGAGGAAATATTTTGGAAGCAGAAGGCCAGAATCGAGTGGCTTCAGGAAGGAGACAAAAATATTGCTTTCTTCTTTAACTCGGTGAAATCCAAGAGACATGGTAACTCCATTTCGGTTTTGGTTAATGATAGAGGTGAGAAACTCTCCTCTTCTCAGGAAATCTCAAGTGAAGTTGTTCGGTATTTTAAAAATTTATTCAGGGAGGATGCGCACGAAGGTTCTAATGAGGAGGTTCAAGTTCTTTCATGTATCCCTTCTTTGGTCACAAGGTATATGAATGAGCAGCTCATGGGTGACAATTCTTTGGAAGAGCTAGAGGTGACTGTGTTCCAGATGAAGAAAGGGAAGGCCCCTGGCCCTGATGGTTTCCCGATTGAATTCTTTCAAGAATTCTAGGATATTATTAAGTTGGACTTATTGGTGGTGGTTCAAGAGTCTCAGATGAAAAAGAAGATGTTACGGGCTCTGAACGCTACCTTGCTCTCATACCCAAATGTGATGGGGCAAATAGGCTAAGCCAATTTTGGCCTGTTTCCCTTTGCAATTCCATTTAAAAAATTATTTCTAAATTGATTGCTAATAGATTAAAAATGTGGTTGGGAATGCTAATTTTGGAGGAGCAGAGTGGTTTTGTGGTAGGAAAATTTTGGATGGAGTCGTTATTGCATCAGAAACCATACACTCGATGGCCAACTCTAAATATAAGGCGATGTTCATCAAGTTGGATATGGATAAGGCTTATGACAGAGTTCGGTGGTCTTTCCTCCAATGGATGATTGGGGCTTTTGGTTTTGGAAATGAATGGATTCAGTGGGTTATGAGTTGTGTTACTTCAGTTTCTTTTTTTGTGCTGACTAATGGGCAACATTTTGAGCTCTTTGGAGCTTCTCACAGTTTGAGGCAGGGAGACCCTCTTTCTCCATATTTGTTTATTCTTCTTTTGAAGGGTTTGGGGTGCTTGATAAGAAGGAATGTGGATTTGGCTCTCATTCAGGGGTGGAGGTGGGGAGGTGATTTTCCTCCATAGTCTCATTTACAGTTTGTGGATGACATGACTCTAATGGGCATGGCTACGGTTAAGGAAGCTTTAAATTTGTGCAAGGTGTTGGATGTGTGTCTTGCTGCTTTGGGTCAACGGATTAATGAAGACAAGTCCTCCATCTTCTTCTTTAACAACCCGATACCCATTCAGCGGAGGATTTCTCATATCTTGAGATTTCAAATTGGGGCTCTCCCTCTAAGCTATCTAGGTATTCCTATCTTTGTTGGTAGGTTTCCTAGGACATCCTAGCAGAATATTTTGGATAAGTTTCAGGTGAAATTTACTCACTGGAACCATCAGTGGCTATCCTTTGTTGGTCGGGTTCATTTGCTCAGGTCGGTGGTGCAAGCTCTTCCCATCTACAGATGTATGGTTCAGGTGGCTTTGATGGGCTTTATTAAGGATTTAGAATATTTAGCTAGGTAGTTTATTTGGGTAGGTAGCTTGTTGTCTTCTAAGAAAAGCCTTGTTAATTGGGATACTATTTGTAGCCCGTGACAAGTTGGCAGCCTTGGGTTAAGGTAGTCATCCTTTTCTGGGGAGGATCTAGCGACTAAATTGTATTGGAGGTGGTGTGTGGAGCAGGATCAGATTTGGGCCAGGATTCTTTCTCACAAATACTTCCCTGGTGTTGCTTGACATGATATTCACTAGTTCCCCCTAGAGGGGAGAGGCTCGATGATTTGGAGTATGCTTAAGAGAGGTGTGACGCTTGTCAAGGAAGGCCTCTTCTAGATTTGCAGAGGGGGGATGAAGGACCACTTTTGGTTCGACTCTTGGGATGGATTTCCTCCCATTACTTCACAGTTCCCTAATCTATTGACTATGTGCCAGAGGTTTCTCATGGCTGGTTGGTCGAGGGTGAGTGACTTGATGGCCTACTATGTTCAGAATGAGTTGGTGACTGTGAGATGGAAGCGCCCCGATGAATGGCCTAATGTTGGTTTGAACAAAGAATGCACAAAGCTTAACAATATCCTTTCTAGTAGATGTTGCAATTCCCTCCAGGATGGGGATATTCTCTCTTGGTCTCCTAATCCGAAGGGGATCTATTCTGTTGCTTTTGGGTATCAGGTGTTGTTGTCTAGAAGGTTGGTGAGGGTGGAGGTTCCCTGGTGGAAGAAACTATGGAATAAATTTTCCTGGCCAAAGTGTAACTTTTTTGTTTGGATTTTGGCTTGGAATAGATGTTTGAATTGGGATAACATTCGGAAGTGGGAATTTTAGGGTCCCTCAATTTGTCTTCTTTATGGGGCAGAGGAGGAAGAGACTTCTCATTTGTTCTTTTGTTGCCCCTTTGCTTTACAACTGTGACATTTCTAGTGGGGAGTATGGAACTGCTCCTATGTTCATGCCTCCTCTTTGATTGAATTTTGGAGTAGTCTAGGTAGGCCTCCTTCTATGGCATTTTTTCTATAGGATGTGTGGTTCGTGGGGCCTAATTTCATCTTGTGGCAGATTTGGCTTGAGATAAATCATAGAATATTTTATGGTGAGAAGATGGTGGTTCAACAGGTTTGGCAAAGAATTCTGGGTATGATTCAGGAAACGGTGGCTAGTAAATGTGAAGTTGGTTTTCCCCTGGAGAAAGGGTATGCATAGGTGGTGGATAGATTGGGGATTCAGGGTTCATCTTTGGCTTTTGCTAGCCTCAAGAAAAGTCGGCATCTATGGCAGAGGGTTCATAGGATGGGTAGATGGATACCTCCTATAGTGTTCTTTAATCAACTTAATAACTAGGAACATGAATTCCTCTACTCAGGGATTGAACATCACAACCAGCAGTCATAACTTGCTAGAGAACCTCATTTAATCATCAACCCAGGGACGTGAACTTGAAATGGGTCAGCACAATATATGCACTAATCACCTTTCCAGACATGCATGGTTTTCTAAGATGCTTTATACTAGAATTTGAATTACTGGAAACAAATTTACTGGATAACTTTCTTGGAAATGAAATACTGAAAGATAAAACTATTCTGCATCTAGTGGCTGCAGGAACAGTTGATAGCTCTATGTTTCTGCCAGTTGCAAGAACAGTCACATTAACTTCTATGAAAGGAAGTGCAGCTATTCTAACTTGCAGAATGAAAGTATGGACAGTTCCCTAAGTGGGCCCCCTTAGGTAATGCAAAAATTAGACAACAGATTAGGCGAAAAACTTCATAAACTTTATTGATTCAAGATAGAAAAGTACATAGCATATAATCTCTTGACTATATTTCTGAAACTGAAAATGTGTTACAACAACAATCTTCCAGCCCATTCTCTGAAGGAGAATGGGCTATTTATTGAAAAATAAATCCAACTACTAACTAACCTTCCCTTATAAAATAGGAAGTCTTTATTACATTTAACTAACTTAGTAAAGAGGTGGATGGAAATGAAAGAACTAAGTCAAATCGGTTTATCAGTCTTAAAGTGCCATCATCCTAGATTTATGTGCCATTAAGACGCCTGAGCTAGATTTCTGAAACACTCCTCTTGCATGGCGGATGAGTTGAAACTACCTCCCTATTCTTTTTCTGCTGAACCAGTCTTCTTTGATTTGGTCTTCTATTCTTCAAGTGGGAATTGAATTCCTTCCTCCAATCATGGTACCTACAAAATATCTTGCCAGCTATTCTTGAGGCAGAAAGTTAGCTCAACATGTTCAACCTTTAAGACAATCCATTACTTCATTTATACATTTATTAAGCATTAAACTAAGGAAAACATTATTTAAGACATGGCTATAGGAAGTTCAACAATAGAGGCTGTAGGAAGGGTTTTTCATCACACAAAGTCATAAGGCATTCATTAAACTAATAAAACATTTTAAGGTGATAATTATGGAAAGATTTAGCATAATATACTTTTCATATTAAGCATAAAAAGTTCACGTCTTGTCCCATAATCATCACTAAATTTTTGTTTTAGCATAACAAAAAGTAGAAAAGCGTTTGTAAAAGTATGATCTAAATGTGCCAAAAACTTGGCTCATCATTCCCCTCAACCATCTATTTGCTGGACCCTTCAGCAAGTCTAGCATTTTTTCTTCTAGAAAATTCTCTTAAATCAACATTTTGTTGTTGTCCACACTCTCCATGCTGGAAACTCCAGAAGTGAGCTCGCATCACCTCCAACCTTTGCCATATTTTATCCTTGGAACTCCTATTATATATGTTGTTGTCCCCCTATATAGACAATAATGGCCATAGGAGAATAGGCGGTTGCATAGCCAAGGGAAACGAATTCTCCCTTTTTGTCT
This sequence comes from Sequoiadendron giganteum, assembly GCA_007115665.2. Lineage (NCBI taxonomy): Eukaryota > Viridiplantae > Streptophyta > Pinopsida > Cupressales > Cupressaceae > Sequoiadendron > Sequoiadendron giganteum. The sequence goes on along the minus strand of CM021109.1, from coordinate 379,741,461 downwards.
TGGCATTCTTCATGTATCTTTTTTCCCTTCTGGTTGTTGCATACAAGGTATTGGGAGTGTGCGGTTCTGCCCTTTTTAATTGAAATGGAAGATGCTCCCATCTAGTTTGAATGTGCAGAGTTGCAACATTAAAATCACTGTTTATAATTTGGGAGTACTGAGAGAATACCTCTTGTCTCAAAGGCTCAATCAATGGCCTGGCTCTTTCATCTCTCCACAATTTCTTCCAATCAAAATAAATACCCATTCCATTTCTAGATTCATTCCTCGCAGATAATGGCATATTGACTTCATCATGCTTATGACTATCAAATTGTTCCCCCCTATTTATCTCATTGGTGATCCATGAGATTAGAGCGTTGTTATGAATATCACCGACATAACATAAGGGGTTCCATTCTTTATCCTGGGGTACAGCCAAATTGTGCAAATAAAATTCACACAAAAGGTTCCTGATGTGTAGAGGTGAATCTCTGTATGCTTCATAAAATTCTTTTGGGGTATCTAAAGAAGGGTTTTTACCTTTCTAGACTCTAATCAACTGGAAGTTCAAATATAGCTCTTTGAGGTGCATTGCGTAGACAGATGAAGGCGCTCGACATTGCATCAGTCGTGGAATAAGCTCTACCACCTAGTTGAGAGTGTCAGTTAAGTTAGCAATTTCCAGATTCTTGTTCTGGATTATTCTTTGTAATCTCTCAATTTCAAGTGCAAAAGTAGTCTGTTGATGTTGGAGTTCTTCAAAACATGCCATCCCTGCAGCAAATTTTGTGACATGGAGCGGAGGTCTATGATTATAGCTTAGTATTTCCTCAGTTACATCCACTTTTCCCTATTCTTCATCTCTAATTACCTCTGTATTATTTGATTGTTCAGAGTTTTCTTGTCCTAAATTACCATCCTGTTGCCAACCTTCCTATACTTCCTGAGTAGCAGGAATCTCATCAGTAATGCCAATGCTTTCATCCTCTTTTTCTGTCAAAAACTAAACTGTTACCTCCTCCTTTTCAACACATTCCATTCCTTCCTGTAGTTGCTCTGCAATGGCAGCCAATTCATCCAGGCCAGCTCCTTCAAGTGTACTCACAATCTCTTCAACAATAGGTTCCTCTTCTCCTAGTATAGGACTGGAAGGGTCAGAAATTGGTGGTGCGACTGAAGTAGCATCAAGTGATTGGCGGGCTGCCTGGTTCTGGAGTCTAGAGCTTCTCCTTATGGAAGTAGGAATTGTCTTATGCTTTTTGGAGGGTTTTTCTGTAAGAATGGAGAGGTTTTTCTTTTGCTTTCCTTTTACAAGTTTAGGGGTTGCCACAATGGGTGAATTCCCTTTCTTATCATTGGAATAAGGCTCAAGATTTTTGATAGGGGTTTGTGTCGGTTGCTTGTAAGTTTTTTCAGAAAGAGGAATGTCATCCTGTGAATTTGATGATTCCTGAGTAGAGAACATAGCATAGAGGTCTGGCCTATGGACTGGGAGGTTCATTGCTTGAAGGTAAGAGGTTCACCTCTAGATCCAACATTTTGAATTTAAGGGTTGAAATTGACAATGAATTCCTCCCAGGTCATTCCTGATGCATCTTGAATAGATTTTTCAACAAGTAATTTAATAAGGCAGCGGTGGGATACAGAGTTAACCCTACCCTTTTTAAATTCAGCAGCACTATTGGATATAAAATTGTAAAGGAAGTCAAGAATATTCATCAACAATCCATGGCGTAAATGAAACAAAAGTTTGAAGTGATGAGAATGTAGGACTGAAAACCTACCTTCAAAGGTTATGTATTTGATTATATATCCCGCAACGTGACACCCAGTCCTGCGGCAGACTCATCCTTTGTGCACCTTGCTTATCTACCCATAGAGGAGGGTCATTTGGCCAAGTAAACTCTGCTCTGGCGCTCCTTGCATCCCTTCCTCTAGGAAATGGCTCTCTGACTTGAGGTAATCCCATTATTTCTGTAATTCTGTCAATTGATGCATTCACCATTATACCTCTAACTTTTGCTTCCCCTTCTTGAAATGTTCTTGTGAACTCCTCTGCAATGTCTACAACAAAAGCTCTGAGCTTCAGGAAGTAATTGAGCCACCCATATTGCTTGAATGGAAGCACATGCAACACATCCTGCAACACAATGTTATGGTCTGTAGGCTCGTGTCGAATCGAATGACCTCCCATCTCCTTAGTTCTCTGTAATTAAATGCTTTAAGCAATGCTCACCATGCTTTCCCAATTGAACTTCTTGTACCCCAACCAATGAACTTCCTGCAACCCAATTCTTCACACTCTGCCTCTCCCCTCTACCTAAAATTTTGAACCACTCTTCAAAAGTTGTAGAAAAATAGGGAAAGCAATTCGAGCATGCAATCTAATTGAAGGAGAGAGTAATCATGGATAAATGAAATACATTTAGGTTTATTATTGTAGGAAGTAAATATTGTTTGATCATAAAGTATAGATTTCAAATATCTGGGGTTCGTGACAACTGACGTGACAAAGCTTGTGGCAGCGGCAATAATGACGTGGCGGATAGTTATGACATAGAGAAACGTGTTCAATCATGCGAAGAAGCAGAAGGAAATGGCAACCATATAGGAAATTTGTTTGTGCTAATTAATACTAATTTAAATTTAATAAATAAAGCAACTTAAACAATCTTAAAGTGAAGTGGAGCTCACCTGGATAGAATCGCCGTAATTACCTGATGTGACTTCCCTCTTCATTGCAATATATGATACGGAGAAACGTGGATGATATGAAAAATGACAGGTGGATGAGGTGGCAGAAAGAGTGTGAGTGTACGGATTGTGGATGAAGTGATTGAATGGAATGGGGATCCGATGGATGACCCCTTTATTACGACAGTTGCATGTACTTTTATGCATGGCCTAGGGAATTGAGTCGAGACTCAATTCCTTTGGCTGTAGGATCAATGGCTTCCTGCACTAATTCAAACTGGCTCAAAAATTCTTCCCTATTAATGGGCTTATAGTAGAGCTTTAGGCGATGCCCATTGAATAATAGCTTGAATCTAACCTCATCAATGGTCCTCAATTGTACAACACCATTTGTGAATACTTCTTCTATCTCATATGGACCCAACCATCTAGTTTGCAGTTTCCCTTTACTGTCCTTATACCGTGAGTCATAAAGCAGAGCCCAATCTCCTGCTTTGAATTTCTTCTCCTTGATGTACTTATCATGCCACCTTATTCGTTGGTTTTGTATTATCTCAGTGTGTTGCAGGGCATTCTTTCGGAGTTCATCCAAGGCATTGAGCTACATGACTCTTTCCTTTTGTGTAGTTGTTAAGTCCATGTCCATCTCCAATGTTGTTCTGAGAGTCTTATGTTCAAACTCTATTGGCATCATAGTTGTTTTACCATACACCATTTCAAAAGGTGTATATCTTGTAGCAGTCTTCCATGTAGTTCGATAGGCCCATATAGCTTCTGGTAACCTTGTAGCCCAGTCCTTTCTATGCAAATCGATAATTTTAGTCAAAATTACCTTTATGTCCCTGTTGGTGATCTCTACCTGGCCATTAGCCTGCGGATGATAAGGAGTTGATTTCCTATGCCTTATGTTGTATTCATTTACTAAGGCTGTTATAAGTGTAGAGGTAAACTGTGCTCCTTGATCTGTCACTATTTCCCTAGGGACACCAAGTCTAGCGAGTATTTCCTCATAGAGGAATTCTGCTACTTTATTATCCCTAGCATGCTTCATAGGTTTAGCTTCTACCCATTTTGTCACATAATCTGTGCATACAAGGATGTAGGACTTACCATTTGAAGGCAGATCAATTGGTCCTACAAAATCTAGTCCCCATTTGTCGAAGGGTGTAACAATAACTTATAGAAATAGAGGCATCTCATCTAATCTAGTTGGTCTTCCCATCCTTTGGCATCTGTCACATCTTTTGGTGTATTTGGCTGCATCTCTATGCAGAGTTGGCCAATAGTAGCCAGTATTTAAGATTTTTATTGCTGTCCTTTTTGCAGCAAAATGTCCACCACACGGTTCATCATGGCTTGCATGCAGTATATAATGAGTATCTTCCTCTCGTACACATCTCCTCATAACCTGATCTGGCCCTGTATAAAACATGCAATCTGCAATCCAAGAAAAGTTAAAACTTTTCTCTACCAATAATCTCTTTTCCTTAGGGGAGAATTGAGGAGAAGTTCTTCTTGCAGCCAGATAATTTGCTATATCTACATACTACAGGTGAATGACCTTGACTGCAAACATATGCTCATTGGGAAAGGAATCCTCAATAAGTATAGAGTCATCTTGTCTTTGAATCCTAGACAGGAAATCAGTAACCACATTGGCCTTACCTGGCTTGTCCACAATTGTAATGTCAAATTCCTACATTAGCAACAACCATCTTGTCAGTCTCCTTGCTATTGAGCTTTTGTTCATGAGATACTTGATTGTTGCATGATCAGTATGGACAAATATCTGGTAACCTATGATGTAATGCCTAAATTTATTGAGTGCATAGATGATTTCCAACATTTCTTTCTCTGTAACAGTGTAGTTTAGTTCAGCCCCTGTAGATTTTTGCTTATGTACTAGAGAGCATGTTCTGTTGAACCACCCTTTTATCCTAATATAGCACCAATGGGATGCATCAGTATGAATATGGAATGGAAGTGACCAATCAGGTCCTTTCAAAACAGGTGCTTGTGTAAGGGCAATTTTCAAATCAAGGAATGCTTTTTCACATTCCTCTGTCCGGGCAAAATATGCATCTTTCTTCAGCAAACTGTATAGAGGCCCTATTGTTTGGCCGAAGTCTTTGATGAATCTTCTATAATATCTAGCATGTCCTAGAAAGCTTCGCAGTTCCTTTTGCTTGGTAGGAAAGGGTGTATTAGAGATGACTTCAATCTTAGAAGGATCAACCTGTATTCCTACAACAGAAATGTAGTGACCAAGCACTATTCCCTCTTGCATCATCATGAAGCACTTTTGACTATTTAGTGATAGGTTATGATCTTCACATCTCTATAGTACCTTTTTCAAGTTGGCTTGAGCTTCCTCAAATGTTGCACCATAAATAGTAAAGTCATCCATGTATATCTCCATGCAATCATATGAGATGTCTGAGAAAATATTATTACTGCTCTCTGGAAAGTTGCAGGTGCATTGCAGAGACCAAAAGGAAAAAATGAGTAGGAAAACATTCTCCAAGGGCATGTAAAAGTAGTTTTCTCCTGATCCTCTAGAGCAATCTTGATTTCATTGTATCCACTAAAGCCATCCAAGAATGAGAAGTACTTCTTCCTAGACAAATTATCTAGAACCTAATCAATGAAGGGAAGAGGAAAGTAATCTTTCGTTGTTGCCAAGTTGAGCTCTCTATAATCTACACATACTCTCCATTTTCCTCCTTTCTTAGGAACAATAACCAGTGGGGAAACCCACTGACTATCCGAGATTGGGTAGATAAAGCCAGTTGTTAGCATTTTATGCAACTCTTCTTTAACAATTTCTCTCAAGACTGGGTTGATTCTTCTTTGAGGCTGCCTGACAAGGTCTGAACTCGCTATTAATGAATATGCGATGTGTGTAGAGTTTTGGGTCTACGCCCTTCATATCGCCATATTCCCAAGCAAAAGCTAACTTATGACTAGTAAGAATTTTGACCATAGATTCTTGTTGCTCACTGGTGAGGTTTTTGTTGATATTCAAGGTTTTTCCTGCTGCTACCTCCACTTGTGAGGTTAACTCAACCATAGATACTTCAGGTAGAAATGACATTTCTACCTCGTGGGGTAATAAGGTGTGTAATTAATGAGTTGATGTAGGTGGAGGAAGAATGGTCTGCAAGGAGCATGGATTTTTTTCACAATGAGGGTGTTCAGTACCATATTTATTTAGTAGGATATTGGATAGTATATCTTCTTCTTATTGTTGTGCAATCAAAGTCTCTCTGGTAATCATCATTAAATTGGACACAGAGTTCACTCCCTCCTCTTCTCCCAAATCTAGCCAAACAACCTGTCCACACTCAAGTTGGGGTTGGACTGGAGAATAGAGGGTAAGCTTCTTTGTGTTATACCCATCAGATATTGTCATGTTACCTGACCTACAGCCAATGTAAGCATCAACAGTGGCCAACCAAGGTCTTCCTAGTATAATAGGGTATCCCCCTAATGATGCTTTTGGAGACAAAACCATAAAGTCAGTAGGATACTCCTAGGAATCCAAGGTGATTACTAGGTCTTCTACTACCCCATCAGGTTTGACAATTGAACTATCAGCGAGTTGCAGTATTTTAGGTGTAGCCCTTAGGTCTGAAATACTAAGTTTTACCACTAGGTCCCTGGTCATGACATTGATAGTTGCACCAAGATCTACTAAAGCATTCTTAATTTGCACCCCATTAATATTGATCTCCACAATAGGGCTGCCTAGGTCTGAATATTTTGGGATGGTAAGTTTCCCTAACATTAAGTCGAAGAGTTGACCTAAGACATGGACAATTTGAGGGTCTTTCTTTTTCCTCCCCAGTTTTTTCAAACATGCCTCCTTGATAGCTTTACTATAGATAGGTACTTCTTTGATTGCTTGGAACAAGGGAATTTTCACACATATATGCTTTAGTTGATCAAGGATGTCAAAGGTAGGCTCTTCTTGTTTTTTCACATTTTCACCTTCCAACCTTTGTGGGAAAGGAGGTGATAGTTGATTGGATACCTTAGGTAATGATGGAGTCTGAATTGGCTCATTAGGTTGGACGAGGTCATTGGTATCTTCTTCTTGTTCAATCTCCTCAGATGGCAATTTTGAGATTATGGGAGGAAATGGTGTGGGTAACACAGTTCCTGACCGTAAGTTGATATTATTCAGGTTGAGAGCATAGGCAAGCTGATGACCAAGGTTAGTAAAATAGACTTGCTGCTGCTGGTGGTTATTTGGATTGGGTGTTGCTTGAGCAGGCAGTTGGGTTGGCTTTGGATTCTGGATTTGATTAGCTGCAGGAGGTGGCATAATTGATTGCTTCTGGGGTTGCTGTAGGAAACCCATGGGTGGATTTGACCATTGTTGGCCTCCCTTCCATTGGTTAGATTGCTTCCAATTCCCTTGTGGAGGTTGCCATTGATTTTGATGTGGTGATTGCCAATTCCCTTGTGGGGATTGCCAATGGTTTTGCTGGGCATTTGGCCAAGGATTATTCCACTGAGGTTGGGAGTATGGCCCATAGTTTGGAGGGTATTGTTTCTGCCACTGACTATTATATGAACCAAAATTTTGTAAAGGGTCCTGAGGCATACCTTGTCTTGGGGCCCATGGCCTGTGTTGAGCAACAAAGAACACTTCTTCCTCTCCTTCAATGGTTTTGAACTCAGTAGGAAGATGTTGCACCTCCAAATTAGCCACTGCTTTGCATCTACAGTCCTTCTTTCTTTGTCTGCAGTGAGGGCATTATTCAACTAGCATCGCCTCGGTTTCCACTTTCTTCCTTCTAGCTTGCATAGTGTCCAGTTGAGTAGCTACATCATTGATGATATCTTGCTTGAAATCGGACAAGAGATTAGTAATCTCCCCCTTAGATACTCCAGAGCCACTTCCTTTTATAGCAAAGGGTCTAAACCCCCTCCCCTTCTTTACAGCTGCTCTAGAATAATTGAGACAAATTTTCTTGATATCATCCCAATCACTTTGGGTGACATCTCTTCCTGCTATGAGGTCAAGGTCCTCCATGCAAGTATCGTTAACTCCTCTTAGGAAGAGAAATTTTTGAGATTCCTCATTCAGCTCATGTTGAATATTCTTCTGCACACTAAAAAAGAACCTTGACACATAATCCTCCAAGGTTTCATCCTCCTTTTGTGACATTTTGAAGATGCCATCTCCTCTCATATCATTCCCTCTACAATATTCTTTATATTTACTCAAGAATATATTCTTCATTTCATCCCAAGTGGTAGCTACATTGCTTCTCAATCCCATGAACCACCTCAAGGCTGACTCTTTTAGAGTGGAGGGAAACAACTTCAGCTTGTGTGCTAAGGTTGTATAGTCATAGCTTCTGCAAAGGATGTCAAATTCAAACAAGAAGGTATGAGGGTCCTTGGTAATAAGTCCATAGAACTTTGGAAGTGATGAGGCAGGGATGTTCTTGAGGTTATTATTGTCATGCAGGTCGGGAATTGGAAATGGAAAAGTAGGATTGGCCATCCTTGGTTGTATCCTTGGATTAGCTCCTGGTTGATGAACTACAAGAGCAAGTGGATTATTTGATGGGTCCTGGTTGTTAGAAGTTTGCAGATTATTCAAATGTTGAACAAGTGGATTAAGGTCATCTAGCTCTTCAAATAGGTTAAAGCTTAGCTTAGAGGAAGAAGATGAGGTAACTAAGTCTTGGCCAACATCTTGATATGGGTCTTCTTGGAAAAGGTCTGGTTCAATCTCTTCAATATCTATTCTTCCAGGAAGGAATCTTCCAAATTGGTCTCTTCTTCTACACATACAACAAAAAGTGAATTAACTATGAAAATGATAGAATGCAGAATTCTAAACTAAATACTTGGAATGAAATTTTGAACTCTCTACTATCATTCCTGTAATAGGTCCTTAGTTTGACACCATCCCCGGCAATGGCGCCAAAAATGTAGTGTTCTTTAATCAGCTTAATAACTAGGAATATGAATTCCTCTACTCAGGGATTGAACATCACAACCAATAGTCATAACCTGCTAAAGAACCATATTTAATCATCAACCTAGGGACGTGAACTTGAAATGGGTCAGCACAATATATGCACTAATCACCTTTCCAGACATGCATGATTTCCTAAGATGCTTTATACTAGAATTTGAATTACTGGAAACAACTTTACTGGATAACTTGCTTGGAAATGAAATACTGAAAGATAAAACTATTCTGCATCTAGTGGCTACAGGAACAGTTGACAACTCTGTGTTTCTGCCAGTTGTAGGAACAGTCACATTAACTTCTATGAAAGGAAGTGTAGCTATTCTATGTTGCAGAATGAAATTATGGACAGTTCCCTAAGTGGGCCCCCTTAGGTAATGCCAAAAGTAGACAACAGATTAGGTGAAAAACTTCATAAACTTTATTGATTCAAGATAGACAAGTACATAGCACACAATCTCCTGACTATATTTCTGAAATTGAAAATGTGTTACAACAACAATCTTCCAGCCCATTCTTTGAAGGAGAATGGGATATTTATTGAAAACTAAATCCAACTACTAACTAACCTTCCCTTATAAAATGAGAGGTCTTTATTACATTTAACTAACTTAGTAAAGAGGTGGATGGAAATGAAAGAACTAAGTCAAATCGGTTCATCAGTCTTAAAGTTCCACCATCCTAGATTTATGTGCCATTAAGACACCTGAGCTGGATTTCTGAAACACTCCTCTTGCATGGCAGATGAGTTGAAACTACCTCCCTATTTTTTTTCTGCTGAGCTAGTCTTCTTTGATTTGGTCTTCTATTCTTCAAGTGGGAATTGAATTCCTTCCTCCAATCGTGGTACCTGCAAAATATCTTGCCAGCTATTCCTGAGGCAGAAAGTTAGCTCAACACATTCAACCTTTAAGACAATCCATTACTTCATTTATACATTTATTAAGCATTAAACTAAGGCAAACATTATTTCAGACATGGCTATAGGAAATTCAACAATAGAGGCTGCAGGAAGGGTTTGTCATCACAAAAAGTCATAAGGCATTCATTAAACTAATAAAAAAATTTAAGGTGATAATTATGGAAAGATTTAGCATAATATACTTTTCATATTAAGCATAAAAAGTTCATGTCTTGTCCCATAATCATCACTAAATGTTCGTTTTAGCATAACAAAATGCAGAAAATTGTTTGTACAAGTATGATCTAAATGTGCCAAAAACTTGGCTCATCACCTCCCCCGACTGACATTTTTAAGATCAACACTGATGGTTCTTCCCGGGGCAATCCTGGGCCTGCTGGGGTTGGTGGGATTGGCAGAGATTGTATGGGATCGATTGTTTTCTTCTTTTCGATTCATGAGGGGGTGCAACCCATTAATCTTATGGAAGGCTTGGCAATCTTATACGCTTTTGAGCGGGTATTTGCCTTGGGCTGGCGCAAGGTTATATGCGCATCTAATTCACAAGTCATGATAAATTTTCTAAAGGCTCGAAAGTTGTCTGGTGTTCACTAGCAATTGGCTAGGTTGGTTCAACAGATTTTGCATATTAGTTCTAAGATGGAAATGGTATCCTTCGTCCACATTCTGAGGGAGTGATACAGAGCAGCTGATTGTTTGGCTCGTTGGGATTCTGAACATATTAATGGCTGGAATGTTGAGGTGCTGTGGAAGGTTTCTCCCGAGCTTCGTCACAACTTGGAGGGAATTATTGCTGAAGATGGAAATGCTAATGGTGTTGAATGATGTTGTCTCTTGTCTCTAGCTAGTTCTAATGGTTCTTGGGTGTTGGTGTGTTGATGTTCTATAATGATTTTCTCTGATTATTAATAAAGTTTTTACCCTTTTATTTAATTTTTTTTTCTATATAATCTTTTAGGGAATTCTATTATTTTAAAACAATTCATCTTTTCAAAATAATAAAAGAATTTGATCTAAGGCTCGAAATCTTTCACGACAATCTTTCCAATTTACAAAACACATTAAAACTTTAAAACAAATAAAATTTTCTTCATTGAACAGGAAATATTTTCCAATTTGAATTTAAATAAAAATAATAAAGAACCTATTTTAGATGCTTGAAGAATTGAAGTTTGAAGTAGAGCCTCACCTTCATATTCCAAAATTATCAAAGCCTCTTCCAAAATAATCCTCTTTTCTACAAAGTTGAAAATAAAACCAGAGCCAACATCCCGAGAACTTCTTCCAATTTTCAACAACCCCAAAATACCATTTTCGTTCTCATGAAATAGCCTTTTGCCCTCTTTCAGTTAATGCAATTATTCTCTCCGTGAATTATTTCCCAACACCAAATTTCAATTTTCTAACTCATGTCACAATCCCGAAATATCTTTCCAAATCTAATCACAAGATATTTCCTCTAAGATATTTGTTTATTTGATAATTTAAAATCAATGGGGGAGTCAAGGGGTGGTGGCATTGTTGGAAAGAGGGCTGGCTAGATTTGGCCCTGACACATCCAATTTTGACAAGAGAGACAACACAGAGTAGGCGTGCGAAAATGGGAGATTATACCAGCTAATAAATACTAAGTGGTGTCGCAAGCTGGTGACAGTTGAAGTAAATGGGCAATAATTATCAGGTAAGGCTAGAGTTACGGATGCCTGGAGGGATCAAGTTGTGGGTTTTAAAGCCAGGAGGAGTAGGCAAAAGAGAATGGAATCTACTGGAGTGCAGGTAGGAAAGCGGAAAGTTGGTGTTGTTGAAATGGAGGCGATGATGGGATTCTCCACTAAATTGCAGCAGAAGGCTTTCTTTGGGAAGCCAACAGTTAAAAGGCTAAAGCAACTCCTAAAGGTGACGAATGACGAAGTCGTCAATGCGGTAATGGAAACCCTTGGCCCTCATTTTCGGGAGGCAGAATGCTGATATTGCTTCCATAATGTTCGCATGGGGGATGGAAATTGGTGAAGAACCGCAGGAAACTAAGCGAATCATGCTAATTTTGTTTCAGGAAGAATTGTTGGACAAGATGGAGTTGTTGATGGAATGGGTTGTCCTTGGGGTGGGGTTTGATGTATCTAAAGGAATCGAGGAGATGGACTAAGCTACAAAGGAAGGGCTAATCCTATTCATTAGGTGGTGGAAGTCGACAAACATGGAACTATACAATTGGATGTGGTGCTGGCCTGGGAAAACCTAAAGATAGAGTTGCGCAGGCACGAGACAAGTCGACTCCAGGAGGCGGCAGTTGTCCCAGAGATTATCCCAAAAAAGAAAAGATCGCAGCTACGAAGAAGAAGACTGCGGAGACTGTGAAAAAAAGAAAAGGAAGGACTAGAAGTTGGGGTAGATGTAGGTTTAAATTTAGATAATGCATTCATTTTGGATAGGATGCAATTATGGCCCATTTTGCATAGAAATGAGGGAATGATGGTGGGAGTCACCAGTATGAAGGAGTGTTGTTTTGCGCGATGAAGTTGCAAGGCTAGGACATAAGGATTAATTAAAGGCGCACACCATGTGATGTTTTGGCTAGTTGGTAGTGGAATGGATGGCAGTAGTTCGGGATATAGATCCATAATATTGTAAAGGAGTTAATTGATGTAGGTTTTTAGAAATATAGTCACATTTCAAACATTTTAAGAATGTCAGCCCTTTCTATGTAATGCTTTTATTTATCAATAAAATTAGCCTATTACCTATCAAAAATAAATAAAAATTTAAAATCAAATATTAATTCTAATTATCCATTCATTTAAATTCACAAATTTATTTAGTTAATTTAAATAATTAATTAAACAAAGCTTTTATAATCTAACAATTTTAATATCAAATTTAATCTAATTAATTTTAATCACTTTGTAAAATAAATTTAATCTAAATAATTAAATTACTCTAAAAATTAAATTAAATCTAATTAATTAAATCAAGTTTAAAGCTTCTAATAGCATTAATCATGATTAATTAAATAATCAATTTAAAACATTATAACCACTAATTAACATTAATTCCCACAGAGCAAACCTTACAAAATAATTAAATGACAAGACAAACGGGAACAACCTGACAACAAAGCATGACAAAAACAAGGACTAATGACACACTATGACTAGGGTTGTGGTTTGACAAGGAAATCTTGTTAGTACCTCCCAATCAACTATTCCGTTGGGCAATGGACATGCTCAAACTTGTGAATCTAGGTGGAGTCGATTTCTTGTACCTGCAATTTTGCAATCAAAACATATGTCATACATGTATATAGATCATGAACAATCACATCATGAAGAGAAAATCGTGAAATTGCAAGGCACTCACAAGCGAGTGATGCAATTTCGTTCCCTTCACCAATATAGTGTCACATCAAAACTAATGAAAATAAAACATCAAATAGCTACAGATGAACATATATCAATATCAACTCACATAATCAACTATGCTAACTAGAGAGCATGTCATAAACAATAATCATCAATATATTGTACCATCACATCTTAATATAAAAACCATCATCGCTATAATGTCAACGATCAAATAACATCATAATATCATAGTCTATCAAAATAAAAGCACTGTATGAAAACATAAGGAAATCATAGGGGTGCTACATCTCTAGAGTTGAATTGAGTAATCTGTTGTCCAATATGAAGGAGGATATTATCAGCCATCTGGCTACACCACTAGATACCCTCCATATCAAAAAGAAGCAATAGGAGGCAAAAGAAACTCTTATAGAATATTGCCCACATTGTAGAGAAAGAAGGACTAACTACAAATGCAAGAAGGTGGCAAGTATCTTTGAGGGGACATCAAATTTTCATGCATTCGAGGGAGAAGATGGACAAGTATTCTACATAGCTCAAAGGAAACCATGGTAGCCGAGACAAGGTATGCCCCAAGATCCTTTGAATTATAACATGTAATTTCTTGGTAACAATTCAAATCTTTCTAATTGAAATCCTCAATCTTGGGCCACTATGCAAAACTAGCAATAAAAAATTCCTCAAACCAATAGTAAAAAAATATGTGGCCATCACAAAATTACCGAGGATTTAACTATAATTCCCAATGGACAGCCCAACAAAACCAAAGACAAACCCAGTGGAAAAGAGGCTAGCAATGGAAGAACCAAAACATGAATCACCAATAGCCACAACAACCCTTGTAGCCATAACAACAAGCCATTATGACAAACCCAAAAAACCCAACTCCACAACCACCTAGAGTACCTTAGCTACCAGCACAACCTACACCTAACCCCAAGAACAAGCCTATTTAACAGGGCTATACTAAAAAAATTGTTCAATACCCCACTTATGGGGTAGAGGTGAGTGATGTCCACCTTAGATTAGGGAAGACTTTGGCTGGGCCTTCATCTCCTCAAATTATTGAATTGATTGATGAGGACTCCCTAATAGAGACCTTGGACAATTAGCTTAAGGAGCTTGAGTCAAATTAGGTCAACAAAACCAATCCAAGTTTAGAGCCTCCATTCCTTGAAATATGATCAGTTCAAATACATCAAACACAAATTAAAACAGACATGTTCAAAAAACTTAACGATGTTTGTATCAAAATACCCCTTATCTAATCCATTAAGGAGGTTCCTATCTACACCAAAATAGTGAGAGAAATTTACCTTAAAAAGATAGGCAAGAAGAGGAAATATCCTTAGACAGTACAAGTCCTAGGATAGGTTGCAAACATCATGTTGGGAAACATAACTGTTCCCAAGTATACAGACCTTGGGATTCCTATAGTGGATGTAAAGATAAATGGCACTCTCATTAAGAACACTCTAATTGACTTGGGAGAAGTTATCAATGTAATGACCAAAGAGACCATGAAGTTGTTATAGTTTATAGAAATCAAACCTACACCTACTATTTTGTAGTTAGCAAATAGGTCAAAAATCAAGCCTGAGGGTATCATTGAAGACTTGGTGGTAACATTGGATTCATGGGAGTACCTTTTAGATTTCATGGTCCTACAACCAAAATCCAATCTTGTAGGCTACCCTCTCATATTTGGAAGACCATGGTTGGAAATAGTAGATGCCTTCATAGGTTGCAAATATGGGAATATGATTATTTTTGATGCCAAAAATTGACAAGGTAACCTTTATGTGAAACTCAATTAAAGGGGGGACCTATTGTGCTAAACTGAGTGACCTTCGAGTTTTTAAAGAAGCTGACTTCTTCTGTAATAGGAGGGGTTGAAAAGGGTAGAAGGAAATGAATGTAAAATTAAATCTAATCTAAGGCGATGCGCCAAGAAGTAGATATGGGCACGATAAACCTATCTGTTAGACATGATTTAAGGGTTGTTCAACAATCTACTATGTCCCAGAATCACAGAAATCAAAATGGAAACCTAAATAACTCAATTAATGACATAAAATAAGTTCCATACATTTACTGAAAAGAAGATTCAAAGACATGGTTTGAATCAGTAAGAAATTATAGAAGTCTGTGAACAAATTACTCAATACAATGATGACACAATATAAAGCTCTATCAAATAATAATAAAATAGAAAGGATGAACAATGGCATAGTCTGGGAATCTTATATGATAAGCTAAAGCAATACAAGAGGCTTGGTGTCTTTCCACAAATTTATTTGTAAGTTTTGAACCCTTGCTTCGAAAGAAGAAGAAGTATTTATAATTAAAATCCCATCGCCTGGCAGGTCAATAACATAAAAGATTCCCCGATCATGAGCCGTGATGCATACAACAATGATTTCCCTTAGGCCATTGTAACAAAAAATATTTGAGCCATGAATGTGGTCACCCTTGAGCCAGATGCATCCTCTGCAAATGATGGCAATGGTCCTAGTAGAATAGAGTTCCAACATGTGTCACTCACCTGAGAAGGCTGTTAGAACACGTGGCAATATCGATGAGGTTGTTGCTTGCTCCATACTCTGCACAATGAAAGCCTCAAAAGAGCCACGTGGAAACAAGTCAAGGCTTGTGGCTTTGTGCTCCCTCTTTGCAATGAAAATTTGTGCGGTGAAGACATGTGGAGATCTTCCTTACAAACAACGTTGTTGGTGGGGGCCACTAAGAAGTGTTAGCAGACTAATGCTATGTGGCACACGGTTGGGGCCTGATAAGGAAGCGAAGGGAATAAGTCTTGAAGTGTGCGCATTGCTAACATGTGGAAGCATGGTGGGAGCCATTTAGAAGAGTGGAGGAAAAACCTTGCGAAGAGTGTCTGGCGAACATGTGGCAGTAATTCGATGAAGCTTTTGCGAAAGGAGCCCGATTATATTCAATAGATGAGCGTGAGCCGAACTTAGAAAAATAAAAATCGTGCAAAGGGAGCTTGGGGAAATTTATATTCATAGATTTTGGTGACTACCAGGGGTGTTTTCCATGTGGAACGAGGAACCCAAAATTCTTTGGTTCATAGACCAGAGCCTTATCCATTGGGTGACGCGATCAAAGCTTGGAGAGAGCGGACTGTAGAGGCAACCAGTCGGCCTCGGATGGTGTCGATATGTCACGTAGATTTTCTTGCGCTCAATGCAAACCAATCATTTATTTGTATGGAAGCATCATGGATAGACCGACCCAGGACTTGAGTTAAAAAAGAAGCCACGCTATCGGATGGGTGGCACCCTTAATATCCTCTATAGTAAGGGGTTGACTAGAGCTCTAAAAAGTATATGCGTCTTGCTGCTTCTCTTTAATCTTTGTCGCAATCTGCTCCACTGTGGCCACAAATTCATCTGAAAGAAATGGGGATGCTAATCCCATATGAGTCAGGCGGGAGAACCTTTCTCGCATGCCATTCATGGTTTGGTCCAATCTAGTGGTGCATTCGCTAGCATTGAGGATGGTTGCATGGAAGTGGATAAATCTATTTGTTCTTTTGGCAGCAGTTTTTCGGTCTCCAATCCCTGCATTCGCTAAGTCCTCATCCCGGACCATGTATAGCTTATCCAACAATCTCTTGGCCTTAGGGACTCTTTCCACAATGGATTGAGGGA
The DNA here is from genome assembly GCA_007115665.2 of Sequoiadendron giganteum. Lineage (NCBI taxonomy): Eukaryota > Viridiplantae > Streptophyta > Pinopsida > Cupressales > Cupressaceae > Sequoiadendron > Sequoiadendron giganteum. Next base: position 379,724,832 of record CM021109.1, on the reverse strand, counting down.
AACACTCAATCATTCTATGAACCTCCCTACCTAAAATCATTGCCTCTGCCATGAATTAAAGCATCGGTTGTAGGGACGGGCAGAAGGCCTTAACCTTTTCCCAGTACAAACCATATAGCCATTGGGCTATTTGAAGGAGGTACGACTAGGCGGTAGGAGGTTGGGTAGAGCTCTTTAAAAGGCCAATTTCTACATCCCTCAATTCCATATTATGCACTAGCTCTTCAATCTTTTGGTCCACTGTGGTGAGTTGTCCCTATAGGACTTTTGATTCTACGATCCAACTTGCTTCAACTCGTTCTTTGTTTGTTGCTTCCCTCTCAAGGGAAGACTTCATTTCCTGGACCTCATTTTCTAGTTGAGCCCATTGGGTATCAAATTATGCATCTTTCTACTGCATCCGTTGCTCCAATTGAGCACGTTGGCGGTCGAGCTCCTCATTTTTCAATTGCATTTCTTGCTCCACCCATGCCAATTGGTCCTGATACCCTTGAGTTTTTTGCTGCAGCTTGACAAACAAGTTGGGATCAAGAGATTGGAACTTTGCAAGTTCCTCCTATATTTTAACTTGCTTCTTCTCTGCTTGTTGTGATAAGCACTTAAATTCAACATCCCTCACTTTTTCCTTTTCCAGTAGGACCTCGACCCTCTCCTTGACAATTTTTAGCTCTTCTTCCTTCTTTAGTTGGTGACCAGACTTAAGGAAGTCAATGGTCACCACTCGTTGTGTTTCCTCCATGAACTCCACTTTGTCTTGTTGTCGGGCTATGCTCAGATTAAGTCCCATGACATACATATTGTAATCGTCCAGCTACATCTCTCCTTGCGGTTTGATGACAGATGGGTACATAGTCAAAAAATGTAGCGATTGTTGAGCCTCATTGAAAATAGTCTACACTTTTGGCTTTGTCGGCTTCTTAGCATCCTTAGCTCTTTGTTTTTGGACTTTGATTGCTTGTGCGTGCTTAGTTTTATTGCCCTCTAACAAGAGCTCTATTGGCTATCTAATGAGCCCACCAGTGAAAGGTCCACTAGGAGGAAGGGTGAAAGGGAATGAGAGGGTAGTCATTCCTGGTGATTTATTCCTCAGAAGACTAACCGTTTGAGGAGAGAAAGGAGGGATATGCTAGAGCCTGATATGTGAACTAGTAGGAGGACTCAAGGGAAGCAATGTCAAGGAAAATTCCATTTTCTGGGTAGACTGGATTGGGGCTGACACAGTAGCAATGAGAGAGGTATCAATGGCGGTCGCGGAGGAAAAATGTGAAGCACTAGCAGACGTGGAATGGGCTGAGGCAAAAGGTGTAAAGGTCTGTGGGGGAGTACAAGAAAATGGTGTCGTCTGAGAGAACTGAGCGAAACCTCTCACAAACATTGAAATAGAGGCAAAAAAGGAAGGGCCAGCGCTTGAAGTAAGGGGCACCATAGGCACAATAGGAGTTACTAAAGACTGTGAAGCAAGAGAAGAGGGAGCGAAAGATACCTATGGTGCAGTTGATTGCAACCCCTAGCTTATTGTGGGATCATGGCTCGCCTCAGGCTCTTGTGAACACTCTCAAGAAGATGCTCTGGTGCACTGTCATTTGGTGGGTGGCGAGTCTTCCACCACTACGGTCTCTGACTATTCCTATTGGGTTGTTCTGGTCCTCTTTGCGGTCCAAGTATGAGTTAGCAAAGCCCTTGTACATGATATGTTTACCTACACATTTGAAGAAACCTTGATAGGATACTTTATTGCCTTTCCCTTTGATTGTGTCGGGGCCATTTGAATCTCCATTGCATGTTCCTCTCCTTCCCCTGATTGTGCTTCATCCTCCTCCAGGTCGGTGCCTTCATCATCACTATCATTGGAGTCAAGATGCTCATCATTCCATAATTTATTGAACATGTCATCCATATCTATGCTCTCATAAGGGGCATCAGGGCATTGGATTTCTTGTTGGTAGATCCAAAAATCCTTAATCCTCTCTTTGCTCTAGTCGTAATTCTTTGTCAAATTTTTGCGAAGAGTAGCCCCGATCTATTTTGTTTTATCAACAAGCAACCGAAAAATCCCCTCTTCTTGGCTTTTCCCCCGCAGAAGGTGAAGTCAATAATCGATACCTGGCGGAACATTTCAGGCACCATTATTCGATCTATGAGACATGCCGAAAGCCACAATGTGAAATCCTCTCCCAGAAACAAGTCACATTTCAGAGTGAAATTATGCATGAATTCAGTCTAGTCTGAGTTAAGTAGCAACATACCACAATCCTCTCTCAAATCTTGCAAAATTAGAGTCAAGAAATAATCCAAAAATGCATAATAATCATAGGTTGCGGAGAGGAGAGGAGTCCATATAGAAATTGGCCTTTTTCGTTGATTTTCATCAAATATGGCCAACCCCACATACCTTTTGAAGAATTCTGGGTTCTGATGTAAAAACATGTGAGTGAGGAAGGAAGGAAACCTGGACCTCTGTTGTGTTCGGTATTCTGCTATCTGGCTCAGCATCTCCTCGATGAGAAATTCTACAAAATCATACCAGAAAAGAGAATGTTGTTTGTGCAACTGGAACCCCAAGCCCAGTTGAAATTCCTAAACATATTTGTCAATGTCCAAGGCGCAATCAAATTCCATCATTGAGAAGGAATCCTTCATGTCATCTTTGAAAGCTTTATGCACTACAGGGATTTGTGGTGGCTTTTTTTGAGCTTCTTTGTTATAAAAGTCCTAATCAAAATCTTTGGTTTTCCATATGGCCTCTCCCTTTGCTGGAGTGAATGACTTCATCCTGTCCACTTTGGAGCTTCGTTCTGGGATGCACAACATTTGCCAGATAGCCTCCTTTCAAATATTAACTCTTAGCTCTCAACCCTCGATGGTGTTGGTAGTCGAGTTAAAATTCTTGATGGCTTCGTCGACTAGTTTTGGGTAGTAGTGCACGAATGGGACCATATACTGTGGAAGCCCATTGAACCAACACTTTTGTGCCAAGGAATCTAAGTCACTATTTTTCTTCATCCTCTTGTAGGATGCCTCCCTAAGAGGCTTAGGGTTCTTCTCAAGGATGGGATCATGAATATTATCCTACTCCTTAATTCGGCTTTGGTCTCTATGGGTTTTTGGATTTTCTATGACCCTTGTATTTACCCACACCGACTTCTCTGATATCCTAGGTGAAGCGTAAGAGACGTTCTCAAAGACATAGGCAACTGGTGCTGTACACATGACATCATATAAAATTTTTGTCTCTTCGCCTTGCATTTTTGTTTGATAACTTTGGGCTGCCTCCATTCTTTACAAGCTTCCCTTTAGAAAGCACATTGGTGTAGTATGAATGAAACCTAAAACACAATGCAAGGTTCTGATCGCAAACCCAGATGAATTCCTACCTTTGTTTTGGGTTCAATTCACACCAGAGTAGTGAATCTTTTACAATTACCTTTGCATTTAGTTGCTTCATTGCTATTTGCACCACACTTAGTTTTTTCAACAATTCTGTACTCAAAATCATTTTGCATACTCAAGAAGTTTTCTGCTTTGTTTAACTCTTGTATGCAATACTTAGCTTTTTCTTTTATTTTTCTGTCTTAAACTGGTAAACAATAGTTTCCTTTTTGTATTAAATTTGACATGTACCACCAGCTCTCCTACCCATGTGAAACGAATTACTTGCCCTTTTGAAAAGACAAGAATTCATAATGACATTAGTGATCACGTCCTTCAACATGATTTTCCTAGGAAATTGACTCGCCGATTGAAAGCTTGTTATCCCCTCGCATGCTTTGGAAATTAATATCTAAAAGGGAATAATTAAGTGAAAGATGCAATGAGTGCTTTAAAAATATTTGCATTATGCTTTGGAGTTTGAAAAATGCATGCAGTGTGACACCTCAAAACTCATCCGTATGAGTGATTGCTCGAGACTTCCAACAACTTGCGTTAATTAATTACTGCTCCTTAATCTTGCACACAACAATTCATACCTGCAAACACAATTGGGCGAGAACTTCAAGCTGGCCTTTGGTGGGATTTTTGATTTAACACTCGATTATCGTCATGCTTATGACACACAACTACCTTAGATATTTCTATAAATAGGCTTTATCATATTTGCAAAATCATACTTAGTGATTATCAGAAATTGGCATTAGGTGCTTAGTTAGGATTATCATTAGGCAGTTGAGTAGTGTTTGAATTTGCGTAGAGCTTAGACTTAGGTAGTTATCTAGAGATTTGCACCATGAACACTCTTATTAGGCTAGTCTATAACAAATCCCATACGACATTCCTAAGAGAGATTTCTAATAGGCACCTCAAGCGCATGACCAAAAATAAACATTCACTGGCTATCATAGCCATGAAATGGGTTCTGGGGAGAGATTGTATTGAATATGAAGACAAGTATCATGTAAACACTGATATTTTCTCCCATTTTCTTGGCTCTTTGCTTGATATTCAGGTCCCTAAGGGTATGATTTTGCGTCTAACGCTCCAAATTTTTTTGATGAAATACCTTGGCGAGCTCGGAGAAGTGGTGACCAATGTCGTTTACGGTCTAGGCCTTCCTGTTGCAAGTGACCTATGAAGGAATATTGAAGAAGATGCATCGGTACCATGGGTGCCATTTCTAAGTGGGTTTCGACTTCTCTCATAAGTTGAACATCGTGGGAGAGCCACACATGCGTGTCACTTCGTGTTGTGCTGCTATAATGTGGTGATGTTTTATGACGTGGACTGGTATATGGATTTTAGGAACCTTGTGTTCCCTACGCCGCTTGTTCTTGGTGCTGATGCTCATGCTCTTGGTCTCATTGCTGCTAATGACAACCTTGTTGCTGGTGACAACAATGCTCTTGCTACTGATGATAATGCTCCTTCGACCAATTAAAATTTTGAATGCTTTTTGCCCCTTTTTGTGTATATATGCCTGGAAAAGGCTTTCTCGTACATATATAAAGAAGTTGCATAATATATAGACATACTTTTGAAAGTATGGACTCAAGGCAATTTAGAAAATGTATCTATCAAAGTATATGTATATATAATGAATATACCGCTTATTTTAAACATCTTATCTTTTTTTCATGTGTTTCTGCAATATGGGTTCATTTTAATTTTCTGCACATGAGTTTATTCTTCTTTTTCCCACTTACGCAATAATGGGTAGATCTTTCTTTGTTTCCACTTGCACAATAATGGGTTTCATGAATTTCCCTATTTCCTGCATTGTGGATTTATTGAAAGATCGGATGACAAAAAAACACGAAGGAAAATAATTACACTATTCATATATTTACACTAGCGAAATAATCGAAGCTTAATTAAACAATTTTAAGTGAATTCCATTAATCGGAATACCCAATGCTTCCTATTGCATGTACTCCAATTCAAATGCATTGTGTTTTTTGCACCAAATTATCTTGAAAGGGCCCTTCCATAGACTGTCAAATTTTGCATGTTGGTTGGGCCTTGCGGCCCTTTCATTAAATTTTAATACCAGGTCTCCGCACTTTAGACCCTGGTCTAAGGCTTTCTTTTCAAACCATCTCTTAACCACCTACTAGCGGTTGGACATAGCTATCAGGGCCTTTTCCCTTTTTTCTTGCACTTCTAGCAACTTGGCCAACCGAACTTCCATAGCTTCATTTTCTTCAAATTTCAGGGATTTGAGCAGCTATAGCGCAAGAATCTCAATTGAGATGGGAAATAGCATTATCCAGAGGTTCTTGTGCCACTCATTATCTGACCCAATCCTTTTGACGAGTCAGACTAAATTTTTGTTAGTCGACTTGGCCAGGCCGTTCCCCCGTGGGCAGTAAATCGATAACATTTTCAAGAATATGCAATGCACGAGTGTGAATTGACATACCTTAGAGCCTAGGAAAGCCTTGGCATTGTCTAAAATGATGGTTTTAGATAGGTCAAACCTCGTTACTAGCCCTTCGAGAAAGTACACAATCTTCACCTACGTTGCATTCTTTAGGGGCATGGCTTCAGTCCATCTGGTGAAGTAGTCTATGGCAGTGAGAATCTACTTGTGGCCAACACTAAAGGCGGGGTTGATCATTTTGATGAAATCTAGCCCCCATTATGTGAATGGCTCATCTACTACTATCATATTGAGAGGCATTGTAGAGTTTTTTCTTCTTCCTACGAAGAATTGGCATTCTTTGCAAGCTTTTATCATGTTGTATGAGTCATTGAATAGTGTAGGCCAAAAGTACCCAGTGCATAGGATTATGATGGCAGTGGTTTTCGCAGAGAAGTGTCCACCTTCAAAAATGTTGTGGAAGGTTCCAAGAATTCGCTTAGTTTTCTTTGTAGTGATACACCACAGTAAAACGCCACTGAAATTCCTCTTGAAGAGAACCCCTTCAATAAGGGAGTATCCACTGTTTTGCAGTTTGTAGAATCTTCTCTTCTGAGAAGGAATTCCTGGCAGATATCTTTTGATGTGAATGAATCTCACTCTATTCACCAACCAATAGCTTTCAAACTCAGGTTCATTGAGAAAGATTATTTCAAGTTGCTCTTCTTCCATTGGCGCTTCACTGTCCAAGGCTAGATAGTCGCATAGCCCTCTTCCTCAGACGGTCTTTGTAGGCCTGACTTCAATTTTGTATTCAAGGATCTTAGTGATCCAATTTGTCCCTTTTTTCTGTGATTTCTCCTTCCATGATGTATTTGAGCACACTGGAATGCGCGACATAAACAATAATCTTATTGCAAGATATAAGATGTTAGAACTTCTTGAGTCCCTTTACAATTGTGAACACTCGCCTCTCGATGAAGTTGTAATTCATCTCATATTCCTTTAAATTTTGGGAGTGAAATTCTATTGGATGCTCTCCCTTTCCTTCATTGTCCTTTTGAGTTAAAACAATAGCGATGCTTGTCTTGCTACTGAATACATACATTATGAAGTCCTTCGACAAGTCTGGGTTTACCAGTACAGGAGATGAAGAGATAGCATCCTTAACATTCTTGAAGGTTTCTCTAGCTTCTTTTGTCCATTTGAACAATTGATCCTTTTTCAGCATTAGGGTGATTAGTTTAATTATTCCTACAAAATTAGAAATAAATTTACTTACAAATTTAATCTTCCCCACAAAAGGCTAGACTCCCTTTTTTTTGACTGGTAGGGGAAGTTCCCTGATTTCTTTTACCCTCTCAGTATCAATTTCAATTCCTTCTTTAGACACTACATGTCCTAATAATTTTTCTTGTGGTACTTCGAAGACACATTTTTTCGGGTTCAAGGATACCCCGAACTCCTGGAATTTTTTGAAACCAACCTCTAGATGATCAAAATGACCATCTTTAGACTTGGAGAATACAATTAGATCATCCAAAATAGATTAGGATAATTTTGTTGATCAATTCATTGAAAGCGATATCCATTTCCCGTTAGAAAGTGGCTCCCACATTTGAGAGGCTGAAAGGAATTTTAGCATATACAAACGTTTCCCACTTGGTAGTGAACATTGTCTTGTGTTGGTCATCTTCTTTGACTAGGATCTAATTGTAACCCAAAAATCCATCTAACAGAGAGAACATCTTTAAACCTGCCATAATCTGTAAAATTGATTCCATGGAAGGCAATGGGTAATGATATTTTAGCATGCTTTATTTAAGTCGTGAAAGTCGACACAGAGACAAATGTATCCATTATTTTTTTGACCGGAATGAGGTTAGACACCTACGTACTGTGCTTGATTGGAAACACAATCTTAGACTAGATCAACTTTCTCATCTCTTGTGCCATCAAGGCTTCAATCTTTGGGTTTATGGGCCTCTGCTTTTGGCAGACGCATTTAGCGGCTTCCTGTAGTTTAATAGTGTGCTAAATGATGTCGGGATCGTATCCTCTAAGGTAATCATAAGAACAGGCCATGAATCCTTCATATTTTCATAGAAGTGCATGAGTGTATCCTTGTTATGTTGTTGAACTTCTTTTTCGACTTTCAGTTTTCTTCCATCTCTGACTTCGAGGTCGGAATAGTATGCTTGGTCTGCCACAAAATTTCTCCTATCATTCCTCTCATCATCATAGTCAAACAGATTCTTGAGAGTGACCATCCCCTTTGGAAGCTTTTTGGATCTCAACTAAATGATCTTCCCTTCATATTCTTCTTCAATCTTTGACTGAAGCTGATCAACAAATTCTCCCAATTGTTGGATAAACGAGGTGATGTGTTCATCACTTTCAAACACTTGCAAACTTTGATCATTATCTAGAATAGAGGTTCAGATGATAACTCACACAGAGTGTATATTTTTAATCAAGTCAAAGGTAGGATCGAATTGAGATCCTATCATCGCCATGTGATCCGTAGTTGAATTTTGCTCCCTAGGCACCGCCTGGATGTTAAAAGCCTCGAAACATTCAATAAGGTCCCAAACCCTATCTCTATAAGACCACATGCATACATTCTTTGTAGTAGAGATGTTTCAGACTTGATTAATTATAAGTTCAGAGTCTCTGAACACCATTATTTTCTTGACACCCATGCGCTCTGTGAGGCTTAGGCCTTGCACAAGGCCTTCATACTCGGCTTCATTGTTCGAGCAAGAGAAATGGAAGCAGCAAGACCTAAGAATATCTTCATTGGTTGGAGATGTTAAGCATATCCTAGCATAGGCACCAACCTTGCATCTTTCACCATCAAAGTGCAATGTCCATGGCTCTGAGGTTTGATCGACCATGGGGTCCTTTACTACCTTCAGGATCTCTTGATCCTCATCATAGATAGCATAGGTGCCTAAACCGATAGCATGATAGTTGTCGAAAGGATTAGCATCTAAGTATTCACTCAGGAGGACCTCTTCTTGATCGGTTCAGTATCCAGTCACCTTCTCGTCTTCGAGTAGCTTGGTGCCATAAGTTTACTCTTTAGTGAAAGAGGTATGAGAACCTTCAAATTCGACCATGGCTTCATTGGCCACATGTTCTAAATGTAAAGATTCAAATACTATTTTCATCTTAGCTCTGTTCCTGGTCCTGAGAATCAGGTGCGACCAATCCATAGAAAGTTATCTACCTATCTTTGAAGTGAATTCCATAGATAGACAAAGGTTGAACATAGGAGGAACATCTATGATCACAGTATCTTGTGGAAGTGTGATGCTTGGGCAGGCGAATAAGGTCAAGGGGAGGTTCTTGATGAATCCTACAGTCTTGACTTTATTTCCATCGAGCTGCATGAACCCCCTTCTCAAAGGTTCATAGCTGAGTCCTAAGGGTTTAACTATTTGTTTGGGAATTACTATGGTGCTAGCACCAAAGTCAATCATGGTATTATGCAATAATTTCTTCCCCACAATCAAAGTTAAGAAAAAGGTCTTGGGTTTCAGCTTCTCTTTAACCTTAGTAGAGGTCTCTTCTGCACTATTTGCAATAAATTTTGTTGGAGGTGATGGTTCAATAGCCTTTTCTTTGAGTGATTGCTCTGTTGGTTTGATAACCGCATCTTCCTGGAGAGACTTTTGTAGCAATGAATTTTTCTTTGGAATAGCTAGGATATCCCAAAGGGATATGTTAGCAAAATATTTTTTCAATTATTCCACCACATTGAATAGTGGAAAATTCAGAGGATTTTGTTCTTTAGCTCTAGTTATAACAATCTCCTTGTGTAGCTGTGGTTGTAGAGCAATTGTGGAAGGACCAAGGGATTGGTTGGGAATGCTTCTAGGCTGTGGAGTGATCGGTTCACCCTTGAATCTCCTTTTTGATCAAGTGTTATAGTCAAACTGCACTTGTGGGGTATCTGATGTAGATGTCTCGTATGTGAACACCGCTTCCTCTCCTTCCATCCATGAGAAGAGGGTGTGGTTGGGAGCTATTCATTTTCTTGTTCCAAGGACATTCCTTGCATTTGAGCAGTAAGCACCACATTTTCCATTTGGGGAGAGGCATATGTATAACCTCCTAAACTTATGCCACTCCTTGGCTGCATTGTTCTACAACCTTCTGCTGTAAATTTCCAAGTGGACAATTTCGAGGCATATGCACATCACCACAAGGGAAGCACCAGGGATTGATATCTTCGGTCAAGGAATATGCGCATCACCACAAGGGAAGCACCAGGGATTGATATCTTCAGTGAGGTTGTTTTGCCCTGCGATCAACTCTCTACTTGTACTTGTCTAAGCAAATTCTAGTAGGGTAGGTACTAGTACTATCTGGTTAGTCACTTGCGCTTGCAGATTTGTGTGCGCACCTCCTTGATACTAGTTCTACTGGTAGGAGGGTCTTTTGCCTTGATAATTTTGGTAATTTGGTCTTGGAGGAGTGGCCTAGTTTCTCTTGATAGTAGTTACTTCATTTGATAGGTTTCACAACAATTATTTTATGTCACTCATCTCGTCCTTTGAAGAGCCGGATGTAGAAACAACATTTTGTGGCACGCTCAGATATGTGTACATAGACTAAGGAGGAGTGGGCACACTGGTAGATGGAATATCCTAGGCTGGAATTGACACCTCAAGAAATATAGGCATGATGGGCTGAGGTGGAAACTTCCCAGTGTTAATCAGATTGTTCTCCACCTTGACTACTACACTATATGCATCTGGTAGAGTGGTTCCACTGAGAGACTGGATCAACACCAAGATATCGACATTGATGGATTTCAAGTAGAACATGAACACCAACTCAACCAACGATCGGATAACAGCTTGAATTTTTTACCAAGCTATGTGAAATTGGGCATTGAAGTCAATCATGGCTTTATAGTTGCCAACTGATGGTATAGTGAGGACCAATCTCCATCGTTTGAAAATCTCTCATAGAAAGGATCTTCGAGCTGATCCCAAGTATCGATGGTGTTAGCTGGTAGTGTGCGGTACCAGTATAATGCTTTCCCTCTAAAAGAAGCCATGAAAAACCTTAGCACTATATTTTGATCTATAACTCCATGCACCAAACACACGTCTACCACATCTTGCAGATGTTTGGATGGTGTTCTTGAACCATCTTTGATAAATTTAGGTATTACTTTTAGAGTAGAGATTGGGATAGGGGCTCAAACAACAGGTGCAATTGGTGCTACAAGGGGAATTTTGACATCCCAATCCACATAATTCCTGTTTGCAACTTGCAACATGGTCGGTGGAGGGATCAGAACGTTCACTGGACGAGTTCGGGTTCGTGTTGTTACTAGTGGAGGCACTAACAAGCTAGGGTTATTCATTGTTTGAGACCTAGTAATAGGACGATGGCTCATACACCCTCTTTTGATGTAGGTACATTTAAGTTGTTCCACCAGGCGTGCCAGAAAAAAAGACTGTTGATTCCAAAAATTGACAAGGTAACAACCTTTATGGAAACTTAATTAAAGGAGGGACCTATTGCGCTAAACTGAGTGACCTCCGGGTTTTTAAAGAAGCTGGATTCTTCTGTAATAGGGGGTTGAAAAGGGTAGAAGGACATGAATGTAAAATTAAATCTAATCTAAGGTGATGTGCCAAGAAGTAGATATGGGCACGATAAACCTATCTGTTAGACATGATTTAAGGGTCGTTCAACAATCTGCTATGTCCCAGAATCACATAAATCAAAATGGAAACTTGAATAACTCAATTAATGACATAAAATAACTTCCATACATTTACTGAAAAGAAGAGTTGAAGAAATAGTCTGAATCAATAAGCTTATATTGAAATTATAGAAGTCTACGAACAAATTACTCAATACAATGATGCAACAGTATAAAGCTCTATCAAATAGTCAAGAAACAAAAAGGCCAAACAATGGCACAGTCTGCGAATATTATACGATAAGCTAAAACAATACAAGAGGCATGGTGTATTTCCACAAATTTCTCTATAAGTTTTGAACTCTTGCTTCAAAAGAAGAAGCAATATTTATAATTAAAATCCCACCACTTGGTGGGTCAGTAACATAAAAGATTCCCCGATCATAAGCCATGATGCATACATAAATGATTTCCCTTAGGCCATTGTAACGGAAAAGATTCAAGCCATGAATGTGGTCACCCTTGAGCCAGATGCATTCTCTACGAATGATGGCAATGGTCCCAGTATAACAGAGTGCCGACATGTGTCACTCACTCGAGAAGGCCATTAGAACATGTGGCAATATTGGCGAGGTTGTTGCTTGCTCCATACTCTACACAATGAAAGCCTCAAAAGAGCCATGTGGCGATAGGTTAGAGCCTATGGCTTTGTGCTTCCTCTTTGCGATGAAAACTTGCACGGTGACGACACATGGAGGTCTTCCTTACAAACGACAATGCTAGTGGGGGCTGCCAAGAAGTGTATGTGGACCAATGCTACGTGGCATGCGGTCAGGGCCCGATAGGGAAGCAAAGGGAATAATTCTTGAAGTGTGTGCATTGTCGACACGTGGAAGCATGGCGGGAGCCATTTAGAAGAGTGAAGGAAAAACCTTGCGAAGAGTGCCTAGCGAACATGTGGTAGCAGTTTGATGAAGCTTTTGCGAAAGGAGCCTGATTATGTTCAATAGATGGGCACGGGCCAGACTTAGCAAAATAAAAATCACCCGAAGGGAGCTTGGAGAAATTTATATTTACAATTATCTCTAATGGGAATGTGACTAATAATTTAGTCCTTTGTCCGCTAGCCTAGCCACATGCAAACCTAGAACAAACCATTTGGCATACCCTAGATGATGAGGATCAATACTCCTTGCAATCCTTGATGAGTATTGAACATAACCCACTATTAGAACACCAATATGAAGATGACTTGATAGTAAACATTATGCAAAATTACTATGGTAGGGACCCACAATATCAAGACTGCTTGACATGTTTGCAAGATCCTCTACAAAACATTATCCATGCTAGTTCATTTGAGTCAATTTCCCAAATATTTCACAATTTTTACCATAGCAATGTATCCCAAACATAGCAGGACTTGACATCTCATTAGTACAAACAACATCCAAGACTTTAGATATCATGTTGAGTAAAATATGAATGTTAACAATCAGTTGACTAATATACAATAGACATCATTGATATAGTATGTTGCAAGCACACACAACAACCCTTGCATGGGATTATGATGAAATGAAGGGGATAGACCCAGAATTGTGCATGCATAGGATTTACATCAATGATGGTTTTAAACCCATAAGACAACTGCAAATGAGAATGAACCCTACAATCAGAGACATAGTTAAAACATAATTGCAAAAATTACTTGATGCGGGCTTTATATATCCTATATTTGATAGTCAATGGGTGTCCCCTCTAGTAATTATCCCAAAGAAAGGATGAAAGTGGAGAGTATGTGTATACTATCGAGAATTAAAGGCTGCAACTAGGAAGGACCACTTTCCACTCCCCTTCATTGACCAAGTTCTTGATTTAGTAGTAGGCAAAAAGTACTCCTTTTTAGATGGATTTAGTGGCTACAATCATATTAAGATTGCTCTAGAAGAATAGGACAAGACAATATTTATATGCCCTTGGGGCACATGTGCTTATTTTGTCCTACCATTCGGCCTATGTAATGCACCAAACACTTTCAAGAGGGAAATACTGAGTATATTCTTAGAATTTGCACATGATTCCATGGAAGTTTACATGGATGATTTCACAACATATGGGAATAAATATGATGAATCACTTGACAATCTAGAGAAGGTGCTAAAAATGTGTCATGAACACAACTTATCCCTAAGTCATGAAAAATGTTTCATGATGATGATGAAAGGGATTGTATCGAGACATTTTGTGTCAAATGAAGGAATTCAAGAAAAACCCAATAAAATAGAAGTAGTATCAACACTTGTTGTGCCTCAAAGACAATTTTTTTTAGAATTTTCCTAAGACATGCTAGGTATTATAGGAGATTCATCCAATATTTTAGAAAAATTGCAACTCCACTATTTATTTTACTGTCCAATGATGTAGAATTTGAATGGATAGCTACTTGTCAACACTCTTTTGAAGCACTCAAGGAAACATTGACTGAAACCCCTATCTTGAGAGGAAAAATTTGGACCTTACCCTTCCATATCCATACAAATTCTTCTAATTTTGCTATAGGATTTTTACTTGGGAAAAAGGAAGGCAACAAGGAGTTTGCCATATATTATATCAATAAAAATCTATAAGGGTCAGAACTTAATTATACAGTGATAGAGAAGAAGATGTTGGTAGTGGTATATGTAGTAAAATATTTAGGCATTATATTATAGGATATCCAATGTTCATACACACTAACCACACAAAAATCAAGTATCTCATGAACAAACCAATGGTTGGTGGTAGGCTTGTAAGGTGGTTATTGTTTCTTTGGGAATTTGACATCACCATTATGGACAAGTTAGGTAAAGCAAATGTAGTGATCGAGTTTCTATCCAGACTTCCAAAAAGATAGAAGATGTTGTTGATGATCCATTCCCAAATGAGCATTTATTTTATCTATCTTTGCATACACCCTAGTTTGTAGATATTGCCAAATATCCAGTAGTAGGGCAGAAACCACCTCATTTCTTCCCAAGAGAAAAGAGACAATTGGTTCACAAGAGTTTTCCCTACTCTTGGATAGTTGGATACTTATTTTACAGAAGACCAAATATCATTATGAGGAGATGTATCAAAGAAGATAAGGAATATGAAATTCTCAAAGCATATCATGATGAACCCTATGGGGGAACACTTTGCAACAAAGAGGACAAATCTAAAGATTCTCACAATTGGATATTATTGGTCAACTCTTCATAAGGATGTAGTGAAGTACACAAGGGGCTATGATAGGTTTCAAAGAATGGGAAGGCCAACAAAAATAGATGAAATTCCATTACAACCATAGTTATCAATAACACCATTTGATAAATGGTGGTTAGATTTTATTGGCCCAATTTCACCAACATCTAATAACAAGTAGTACATACTGGTATGCACAAATTACCTTACCAAGTGGATTGAGGTTAATTCTTTACAATTTTCTAGGGATGGTAATGTGGAAAAGTTTCTCTATGAGGATATATTTACAAGATATGGAGTTCCAAGGGAAATTGTCATAGACCAAGGACCCCAGATTATATCAAAGTTGATCACAAAATTAGTCAAAGAGCATGAGATCATACATAGGAATTCCTCACCTTACCACCCTCAAGCTAATGGACGAGTAGAATTCACAAATAGGGATATTGAGAACATTCTAACCAAAATAATACAAATTCATCGGAAAGATTGGGTAGCCAGGTTGTCTAAGGCAGTTTGGGCCTATAGGATAACATGGAGAACTACAATAAGGTTTACACCGTATGAATTGGTGTATGAAAATAAAGTAGTAATTCCTATTGAATTTGAGTACAAAATTTAAGGGTAGTTGTTCAATTAGGTATGGACTTATCAACATTACAATAGGAGAGATTACATAACCTCAACACACTTGATGAAATTAGGATGGAGGCAATACACCACATTGAAGTTGTTCAAAATTAAATAATTAGATGGAATGATTAGTTCATCAAAACTAAGGAATTCAGTGTAGGTGATTGGGCTCTTCTCATGACTCAAGATATTAGGACTACAAGGTAAAGTTACAAACAAGGGCTTGGTACCTATGAAATCAAGCAAGTATTTCCCAATGGAGCTATACAACTACATACAATTGATGAAGTCACACTCTCCTTATTGGTTAATGAACACATGATAAATTTGTACAAGAAACCACTGCAAAAGGATGATTTCCTTCTTACATTAATACAATAATTTGAGCCTTCACTTAACAATTCAACTACATCAACTATAAGTGTTACACATGGCTCAGTAGAGGAGCTACCTAGCTCAACTTTTTCTATTGCACAGGTATGATTTCTAACACAACTCACAAAGTACACACTGCATAATATGACAAGCAACAATAATCAATTTCTATCATGATCATTAATGTTGAAGAGACCTATATAAAAACATATAAAAGCGATAAATTTTAGAAAGGGACCTGTTACTAGAGGAACCCGTAGCAATTAATTGATAGTCATTTCAAAATTCCCTTCCAAATTAATTGCATATCTATACTTTGCACTACCATTTTCCATGCATGCAACCACATGCATTTCATTTATACACATGCAGCCTATGCACCACCTTTCACTTTTCATTTCAACTACCTTTCTCGATTTTCATGTCTCATACACTTCATTTCATCTTCCATCTACCATACATCTCGCAACCTTTTCCAACATTCATTCATCGTGTGCTATGCATTCATATAATTCACTTCCAATTGCAATTAAGAACGGTCAAATCAAATCTCACTATGATTAATAACCAACACTTCACATGATTTAAGTCTCATTTCATAAGCATTCTACAGGTCCATGCATTAACTTCTCATATTTAGCATAGATGATGATTGATTTCCTACATGTTATACCATTTATTCATGCATGTTTTCATATCTAAATTGATATTATACTATATACAATCTCACCCTTTTCCAAGAACCATACAATTAAGTGAGGAAACTTAATATCTTTAGTTGGTGGGAGGGGTACTCTCATTTTCTTGATTTTCAAAATCCAAAAACCCTTTGCACCTCTTTCCCATTTCATTTTTCCTCTATTTTTACATAATCTGAGCTCAAAGGAGAAGGAAGGGTTAGAAGCAACTAAATTGAGGATACAGTAAAGAGAAGGTGGTGTAGTGGAATAATAGACAAAAATTGAGCTAGAAAAAGAAGAATTAAGGGAATTACAAAGCAGTAGGAGTATCATGGGTGGTGATATTATCTAAAGGGAACCAACAACACATACCCAATTGTTGGAAGACAAACTAGTGTTACCTATTTTTCAACGAGCGGACTACTTCTTGAAACTCACAGAGTTCAACGAAGTCATGACACAACAATTTTCTTCTACTTTATAAAATGATGAGGTGACCGTAAGAGTTTAAAGGTGGATGCTTCATAGGTCGCCATTACTGAGGTATCAGGATTTCCAAGGGAAGGAGAAGAGTTACCAGTGATTGAAAATGCCATAGGTGCTAGGAATGAATTCAAAGAACATGGAGAAAACCTAGACTCATCGTCTCAAGGTAAAAACATATTGTCCTTACCTTGGATATGGGCCTCAGTAGCTTCTTATATAGTCAAATACTTAACTTGTGATGGTAAGCATTCAATATTATATACAGTCAATTTTAAGCTTTTAAGTCATCTTTGCCATTATAGGCATGTAAATGCTCCCAAATGTCTTTACAATTTGTTGAAAAGAATGAGTTCTTAGTACAAAAGAAAAATGAATAACACAACATTGTCACATTTTTGCTTAGTCATATTACTAATAAATAGAAGTTTGAGGGTTCAATTTCCACATGTTTCATGGGAGATTTTCCTAATTTGCAATCATATCAATACCATCCTTGAGGAACTTGTTGTCCCAAAAAATATAGAATCACCTATTGTATCAGGAAAGGAAATTCCCTCTGGCTCCCCTACTGCATCACCTACCCATAGCATAGGAGAGCCAAAGGAGTAGAGCCTACATGAAACTCAACATACAACCTCTAAGCAAACCACAACAGGAGATACCCAAGAAATCCATACCTCTAAAAAAACAAAAAGAACCACGAAAAGGAAACGTGAATCTTCTTTTGCACCTACAAGAGGGTAGAAGAAATTCACACAACCTAGGAGGCAGTTACACTACCTTAAGAAGAAAGGTGTTATGAGAGGGTCAGTCAAAAAATAGAAAAAGGGAGATGTTGTTATGGTTGAGATTGACTCGGAATTAGAGGGGAATTCCCCTAGTAATGAAAATGTGCCTAATGCACAGACATGGCATTTTACAAGAACCTCTAAACCTAATTTAGAGGATGCTTTTGTTGCAAATAAAACAAGGAAAAGAACCCAAAAGAGCCTTGACTCAGAGGGTAATGAATATATGAGTGAAAGGAATGATTAGTTTGTGGAAAGAGATGAAGAAGTTTTTATCAAGAAAAAAAATATTGACAAAATTACAAGAGGCTATGGAAAGAATTAAGCAATTAGAAGTTTTATTGAAAACACACTAGCAATGAGAAAGTGAGAGGGAAAAAAGAATTGAAGAGTTGGAAGGAAAAATATGTAAATATGAGTGTGTGCCTAGGTTGGATAAATTGGCACATCTTGCTATCATATTAGCGGAAAAAATTAACTAGTACCCAAGGCTCCAACTCCTTCACTTTCAATTCCTTTTGAGCCATCTGTAGTGAACTTAGGTATGGAATTATGGAGAAGAACCCAAAAGCTCTTTGAGAAGAAGAAGGAATGAGAAAAATAAAAAAATTGAGTTGATGACAAACTGCACTAGGACACTTGAGCAAAAAGATGCAAAAATAAAAAGGTTGAAAGTGAAGATTGAAGAAGTAGCAAACAAGGCTGTAAAAATTCTAAATTCTTTTGTTTGGTGATCTTCGAATGGCCAAAACCAGTACCCATAATAGATTTGTGCATAATGCCCTAAGTAAGCTTAATAATATTTGGAAGGGCATCTTCCAGGCATGTCATTTTGTCATTGTAACTATTGGAGACCAGATTCTCCAACTCAAGCACTCTAGTCTATAGCTTCTTTAAAATATCATTGTCTTTGTCATTAGTGTTGTGGATGTTTGTTTTGTGTTTTCTTTGTGTCATATATTTGTTAGTTAGTCTATGTTTCAACTAACATATATATTTGTGAAATTATTTTATAACATTTGTGTCTTATGCAAGATATTTTGGTTGTTTTTCAAGATTTCATTTTGGGGGAATATCCACCTCATATGTAGATTTTGCATCCTCTATGTAATATCCTTGAGTAAATTTTTTTGATTTATGTATTTTCTTTAGCATGCATATTTAGTATAGTTCATATGTCTGTCAACAATGGGGACAAAATATAGTGTCAAAGTTTGCACACCCTAGCAATTTTACACTATGCCATGCCTTCACTTTAGCCCTCTTATATATAATATATTAATTATAATACATTAGCACTTGAATTATATATTTCTATCATTTTTATGATAATTCATATTTTCTATATCCAAAATTTATAATATTGGATCACAATGCACATACTTTCAGGTGATGTTCTAGTGGTCATTGAAAGCATTGCCTTCCCACTAATTTTTTTGAAATTAACACTTTTTCTTGGAGTGCTGACTACCAAAAGCATCTAAACTTTCTATTTTGATCTCAATTCTTGATTTTTGGTTCTAAATTTCATTCTAATAATTGAAAAAAGAACTCTTCTATTTTCACAACCAACAAGTTATACCAACATTTTGCACGTCATCTTCTTGAGATTTTTCAAATGACATTCTCACAAGAATGTGAAGAACAATAAAATCATAGCAACAATTATATCTTAGGGGTTTTTACAAGCTTTCAGGTGATTTTTTTCAATAATATTTCTCCATTTTCTCTTTGTTTTCGTTTCTAGATTTTTATTTGTATAATCTCAAATGCTAGCATTTTGTACTTATGATTTTTTATACTTCAATAATCTACATTTTAGTTCAAATTATTTTCAATCACTCTTTTAAAAATTATAAAAAATCTAAGTTACCATGAAGATTGAAAGACCAAAATTATGGTTTGACTAAGACAAGTCCTTCAAACAACTATTAAAAACAACCTTTTTCTCTCATTCTTATTTGTAGATTTTTCATGGGAAAGGAAGAGCTTCTCAATGATATCTTTTCCACCCCTTTCTTTTTTCTTTTCAATGTATTTTATTTTAATATGTAAATAGTTAAGTTTAGTCATTTTTTATTTCCAAAATTATTCATACTTTAAAATTATTTTCTTATGTTTTGTACATACGTGGACTTTTGTTGGACTTAATAGTACCTTTTATTGCACACCTGTAATGTACAATAGTGCAATGCAAGAATGATCATGCAACGCTTTGGTGTCTAAGGCAAAGGCTTCCATAAAATATCTATAGGTTCTTTGTGATTATTACTTCATGTTTCTATCAGTATAAAGTTGTAATAGAGTTCTTTTGTGAAAATATATTTTCACTAATTTACTATAATTGAATATAGAGGTGAAGGAGGCATGCGATGTCTTACCGTCATACTCTGTGGTTGGGAATGGAGGGCACAGGATAGTGGACCACGACGGTCTAGCAAGTGGTGCATGGGGTAGCGGTGGTCGACCACTTAGCGGTTAGTGGTTTACTGCGGTCCTGTGAGCAGTTTAAAGAAGGTGCTAACGACTATCTACTTCACTTCGTGGGTACATGCACAAATCAATAATGGCGTATCTCAGCTACCAGAACATTCAGGACGGCTTCAGGTTAATTTTTTGTACTTCTCCCAAGCTGAGTTGACTGCTATGCGGCACCATTTATTCTTTCAAGTGTTGTAGTGGATGAGGTCCTTTTGTAATTAGGACCTCATGGCCACTTTTGCAATTAGGCCTTCTTGGAGCTCTTATGTAATTACTTTCTATTATTATTAATATAATATATAGGCTATTTATTTTTTTCCAATATATATGTATGGACTTGTAAACTTATAATTTTCTATTCAATTTCAATAATTTGTTAAAAGGATAGTCAACATAGCTTTAGTAGGATTAAAATTGTTGATATTATATGGGATTACTCTCAAGAAAAATTCACCTTCCATTGTAAGAGTCAAATTCCACAAATTACACCTATGAGATCTTGAAATTTATGTTTGAATACAATGCATCTATCTATATAAGGACAATGTGTGTGATGATAAGCACAACAATATTAAGCCCTATGTGGTGTAAGCTTAGAAATATCCATTGGCTTAATAAAACATAAGGTAATAAAATTATGTTACAAAATTTGTTTGAATAACATAGGTGGAGGCTCTTCCAATGTATTAAATTCTCTAAATTTCCTTGGTTGGAGGTATACATGACTATCATCATTAGGTGCAATCTAATTGTCCTTTTTTTAACATGACAAAATGCTAGAAATGCATAGATATAAAAGTGGATTGTTCAATAAAGCATGTTCATGCTTACATAAAATAGTACACAACTCTAAAAATAAATGATGAGGTATGTAATACACTTGGTCATTAAAAGTTAAAGAGTAAACCATTCATAAATATATCTTGAAATACATAATTATTTGAAGTATAACTCATATTAATAGCCAATTCTTGAAATTGTAATATGTAATTTCTAATTGGCATGTTATTTTACTGCCCATATTTTATGAGGTCAAGACCATATGTCTTAGGCTCAATATTAAAATGAAAATATTTCATAAAAGCCCTAGCCAAATCCTCAAAGGAAGTGATAGAAGCGTGTGGTAATAAATAAAATCTTGCAAGTGCATGCCACTCAAACCTAATGGTAACACCTTAGCAACCTATTTATACTCGTGGAAGTACAATAGGCACATAACTTATAAATATTATGAATTCCATAATGATTTTCCTTCGCCATTAGACTTTGTGAAACAAAATGCCTCAAATTCACTTGGAGGGGATATGCCAAAATTCTATGTACCAAGGAATGTGTAATCTTAGTTTGATAAGATATTTTGTTTAAGTCTATGCTTGTAATCATTAACACACTTTTTTAGACAATAAATTTCACTAACAAGGTAGTTCTCATAAGATTAAATATAATTCTCAACACCTTCCATATTCATGTGTATACCATGTATAATATTGGCATCTTTGTGCACTTGTATACCATGTATAATATTAAGCCCTATGTGATGATAAGCACAACAATACCATGTGTATCCTTGTGCATTTCTATGCCATGTATTAATTTAATATCAAGTGTAAAATAATATGCTCCAAAACAACTCAAATACATTTCTAAGGAAAACAAGCGAAGATCTACAAGTAGGTTTCTATCAAAAATTTGTATATCATCATGGTATTTAGAGATATCTATAGGATCCACTAAGGAAAGGCCACTAGAATATGTGTGAGGTAATGAATTTTCATGAGAGAATAAGCCATCACCTTCATCAAAAGAATATAAAAACTATCATTGTTCTTATCATTAAACATATCATAAATAGACCACAACAAGGGAGCAATGACTAGCAACCTCATGTGAAGGTGAAAAAGATGTATCATGTATAGGCATGCTAACTTTTCTATGCCTAGTAATACATATGTAGATCTTTATGTGATAGAAGAAGTACAATCATCATAAAGCTCATAAATGAGGTCATCCTCATAGATCGGTAATCCCAAATCAATATGTGCATCACTAGGCATAGAAAAAGATGCAACATCATCATCATCATATGTGAAGGTGAAACACATGTATCTATCAAGTGCACAACATTGAGCTCCTTGAGGAATAATGAACCAAAAGAGACGAATGAAGGATAATACATATATGTAAAAGAAAAGTTATCATGCCTAGGTGTAACATCACATGACCCAAGATCCCTAGTTGTATCAAGTGCATATAATGATGAAGTAGTACAACTAGGTCACAATCATAGGCCACAAAAGATGTATCATAATAAATTTTTGTGACATAATAAGTGAGCTTGATAAGGAAGAGGGGAATATATCCACAATAAATAATGCAAATCAAATTTTAAATTCAAAATATCATCTACATATGATCAAATATTTAAATGAACCCCTAATGTCGTTATCAAGGGTGTGTAAGGTGGGTAGAAGAGACAACACAATCAAGTTCAAAACCCTAATAGAAATATATGTAAAAAATGTGAAAGTACCATAGCAAAATTACATAAAGGGATTTAAATCTAAAAATGAGACGTAAATATTAAAAAAGTACAAATCTGAAAACCCTAATAAACTTGAGAATGCCTAGCAAAAAAACTAAGTCATGCAAAAATGATCAAATTCACTAAAATGTAAAGGAAAATGAAGTTTCTCTAAGGGGTGATCTAGGCTAAACCAACAAGATGCATAAAAATAAGAATATTTTAACCTAGATCTACTATGTGGCAATTGTGGGCTAGTGTATTCTAAGACTAAGCATAAATATGTGTGAACAAGGATAATGGAAAGATCAATCAAGAGGGACAAACAACAAGAGGGTTAGTATCAAATCACAAAACCAAGACCCAATTGATCAAATTACACCTATTACCAATGAAGTGACAAGCTAAAATCAAATGAAATAAATAAGAAACAAGAGAAATGAATCAAATTAAACCCTACTTTTACCTCACCCATAGATGCACGTCCTTACTTCATTATTAAAATTGAGAGAATTATGTCTTGACATGTTGGATTGTTCATGCTAAGCATAACTCAATTGTGAAAAATATTGGAAGATTGATGGTTATGGAGGATAGATGGTTTGAAGCTCAATTGGAGAGAATCACTAATTAGATCAAAAACATTAAGGATGATTAATGAAAGCTAAAGGCTTATTTTATAGATCTCGGGATATTTGATCGATAGTCAATATTGAAAGATGAAATCAATGGTGGATAGTAATTGAAGGGTGGAGAGGCCACACATGAAGAGGAAAGTTTTAGTTAACTGAAACTCTTCCCTAAATTTTAGGAAGATATTTTGAAATATTTTTGGAGGGAGATGTTTTCAAATCTAAATTAGGATTTCAATTTGAATTTTGGAATATTCCATTTTGAGAGGGAATGTGAAACTAAATGTTTTGATTAAATAAGCAGGGAAAGGGCCCTGAACCTTATAGAAAAGAACAACAATCCATAAATGAGCAGCAAGACAATACAACACAATAAAGGAAGTAGAACCGAAAGAGAACCACTTCCCCAAACCCAAACAACGAAAAACATTAGCCTATACCAACCGCATAAAACATTATAAACCTATCAATAATCCTAGAAATATATAACCAGTCCATCTTAATATCCATCCAAAAAAAAGGGTTATATAAGCATAACCTTAATAAAGTGTCCAACAAAAAACCAGAGTTTTTAACAGAGATAAAACTAGAAATATAATAGTCTAGGCAACTACGGCCTATACCACCAAAAAACCTTAGAGAAGAGAAAAAAACTTCATGACAACAAGTAACAAAAAGAAAGAGAAACAAGAATCGAGGATTAAGCATCCTCAATAAGGCTCCACGCCTTCACAAGGTCCTCAACAAAATCTTCAAAGTTATCTTTGGGCTACATCTTTCCTAACAAATTGGCCTCATCGTTATTCACTTTTTCCTCTATTGTTTCTTGATTTTGCCTTGTCTTGAGATAGTGTCCATAACAATTTTTTTCATTACCGCATCCACAACCCTACATATATTCTCTGCAACACTCTCAAGTGCATGGAACTTGTTGGAATTATCATCCTTCTGCCTCATTTTTTCCACCAACTCCATCCTTTCCTCCAACCTTTGCACTCTAGTAATATCAAAACCTGACATTTTATCTTTCAAGTCATTATTACTAGGGTTAGTAATATCCATATCCTTTGGGTCATTAGTAGTAGTTACTTTTTCCTTGGCCATATCAGCGTCCTCTTCAACATCCTGTACATCCTCATGTTGCATATCTCCTTCCTCCTCTTGGCTAGAATATTCCACGTCCTTCGACCCCGACTCCTCCTCCTCAAGAGACCCACCATCGCCCAAATTTTCTGGCACATAATCCTCCGAGGAGGAAGTCATTTCCTCCCTCACCACCTTCTTCCCCTTAATATCTAGAGACCCCTCCAAATTCTTTTCTTCTGAACTTTTTGATTTTTTACTGTTATTAGACCCCTTCAACGCAACCAAAGCAAGGAAAGTTGATCTTTGACCCACTGGGGTGGAACATTCAGGGCTGTTATCATTATCATTGGGTATATTTATAGTGTTATGGTCAGCCCCCAACTCATGAATCAACATTTTTCTCTTCTTGTTCACAACGGGAGCAATGGGAGTGGTACTGCATTGTTTTGAAGTAATTTTAAGGAGGGCCAACCAAGAGGGGTACACATAAATAGTAAAATGGAGGCCACCCAACATCAAGAGTAAAACGAAGGCTGCCTAGTTCAACTTCCCCATCTTTTTAGGCATTTTCAAACTTGTAGCTAAGCTTTTCGATGTAACCCTCCATGGTCGCAAATTGAGTAAACCCCACCCGCTCAAACAAACCCCAAAGCTCTGCATTCTTTTTCAGGGATTTGTACTTACTCTGATTCATCCTCTTTGTAGGATCTCCCATGGTATTTTCCTTGATAGAATAATTCTTAGGAAGGATTAAATACTCCACTCTTCAGCCTTCCTCATTCACAACAGTAGCAACAGGTAATTCAAAAACTTCAATTTTGATAGAGACTTGGTGGCTTTTCATTTGTAAGAATAACGACTCAAACCTTCTGGCAGTTTTCTCAAAATAATCAAACTGAATGCAAGGCAAATTCTCATTTTTTGAATCTTTCCATTAAGAGAAATGACAGCTCTGCCACCTTTTTGAGTCATGATTACTCTTTTTTTATTACCCTCCTTCACATCAGCGATAACACATGTCAATATGTCTTTTCCAAAATCAATCGCAAGATTTTTAGAGGTGTGAGTAATAATCACTATACCCACATTCATACCTTTCTTATCAACACACGAATTTTCCAAAATGATCTTTCCTTTCCTCCCCTTTCTTTTTAAATCTTTAAGATTTGGCATACAACTACCTTTAATTATGTATCTCCCAATCCATCTTATCAACTTGCCCAATTGCCACCAAAGAAAGATGACAACCAACGTGACAGTTGTACAACACTACAAGCCTCTTTTTTTAATTATTATCATTCTATCCATGATAAACTAAATCCACCAATCCATCCTTAGAAATTATTTCCTTAATTTGGTTTGATAAATTGGTAGTCCCAATATTTCAACACCTCCTGCCTAAAACCAAAATTGGTCATAGCATCGACAACCCTATTTCCTTCCCTATAGGTATGGCATATCTTGCAACTTTGGAAATATTGTAACATATTTTTGCAATCATCTGATAAATATTTTAGCTCCCAAGGAACCTCTACCTTATTGTTTAAATAATCAATTATTAGCTTGGATTCACCTTCCAAAATCACTTTCATGTAGCCATTATCTTTTAGATAACATATTCCTACTCAAACAACATAAGCCTCAGCCAAATTATTTGTTGTTGTTCCCAGACCCTTGTTGATCTAGCCACATAGATACCCCGATGATTTCTAACAATTCAACCTACTCTCGCTAGACCTAGATTCCCTTTCGAACATCCATCAAAGTTGCATTTAATCCACCCTGGGTTCAGGGGAATCCAAATGGTGTTTCTCCTAATTAGTTGTTTAGCCTAGTTAACATTATAAGATCATGATAAATTCCCCATTGTTGCTTCATTCTCCTCTCTTGATATGAAGGCCCTTTCTTTGATGGAGCATACTTATAGCTTTCTATGTTCTCTTGAATTTGTTTCCTGGTAGACATACATAGCTCTTTACTACTTTTAGCAGCATCTCTAAAGACCCTATTATTCCTCTCTTTCCACAAACCCCAAGTGAGGAACAAGGGAACTTGTCTCTAGAGGTTAAAAATTATATTGTGAGAATAGGGGCATATACTCCAACAATCAACAAAAAATTTAACCGAAGGAGGGAAGAATCAATCAACCATCAGATTCTTTTTAAAAAAATCCCAAACTTCTAGAGCATAAGAACATTGAAACAACAAATGCATAAAAGTTTCTTCCTCTTCATTACAAAGGTAACACTTATTTACCAAATACCATCCCCTTTTCTTAAGATTGTCAATTGTGAGAATCTTTCCATGCACCACTGTCCACCAAAAACAATTAATCTTGGGAATTAGGTTCTTGCTCCACACCATATTCCAGTTAAAGACCCCTAAATGGAGAGGTTGTGTATCCATAGTGATGAGTCCAGTTTATGGTTCAATTTTGATAGAGTTTACTATCCATTTGTTGCAGTTGTCATAGACTTTGATGCCTGGATGTTGATTTTTTTATGATATATCCTCAAAACCATAGACATTGGGCATAAGCTTATTTTTGTAACCTTTGAATGACATTGACATGCTATATGAACTGTCTATGTTAATTTTACATGTGGATTAATGATTGTCACTTTAAGATAATTACAGATATGCAGTTTTTGTGCGTATTAATATTGTCATGCAGATATAATGAGAGGCCCGCAATTCAGGAAGATTCTGCTAGCTGGTCATTTGCCATATTGGTCAACAAGGTGATCATTCAATGGAGGGAAGACTCTCGACAACGGGAGATTCCTCATTCAAATCAAAGTTGTAACCGCCTTGTAAATGGTCTTAATTGTCTGTTGAGTGAATATAGGCGTTACTATTGTGTTGGATTTGCGTTAAGGAAAACATGCTTGGCCAGATTCCACGCATGTGTAACCACCTCTCCACTTTTTATGCTTTCCCTAAAAGTGGCATCCTTTGAATCTGTTGGAGTTGACCTCCTTGCTAGGTGATTAGTTAGTAGCTTCTTTTCCTAGAAATAAGACTCAGATGCTCCTTTTGAGAGAGTTGCTTAATCTGATGATGTATTGACATTCTTAGTTTTTCAAGTAATACAATCATGTTGCTCGATTGTACTCATTTTTTCCAATGAATAAAATTAAGTTATAAGTTTGTGCATATGAGTTTACCTTTGTATTAGGGGATACTCATCCAAGGGGGCCCACTTGGTGAGTATTTCATCCTTTAGTTTAGTTATTATTTTTTGTTCAGTAATTAGTTAAGAATCTGGCATGATTTGTTCCTACAGCCACTAGAATTCCATTTTGTGACTGTTCCTACAACCAAAGCAGACATAGTAGTTTCCTGTTTGTTCACTCAAATTTTCATTTATGTCGTGCATTTCAACTTAGTATAGTTATTGGTTGATGCTCAACACTTATGTTATTTCCTTCCAAGCAATTTACTTTCAGCATTGTGTCTTTCTTAGTTGTAGAATGAATGTGGCTACTTTGGATTCCTAGTGCACATACTGTGCTGACCCATTTCAATTTTACGTCCCTAGGTTGACAAGTTAAATGCACCTTCATGATGATTGAGATAACTATTCAGGTTAGATGTTCAATCTTTGAATCACAGTTGTAAAGGCTTAGTTGTTAAATCATTGTAGGACGCCAACATTTTTGGCATCGTTGTTGGGTATGGTGTCAAATTAGGAAGTTATTTGGAGTCATTGATAGTTTTTCTTGTTGTAGTATTTCTGGAAGTTTTTTCTTAGTATACCCCTCATTTAGGAGAGTAATGCCCCCCTATTATTTTGCTAATTCTTTGTGTGAGCTGGTTGATACTCAGTTCATACCGTATGCGTAGAGGGAGGAGGAGAGATGCTAATGGGATATTCCTTCCTAGGATGATCCCAGAATACTGGTTTATAATTTTTGGGCAAACTGGACACTGAACTGATTTTTGTTTAACTAAATTTTCACTTTCGAGCTCCTATAGCGGTTAAACCGTGAGGAATTTGAAGATGATGCAAACTAGTGATTTGTGAAGTTTTGCTTATAGATTCTAAATATATTTTTTTCAAAAATTTTGGAATCAGATTGCACTTTTTTTTCATTTCCTTCGAAAACTAGTTTTTATCAGTAAACAACATTTTCAAGGAGTGATGCTCACCATATACAACATAAAAAAAATTGTATGAAGAATAAAATTCTAATTTTTTCGAATTTAAATTTGTAACTATGATATCTAATCAATTCATTTGGTTTCAAAGTTTTTTATTAAATATTTTTTCCTTAATCAAGTTTCGAAGTCAAACCAATTACAATTTAGACATAGGCAGATTGTATACAACATAATTTTTTCTATATGTATTGAAATTCAATTTTTTTTTAATGGATCAAGGACATCAATACCTAGCCTGAACATATTTTTCAAAATTTTATTTTGATAATCTACTATTTTTCCACATGCGCAGAACAAATAGCTTGATTTTTCGGTGAAAACCCTACATTCACAAGAAATAAAAAAATATATAATAATCAAATTAAATTTAGTTAAAATTATACTATTTTGGAAGCTTAAAATAAGGACTACATACTTACAAAAAATAAATTTCAAATGAACTCATTTGATCCCCCAAAAGGTAAATCAAAAGTGGGTTTTTATCAACATTTTGATAGGTGTAAAGGAGACTTCGTTATTGGAATCCTTTAAATGAAACTTTTCAAAGCTTAAATCATTATATTTTCTAAAAATATGTGATTTCAGCAAAAATCATGATCTTCGATAAAGTGTAAACCACTATTGTGGCAACCATCCCTAACAATCCTGATCCATTCCAGCTAGTTGAGTATCGGAACCTGTCAAGAGATGAAGAAGAAGAAGAGTCACACCCCTTTGTTGATACATTTCTAGATTTGACCAGTTCTGAAGTTTCCTCTGAAGATCAAAATATGATTGAATACCCCTTTGGTTTGGAAATTCATCAAGCAGGCATGAGTGATGCAAATAGAAACAAACCTAACCAACTAGCTTTTCCTTTCGCCATTGCTCATCAAAATGAAGTAGACAACCTCAAAAATATCCCTTCTTCAGTCCTTCTTAAGTTCTATGGACTTGTCACAGAAGATCCTGATACATTCTTGTTCGAGTTTGATATACTTTGTAGGAGTTATGACTTTACCATTGATGCTCATAGGCTTAAGCTATTCCCTAACACCTTGAAACAAGTTGCATTAATATGGTTCATGAGCCTAGGAATAAATACTATGGAGACTTGGGAGGATATGAAGACAAATTTCCTTGAGAAATATAAGGAGTATTGCAGGGGCAGTGACATGAGAGGAGATGACATTTTTAGGATGCAGTAAAAGGAAGATGAGAGCCCGGAAGATTACATTTCAAGGTTTATGTTTTGCCTATAGAAATCTCCACACCATACATTCAATGAAGAATCACATAAGCTACTTTTCTTAAGAGGAATTAATGGCAGTTGCACAGATGCCTTGGACCTGATGGGTGGAGGAGATATCACCCAAGTTCCTTGGGCGGATATCAAGAAGATATGTCAGAACTACTCTAGAACAGCTTCAAAGAAGGGGAGGGCTTACCAATCCTCCATGGGTAAGTCATCTACTAGTGGGGTTTAAAGGATGGAGATTACTCACTTACTGGAAGACTTTAAGGAAGACATCATAAACAATCTGGCTACTCAGCTAGATTCACTTCAGGCCAAAAAGAAACAAGAGAAGGTAGAGGCAATGTTGGCAGAATATTGCCCTCATTACAGACAAAAGAAGGACTGCAGATGCAAGATGATAGCTAATATTGAAAGCAAGTAGATGGAACCCGAGTTCAAGCCAATCCAGGTTAAAGATGATCAAGTCTAATATGTTGCACAAAGGAGGTCATGGGCTCCAAGACAGGGTATGCCACCAGATCCACTATCTTTTGTTGGACCATATTTCAATTCTTATTCATCTGGTAACCAATGGCAACCCCCATATCCATCCAATTATGGAGGATATCCACCACATCCTTGGAATAACCTTCCAAATGCCTTGCTCAATCACCAAAACTCTCCACCCCAGTGGCAACAACCTTAGGGGAATTGGCAGTAGTTTCAAGAAAAATTGATAGCCACCTCTAGGAAATTGGCAACAAACATCTCAATGGAGGGGAGGACAACAATGGCCAAACTAGACAACCAATTACATGTAGCCACCTTCTCAGCCCCAACAACCTACTATAATGCCTCCTCCTACTAGTTCAAGTCCAAATGCACCTAAACCTACTTAGCTACCAGCTCATCCCACACCTAACCCAAATAATAAACCACACCAACAACCAATATACTTTGTTGATCCAAATCAATTCCCTGCATATGCTATGAGTGTAAGTGACATCTGTTTGCATTCAGGAACTAATTTTTCAGCTCCTTCCACACCCATTATCACTGAGCTTCCTGTGGAATAAGAGGAACCTTTGAATGTCCACATTCAACCAAGTGCACCTAAAAATCTTGAACTAGTCTCGGTCAAGCAGATTGAACCAGAACCACCATTTCCCCAAAGGTTGAAAACTGTGAAACAAAAGGAAGAGAAGGAGGACACAATTTTTGATATTTTAGATCAGTTGAAGCATATATGTGTCCAAATACCTCTATTTCAGGCCATAAAATATGTTCTCATATATGGAACAACAATCAAGGAATCATGCCTTAAAAATCCGGGCGGGAAGAAGAAAGACCCCACTACGGTTCATGTGGTGGGACAGTTGGCTGACATCATGCTTGGAAAAGTGATTGTTCTAAAATATAATGACCCAGGGAGTCATGTGGTAGGAGTTGTTATAAATGGCATCCAGATAAATAATGCTTTGATTGATTTGGGAGCAACAATAAATGTAATGACTAAGGAAATCCTACAACAACTAAATATTGCAAGCATGAGACCTACTCCTACTGTCCTACAACTTGTTGATAGTTCTACTAGGTAAAAGCACAAACCTTTGTCACACTTTATAAAGGAATTGATCAATAGCAAAAAAAATCTACACTTCGACCACATAAAAGTGGTCTTTATGTTTTGAATTTCAAAATGGTGTAAACTAATGAAATGTAGAATTTTTGATGAAGTTTATTCCTATAATTTTTTTAATTTAAAAAAAAAAATGTTTTCATTAAGTTTTTTTCAATTTAAAGACAAATTTTGGAATGCTGAAAATTTCAGAAAAGCGTGACTTCACGGGCCGTCAAGAAACAAATTGAAAAAAACTTCATTTCTCCCTAATTTTTTTTCTCCAAATAGGTAACTTCAATATCTACTGCATGGAAAAAAAATCAAATTTTGATGTATATTTTTCTCATAATAATGTTTTAAAGTCAAATATGTCAGAATTTGACAGTTTTCACGGGTCGTCAACTATTTTCAATTTTTTTAATCATTTTTTAAAAAGAATTATACCCTTTTGAAGAAGACTCTCTCCTCTACTAGCCCATATAAATTTTTAAATTTTTTAATATGTTATACTAAAAAAAAATTTAATTTTTAATCAACCTCTTTTTAAATTTTAACAACCTACTTGCATTATTTTAAAAATAACATATATTAAAACTAATCAAAATATTAAAAAATATATATATTTCGATTACCCACTCCAAGCTCTACAAAAGGGTATTTTTCTTTTTTGTACAAAAATCATTCTGACTGGGGAAATACTTAGTTAAAGTTGAAAGTTTTAGAAAATTCTAAAAAATGTTGAGTTGGTTGCCAACTAGGATGTCAACTAGACAGTTTCGACTGAAACCCTTCCGATAGAAACCCCACACATATAATAAGCCAAATTGAAAGCCGATTGTAAAATTTGGAAGTGATTTTTTTTTTTTTGGTTTCATCCGAAACAATGTGTGCCACGTATATGCCACATGGCTTCAGCCAAAACATTTCTAGCTGAAATTAGTTCGTTCAAAACTATTTTTTTGGCCAAAAGTGTGACACAAGCTTGTGTTTTTACCATATTGTTAAGTCCGATGGTATAGTAGAGGATCTTGTGGTAACCCTTGACTCTTGGGAGTACCCAACAAATTTTATGATTCTTTCTCCTAAAGCCACACTAGGCGGGTACCCCATTATTCTTGGAAGGTCATGGTTAGCAACAAAAAATGCTTATATTGGATGTCGGACATGAGACATGACCATTTCAGATGGAAAGAGAACCAAAAATATTGTTCTCTACCCTCCTGCTCAGCCATCCCATGATATGAATGATCCTTTATGGCCACATGTTGGTGAAGAGGTCGATGAAGTTAATTATGTGGCACAACTTATGATGTTAGGAAGAATTTATTTCATGCATCTTCAAGATGAAGATGAAGTATTGTCTAACATAATTCAGAACCATTGTGAGGTAGAGGAAGCATCATCCTCTCATGCATCTGATTTTGTTGATCCAGTGAACACTCATGCCCGCACTTCCTGCAATCGCTCTTCCTACAACCACTCTTCTTGCAGCCAATTTTTTTGCAGCAACAGGTATGTATCATACATTGTTTTCACATGAAATCAAGGTACCAATAATTAGTGAAGCAGCAATGGTAGAGTTAACTACACAAGTGTGGGTGTTAGAAGGAAAATATCTAAATATTAACAGCAAGCTACGTGAAGAACAACAATTGTCATTGGAAAACTTACTAAGGGCCCACCAAAATGAATTTGCATGGGACTATCATGATATGAAGGGATTGGACCCTAATATTTGCACTCATAGGATATACATAAGAGATGATTGTACACCAGTGAGGCAGCTATAAAGAAGAATTAACCCTGCATTGAGAGAAATTGTAAAAGGGGAACTACAAAAATTGCTTGATGCAGGATTTATCTACCCCATTTCAGATAGCCAGTGGGTGTCCCCATTGGTTATTTTACCCAAACAAAGATGGAAGTGGCAAGTTTGTGTTGATTACAAGGAACTTAATGCTGCCACCAAAAAGGACCATTTTCCCTTACCTTTCATAGATCAAGTTTTGGACTCACTTGCAGGAAAGCAGTACTTTTCTTTTCTAGATGGATTCAGCGGCTATAACCAAATCCATATTGCACCAGAGGATCAGGAGAATACCACCTTTACCTATCCATGGGGTACCTATGCCTACTAAGTACTTTAATTAGTCTTATGCAATGCACCTGCAACTTTTCAAAGGGCAGTCATTAGCATATTTTTAGACATCTCTCATAATTGCATGAAAATCTATATGGATGACTTCACTACCTATGGTGTTGATTTCAATGAAGCATTGAAAAATATCAGGAGAGTCCTACAGAGATGTGAAGTCCACAATCTATCTTTAAATAGTGAAAAGTGTTTCATGATGATGTAGGAAGGTGTAGTTCTTGGCCACTAAATCTCTCACAAAGGAATTCAGGTAGATCCTGCAAAGATTGAGGTGATCACCAATCTACATATCCCTGCAAAACAAAAATATGTTATGAGTTTCTTAGGACATGTAGGTTATTATAGGAGGTTCATCAAAGACTTCAACAAATTGGAAGCACCATTGTATAATCTCCTAACTAAAGATGTTGAATTCCAATGGACAAAATACTATGACAAGGTATTTTCTTTCTTGAAAGTAGCTTTAACTCATGCTCCTGTGCTCAAGGGTCCTAATTGGGAGTTTCCTTTTCACATCCATATAGATGCATCAGACTATGCTATAGGAGCGGTATTAGGACAAAAAGAATGAGCTATTGAAAATGTTATTTATTTTGTCAACAAAAATCTGCAGTGAGTTGAATTCAACTATATAGTGACAAAAAAAGAAATGTTGGCAGTGATCTAAGTCCTAAAAAAATTTAGGCACTACATAATCAGCTACCAAATTTTTGTGCAAACTGATCATGCAGCCATTAGATACCTCATGAATAAACCCCTAATCTCAAGTAGGCTACCAAGATGATTATTGCTAATGTAGGATTTTGACATAACCATTGTGGATAAACCAGAGAAGGCCAATGTTGTTGCAGAATTTCTTTCGAGGTTGACTACATCAGAGGACAATCAAGTCATAGATGACTCTTTCCCTAATGAGAATTTATTTTTCATCAATGTGCAGACACCTTGGTATGCTGACATAACTAATTATCTGGTCACAAGGAGTTTTCCTCCTCACTTCTCTCTGAAGGAGAGGAGGGTGCTCATTGAAAAATATTTTCATTTCTCATTGATTGTTGGATGTTTTTTCTACACTATACCAGACCATGTCATGAGGAGATGTGTGAGGGAAGATAAGACATATGATAATTTGAATGCAAGTTATAATGAACCATGTGGAGGGAATTTTGCAGCCAAGAGAACAACAATGAAGATTTTGAACACAGGATATTACTGGCCCACATTCCACAAGGATGCAAGGAGATATACAAGGAAGTATGATAGATGCCAGAGGATGGGTCTGGCAACCAAATTTGATGAGATACCACTTTACCCCCAGGTAGTAATTGCTCCATTTGATAAGTGGGGATTGGATTTTGTAAGACCCATTTTATCCTCCATCAAAAGGTAAATCCTATATCTTGGTATGCACTGATTATGCAACCAAGTGGGTAGAAGTTAAGGCCATGAAGCATGC
Source organism: Sequoiadendron giganteum (assembly GCA_007115665.2). Classification (NCBI taxonomy): domain Eukaryota; kingdom Viridiplantae; phylum Streptophyta; class Pinopsida; order Cupressales; family Cupressaceae; genus Sequoiadendron; species Sequoiadendron giganteum. Next base: position 379,689,851 of record CM021109.1, on the reverse strand, counting down.
AAGAGAGAATAAGGTTGAAAAAATTCTTTCTGAAGAAATTTTTGCACAGTATGGGGTTCCAAGAGAGATAGTGACTGATCAAGGGGCTCAATTCACTTCAACCCTTGTTACAAACACTGGTCAATGAGTACAACATTAGACACATGAAGTCTACTCCTTATCACCCTTAGGCCAATGGCCAAGTTGAGGTGACCAACAGAGAAATTGAATCCATTCTGACCAAAACAGTGGCTATCCATAGAAGGGATTGGGTAAGCAAGCTACCAGAAGTTTTTTGGACCTAAAGAACTACTTGGAAAACAACTACTGGATTCAATCCATTTGAGTTGTTGTATGGAAAGACAACTATGATACCCATTGAATTTGAGCATAAGACTCTTAGGACTGCAGTAGACTTGGGGATGGATATCTCTGAGGCATAAAAGGAAAAAATCATGTAGTTGAATGCTTTGGATGAGATGAGGAAGGCAACCTTACATCACACAGAGGTAGTCCAGAATCAGAGAATAAAGTGGCTTGACAAATTCATAAAGGATAAGAAATTCCAGCCAAGTGACTGGGCACTGCTCTACGACTCAAGGTATCAAGAAAATGTAGGAAAATCGCAAACAAAGTGGCTAGGACCATATGAGGTTGTTGAAGTCTTTCCCAATGGGGTTGTTCAGCTCACTACCATTGACCTTGTCATATTTAAACTTCTTGTCAATGATCATTGCCTAAGGTTGTACCACAATCCAACTTCCAAGGAGGAATTCCTGCAACAATTCACTTAGCATGCAACACTCGAACTTCCTGCAGCCAAAGGAAGTGGACCTAGCGTCCCTCCTTCTGGCTAACTAAGGTATGTAACTTGTCATAATAAATACTTCCACTTTTGTGGGGGTCCACTTCTTCACCTATCCGCCCATCCATCTCCACCTTTCTCTCTCTTTCATCATGCCACCATCATTCCATTTCACCTCATTCCACTCTACTTTCATTAATTGCTCAATTGATTTCTTAAAAGTGACTGGTACTCTCTCCATAATCTTTGCAACAAATCTTCAAAGAATTCAAGTACATGTGCATCAATTTTTTATATCTTAATTGTCTTTTAGTACATTCATTTAATTGTTGTATGTTAATATGGACATTCTCTATTACATGTAATTATTCCCGACTCCTGTCAAATCGTCCTTACCACCTCACATGTGAGGACACATGTGCAAATTTAGGTTGGAAGGGTAAGTGTGAGTGCCATGTCCGTGTGTTTGTCCATATTGGGTCACATCAACAAAATTCAAATTATTGATCCGATTTGAATTCTAAGTGAGACGACGGTTCACATGTGTGAAATGACATCAATCACCACCATTCTTCCTCATCATAGCCTTCATTTATTAATCCTTTACTGAATTTACTGCTCCTATCATAATCTTAAGCCAAAAAGGTAAAATTCAGATGACACTAGCATTAAAAATTTAGCAATGTTGCAGGAAGGAGAAGTTTAGCTTTTAGACGAAGATTGCAGGAAGATAAAATTTGCAAAGTGATTGTTTGATTGCAAACAACTAAACAATGGGAGGTAGTTTAATTCGAAATGAACCCACGGTTCATGATGTATTACTATAGGATGCACCCTGCTAGGCCAAGTTCAGAAATTGCGGATGGTTAGATTATTTCTTGAAGCTGAATTATTTTAATGAAGACGCTGCGTTGGAATTTTCCTAAACATTGTCTGAACAAAAGGCCATGGTAAAAGGGTTAGAGGTCATAACTACTGAAGAAAGGATTACAGAAGTGACAGGGCTGCCTGTCAATGGTGAACATTACCATGCTATCAGAGATGCCAGGTCAACTAGGGCTGAATTTACAGAGCCTGGTGACCCTCTATTGAGTGTGGAAAAACAAGGTGCAAAGAGAAACTCTTTACCTGAGCTATGGAAGCAAGTAGTTGTTTATGTTGTGAAATACATTACCTGTGAAGGTCGTCAATCGAATATACATTCTATGCTTTTCAAACTCCTGAATCACATGAGGCACGGGAGAAAAATGAATGTGTCAAATGTGTTATACTACCTTCTTTCAATCCTGGCGGCCAAGACCCAAAAAGGTAGGGATAATTTCATTTCCCACCATTGTCTAATCAAATTATTAGTTGAGAAGTCTCTACATGATGTGTCTGATATGACTTGGGAAAAATTCTTGAATATTGATCAAATTAGATCAGAGAATTTGTGACCTAGGGTTTTTCCTCAACCTTGTAGGGTTAGTAGGAGAAGGAGTTGTTAGTTACCAAAATTTGCACCCGATTTCTAAACTTGACAAGTTTCAACAATTTTGGTAAAACATTGGGTTCACTTCTATGTGGGACACTTGGAATGAAGTGAAACCTACGGGTTCTAGGTCGGCTCCTATTTGGATAATCACCTGAAAGCACTTAAATCATTCTAAAAATTTGAAGGGGAAAAGGATAGGAAAGAAACTAAACAATAAACAACTGGATATTTAAAAAAATTAAGGTGATACACCAAAAATTATGATGATATCTTGATTCAATAACACATAATAGTGAAAGCTGACAATACTAAGCGCATAAAATACAACTTTGGCATATGAGCAGCTACATAAAAATGTTTCATAGATAGGTGTTAAACTAGTTTCAAAACTTTGAATTAGTAGGAAAAGATAAAATCTTCACAACTAACCAAGCTTGAACTAGATAAAACTTCACAATCTACAACCTATTCAGCTGTAAGGTCTCCACTTAAGATGCTATTCCAAGACATAACATGTAGGATTACTGGAAATCTCAGCATGAAACATCAAATTGAAAATAGAAGCATACAAAAGTGAACTCCAAAGTAGGTCCCAAAAAGCTCTTGAATTATCAAAATAATTGTAAGAGTATCCTCAAAACATCATGAGTTACAACTGTCAAAAGAACAAAAACTCTGGTACTAGAATTCTCCAAAAGTCTCTATCATATAATGTAGAAGAACTGACTTAAAAAAAAGAGCTTCAAAACTCATAAGTACAACTCTCAACTACTTAGGGTCTGATCTAGGAAAATATCCCCAAAAATAGGACACTCCACTCCTCCAAAAGAAACCATATACATGGAAAAAGTCTTCCCAAGTCATTAACCACCCTATGACTCAGCAAAACAACCTCTAAAAACACTCCAACTGACCATAAAGACATCCCAACTGCTTGGGAGAAGTCAAATTCGACCCCTAAATCTTCTCCAACCTTCCTAGATACCCTCCTCATGTTGGCAACTGATTTCATTAAATTCCATGATTTAAGCAAAGCTTCAAGCTTTATTTGAACCCTTTTTGAAAAATATATTGCACACTTTATCTTTTCATTTCAAAAAATCATTTAATTTAAATGATTTATGACTATCATTTAAAGTAAAGATTTACAAAAAAGAATGCCAAAATGCAATCTTTGACTTATATTAACTTTTGTATTTAAAACATCTTTTATCCAAATATGATTTATGATAATCACTTTAAATAAAAGATTAAATTTTTTGAATAACATACAAAATTAATAGATAAGTCAAAGATATGAACACTTAAATCCTTAAAGGATATTCCAAAAAGATCCTAAAAAGCATAGAAATACCACGGCTAAGGCATAAATGAATAAAAAAGTTTTGATAAAAAATCAAGGCTAAATAAAGCCTTCTTCATCGTGCCTTCTAGGGTATTTACCCTAAAATGAATGTGAATCATTCATTTGTATCTTACTCTTGGAAGCTTTCAAGGAAAGCTTTGGCTGCCACCATGTGCCCTAGTTGTGCCCAGTGTTGGGAATCCTTCTGTGTTTTGGACACCATATGTGAAGTTTTATGAAGCTTTGAGAAAAGGTAAGTCTGTTTGTTGTATCGAATCCTTTGAAGCTTCTTTCACTTTGCAAGTTTCCGAGGCTTTTACAAGCCACAACCTCACTATTTTATGATGATTTCTCCTCTGTTGGACACCATGAATGCCATGAGAAATTATTTCTATTCTTTTATAAAAGTATCTCAGGCAGAGAAATTGAAGAACACCTAAGACTAGCTGGGTAAGTATTTTATTCATGTTCTTGAAATAAGAGAGAAAGCTCAAATATTTGTATTTATTTCTCCTGTAAATTTCTTTTCAACTTGAAATTTTATGTATTTGATTCTCCTTCTAAAAAATCCATTCGAGTTGCGCATTGTGAGCTTTCTTTGAATCTCTGTAAAATGTGTTAGAAAACTGGAAACTCTTCTTTTGCTCAAATTTTGTATTCTCAGAAAAGACTCAGGCCACCATACCTCATTTTTTATGATTTTTTGTAACTGGGTAATCAACCTTCAAAACTGCCATAGAGGGTTTCACACTTTTCCTTCATTTTGCGCATTGATTCTCCTGAATGAGTTACGACAATAGTAGATTCCCAATCTGGGCATTCATTTCTGAAAGCTTTTCCATTTCCAAATTTCATATCTTGTAGCTTCATTATTTTCAGCAAATATAACATGCAAATTAGTTCAAATCCAGATTTATAAGATAAAATCCAGATATGTTGCTTCATAATTTATTTATTTTTTGCTATAAGCTCCTTCCATGGCTTCTAGATATTTTGATTTATGAAAAGAACATATTTCCAAAATGCTTTTCACTAGTTTCACACTTTTCCTTCATTCTAACTGTATAATGTTGCTCTCAGAAATCATAATTTTACATTGATGTAAGCATTTACTTTTTGCCAAAAGCTGCCCCCTTGACTTTGTCATTTTTTAGTTGTTGTGGCCGTTGCATGGCATCTTGTTATTGATATTCAAGACGCCTCCTAAGAAAAATCATAAAATCACTTTGTTGTCTTCATTGTAAACAATGTTTATTGTATTCTTTGAAAGGACTCTATAGAGACTCTGAGCATTAAGTTGATGTGAACCTTCAGAATCATGATGTGATTGTTTCTTTTCATGTAGAACTTAATATATTTCATTCATTTTATTCATGATTTCCTTTCATGTAGCTGCCTTATAAGGCTGAAATACTATACATACCTCATAATATCCACCCTGCACAAAACATCTTATGAGTTGGGCTCTACCCTTGTGGGAGCCGCATTTTACTCCACTCATATTGTAAACCTAATAATCAACAATAACATGTCCTATATCTGCACATAACACAAACAAGTTAGAAAAATAAAAGCAGTGTTTGGATTTTTAATGTGCATGTGTGTGCGGGTGTAATGATAATAGGCCAGTTATTGCTTAGATCCTTTGGATCTAACCTCGTTTTGTTGTGATTTCAAGATCTTGCACTTGGAGAATGGAAAGCAGGAGCAGCAAGGTAGCAAAAACACGCAAATTCAAAGCAATAGCAACGCCGCCAGTCATTCAGACAATGACTGGCCTCTATGACTCTTATGCCTCATTTTTTAATATGCTCACACATGTATTCATGTTATAAATTCAAGCATTGAATTTACTTTTCTTAGCTAGTTTCACGGCTTGTGTGAAGCAGTTTGAATACTTTGATGAATAAAGATTTACATTTTTAGAAAATATATTTGATGGTATATCAGTTTGCTTCTCTTTTCTTCATAAAAATGCAATATTTATTCATGAATGGAATCAAAGTAAGTGTTTTCATACTATGGCATAAAATGCATGATCAAATCTTGAAATGAATATCGCTTAGCAAAAGTGATCTTCTTGATTTGAGCTTGTAGGTGAAAAATATGTAACAGGAGCAATGTTGGGGCCACTCCTGGAGCCTCAACTTTTGGTGCAAACCCTAGTGTAAACCCTCCTGTAACCAAACAAGCCATAGAGATTAGTTCTTCTGAGGAAGAACATTCAAACAAAGAAATTTCCTCTCCTAATTCTGATGATGATGTTCCTCTTGGAATCCTAATGAGAACTAGGGCACAAAAGAAGAAGGCAGAAATAAGGAAGGGAAAATATGAAAAGAAAATCGTAGAAAAAGAAGTGCCAAGCTCTAAGAAATGGAAGGTTGACACTGTTCTTCCTGTAGCAAAAGAAAAACATGAAATCCCTCCCAGAAAATCAAGACCTTCTGGGCCAACCTTTGGTGTAACTCTAGAGGAAAGACTTAAGCCTAGAGAAACATCATGGGAGGATACAAAAGCTCCAATGGGCCAGGTGCATGTTGAGGAAAATGGAATATTTGAGGAAGCAACAAACATAACGCTAGCAGATCTTGCTGACATTGCAAAACAAGTTGAGGAAAATCAGGAGGAAGTAAGAGTTCTTACAGAAAGAGCAAGAACATGAGGTCATGTAGCCAAAACTGGGAGAACAATCAGCACCCCTGCAACTGGTATTGGCTGAACAAACAAAATCCCTACAGCTGAAGCTTTACGAAGAGCAAGCAAAAGTGCCAGGAAAAATGTTGGTAGAAATACATAGGCCCTCTAATTTTTCAATGCACATGGTAGCCATGAACTTATGGAAAGAAATACAAAGGAGGGAAGAAGAATGGAAAGAGGAGAAACACATGCTAAAGAGGGAAATTCAAAAGAGAGATGAATAGATTACAGATAAGAATGAAGAAATTGTTGCTTTAAAAGGAAAGGTGATAATATGACAACCTTAGTACCTCAAATATTAGAGTGCAGGACTCCTCCAAGGGTCTATACTTTGTATTTGAAGGAGAAACATCTTTCTTTTAAACTAGCAAGGATTGTTTTAGGTTTGAATCCTTCCATTGAGACTCTTGAATTTTTCAATGCTTATCGGATTGCTCCTCCTAAAATGAAGAATTTTTTGTGTGAATTCTATTTGCATAATTATGTTGTGATCCAAGAGCATGATTGGAATCGATTGTTGTATGTTGGAGATGTCCAATTAAGGGCATTTTTGTCTTGGGTACAAAATGAAATGAATTGGAGAAAACAGTTTAGGACTTATAGGCAAATTGAATCCAACACTCCCCTGTCCATCAGGGTTGAGTCTAGAAATCCTAGAGACATTTTTAGGGATTGGCACAAAATTATTTACCGACCAAGCTATGGAAATAGGATCCTGTCTTAGAGAGAAGCAATTTATAACGAATATGAGGAGGTAGCAAAAACCACAAGGGAATCTATAATGGTATACCTGTCACAAAGGTGGAATAACCTAACTGATGAATTGAAACAAGGTGACCCTCACTCTATGCAGAACTATGTTGCAACACTTAAGAGAATTGATAGATATATACAAATTGGGAGGACAAAGGGACAATTTTTGGCTTCCACTGACTTTTCAGCCACTTATCCTATTGTGGCCTGTGCCAAAGTTTAGGTATTACCAGTATGATATAGTTGATGAAAGACAAAGATGGAGTAGGTTGGACAGACATCAAGGGTTCTATTAGGACACTAATTCGCGCACAACAAAAACTGATGTAGGACAGCTAGCAGTTACAAATTTTAGGACATTGACCAAGCAAAAGAACAACCCTTCCTCTATTGGAGGACCATCAAGACCTTAGGTTGGGGGGAGTAATGAGTCTAGTTTATGGTTCAATTTTGATAGAGTTTATTATCCATTTAATGTAATTATCATAGACTTTGATGCTTGGATGTTGATCTTTTTATGATATTTCCTCAAAACCATAGACATTGGGCATAAGCTTATTTTTGTAACCTTTGAATGACATTGACATGCTATATGAACTATCTATGTTAATTTTACATGTGGATTAATTATTTTAACTTTAATATAATTACAGATATGCAATTGTTGTGTGTACTAATATTGTCATGCAGATATAATGAGAGGTCTGCAATTTAGGAAGATTCTGCCAATTGGTCATTCACCATATCGATCAACAAGGTGATCATTCAATGGAGGGAAGACTCTCGACGATGGGAGATTCCTCATTCAAATCAAAGTTGTAACCGCCTTGTAAATGGTCTTAATTGTCTGTTGAGCAAATATAGGTGTTACTGTTGTGTTGAATTTGCATTAAGGCAAACATGATTGACCAAATTTCACGCATGCATAACCGCCTCTCCACTTTTTATGCTTTCCCTAAAAGTGGCATCCTTTAAATCTGTTGGAGTTGATTGCCTTGCTAGGTGATTAGTTAGTAGCTTATTTTCCTATAAATAAGACTCAGATGCTCCTTTTGAGAGATTTTCTTAATTTGATGATGTACCGGCATTCTTAGATTTTCAAGTAATACATTCATGTTGCTCGATTGTACTCATGTTTTCCAATGAATAAAATTAAGTTATAAGTTTGTGCATCTGAGTTTACCTTTGTTTTAGGAGATACTCATCCAAGGGGGGGCCCACTTGGTGAGTATTTTATCCTTTAGTTTAGTTATTATTTTTTGTTCAATAATTAGTTAAGAATCTAGCACGGTTTGTTCTTGCAACCACTAGAATTTCATTATGTGACTGTTCCTGCAACCAAAGCAGAAAGAGTAGTTTCCTGTTTGTTTGCTCATATTTTCATTTTTGTCATGCATTTCAGATTAGTATAGTTATTGGTTTATGCTCAACACTTATGTTATTTCCTTCCAAGCAATTTACTTTCAGCATTGTGTCCTTCTTAGTTGTAGGATGAATGTGGCTACTTTGGATTTCTAGTGCACATACTGTGCTGACCCATTTCAAGTTTACGTCCTTGGGTTGACAAGTTAAATGCAACTTTATGATGATTGAGATAGCTATTCAGGTTAGATTTCCAATCCATGAATCACATATGTAAAGGCTTAGGTGTTAAATCATTGTAGGAGGCCAACACATAGTCTCATAAGCAAACTTAACTGAAAATCTCCTAGACGCATTTTTTTTCCAAATCCACTCATCATTCTTGTTCCTAGAGAAAAGATTAGGATCCCCAATCTGTTGCAAGATGGATTCCAAAGAAACATCCCAATTCAGTTGTCTACCACCCCTAAGAACAACATTATTCAAATAGTTCCTAAAGTCAATCCATTTTGGTCTCAAAACTTCCCAATTTAAATAATTAGAGACCTTCTTTCCAATACTTCTCTTCAATCTGATTCTGATTTGTTGGAGGTTGCCACTAGTAGACAAAGGAGCACAAGTAGACCAAGCATCCTACCAAAAGTCAGTTCTTAGCCCATTTCCAATTCTCAATTTCGCTCCTTTTGTCAAAGTGCCTCTAACCTTTAATAAGTTATTCTAGAAGACAAAACCATAGGGAAGGTCCTTTTTTCCTGAAAAAAATAGCAAACATCCTTATTACCCAAGTGCTTAACCCTTAGAATCTATACCCAATCCTTTTCTCCTTCTAGAAGAAACCAACCCATTTTTTCCACAAGAGCTTTATTAAACATTTTTATTCTTCTTATACCCAATCCTCCTCTCTTCAGACTGCAAACAATTTCCCATCTAATAAGTGGCATTATTTTCCTCTCTTCCACACCTGACCATAAGACCCTCCTGTGAATCATTTCAATTTTCTCAACAATATAGGCAGGAATTTTGAAAAGAGAGAGGTAATAGATAGGTATGTTTTGTAAGGAAGATTTTAAGAGCTGAATTTTCCCAACAAAACTTAGCAATTTACCTTTCCACCCAGCTAGCTTCTTTTGAATCTTTTCCACAATATAATTCTAGTAGTTACTATTAATTTTTCTTGAGATTAATGGTAAGCCTGGGTAGGTAGCAGGCAAATCATCCTCCTGGCAACTTAAAATATTTATATCTTTCTCTTTAACAATCTAGCTGGTATTGAAAAAATAGAATTTACTTTTCTGGTAAATGACAAATTGGCTAGAAACTTTAGCATATTTATCAAGGATCACTTTCCATTGTTTCGCTTCCAGAATAGAGGCCTCCCCCAAGAGGATAGTGTCATCGACAAATTGTTGATGTGAAGCAAGGGGGAGGGATGAAGCAACACAAAAAAAAATCAGTGCTTTATTTGCAAGTTGTTTTTGGATATTGCAACCCAAAGCTTTAGCAACAATAACAAACAAGAAGAAATAATGATCTTTAATGTGCAACTAAATGTTGAAAAAAATAACTAATTAAATAATTAAGGAATTATTTAATTATGAGAGATAAGAAGAAATAATGATTTTTAATTAAATAATTAATTAGGTGAATGTGAAGAATATTAGAAATTAATTAAAGTGGGATAGAGGAAATTCAAAAATTAATTAAATAATAAAAATTATTTTTTTAATTAAGGTGATGGAGGGAAAATTGGTGAATTAACCAAATAATTAAAATTATTTAATTAATAGAGGAAAATAGTTAATTTAATCAAATAATTAGAAATAATTTAATTAAAAGTGACATGAAATAGGGATAATGAGTGAACATGATAAAAATGGTGAATTAGAGTCCAATGTGTGATGTGTTAGACAATTTTAGGTGTCTACAATATGGAAAGTAAATATGAAAATAAATGTACTTGACTCGTTGTTCAAAGAATGTATGTCTTTAGTGAGTATTATGGTTCTTGAAAAATTTTGCCTTCAAAAGCATGATCTCTACCAATGAATTGCCTCAAATCTCATGTTGAAACTACACTCTATATGAGATCAAGTTTCTACTCACAAATTCACTCTCTATGTCTAGATCTAAACCTATGCAATATATAGTTCTACTCTACTACTCCTCAAGTTTCCCTTTGTCTACTCTATTATCATATCTTATACTAATAGTATTTAAAGATACCTTGGGAGGGTGGTGGTTTTGTTACAAGATGTGTTCTCCTAAGTTAACTCCCAAAGATATGTGTACAAGATCAAAGACAATAAGAGAAATCCCTAAAATGATGCATAAAAGTTCATTACTTTTTTTAGTGCACTAAATCCAAATGTTTCACTATTGATTGTTTCTTTTATGCTCTAGAATGAAAGAGGCCTTGTGGATTTTAAATTATGTAGTAATGAATGCCTTTAAATATTAACACATTGCATCAAATTTCACAAAACATGTACTTAGTCAACTCAGTGCAAGAAAATGAAGGGCGATAGTCAATGAGAGTTCAATTCAAAGTTTGGAAAGACATGGATCAAGTCTACAATCAAACACTAGATGGGAAAATATTCAAATCCAATTGGATAGCGACTATATTTGGATAAGTGTACAAATGAATGTAATAAATGCTCAAATAAGGTGAATGTTTCAAAGTGTGTGAATGAGGATAAATTGCATGCTAAATATGTGGAGATATGTGTGTATACGAATGAGTGAAGGCTAAGGAATGAACCCAAATTCGAACAAGATTGTGTCATTTGTTGATATGTACATGTATCAAGTCATTTCCTCAAAATGGCCACAAACCTAAATGGGAAAACAAATTTCACCAGTACAAATACATATAATGAGCTTTGTAAGTTGGACTACCTCCAAGAGTTTGAAGTAAAACTTTGTACATCTTCTTACTATCTCGATTAGTAGTTTAGTCACCCCAATAACCCAACTAATACCATTGCAACCAATCATTCTAATAAATTACTAGCATATATATTTAATTAGTAATATATATAAAATACGTCGAGAGATATCCTTCTTGAGGTGCCTATTTTTTAATCAATTTCTCACATAAAGTGCAATAGGTGCCTTGAGAAGGATATCTCTTGACGTTTTTTATTAATAATAAATGTATATGCTAGTAGCATTCACAGTGCAACATGGAATACAAAATTATTAAGGTTATGGTTAGGGTAAGGATTAGGGTTTGAATGAGAGTTAGGGCTGGGATTAGGGTTAAGGTTAAGGATTACAGTTAGCGTTAGGGTTAGGGTTAGGGTTTGGAATTATGGTTAGGATTAGAGATAAAATTAGGATTAGGGTTGTGATTAATGTGGGTATTGGGATTAGGGTTAGGGTTGAGATACAATTAGAATTGAGGTTGGGGTTAGCATCAAAATTAGGATTAGGGCTAGGATTACATATAGAATTAGGATCAAGGGTAGGGCTAGGGTTAAGGTTAGAGATATAATTAGGGTTAGGGTTAAGGTTAGGGATATAGTTAGGATTAGAGATAATATTAGGATTCGGGTTGGGATTAGTTTTAGTATTAGTGTTAGGGTTAGGGTTAAGATTACATATAGGGTTAGAGATTAGGGATACAGATATAGTTAAGATTAGGGATATAATTAGGGTTAAAGATAAAATTAGGAATAGGTTGGGGTTAATGTTTTTTTTGCATTTGGGGTTAATGTTACTATTGAGATTAGGGTTAGAGTTAAAAATATAATTAGAATCAAGGTTGGAGTTAGCATCAAAATTAGGATTAAGGATAGAGTTAGGGTTAGGGTTAGATATTTAATTAGGCTTAAGTTATGATTAGGATAACGAGCATGATTAGATTTATGGTTAGGGTTAGACATACAATTAGAATTAGGGTTAGTGTTAGTATTAGTATTAGGGTGAGTGTTCAATTAAGATTAGGGTTATAAATAGAATTAGGGTTAGGGTAAAGGTTATAATTAGAGATAAAATTAGGGAAAGGGTTAATATTAGAGTTAAAAATAGGGATAGGGTTAGGGTTAAGATTATGGTTAGAGCTAGGATTAGGGTTAGAGTAAGGTTTAGGGTTAGGACTAAGGTGAGGGTTAATGTTAGAGATATAATTAGGGTTAGGGGTAGGGATTGAGCTAGGGTTAGGGTTAAGTTAAGGTTTAGGATTAGGGTTAGATTTAGGATTAAGGTTAGGGTTATTGTTAGGTATAAAATTAGAGTTAGGGTTGAAGTTACAGTTAGCTCAAAATTAAGACTAGGGTTAGGGTTAGAGATAAAATTAGGATTAGGGTTAGAGTTGGGTTTAGGGTAAGCATTTATGTTAGGATTAGAATTAGGGTTATGGTTAGAAATAAAATTAGGGTTATGGTTAGAGATAGAATTAGGGTTAGGGTCAGGGTTAGAGTTAGGCTTTGGAATAGGGTTAGGGTTAGAATTATGGTAATTGTTATAGTTAGGGTTAGCATTAAGATTATGGTTAGCATTAGGGTTAGATATAGAATTTAGATTAGGGTTAGATATAGAATTTGGATTAGGGTCAGGGTTAGGGTTAATATTATAGTTAGGATTAGGGTTAGGTTAGAGTTAGGTTTGAGGCTGAAGTTTGTGTTAACATTAAAGTTAGGGTTATGGTCAAGGTTTGTGTGAAGATTAGTGTTTGTGTTAGATATAAAATTAGGGTTAAGATTAAGGTTAGGGTTAGGGTTAGGGTTAGATATAGAATTAGTGTTAAGGTTAGGGTCATGAGAGATAGAATTAGGGTTAGGGTTAATATTAGAATTAGAGTTATGGATTGGGTTAGGGTTAGTTTTAGATTTAGTGTTACAATTAGGATTAGAGATAGAATTTAAATTAAGGTTAGTTTTAAAATTATTGTGAGTGTAGTACAGTTAGGATTAGGGTTAGGGTTAGGGTTAGGTGTACGAATAAAATTATAATTAATGTTATATTTAATGTAATACGTGGAATTAGTAATTGACTAACCTTAAAACTATATTATTATATTATTATATATAATAAAATTAAGTAACCTAATTGAATCTTAACCCTAATTGAACCCTAACCCTAACCCTAATTGAACTCTAATCCTAACCCTAGCCCTAATCCTTATTGAACCATAATCCTTATTCAACTATAAGCCTAATTATAAACCCTAATTGAACCCTAACATTAACCCTTATCCTAATTGAACTCTAACCCTAATCTAGCCTTAATTAAATAATAACCCTAATTGAACCCTAACTTTAACCCTAATTTAATCCTAACCCTAATTGGACTCTATTCCTAACCTTAACCCTAACTCTAGTTAAATTGAAACCCTAATTAAAATCTAACCTTAACATTAACACTAACCTTCATTGAACCATATACCTAACCATAATTGGACCCTAACCCTAATTCAATCCTAACCCTAATTGAACCCTAGCCCCAATTGTAATAGCAAACCTATCCTTAACCATAATTATAACCATGATTCTAACCCTAACCATAACTTTAAGTCGACCCTAATTTTATAATGACCTTGATAGTATCCCTAACCCTAATTATAATTGTTTAAACCTAACTCTACCTCCAATACTAACTACAATTATATATGTAATTTTAACTCTACTTCTAATCATAATTCTAACCCTAACATTTATTAAACCATAGCCCTTACCTTTACTCTAATTGAACTCTAACCTTAACCCTAAGTGAATCCTAATCTTAATTGAACCTGACCCTTATTAAACCCAAACCCTTACCCTAACCTTATTTTAACCTCAACACTAACCCTAACCTCAAGACCCTAAGTGAACAATAATCATAATTGATCCCTAGCATAAACCCTAATTTAATCCTAACCCTAACCTTAACCCTAGTTGAGCCATAATCCTAATTAAACTACAATCATAATTAAACCCTAACCCTAATTATACCCTATCCCTAATGTTAACACTAATCCTAGTTGAATCATATACCTAGTCCAATTGATCCCTAACTATAATCCTAATCCTTAAAATGAATTGAACCTTAACCCTAATTATATTATAACCCTAATTGAACCCTAGCCCCTATTGTAATACCAAACCTATCCTTAACCATAATTATAACCTTGATTCTAACCTTAATCATAACCTTAGTTCTAACCCTAATTTTATTATGACCTTGACACTAACCCTCTCTAATTATAATTGTAAACCTAACCCTTATTATAAATTCAAATCTACCCCTAACACTAACCATTCTTATAACTATAATTCTAACTCTACTTCTAACACTAATTCTAACCCTAACACTAAGTAAACCCTAATGTTAATTGAATCCTAACCCTTACCCCAATTAAACATTAACCCTAACCTCAAACCTAATTGAACTGTAATCCTAACCCTAACCCCCAAGCTTTATCATAGAAACGGAACCCTAACCTTAGACCAAACTCAACCCTAATAGAACCTTAACCTTAACCCTAACCTTAATTAAACATTATCCTAACCCAAAGCTTTATCATCAAACCCTAACCCTAACCTAGCCCTAATTTTATGTATTTAAGAGTTATTTTATAGATTATTTTTTAAAATATATGCAATGTGTCTTATTATCCACTATAAAACAATAGTTAATAATAAAATTAGTATAAATATTTTAGATACATATGTGAAGAGGTTTTTTTTATTATAAGTTATTCTAGAATTATTTTATTTACTTAAATCTAGTAATAGTTGTACCTATCATAACAAATATAATATCCATCAACCTAGTAAAACCATGATATATTTGGCTTGTCATAATTTGTTGATTAATGCTATGAGATTTCCACAATCCATAATTCTTATAATTCATTATTTCTGGATGAAAAAACTCTTACACAATCAAAATCTAGAAATAATGAATTATAATAATTTGTTGATGTCAAACTATTATGTAGTGTACGTCTTTATCAATGCAATAACTCATTTATCAATTAAATAAGTATTTTATTACAATAATACAAAATCAGATATTATTTATATGAATATTGTAATAAAATCTTACATAATTCAATTAATAAAAATATTAATTATTATAAATATCATAAAAACATCTATCTCAAAGAAATAGATCTTACTACTTGATATAATTACAAAGTATATCTTAATAACAGCAATAGTATAAAATTGATAATCAAAAGCCATGGGGTATGCACATGGAGCTACATATAAAACAAACATACAAAGCTTGTCATGTCTTTGATTACGAGGATGAGTCAAATTTATGTTAAAAAATCACACTGCTTTCCTATGCATTTAATGCGCTGCACTAATCATTCTTTTGGTTATTGCAAATCTAATATACACTTTTTAAATTCCAACCCATGAAATTCCTTTAATTTTATTGGAGATGGAAAATAATGTAAAAACACATTTTAAAAATTGTTAGTTTAAAAATGTAACATAAATATTTCTTTTGAACTACGAAACCCTCTAATTTTATAATCTAAAATCACAAATCCTTTTAGAAGCAAATGAGATGCTACTATCTAAAATTTAAAAAATGATTATACTAAGAATAATAAATAAGATTTAAACTTTGTACTTTATGTTTTTTCGTAATTAATCACTTACTAAAATCAAATTTTATAACTTCATATACAAAATTCTTCTTTAAATATTATGCTTTCTACATTAAATTTTATTGTTATTTTAAAGAAAAAACTAAATATAAATTTATAAATAAAATTCACCCCTCACATGATTACACATGATATAATGCTTAATCTCCAACATCCAATCCTCAAAATCTCTATAAATTGGCTTAAATAATTCTCAACATACACAATTGAAACGTATTCCTCTATTTTAAAGAAAGCTACATATATCATTTAGGTTTTAAAAAATTTGGTGTGATAATAACAGATCCAATTATTGAACTGTGGGTTAGGCTTTCTAGTGTCAAATTTAAGCTCAAAGTCATACTTAGGATGTCTGTCGAAGTAGAGGAAAATAATGAATTCAAGATTGGATTTAAAATTATGATACAATTTATTGGTAATGTTTCCAAGTACATTCCACTCGGAGCTATATCATCCTTAACATTTTGACTTGTGTTCATGGTTTCCTTCTATTTTAGAGTGGTTGTTACTCCCTCTGAATAAATTGATAAAGATGCTCATGATGGCAGTGGATTTACATTTTAACAGAATTGACTAATGTGCCATAAAATAAGTTTGAAATGCTGTAGAGGAACACACAGGCTTTGATACTATTGTGTTTGTTCTTGGCTTGTACTATAATCTTTGTATTTTTTTGGGAGTTTGTAGTTATTAGTTTTACATTCCCACTATTTTCATTTAAAAGACCACTGCCTGCATCTTTAACTCTCCGTGACTACTCTTTCCAATGACCAAATATGTTTGTCAACATTTTCTGTTCAACCATGTCAAATAATGTGATTCTATCTTTGTAGCAAATATGAGGCAACTGTCCACACTCCATATTACGCTGCTCCCTCATATTGTCCAATTGTTGACTATTGCAAATGATTCTTCGCCACTGCTTACAAATAATTTTGATAAGTTTGTGCAAGGGGGATCTCCCCAGTATTTCCACCATGAGTAGTTTTAAAATTTCTATAATGCTACCATCTTCATCATTTGTAACTGCACAACCATTAACTACATTACAGACGTTAAGACACCCCACCCCACTCTTATTTAAATTAAATTATACTATTTCACAGATTTTTTATACATAGTAATACCAGTGTGAAGATTTTGCATGATCAATGCCTAGGGCTCAAATGACTCAGAAACTATATTTATTTGAATGAGAATTGTTCATCTTTCTTCTCAATCTCCAATTGATTGAGAGCATAAAACTTTGAATCTCAGTCTTCATTGATGGATCACCTCCATCAACAACAGCTTCATTGTGTTCTTCATCATCATTGTTGGCTTCATCAACACCAATATCTTCATGAAGCTCATTGCCACTTGGAGAAGCCCTTGCTCTGCATTTGCTCGCTGATCGCCATGAGGGTGGATCATATGGAGGACACAGGCAACCGGGGTAGAGAGGGGGGGCAATGTTAGGACAAATCATAGTAGTCTGGGTCCTTGTCTCCTATCAAAATCCCCTTGCACCCATGAGAATAACTAAAATCCACCAGATTTTTCAAACACTGTTCAAAGTGAGGACTATCATCTGTGTTGAGAATGATCAAATCATCCCTAAAAATAACAAACACCTTAGGATAACAGAATCACTGAAAAATTACTCAGCACACTACTAAGATAACTGCATAGACCTGTTAATTGAATTAATTTAATTTATCACAACTAGTTCAAAGAAAAGAGTGCAGTAATATATGTGCCTGACTGTGGCAAGATCTCAGCAAAGACACGATCCAATGAGTTAAATATCTTTAAAATGCCTGAATCTGCAATTCGTTTCTTAAAAAGTTTAAAACCCCACTTTGGTTTAGATCATTGCAAAATAGACAGAAATAAGCTCAAATATTCTGGACAGACTAATAGACATTATTCCCAAAGGTGAAATCAACTCAAGCAACAGACACATTTCATCATATAACATGTTAAAGGAAAACAGATAATATATTTTTAGTTTAGTCCTATCCTTCTATTGGCTGTAAAAGTACATCTTGAGATTCCTTGAAATTGTCCAGTTCACTGTACAAGTACATCTAGAGCTTTCTTGAAATTTTCCACAACATTTCTTCATGGCAGATTCAGATCTTAAGAATATTGCAAGGTCCTGTCAAAAGTAATGTCACAAATCAGCTAGAACTCTGCTGAAACGGTGAAAACTAAGGTTCGCTTGGACACCATTCTTAACTTCATATCTACTAGATCATGACCAAGAGGAACTACGGTGATATCTAGCTAAACCTCAAAGATATATGAAACAAACAAAATTCTGCGAAAATATATCAGATTACTATGAACTTGTCATTAAATGGAAAATAATAAAAGTATAATCCTGATGATGGGTCATGGAATGTGATCCAAAATGTCAATGATAAAAACTTCTATATGGCTAAATCCAGAAGTAACCTATGTTTACTATCATGGACTGAAAATAGGATGTCTGTCGAGTATAATCCGTTTCTTTTGTATTGAATGATGATGAAAAGCTCATCACATGTCTTCACTTCTTTCCATCTAATGTATGAAGCACATTAATGAAGCAGAGTAAGTATCTCATCAACAAGGATAAATTTAAAAAGGCAATCCTAGATATTCATGAAAATATCTTATAGCTTTTTGCAGACAGCAATACTCCTAGATCAGACCAACTAAATCCATGAGAAATTGTGCAATATTTCAAAGAGAAAATTTATTCAAGTATCATTAAATGAAAACCTTCATACACCCTCCCCAAAAGCAGCAGAGACTAAGGGAATGTGTTCCTATTTATCAGAACAGGCTAATAAAAAATCTTAAGATTCTAAGAATGATAAAGCTCTGAGCAAATAGAAGAGCAATACAAATAAATAAAATATACTCCCATCCACAGGGAACAATCTCACTATATCAGATCACATGAGATTTGACGTCATTCAAAAGGAACAAAATGTTTTGTTTCAAATAAGAACAAAATATCAATTTTGAGTACTTCATCAATCTATCCACTAACTTATTCAGTGCTAGGGGATTTGGAAAGTGAGAAACTCGGAGCATCACATGAACTGTCAAATCCTCAAGTCTACTGTCTAACAGAATGCAAGAGGTCTGCAGCAAAGACAAATTGAACCTTTTAAAAGATTACCAAAAAAAGGAAAGAATAAGAATCCAAGAAAAATGGCAGGAGAACTGGCAACCAAACTACTACAAAGTCTGATAGACAATGGATTTGCCAGTTACAACTACAAGAGGTCAGCTCTGCAAAAGATCTTAGCTAATTTTGCTAGAATGATCCAGTAAGGAAGCTTGACATTATGATTTGGATTGGACCTCACTTGGAAGGCTAAGAAAGCCTCAGCTGAGAATGTTAAGAAAAACAAAAGAAAATACACAGCACCCATCCTCACATTTCCCAAGTTCACTATAGCAACAGATTTTGAGCTTTACATGTTTAATTCAAGAATTGAAAATATACCTTTGAGAAAAGTTGCATAATATGATTACTTCAGTGCAATTGTTGGAGAGAAGCCATGTAGAACTTCTCAAAAGTGCGTTGCAACCACAAAATTATGGTGCCAAAGAACCACCTCAAAAGTATAAACACGGATGTGTATATCCTTACTCAGGTTGCTTCTTCAAATAGCTGGTTTTTGTAGCAGAATGTCCAATCGAAGTCACCTGATGATGTTATATTCTCTGCATATATGGACTCTACTTCTACTCCTTGAGAAGCAGGACTTATGAATGACCTTACTAATGACTCGGAGAGAACATTCTCCTGAGGCAGACAAGAAGCCAATAGCACAGATGGATCTGACATGTTTGCATCGGCCTCTCCCATGTATTCAAAGGAACCAAAAGGTGCATCCAGTTGCAAACCATTGCTAAAAGGGCAAGAAAACTCCAGATTTGTATTGTTTTCAGTGTTCAAGAGATAGTTTTCTCCGAAAACAGATTCAATCTTATGCTCCTCCCTTCCGCTCCCCTCCAAGGTCAAATCACAGCTATCCAATTCACTCAATTCAAAAATGCGGCTCATCAGTCCATCCCGCCATGAAATTCTTACCTGGGTAAAGCCCTTGGAGGATGGTGTGAGCATTTGAATTTCCTGTCTTAAATTATCCTTGTCCATTGAAGAGGCCTTCAAGTTAGTTGGCCTGGCTACTTCTGAACTGCCAGTGCATTGAGAAGGATGAACTACATTTGCTGAAGATAAACAAGTCCTTTGTGAACCACTGTCTTGTGGGAACATATCTGGGTTGAACTCAGATTGGGAACTTATAGATAGAGTCCTCCCCTGAGTGTCACCACACTGATTTGGAACATGTGGACGGAACCAACACTGAGGAGAAATATCTATATTGGGCTTACAACAAGATAAAACCTGTGGACTAAACCCACATGCTGAAGCAGCCTCCAGATTTGATATTTCTTGATTGTGCACAGGAGTGGAAATCCCTTGACCGTTTAGAATTCCTGGGGTTAACCCAGATGGAGTAGTACAAACGTAATTTTGAAATTTAGAACTGATCCCCAATGGAGTGCTTTCAATATTTCCAGTTCCTGTTGTTAACATAGGTGGCAAAGTGCCTTGAATATATGGAACTTCTTGAGAAAACACAGTTGGAAGAACTGTACTAAGATTTTGTGCTGCTGGAGTGATACGAGATGAAATAGTAGATTCATAATTTGAAAGTTCTGAAGAGAGTCCAGACCGAGTAGTAGCTGGAGTCAAGCCGTACAGAGGACCTGCTTGAGGAATTGGACTTGAACTAAATCCAGATGAAAAACTTCCATCAATCCCAGATAGAGAAGTGACTTGAGGACTTGTACTTTTCGAATTTGCAACAATCCCAGATAGAGAAGTGACTTGAGGATTTGGACTTTCGGAATTTGGAACGCTTGAAGGAGTGGCGTCAATAATCCCAGGAGAAGAAGAGGCTTGAGAAGTTAGATATTTCGAACTGATCGAAGGACTTGCTTGAGTGAAGCCCGAGGAAGGAGTGGCTTGAGTATCTGACAGATTTCCGAGGTTTTTTGCATCCCTTGGAGACATCCACTTCACAGAGGCCGCCGTAGGCACTGGATCCAATGAGAACCTTCTGTTCTTGTCTAATAATATAGGTGTTGCTTCCCCTACAGTCAAAATTCCCCTAGGCCTACACTTCCTCCTGTCTCTAACCTTGCCTAGCACTGGAGCCATGACATGCCCTGCACCAAAGCATCTATGGCCATCTTGAAGCTCATCTAATGTCTGCGAATGTATCTCTGGTGAGATGGAGGGCTGAACTGGAGGGGTAACTTGTGTTCGCTGTTCAGGAGTGGCATGAATGTTATGCTGAGCAGGAGTAAAATGTCCTCTGTTCCAATTTGAAGTGGGAACAGGGGTAAAATCTCCTCCTTTTCCATCTGAGTTGAACGCAGAGGTAAAATCTCCCCCTTTGCCATCTGAGTTGGAAGCAGGGGTAAAATCTCTTCCTTTCTCATCTGGGTTAGAAGCAGGGGTAAAATCTCCTCCTTTCCCCAATATGGTGGGAGCAGGAGTGAAATCCCACCCGTTTCCACTTGTGGGAGTAGTAAAAACTGCATCTCCTCTTCCCACCAATACATGTGTAGAGATAGAATCTTGGTACCTTCCATTGAATCTAGTTGCAGGAGTAACAGAATGATAATCATAGACTTTGTCAAGCAATTTTTGAGCAGGAGTTGCATAACAATTATTCAAAGATACCTTTTGTAAAGGAGTGGCTTCAGCTCTCTGGAGGTCAGTCGCTGATGCATTTTCTCTTCCCACCGATACATGTGTAGGAATAGAATCGTGGTACCTTCCTCTGAATCTAGTTGCAGGAGTAGCAGAATGATAATCATAGACTTTGTCAAGCAATTTTTGAGCAGAAGTCGCAGAACAATTATTCAAATATACCTTTTGTAAAGGAGTGGCTTCAGCTCTCTGGAGGGCAGTAGCTGATGTGGGCATGGGCGATCCAACCTTTGGCAGACGAAGTCCGGTTTCCTGAGATCTTCCGCGTAGGCTATCATGGCCTTCCTTGTGGTCATCATGCCGCTTTCTGCCTGCCAATCCGAAACTTCCACTACGGCTTTTGGGCAGATTCCCAGTGTGGAGACCACAATTCTTCTTCATCCCATTCCCATTGTGAGATGTTTTTCCAGGTTGAAAAACTGTCCGAGAAAGAGCCTTGTCCTTCACCCCATTTTGTGCGGAGCCCCTGGAGCACTTAAACTCCCCCGACATGTCGAGCTTAGAGCTCCGGCTGCAGCTGGTGCTCCTTGGGGTTCCAGTGGTTGGAGTAGGAGAGGGGCTACACTTGCGGAGGGGTAGAGGCGATGGGTGCTGCTCCACCCCTCTCCCTCTCCCTCGCCTGGGGTTGGTGTTTGGGGTGGAGTTGGAAGTGGATGGGAGATCGTTGAGAGGCCTTCGTCCTCTGCCATTGCCCACGGATGAAGAGGGGGTCACAGATCGACCTCGCCGTTGCGTTGCAGAGATGGACAGACTATCCGCGCTCCCACCATGGCTCCTCTTGCCCTCGTTCTCTTTGTTTCCTGTAAGCATGGGAGACTTGCTGCGCGTTATGGGAGGAATTTTAGCCCTCATTTCCACATCCGCTCGTCCTCCGGAGTTTTCCTTGCCTTTCTTCCCATTGATTCCAAGCGCAGCATTCATTTGCGTCCGAGCGAGCGCCGATAACGGTATATTTTTGAATCGAATAGGGGGCAAGAGGCTTCATGCTTCATACCAAAGCTGATGGAGGTAGAAGTGGGGAGCTGCCTT
Source organism: Sequoiadendron giganteum (assembly GCA_007115665.2). Lineage (NCBI taxonomy): Eukaryota > Viridiplantae > Streptophyta > Pinopsida > Cupressales > Cupressaceae > Sequoiadendron > Sequoiadendron giganteum. Next base: position 379,667,028 of record CM021109.1, on the reverse strand, counting down.
TTAGATATCACAATTCAATATATGTAAAAATTGGTATGTGAAGTGATAGGGTAAAGAAGAAATACGCTTCATTAAACTTATAAGAATTTTTTTTAAGGTATTAAGAAATTTTTAGAATAGTGTTTGAAAAATAATTGAAGAAATAGAATAAAATGAAGAACATGTATTAGTTTTTAGTAATAATAATTAAAATAGTTTATAGTAATAATAATTAAAATATATATTTTTATGTAAAATATCTTATTTTACGAGAGATAATATAAGTAAGTTGTAGTAAATTCTTTGTATGACAAATATTGTAAGGTAGTGAAGAGAATATTGAAGAACTCGAGAAGAGAGAGAAACTAAAAAGATTTTATGAAAAGTTAGTGAGGTCTAAAAAGGAAGAGTGCATGAGAAAATGGAGGAAAAAGCTTATCTCTTTTAAGGAACATAATCTTAGAAGATTTTGGAGGGAATTGTAACAAATAAATTTGTGGAGAACATCACAGATTTTTAATCATCAAAATTTGCAAAATGGTTAAGCTCTTCTCCACAAGGGATACTAAGGAAAGGGTTAAAAATCTTGCGGTGGGTAAAGCACATAGTGTAGATTGAATACAATAAAAATACTTAAAGTGGGGTTTATGGGCTCTTGTGTCTTGCATCAAAAGCATATTCAATGGGGTCATTTGAAATGGCTTTCAAGAAGATTGGATAATTGATGTCATCATTCCTTTCCTCAAAAGTAGAGTTGTCAACAACCCATCAAATTATTGTACTATAATAATTCAATAGATCACATAATTAGCAATTAAGTAAAAAAAAGGAAGAGGGTAAAAGAGAAAGCAAGTTTTAGGCCAAAACACTCCACAATTGATCACTACATCACTCTTAGGCACTTGATAGAGAAGATATGGGGATAAACAAGGGGGAAAAGTTGTATGTTATTTTGTTGGTTTCAATAAATCATCTAACATTGTGGCTAGAAGCAAACTTTAGAGTAAATTGAAGAGTTAAGAATTCCAAAGATGTAGAAGGAAGCAATTCATAGGCTTTATGAATAGTAATAACCCAAAATAAAATAAGAAAGGGATTATTAAAAAAAATTGGAAGCAACATCAATGTCAAGAAAGGATGGCCATTATCCCCCACCTTGTTTGGAATATACATAGATAAATTAGAGGAGTGGTTAAATAAATACAAGCAAGGAGGTGTGCACTTAGCCAATTATGCTCCTATGTGCAAATAGCCTTATTTTAATGGAAAAAATAGTGCATAGCTAGAGAGCACTTGAGTGCTCAAGAATTATTTTATCAAGAGGTAGAGATGCAAGTGAACACTAGCAAAAAATACCTTGTGGAAAAAAAAGCAATTTGATTTTTATTTAAAGAAAATCCTTAATAAGTGGTGGATGAATATAAGTATAGGTTGATCTAGATTAGTGGTACAAACAAGGGTATGGAGCCAATTGAAGGGTGACATTTTCTCTTGCATCACTTCACAACATTGTATATTAAGGTTCACAATAGTCCTAAATTTATGTTGGATTAGTTTTGGCACCTCCTATACTTGGTTGAAATCTTGAAATCAAAATTGTCAAAACCTAATATTTTTAGGTGACCCTTTTTAGTGTGAGATTCCACAATCATGCTCACTGAAAGTAATGAAACAACTTGATCTTCTAATAAAAAAAAATTCCACGCCCAAATATTTGTTGGCTTTTAGCAAAAATATATTTAATAAAAATAATCACTTCTTTAAAGGTAAAGTCAAACCCCTCATATCTCCAACCCCGACCCCTTTGACAAGCTTCATATAATAAAACATCAAAGATATAGACCCAAGAAAGACTATGTTGTTGCCCAAGATAAATTCCTAAGCAATGACTACTCAACTTCCTAATCTTCCTGTAGACACCTAAAATTATCCTGAATATACCACACATCTCAATTTGACTTACTAACATAGTTTTCCTCATTATCACCTAATTCATCCATTTAATTAAATAATTTCTAATTATTTGATTTAATTTACTTTATTCCCCTATTAGTTGAACAATTAAGGCTATTTGGTCAATTCATCACTTTCATACTAACTCCCCTCATGATTAAATGATTAAATCCCTCATCCCGCTAACCGACTATAATGGGGGAAGGATTGAGGCTTTGGAAATGGCGTTGTTGCGTGAGTGGGTTGGTGCCCTGTAGTCACAACCTGAGGTCTCCTCCTACCGTGTATGTGCTTGTTGTGACTAGTGGGGAGCTGGGGATGGATTTTCTCTATGTTCAAGGGGAGTTTTGTTGGTTGTAAGGGTTGTGTGAGCCCTTTTATTTTTTCTTTTCTTCGTTTCGGGTGTGAGCTTTGGTCTGGGGTCGTGTATGGCATTGGAGGTTGCTCTCGATGGTTCAGGTTCAATTTCTTTCTCAGATGTGGTAATGGGGATTGATTGTTCCTTATCTATTCATACTTAGGATGCAAATCTTATGGGTAATGCTTTAAATGGTGTTGGGTCTTCTCGGGGTGCTTTTTCTCGCGTCCCAAAGGTGAATGGTTGTTTGCTCAGGAGTGAAACTCACCCAATTTTGGTTATCCAATCGAATTCTATTGCGTAGGATGTTGAATATTGGAGGAATCATGCTCTAATCTATAAGTTCATGAGAATCAAGGTTTCTCTACCATTTCTTGAATCTTGGGCTTATCGAACTTTGAACTCAGAGGGAGACATGGAGGTAATGCAAGCTGTGAATAGATTTTATGGTGGTATTTTCATGCCTGACAAATCAAAATAAAGCATTCAAAGGGGCTCCCTACTTCTACAATTAAATGGGATTGTTTATTAAACCCTAGCACATGGGTTTTAATCTGACAGAGGAACTTTCGTCACAGGTTTCGGTCTGGGTGCATCTTCCCTAGCTCTTGATTGAGTTCTGGAGGAATAAATTTTTGCACATGATTGCTCTATTGTTGGGAAAGTTGGTGGGGCCTTCACAACAAACTTTAAAGAAGAAGGGGCACTCTTTGGCCTGTATTTGTGTGGAGATTGATTTAAATAACCCTTTGTTGGATTCTTTGGAACTTCAAGTTGGGTCCACCTCATGGATTCAACAATTGGACTATGAGACTTTGCCCATTTGATGCCAAATTTTCCATGTCTATGGTCACCTTAAAAAAAAATGACCTAAACTTAATGTCCCTGGTTCTTCCTCTGGTAGGGCTCCAACTAGGATGCCTCCTCACTCAACGCCATTGAGAGATAAAGGTAAAGCTCCTATGTCAGAAGGGGAATCTGATAAGGAGGTTTTTGTTGTTGTGAAGGCCCACAATAATGGAACAGACCAAAAGAGAACCCTTAAGGATAGGCAAGATGATGCTTGCTTTAACCGTTTTGAGGCCTTAAAAGACTTGGATCAGTAGATGGGTGTCCTTGAAAAGGGTCTAAATGTTATTTCATTCTTGGAAAAGGAGTTTTCAACTTCCAACAAGGATGGGAGTGGTAATCTCTCAAAGGAGATAGGTACTAAGTCTTTACTGGGTCCTAGCCATATTCTAGAGTCTCCTATTTTGTTGGGTAATCTAGTGGAAATTGAGGTGGATGTTGGTTCAACCATGGTTTGTTTGGATCCACAACCTATGGAGGTGGCTCGAGATCCTAGTAAGGGCAACAAGGTCTCATCTACATTGAGGTTATACCAAAATAATTTCAAGAAGGGGAACTCAAAGAAGCCTCCCAAGGTAGGGAGGAAGAAAGACCAAGATAAGATTGTTAATGGGTGAGAATTTGGTAGAGTCTGGTTCAATTAAACCTCTTCGCTCCCATTTTTCTAACCCTCATAAATTATAGTGCTCTCTTGGAATGTGAGGGGGTTGAACAACATCCCTCGATAAAAGGTTGTTTAGGAAATGATCAAGGCTCATTCCCCTAATGTTATATTCATTCAAGAAACTAAGTTATCTATGGATGGTATGGTTAAGGTATTCTCCAAGCTATGGTGGAATGGTTAGTGTCAATGTATTGGGGCTCTAGGCACCGTTGGTGGAATTGCTTGTCTTTGGGATAAGTGAAAGATCTCTCCTTTATGGTGAATTGTGGGTAGGCATTCCTTGACCATGGTGGCTTCAAGTTTTGAGTCTGGAGAAATCTTATCGCTTTCTAATGTTTATGCTACGACTGACTTGGCCGGTAAGCTTCACCTATGGGATCATATAAGGTATGTGTGCTCCTTAGCTCTCCCGGGTTATGGCTAATGACTTTAAATCTCTTCTTAGTCTTGATGAGAAGATAGGTGGTTTGGATCATTTGGAGTCTGTTGCATTAGTGTTTAGAAATAATATTTCCCTGATGAATCTAATTAATATTAAGCCTCTCAATGGTTTATTCTCCTAGATTAATAGAAGGTGTGGGTGGATTCTATCTCTGAGAGGTTGGACAGGTTCTTGGTTTCCATCTTTTGGTTAGGAAGTCAGTGGATCTCCAGTTCAGAAATCTTAGATTTGAGGGGCTCAGACCACTGGCTTATAAAGTTTTTTGCACTTAGAAGGGGCAATGTTAAGAATCCCTCCTTTAAATTTTAGTTAATGTGGTAGTGTGAGCCTTCTTTGCAAGACCTTATGGAATATTGGTGGCTTGGAGGTCTGCCTCAGTATGGGACATCAATGTATGTCTTTGTCAAAAGGCTCTAGTTTGTGAAATTTCAGCTAAAGAAGTGGAATAGAGAATGCTTTGGGAACATCTTTAAGGAAAAACTGGCAACTCAAAACTGCCTAGATTTTATTTCTAGGTTGAACAGAGATCATGGGTATACCCAAGATTCCCTATAAGCTAAAGCAGATGCTTTAAAGGTGTTGTCCAAAAGGGAGCTACAAGAGGAGGTATTTTAGAAGAAAAATTCAAGGATTGACGGGCTTCGTGAACGAGATCAAAATACTGCATTTTTCTATAATTTCATCAAAGCCATGGGACATGGGAATTTAATATCTTCTCTTTTTTCCTCTCAAGGTGTTTAGTTATCCTCTTTTTGGGATATCTCTCAGGAGGCTACTAGGTACTTTTCTTCCTTATTCATGAAAGAATCTCTTGAGGAATTGGAGGAAGTGAACCAGGTTTTGGCTTGTATTCCTTCTATATGGTTTCCTTTGAAGCTAATATTTATCTTAATCGACCCATTTCTCTAGATGAATTGGAGGTGGTTGTCTTCAGTATGAAAAAAGGTAAGGCCCTTGGTCTAGATAGGTTTCCTATTGATTTTTTAAAATAATTTTGTGAGATTATCAAATGGGATCTCCTAGAGGTTGTGTGGGAATCACAAAACAATAAGAAAATTTTGAAAGCCATGAATTTTACATTTTTGGCTTTTACCCCCAGGAGAGAAGGTGTAAATTCTCTAGACATTTTCAGCCAATTGCCTTGTGTAATGTTGTTTACAATATCATCTCTAAGCTTATCGTTGAGAGGTTGAAGCCTTGGATGGGTAAAGTTATCTCAAAGGAGCAAGGAGTTTTGTGGTTGGAAGATATATTCAGGATAGTGTGGTTATTGTTGTTGAGGCTATTCATTCCATGGAGTTTTCTAGAGAGAAGGCCATGCTCATTAAATTAGATATGGCTAAGGCTTATGACATGGTAAAATGGTCTTTTCTTTGAAAGATTCTTTGTGATTTTGCATTTGATGAGGGTTGGATTAATTAGGTGATGAGTTGTGTCATGTTAGTATCTTACTTGGTGCTAATTAATGGTGTGCCTTCTTCTTTGTTTGGGGCCTCTAGGGGCTTAAGGCAGGGTGATCCCTTGTCTCCTTATCTCGTCATTATTATGGCTAAAGGTTTGGGTATACTTCTTAAAGCTTGTTTGAGTCAAGGGCTTATTCATGGGTGGTGTTGGGGTGAAGGCTTACCTCCTCAATCTTACTTATAGTTTGTGGATGACACTGTGCTCTTGGGTGTGACCAAAATCAGGGAAGCTTGCAACATCAAATGGGCTCTTGACATTTATCTTGTTGATTTCGGTTAGAGGATTAATGAATGTAAATCTTCCAACTTCTTCTTCAACACTCCACTTATTCAATCTAGGATTGCTTGCATTCTTAGGTTTTAGATTGGTGCTCTTCCTTTTTTTTATTTGAGTGTTCCCCTCTCTATGTCCCCTCTTCCAAGAGGCACTTAGCAGTATATTTTGGATAAGTTCAAGGGCTATGTTAATCATTAGACTTGCAGGTGTTTATCCTTTGCTAGGAGGATTATGCTCCTAAATGTTGTGGTCCAGACGCTTCCTATCTATAGGTGTATAGTTCAAGTTTCTCCAACGATTTTTATTAGAGAGCTTGATGCTCTCTCTAGACAATTCTTATGGGCTAGTAGATTAGATTCCAAGAAGTAGAGTTTGGTTAAGGGGGAATTTATTTGTAGGCCTATTCAACAGGGCGGTCTAGGTCTTCGATAAGCGGATATGACTTGCCAGGCTCTGGTGGCCAAGCTTTATTGGCGTTGATGTACTAATCAGGATCAACATTGGGCTCAAATCCTTAATGGTGAGTATTTGAGAGGAGTTGTTGGTAAAGATATTCCTATAGGCTCCTTGGATGGTAGGGGTTCTATGATTTGGGATATACTTAAAAGAGGTGCTAGCTTAATAAAGAAAGGCTTGTTTTAGATTTATCACAAAAGTGAGGATGTTATTTTTTGGCTTGATCACTAGGATGGTCATCCCCCAACCTTATCCACCCATTCTCATTTACAAAATCTGATCTTGCAGCTTCAAAAGACTGGTAGGAAAAGAGTGAGTGATTTCAAAAATGTGGTGCATCTGGGTTAGGTGGAGGTGCTTAAGTGGAAATATTTTCACTTGTGACCCCCAGGGGGTTCAATTAAGGATCGGGTTGAGTTGGCTAGGATTTTAGTGGAGAGAGCCTATAGCTCTTTGCAGCAAAGGGATGTCTTGGCTTGGGCTCCTGATCCTAAAGGGGTTTACTCAATGGCTATTGGATAGCTTGAACTAGATAGGAGGATTTATGCAAAGGAAGAATCTCCTTGGTGGAAGTATGTTTGGAATAAGTTTTCATGGCCTAAGTGCAACATCTTCTTTTGGTTAGTTGCTTGCAACAAGTGTCTTACTTGGGATAATCTTCTGAAGAGGAGTTTTCAGGGTCCCTTCATATGTTTCCTTTGTGGTAGTAGTGAGGATTCTTCTACGCCCTTATTCTTTTAATGTGCTTTCTCCAAATTTGTCTAACACCTTTGGTGGGTGGTGTGGAGACATTCTTGTGTGCATGTTATTTCCCTCGTTGATTTTTGGAGGTCTTTAGGGAGTCCCCCTACTAACTCTTTCTCTCTCCAAATGGCGTGGACTATTGGGTTGGCATTCATTATTTGGTAGATTTGGCTAGAGAGGAATCGCAAGATTTTTCAGGATACAAAACTATCGGCTTAGCAAGTTTAGCAACATATTCTTAGTATGCTTTAGGAGACTATTTTTGCTAATTGTGAGGTTGGAGCCCCTCTAGATGCTGAGGAGGTTATGGTTCTTTAGGTTTAGGTCTGAATGGTCTAAGCTTAAGGAGGACTTTTTCGAAAGGGAGGAGACATCCCATTAGGAAATTCCAAAGAGAAGCCAGATGGTCCTCACCTCCTGAAGTGATTCTAAAAATAAATATTGATGGCTCTTTCAAAGGAAATATGGGTTATGCTAGTGTGGGAGGAGTGGAGAGAGATAGATTTGGGGTTTCCCTTTTCTTCTTCTCCAAGTATCAAGGCCACCAATCTAATAATCTTATGGAGGCCTTGACTATTCTTGTTGCCTTGGAAAAAGATTGTTTGCTTGGCTAATGCAAGGTTATTTGTGAATTAGATTCATAGATCATTATAAATTTGTTAAATAAGAAGAGTTTTGATGGGGCGAAGTGGCAACTGACTATGAAAATTCTACAGATTCACCAGTTGTGCAGGTCTTTCGAGATGGTGTCCTTTGTTAATATCTTGAGGGAGTGGAACAATGTGGAAAATTGTTTATCTAAAAGGGATTTAGAGTTTAGGGGTGATTGAAAGATTGATGATTGGTAGCATCTTCCTAATGACTATGTTGGTTCCCAGAATTACAAATTGCAAACCCTATGAGTATGCAAGGCTATATGGTAAGGTTTAACAATGATTTGGCCAATGAAAGGAATTAACCAATGTGGTTATAATTCCCTTCTCTTTAGGTTTCGCTAGACCCAGGTGGGTGTACCCTTATAAATGTTATCTCCTACAAATTGATATCAAGCATATTAAATGTGGTTTATCTAATTCTTTAAATTATCTCTTTCCCTATCTACTTCAATATGGCATAAAGTTTGAAATAGATAACTTGAATGTTTGAACTAACTATAGTTATTCCAAGTTCTACAATTGAAAGTAAGAAATGTATGTATGAAATTTGATGAAGTTTGTATTATGTTAAAGTTGATCAGTGTCTTATCCTATTGGGTAATGGAGTCAAGATGCGTATGATATGTGTATCCTCCTTCTAGCTTAACTCAAATTTTTTGACACTTTCAAATGTTTATACTTTGTATAAATATGCAAGGTTGTCAATTACCAAGCTCTTCTTACTAATCCCAATGATATCTCCCTAGGTTATTGTGATTATTTTCGAGGATTTTAATTATCGCTTGAAGGAAACCAATTAAGATGACTTATTTAACAGGATTTTAATTCTTGAAAGAGACCAATTAAAAGGAAACACTTAGGAGGAGCTTAATTCTTTCTTGTGGAAACCAATCAAAATGAATCACACAGAGGCAACAAATGTTCCTTGACAAATTAAACTGATGCTTGATTTATTTAATTTGAATAACAAGGAAAGACCACTCTAGAGATAGCAAGATAACATCTATGAATTAATATCAACAAACAATTGAACACCAAAATTTTGGCCACCAGATTAAATTTTCTTCTCCATTGATTACTTCAAAATATTTTACAATATATCAAAAGTCTTTCTCATGCGTTCTATTATAAAATGGCTATATAATGATGATCAAAATTCGGTATTGGTTTCCCATATATATATGGGAAGAAACAAGCTTCAAACCATTACATCAAAAAAGGTGTCCCTTCGATTATCTTATGTTTACATAAACTAAAACCTTGATGATCCAATTAAAAAATATAGGAGATAAATAATGAAGTCCAAAGCATTTTTGATACACCATAGTTCGTTAATCTTCATAAGGTACCCGTGATCACTACAGATCTAGCAAGGCCCTCTCTCCATGATAGTGTCTCCAATGGTAGGTGACTTTGGTGAGATTATTTGTCCCTAAGTTGTTTGTGCAATGAATAAGTTCATCTTGGAAAAGTGCTCGGTATATTTTTCTTTGTTATGTGTATCAGCATTGGTGATTATATCTTTCATGATAAACTCTAAAGTGAATATTTGCTCTAACTGTAAATGTGTGTTTTCTACCATCATTGATTCATCATTCACTTGTTCGAGAGCCAACGAAAACAACTGAGCCAATTCATTTTTTCATATGCTTTGCTCCTTTATATCACCTTCTTCATTAAAGAAGTTAGGTAGAGACATATCCAATGGCTGATCAAAATCACCAAGTTCTTATGTCAGTACAATACAAAACTTATCATGCATTTCAATTAGCTCATCATAAGTTTTGAACACCTAGTCATCAACATTTCCCTTAGCTATTAATTCTTCCTTTCTCTTCATCATTTTGAGATGTAATATTTTATGCTCCTGGAAAGCAGCATATGTTCTATTATAAATTTTCCATATCCTATCATCTTTCTCAAGTATTTTTTCAAACCTTTTCTTTATCAACTCTGAAACAATGTTGAATTTGGTAGATCTAATTTCTGCTTCCAACTTATTATATTTATTTTGGATTATCTTAGCCTTATGCCTCGAACATGTACTTTCAAACATAGCTTCCAATACCCTGTTATCATTGTCTAACAACAAAGATTAAGTATTTGAAGAGGATGGTAACTTGTCCTTGTAGCTAGCTATTTCCTATCTTGAGTTCTCATTTTCAGTCATATATTTTTTGTTATCTTTCACCCTCCTTTCAATTTGAGCTTTGGTGAACTTAGCAACATTAAAATTCAAGTTTATAGTTTCCATATGATCATTATCTCCAACCCTTTACACAAGGAGGTGGTCAAATACCTTGTCAAGATCATCAATGATTGCAAGTCTTTTGTTTGGTGGATACAGGGCCCAAATTAGCAAAGTTGTATTGTCAGGATTATATCTTGATCCAATGTAAATCCTATCCACTCCATCTTTGCTTAATTGCAATGTATTATTTTGACTTCTCCAAAAACTATCAAATACAATAGCAGAGCTTATATCCCATCCAAAGAGAAGCATAACCCTTGCTTCCTCTAGTATTTTCTTTCCTTTCTCCAGAGTGATGTCTTCCATTTCTTTATCCACTTCTTCTTGCAATTATTTTAAAGCCTTTACTTCCTTTTCAAGAGTGATCTCCTTGATATTCTCTCTAATCAATCTATCTTTGTATCCATAAAAAATGACTTAAACTCTGAGGTTTTAAAAAAAGAATCATCAAAAATAAACCTTTGGCTAGCATGATGTTTCACATCATTTGATAGCTGATCCGAGAACTCTATTATAATAGAATTCCTCTCTTGCGGGGGTTCATAGTCCTCAATGATAGGTTTAAGTATTTGCACACATTCCTCCTCATAATCCACCTCTTCTCCTTCTCTTGCCATAGATGTCTCAACGAAAAAACTAACCTCTAGTGTAGGTTGTGGAGAGATTTGACACAATGGGATTTCAGTTTCAACCTGTATCCACATAATATCCTCATTCCTTTTCTTTTCAAACACTACGGATGATACATCCCTTGTCAATTTTGCTTCACGTGAAAGTAATATGTCCAACCTTTTTATAAGATCCTCAATTCCAAGAAAGGAGCCTGCATATAAGGGATGATTGTACCTCCTCCAAGCCTATGTTGTCATTACTCTAGTATACAAGCTTCTCCTCCTAACAACATGATGTTCATCGACATTTCTAATTAAATCATCTTCTACAAGAAGTATGTGGCTATATCCTTTCAACCTTTGGCTTACTTTAACATCATTTATGAAATGCTTAGGATCAAATTTGTTTCTTTTGTTCCCCTTGGGAAAATTGTAATGCTCAAGCTTCTTATCAATAAGTTCACACCCTTTCTCTAAAACAATAGCAAATTCTTCGAAACAAAGTGTACCTAGCATCAATGACTACTTTTATAGCTCTTTAGGTGCAAAAAATACGAATAGGTAAACTACCTCACAATTATGCTACTCTATCAGGACATGTTTTTGGTAACAACAACGATCATCCTTCAAAACCAAATACCCTAATTTTTGTGCAGTCATCATACATGTACCAATCACCCAAATTATGATTGACTTTCCCTCTCTCATCCTTGTCCTTGGGTCTAAGAATTTTTTTAATTTCTAATGATAGATTATAATCACATGGACAACCCAAGAGTTTATATAGTGGCTTTAAAAAATACTCCTCAAAGTACAAATAGTGTGATCTTACACATCTATTATCCCAAATCATTTTCCACATGTGTATCGGCTTGATATTTCCATCATCATCTATGTATTTTATTCTCAGATGCTCACCTCACATTCACATATTTTATCCTTCACACAAAATGAGATGCATGAATAATGAATAATTTCTGAACTGGATACCTCCATCCTTATTCTTGATAGAAATGAGGGCATTATGGATATCATTAGCTAAGTACTCAGCATAATCTAATGGTCGACCATCCTAGTTTTGAACATCGGCCACTAGGAACATTAGAGCTATCGCCATTAGTATAGGAGTATCCACACCAAACACTTGGAAAGCAAAGTAGTATGTACATTGGAAGTATTATTCAAATAGGTTTATAGAGAATGGAGGGTGTTCTTCTATTGAAAATACTTTAAGCCTATTTCCTTTATCATGGGGTCTATGTAGTGGCAATTTTAATCTCTTGTAACTTGTGCTCATGTTATGATACTCATCTAGCAAGTCTTTAATCTTGAATTTCATGTTTGTGCTGGTATCTAATTGAAAAACCATGGAAATGTATTTTCTAGTAATTGGGACAAAAGAAGATCCATCTTTAAAGTAGATCATACGGGTTTGAGGATCATACTTGTCGGTGAGTGCCTTAATCAATTCAACATTGACGAACACATTAGGTAATACCAACCTCCATAAATTGAGTCTCCATGGGTTGGAGATTGGTTGGTGTATGTGCATTTTATTATAATGGTAAATAAACAAATCATACCCCCTTGTCAAGGTCCATGTGTCGCCTACTTCCTTGTTTTTGTCTTCTAATTTCTCAACTTGAGGATGCAATTGTGCATTTCATCTAGACCTTCATCCAGAGCCAGGACATTGATCAATCAAGTCCTAATTCAAATGTCTATTTTCTAACTTCTATATCTTATTTTTTAGGGTTTTATATGTACTTTCCATAATATGAATTTCACAAAAAACCCTACTTTTGTGCATGATAATTTAAGTGGTTTCTATCCGAGAATTTTAGCTCAAGCTTAGGTACTTACTTGAACAACAACACCTTTCCTAGTCCTATTGTCACCGTCTATCTCTATACTTTGTTTCCTTTCTCTCTGAATGCTTAATGATTTCCAAATAATTTTAGGATTTGATCTTTGATGCCCTCGACTCTAGTTCATTAATGTCGTTTGATGGCACTTTCATGTCATCGAAAGTATAATCAATTGCTTTGAATATAATTCCTTGATCTATTTATCATCGCCACCAAATTGTCTCCTCAACATATTATTGTCTTGTCAATGGGCAAGTGATTGCTTTCGCTGTATCAAGAGGACAATATTTAGTTCTTATCGATATCTTTCTTTCCCCTCGATATCCTTCTTAATGGTATACTCTTCCTTTCTTTTGGGATTTCGAAGAGAATTTAAATGACTTCACTCGGATATCACAATGTCCTCTCGAACTCTTCTTTAAATAGGCCTTGCAAATAGTCTCTTTTATATTATTTTGTTGCTTTGATACATCATATTTTAATTCTGGCTAATGAACCCCTTTTCCTTTTGTATTATCAAAGTCGAGGCAATAAATTTTATCATTTCATCGAAGGTACCGGTGTCTTTGTCCCACCGATATGCATTCTTCCCTTTGATGGAATCCTTAGTCTGACCATATGCTTGTTTGATTTAGGGGTATCGAAGGGAATAGTATTTGGTTCTTGTCGATATATGTCTTTCCTCCTAATATGTTTAATGATATGCCTTTTTTTATTTTTTGGGTTTTCGAAGGGACTTCATAGATTGTCTCCTCGATGTGTTGTTCTCACTTCGATATACCTTTGAGGTTGTTATATTTTATTCCACTTGATACTATCAAATTTGGAGCCATGAATTTTATTATTTTAGTGCACATCATCTCATCGAAGGGACTTCAAAAAATTTACTTTCGACATTTCATGGTGTCCTCGATGATGTCTTGTCTAATTATCGAAGGGATGCTTAGAAAAGTCCTACCGATGTTACATAATCTCTTTGATAAGGCTTATAATAAGACTCAAGCTTAGTACATGGTATGTTTATGATGGTGAGCCTATGTGCTACGGGATCAAGACACAAATTATTTTAGGTTTTTCTTAAGGCTAAATTTATGCAAGATTTAATAGTTAGTTTAGGAATTTATACATGTAAAGGATATGTGTGATGTTTTCTAATATAGAATTTTCAGTGTCAATCAGACCTAAAAAATGATTTTTTGGGTGAGCCTATTTGCAGAATTTGGGTTTTCTACATGGTTGAAGTTTCGCACATTGGAGTCAACGTCTGGTAGGAAGGTGAAATTATGCAAATTTTGGAGGTTCTAACAGTGGCTCTAGTTGGGGTGAATGATTGTTCATTCATTGCAAGAATCTAGAAGTATTCTCTAGGATGCACACCATGGATGGAGATGGAAAAAAGAAAAGAAAAAATCCTAATCTAATGTGCATGGAAAATAATATTTTTTAAGTAAAGTAATTTAAGAATTGTCCATGCACTAGAAATTCCTGTGCTTCACCAATCATATTTTGTAAGTATTATGAATCTTCACCACACTTTCTAGTGATGACAAATGGGCCCATCCATAGTGCCTTAAACTTCCCATGTTTTCCTTTGTACTGGTTCCTAGCATTTTGCATAAGGACCATGTCGTCAATCTTAAATTTTCTATCTTTCACTTTTATTTCAAATAGATGCTTCATTTGTAATGACATCTTATCATATTGTTCCTATGCTTAGGGCTTGATTTCATCCAGTTCTGCCAATTGTTCCATCCTCTCTTCTATAGGTTCACGGATATCCATATCCTCTTGTAAAATGAACTTGTAGACTAGTAAGAGGTTATGCATTGGGATTCTAGCTTGGGCTCCATACACTAATTCAAAAGGTGATTTTCTAGTAGCCTTCTTTATAGTAATTCTATTTTCCCACAATGCTAGTCTTAATTTGGAATCCCATGCTTTCTTGTTATTATCTAGCATCCTTTTGATTATCTTTATGATGCTCTTTTTGCTAGCTTTTTCTTGTTTGTTTGCTTGAGGATGATATGGAGAGGCATATGAAATCACTACACCATATGATTCACAAAAATTCTTGAATTCATCTGACCTGAAGCACATGCCATTGTCTATGATCAGTCTAATAGGAAATTCAAATGTACTTATGATGTTTTCCATTATGAAATTGATCACAACTTTACTAGTGGCATGTTTTGTTGGTATTGCTTCTATCCATTTTATAAAGTAATCAGTAGCCACCAAGATCCATCTATGTCTACCACTTGATTTATCTGTGATCTCCCCTATAAAATCAATTCCCCATTGATGGAAAGGAGCTTCAACTTGTATAGGTCTTAACACCAAAGCTTCATGATAATTCATTTTTCTAGAGAACTTTTGACATGCTTCACATTTTCTTACATATATGTGGGCATCATTAAAAAAATTTGGTCAATAGTATCTTGCCCTTAATATCTTGTGTGCAGTAGTTTTTGCTGAGAAATGTCCCCCACATACTCCTTTATGCATTTATTTCAATGTGTACTCAGCTTGTGTTTCATCCAGACATAGCAATAGGATACCATCCTTATTCTTCCAATACAAATCTCCATTTATGAACACATAATTTGATACTTGGAGTTTTAAATTTATTTTTGATTGTTACTCAAACTCTCAGGACACTTCATATGTTTGAGATAGTATGCTATATCAGTGTACCATTGTGTATGTTCAATACTTGAAAACCATTTTTTCTTCCTCCTCCAAATTGCAGACTTGTGCAACATCCAAATTGGATTCAACCATTAACTTAGATAATCCTTGTCCTCTTATTTGATATCAATATTGAATTCTTGAATTCGGTTTTTCCACCTACACCTCCTTCCTATGGTCTCAGTTTGTATTAACACATCTTTAACTGTAGTATTTGGCACATATGTTATTACTTATGCTCCCACTAGGTAAGGTCTTAATGCTTTAACTACTTTTACAAGAGCATAGGCTTGTTTTTCAGTGATATCATACTTCAATTCTGCTCCTTAGAGTGATTTACTAAAGAATGATATGGGTTGTTCATATCCTTACTCATTATTTTGTAACATTACAACTAAAATTATATGAAAAGATGCAAAGGAAAAGATCTGAAATGGTTTATCAAAGTATGGAGATTTCAATACAGGAGCTTCTTTAATTACTATCTTAATTGATATAAATACATCAATAGCCTTAGTTTTCCAATCAACTTTTGAGCCCTTCTTTAACATTTTTGAGATAGGTTTTACAATTTCAAAAAAATTTGAAATGAATCTCTTGACAAAATTTATTTTCCCAAAGAAATACTGGATAGCTTTTATTTTTTTAGGAATCGAAATTTTATCGATGGCTTCTACTCATTGTAAATCAATTCTAACTCCATCTTTTGAGACTATGTCTCCCAAAAACTTACCTTCTGTCACAACAAAATGACACTTCTTTGGATTCAAGGATATGCCATATTTCAATGCTTTGATAATGATATTTTCTAGGTGCATACAACGGTCTTCTACCTTTTTAAATAGGAATTTGGGTCATCTTGGTAGGCCACCATTATGGTATTGATCAAGTCAGTAAAGGCTACATCCACAACCCTTTGAAATGTAGCACCTGTGCTTGTGAGGCCAAAGGGAATTCTCACATAGACATATGTACTCCAAGGTGTGGTGAAGGAAATATTGTACTATTTTGATTCTTTTACCTTCACTTGGTTGAAGGCAAAGAATCCATCCATCATAGACAACAACTCACAACTTGTCACCCTTTGTAGCATTGCCTCCATGTTTGGGAGAGGATAATTACCTTTGAGTGATGAAACATTTAAGTTGCGAAAGTCCACACTTAACCTTATGTCTCCATTCTTCTTCCTTACCGATACCAAGTTTGGGACCCGGGAGGAATGTCTCATGGGTTTGATAATGCCACCATCTTTAAGCTTCATAAGCTCTTCTTGCATCTTTGGTGCTAGTGTGGGGTTTATGGGCCTTTGTTTTTTTCTAAATGGTTTGGCATCAGGTTTCAATGGAATTTTATGTTGAAAACGGTCTTCTTGTATGCTTTTAGGTCATCATATGACCATGCAAATACATGCTTATACTTCCTAAGCAATGTTATTAGCATTTCTCTAGCCTTGGGGTTGATCCTTTTTCCAATATACACCTTTTTAGGAGCCATTTCAATCCCAAGATTAATTTCCTCAATATCTTCTACTTTAACTGGTGTTTGCTTCAGAAGGGATCTGTCATTACCATCAAACACTCTTTCTAGAACCACCAAACCCTTCAGTATATTGTTCATTCTAAGCTACACCACTTCTTTCCTGAAGACAGTTTCTTTACCATCTACCACCTTAACAAATGCATTAAAATCTATTTCTTGAGATTCATATTGATCTATGCAATGGAGGAACTTAATTAAGTCCTCATCATCATTGAAAACCTACTAATTATAAATATTATCAAGGATTGTAGGTCTAGTCTTGAATTCTACCTTTGTTATGCCTACCAACATGATATCATCCCTTTTTAGAGCAATATTTTCCAAGAAGTCTATCATTATATTTTTAGATCTTTCCACCCAATCTATTGAGAATGCATTGAAAAGTTCTATGGTGCCCCAAACAACATGTTTGTATTATTTAAGCCTTTTTATTTTTTGATGAATACTTTTCTCTAACTTATGAGACAACCAATTTAGTCTCCATATACTACTAGCAATTTTATTCCATACCTTGTGGCAATGTTCATGCCCAACAATAATGCCTCATATTCAGTTATGTTGTTAGTGCATTCAAATGTTAGTAGGAATGAGTATTTGAATGTTTTTCCAATTGGTGAGATAAACATTGTTCCTGCTCCATTTCCTCCCTTGCTACAAGCACCATAAAAATACATTTTCCAAATATCGTGCTCATCCTGATGGGTTGTAGTGCCAATTGGGTCACCGTTCTATAACTCTTGTTGTGATTTTTCAATCCTAAAATTTCCCAAGTCTACATCACAAGAGCAGTTCATTTGATTTGGATCATTTTTTTCTCTTATTTGTTCAGATCGGGGTTCTCTATATAATTGAACCTCTCTTCCATTAACTGGTATTGTTGCATATGAAAAGTCTAATTGGACATTTCCCTGAACTGCAGCAGTCCACTACTTGGATAATAACATGCCATAATATGGAGGGGTGTCTACTACAGTGATATCAGTCATGTAGGTGGCTTCAGGATAGGCAGCTAACTTCAATTCTACATTCCAGGTGACTCCAACAACAGGGGAAAATGTGTTGTCCATTACATAACACTTCCCATAAGTGGTATCCACCCATAGGCCCAATTGTTTCATGACCGCCATAGGCATGATATTTATTGATACTCCTGAGTCAATCTTGCATTTTTTTACCAATTTATTGTTGATCAATGATGTAGTATAGAACAGATCTACCTGAGAAGGATTCTTTGTCAAAGTGTCACCAAGATAAACCTTAGGTGTCTTTATGATTTCTTGTCTAGTCTTATTTACCTTAGTTTCATTTTTTCTGATTTATCTTTATTTTTGTTTTGGTTTTGCTACTTGTTGGGTACATTTGAGATCAGTTTGAGGGCACTATCTCTATATTCATCCACCTTCATCATCTCCAATAGTGGCATTGACATCTTGATCCAAGACAGTGCTTGTGCTATGTCAAATGAGGGGGAAGTCACCAATTGTTCCACCTTTTCTACTTTAGTGTAGTTGGTCTCCCTAGTTTGTTGCTTAGTTTTGTCTTTCACCTTGTCCTGATCAATTTTTTATTTCTCCCTTTGGTACATTTTCTTAGTTCTTTCCTTTTCACATCCTTTTTAGTTATCTATAGTATCCTTCCTATGCTTTTTATCTTTTATGAATAAGCCCCTTGGTGTTCCCTAATTTGGATTTATCGTTATATTCCTCGGGTTGTAATTGATTTTAGCTTGCGCCACATCGGTCATTTTAAGGGTTCTTATCTCTTCCTCAATTGGGTATGGTTTTGTTGTTTTTTAGTGGCACAAGACTAATAACCTTCTGCATCATTTTCTTATTGGTCTAAAAATATTTCTTGTTGGCCCATATGAACATTATGTTTATGATGGTTCACATCATATTCAAATCCCTCTTATTCTGAAGATGAGTATTCTTACTAGATTTTATAAGGTCTAGATGCCATCATATTGACCATGTGGTCCACCTTTTATTTCTTATGTTGCATCTCATCTCCCTAAATTTATTACGCAACTATGCAATATTCAGGGGCATCGAGTAAATTACAGGGTACACACCATGGAGTATTTTCCACCATATTGGTTGCATGCCTCCTTAATGGATTTGGTGTTTTGTTTTCCTCTATTTTGTCTTTGATCATTGATGATTGGACTTCCATCCTTCTAATTTATCTTATAGGGAATATCATGTAACCTCAACCTATCATTCATGTATTGATTATGTTGATTAGTGCTTGTGTTTTATGATAATCTAGCATCATCCCTTCTGCCTATATTCCTTGCAGCCCTTATGTTACTTTCTATATGTATGGCAGCTTTAAGGGCCTCATCTAGGGTAAGAGGACTTATCATTCTAAGCTCATAACTCATCTTTGGGTCATATGCATTTAAATAAAACAACATGCACATGGGGTCTATAGGTTTCAATTGGTGTGGAATTTTATTCAATAACTTATTAAATCTGGTGTTAAAGCAATTGACCTCCTCATTGTAGCCTTTTTGAATATTAATTAGCTCCTGTAGGGTGAACTTTGGATTTGAATGGTCCCCATGTTGCTCCTTGAATTTTCTTTTAAATTCTGGCCAAGAATTGATTCAAGAATTCGGTAAACTTTTATACCGATCTCTTGCATCCTCTATCAATGAATGCATAAACAATTTCATGAAGATATCTTCTTCTTGAATAACAAAAGAATCCATGACTGCCTTAAATGAATTTATATGACTTCCCCCAGGACAATATTATTCCCAAAGAATTTGGGGACTACATTTCTCATTTCATTGCTAATGGAATTTGGGTATCCCTGAATAGCACTGAAGTCGAGTGGCCTGTATCTACCTATGTTAATAGGTCCTCTCATGGGTGGATTTTTCCTCTAGTGAGACTGATATTTCTTGTACTGGGAACCTTGTTGATGATGATATGCTCTTTGTTGCATACCTTGGTTATAACTTATATGAGGATTGGTACTTCCCTGAGTATGTTGTTATGGATTTTGATGTTGATATTGATTGCACCCTTGACTCTGATTACTTACAATCCCTCGCATAGGGGGTACATGATATGCACTCTTTGTTGAATTTGAGGGGGGTGGTATTGAAGTGCTATGTGTTTGATGAGTATATGAAGGACCAATATTTCCTCCTACATTATTGTGGGGCATTGATGGGCCACATGTATTTACGTGCCCAGTCTATTTATGGGGAGTACATATCTTAACCCATTCATTACAAGATGAGCCTTTAGTTGTTTTAATTATTGATTTGCTTATCTCTCTTGTCCTAGTAACTTTTCCATCTCAAGTTCTTCCTATAATCTTTGCAAATTTCGCTTCACTTCTTGAGCGGTCCTTTTTGTTGTTGTTACAGGACTATTGTCAACTTTTGTGAAATGAACCATTTGTAGTGTGACACCATGTGAATCATTTGTATACTTTTGAGCCATCCTTTCTTCATAATCCCTTTTTGATTCATTGTATTTTTTCTATTCAAATTCCATCATCCATTGAGGATCGGGTTGAAAAGAGAAGAGGGCATTATGTAAACTACCATGCTTAGGTTGGTTTTGAGGTTCTCTTGATGGGAATTTCTCCCCATTATGTATTTTATTTATAGGTGAGTTGTATATACTGAATTGTTCTTCCATGATGCTATTTTTCTGATTTGGTAGAGTTGCCACCTAATTTTCCAAAAAGTGAGCAAATGATATTAGTTCAATTTTAAGATCTGATTATGATTATTCTTGGTTCATCCCAGTAGAATCTCCTACTTAGTTATATGAAGGTGTAATTACACAATGCAAAACTTTAGTGACTCTATGATGAAATGGTCTGGACTGAGGGTTTACTAGGTTGTCCCCAATAGAGTCGCCAATCTGTTGGTTCCCAAAATTGTAAATTATAAAACCTAAGAGTATGTCCTCTATGGTCAGGTTTAACAATATTTTGGACAATGAACGAAATTAACCAATATGGTTAGAATTCCCTGCTCTTTAGGTTCTACTAGACCCAAGCTAGTGTACCCTTATAAATGTTATCTCCTACAGATTGATATCAAGCAAATTAAATGTGGTTTATCTAATTCTTTAAATTATTTATTTCCCTATCTACTTCAATATGTCATAAAGTTTGAAATAGATAACTTGAATGTTTGAACTAACTACTACTATTCCCAGGTCTATAATTGAAAGTTGGAAATGTATGTATGAAATTTGTTGAAGTTTGTATTAAGTTAAAGTTGATCATTGTCTTATCCTATTGGGTAATGGAGTCAATATGTGTCCTCTAATATATACTTTCAAACATAGATTCCAATACCTTGTTACCATTGTCTAACAATAGGAAGTAAGTATTTGAAGAGGATGATAACTTGTCCTTGCAGTTGGCTATTTCCTATCTTAAGTCCTCATTTTTAGTCATATATTTTTTGTTATCTTTCACCAACCTTTCAATCTGAGCTTTGGTGAACTTAGCAACATTAACATTCAAGTCTGCAGTTTCTATAGGACCATTATCTCCAACCCTTCGCACAAGGAGGTGGTTGAATACCTTGTTAGGATCATTAATGATTGTAGGTCTTTTTTCAGGTGGATATAATTCCCAAATTAGCAAAGTTGCATTATCAAGATTATATCTTGATCCAATGTAAAACCTATCCACTCCCTTTGTGCTTAATTTTAATGTATTATTTTGACTTCTCTAGAAACCATCAAATACAATAGCAGAGCTCATATCCCATCCAAACAAAAGCGTAACCCCTATTTCCTCTAGTAGTTTCCTTCCTTTCTCCAAAGTGATGTCTTCTATTTCGTTATCCACTTCTTTTTGCAATTCTTTTAAATCCCCTGCTTCCTTTTTAGGAGTGATCTCCTTGATCTTCTCTCTAATAAATTTACCTTTGTATTCATAAAAAAATGAATTAAACTATGGGTTTTTCATGAAAGAATCATAAAAAAGAAATATTTGGCTAGCACGATGACTCACATCATTTGAGAGCTGATTCGAGGACTCTATTATAACAAAATTCCTCTCTAGTGGGGGTTCATAGTCTGCAATGGCAGGTTTAAGTGTCTACACATATTCCTCCTCATAATCCACCTTTTCTCCTTCTCTTGTCATAGATGTCTCAATGGAAAAACTAACCTTTGGTGTAGGTTGTGGAGAGATTTGACACAATGGGATTTCACTTTCAGCCTGTATCCCCATAATATCCTCATTCCTTTTCTTTTCAAACACTGCAGACGTTACATCCCTGGTTAATTTTGCTTCATGTGAAAGTAATATGTCCAACCTTTTTATAGGATCCTCAATTTCAAGAAAGGATCCTACATATAAGGGATCATTCTACCTCCTCCAATCCTTTGTTGTCATTACTCTATTGTACAAGCTTCTCCTCCTAACAGTATGATGCTCATTGACATTTCTAATTAAATCATCTTCTACAAGAAGTATGTGGCTAAATCCTTTCAACCTTTGGCTTACTTTAACATCATTTATGAAATACTTAGGATCAAACTTATTTCTTTCATTCCCATTGGGAAAATTGTAATGCTCAAGCTTCTTATCAATAAGTTCATACCCTTTCTCTGAAACAACAACAAATTCTCCAAAACAAAGTGTACCTAGCATCAGTGACTACTTGTTATAGTACTTTAGGTGCAAAAAATATGAATAGGCCAACTGCCTCACAATTTCAATTTCTAGATATGCTACCCTGTCAAGACATGTTTTTGGTAACAAAAACGGGCATCCTTCAAAAAAAATACCTTAATTTTTGTGGATTCATCATATGTGTACCAATCACCCCAATTATGATTAACTTTCCCTCTCTCATCCCTATCCTTGGGTCTAAAGAATTTTTGTTTTTCTGATGAAAAATTATAATCACATGGATGACCCAGGAGTTTACATAGTGGATTTACAAAATACTCCTTAAAGTACAAATAGTGTGATCTTACACATCTACTATCCCAAATTGTTGTACACATCTATAGTGGCCTGATATTTCCATCATCATCTATGTCTTTTATTCTCAGATGCTCACCCCACATTCTCATATTATGTCCATACAAAATGAAATGCATGAATAATAAATAATGTTTGAACAAAATACCTCCATCCTTATTCTTGATAGAAATGAGGGCACTATGGATATCATTAGCTAAGTACTCAGCATAATCCAATGGTCGGTCATCCTGGTTTTGAACATTAGCCACTAGGACCATTGGAGTTATCGCCATTAGTATAGGAGCATCCACACCAAGCACTTGGCAAGCAGAGTAGTATGTACACTGGAAGTATTCTTCAAAAAGGTTTATAGAGAATGGAAGGCATTCTACTGAAAATACCTTAAGCCTATTTCCTTCATCACGGGGTTTGTGTAGTGGAAACTTCCATCTCTTGTAACTTATGCTCATGTTATGATACTCATCTAGTAAGTCTTTAATCTTGAATTTCATGTTTGTGTTGGTATTTAATTGAAAAACTATGGAAATGTAGTTTCTAGTAACCGGGACAAAAGAAGATCCATCTTCAAAGTAAATCATGTGGGTTTGAGGATCATACTTGTCGGGGAGTGCCTTAATCAATTCAACATTGAAAAACACATTAAGTACTACCAACCTCCCTAAATTTAGTCACTATGGGTTGGAAGCTGGTTGGTGTCTGTGCATTTTACTATAATGGTAAATAAACAAATCATACCCCTTTATCGAGGTCCATGTGTTGCTTAGTTCCTTGTTTCTATCTTCTAATTTCTCAACTTGAGGATTCAATTGTGCATTTCATCTAGACCTTTTTCCAGATCCAGGACATTGATCAATCAATTCCTGATTCAAATGTCTAGTTTCTAACTTTTGTCTCTTATTTTTAAGGATTTTAGATGTACTTTCCATAATATTAATTTCGTAAAAAACCCTACTTCTATGTTTGATAATTTTACTGGTTTCTATATACTGAGAATTTCAGCTCAAGCTTGGGTACTTACTTGAACAACAATACCTTTCTTGAACCTGTTGTCATCGTCCACTGTTATACTTTGTTTACTTTGTCTCTGAATGCTTAATGATTTCCAAATAATTTTAGGATTTGATTTTTAATGCCCTCAACTATGGTTCATTAATACCGTTTGATGGCACTTTCATATCATCAAAAGTATAATCAATTGTTTTGAATATAACCTATTGATCTATTTATCATCACCGCCAAATTGTCTCCTCGACATATCACTATCTTGTCAATGGGCAAGTGATTGCTTTTGCTATATCGAGAGGACAATTTTTTGTTCTTATTGATACCTTTCTTTCCCCCTGATATCCTTCTTAATGGTATATTCTTCCTTTCTTTCGAGATATCAAAGAGACTTTCAATGAATTCACTCTAATATCACAATATCCTCTCGAAATCTTCTTCAAATAGGCCTTGCAAATAATCTCTTCTATATTCTTTTGTTTCTTTGATACATCGTATTTTAATTTTGGCTATTGAACCCCTTTTCCTTTTGTATTATCAAAGATGATGCGATAAATTTTATCGCTTCATCGAAGGGACCAATGTCTCTATCTTGTCGGTATGCATTGTTCCCTTTGATGGAATCCTTAGTCTAACCATATGATTGTTTGCTTTAGGGGTATCGAAGGGACAAGTATTTAGTTCTTGTCGATATATGTCTTTCCTCTTGATATCTTTAATGATATGCCTTTTTTATTTTTTGGGTTTTCAAAGGGATTTAGACTATTTCCTCGATGTGTCATTGTCACTTCGATATACCTTCAAGCCCATCATACTTTATTCCACTTGATACTATCAAATTCAAGGTCGTGAATGTTATTATTTTAGTGCACATTGTCCCATCAAAGGGACTCCAAAATATTTCCTCTTGACATTTCATGGTGTCCTCAATGATGTCTTGTCAGATTATCGAAGGGATGTTGAGACAAGTCCTATTGATGTTGTATAGTCTCTTTGATAAGGCTTGTAATAAGACTTGAGCTTAGTACATGGGATGCTTATGATGGAAAGCCTATGTGCCACGAGATCAAGACACAAATTATTTTAGGTTTTTCTTAAGGCTAAATTTATGCAAGATTTAATAGTTAGTTTAGGAATTTATACATGTAAAGGATATATGTGATTTTTTTAATATATAATTTTTAGTGTCAATCAGACCTAAAAAATTATTTGTTGGGTGAGCCTGTTTGTGGGATTTGGGTTTTCTACACAATTGAAGTTTCACACATTGAACTCAACATCAAGCAGGAAGGTGAAATTATACAAATTTTGGAGGTTCTAATAGAATATGCCCACAAGTTGAGGATGTTGATTCATGAGGATATCCATGGTCCATGACTAGTTTTTGGTTTTCTTGTTTATGTTGCATGTTGTTTTTTGGTCTTTGGTGGTCAAGTGCTCCCTTTATGCCCTGGATGATTTTTGTTTTATTCTTTGTATTCCTTGCTTTCTTCTTAGTGAATAAAATTTTACCCCTTTTTGCAAATCCATCATCCCAATTGATTAAATAATCCCAATTATTTAATTAAAAATCCTAATTTCTTCGCATCCTCACAATTAAATAATTTTTATAATTGTTTAATTTGGCTAATCTCCTCCAACCCTCCAACTTGCACAAAGAATATTTCTTTTTCAAAAAGATAATATTCCCAATTCAAATTTAAATTCTTCCCTCCAATTCAAAATATCTTCAACCTATTTTCCATGAAAATAGGGATATTTTGGGCTCTCATGAATTCACAACCATTGATCTTCCTTCATCTCCTTGATTTCCTCTCATCCATTTATCCTCATTTTTAATCTTGACCATTGAATAGAATTCCTAAAATCTATAAAACTAGCCTTTCAAACATGAAATTCATTCACAATCCTCATAAACATAGGCACTCTCTCAAATTCTTGAGCCAATCTTGAGCGCTTTAGAACACCTTTTTTGTGAATCACCCCTCTCATCAAGCTTTTACAATCATGGATTATGCATAATTTGAGAAATCCACATCACAAATTGGCATCAATCCACAATTGGATTGAATTTTTCCACTCTCTTTTCGTTTAATTGTTTTGAATTCACATTAATTTATTTAGATTAAGTCATTTGAAGCTTGTGCAAGTAAATTCCATTGAGCATGGGTTTGTATGATCCTAATCTTGTGATTTCTTAGTGTTTTGAGACTCTAATTGCTTCAATTATGCTTTCATTAGCTCACTCATATTTCCCCTACGACACTTCCTACTACTCAACACATTTCTAAAATCCATAATAGTTTGGGTCTTACAAAAACTTGAAATACCTATAGGGAAGTCTCAACCTCCACAATAATGTGATAAAATGGTTTCTCACACAATTGCATACCTCCAACCTAAGACTACAATACATTGAAATAGTTATACTTAATCAAGATAAATACTTGAAAAGAAAATAGGTGGAGGAGAAAATTTGGGTTGATGTCAAAAAAAATTCTCCCTCTTTCAACAACTAGGAAAACCTTGAGTCTAAATTCTGTGAAATACAAAAGAATGAGGATGACATCAAGAATAGCCTCTTGGGCATCCTTGCCATGAGAAATGAGATAATCAATAATGATGCCACTAGCCTCTATGTACTCCAAGGATAATTGCATGAAAGAAAAGGGGAAACTTCTCAAGAGGTCCCTACCAAATGAACCAGAGCTAGAAATGCAATCAATGTTGGAGACTCAAGCACCTAAATGATTGAACCCACAAAAGTCACTTTTGAAGACAAGGTTAATTTTTGATCTATGGATTGGTAGGTAGCTAGTGGCTTGAAAATTTTGGTTATTAGTGATTTTTTTTTTATCAGTCTCATTCTCATATTGTTTGTTTGTTGACATTGTCTTTGTTAGTTCCATTTCATACTTTTTGGTTATTTTTGTTTCATATCTCATGAGACTTGTTTCATTTGTCTTTTGGTTGTTTTCATGTAAAAGGGTTTGGGCTCTATTTTAATCCCTCTTTATAAATATAAAAATATCACTTATTTATATTAACATTTTAGGCTCATGGGATTATGACAGATGTCAATTTTATTAAATTTTTAACAAACAAAATTATATGAACACCCCTAACAATGCCTAGAAAAAATAACCACGTGATAAATTGTTAAATTGATATTTTACAATAGAAATCCACCTTATAAAAATAAAATCAAGATATACAAGCTTCATTACACAATAAAATGAGCATACTATGTGCAAGATACTTAACAAAGTTAATAAATTTTTATCACCCTAAGCATTAGAACATACAAATATTCTTTTTGTAAAACCTTAAATCTATAAATAATGATGGAAAATCTAACCTTCCAACTTATCCCAATTTCCCTTTTCTAAAAACCCCAAAGTATGGTGCTACCTTTTAGCATGAGAGAAAGGAGGAGAAAAAGTAGGAGTTGGACTTCTAGTTGAAAATACTAATTAGGACTTATACTCAAGAATATAAAATTTAACTTAAAATTTGATTCCAAGATAAATTCCACACCTAAATTCATGAAATTAATAAATAACCCCATTCTTAAAAAAATATTCCCAAAGAATCAGTTAGCTAATAATGTAGAACTAAATTGAATTGAACTAGGTACATGGGTTGAGGGATCAAAACTAAACTGAATTTTAACTAGGTACATGGGTCAAGGGATCAAAATTAAACTAAATTAGAATAAGTGAATGGATTGAAAAATTAGTCATTGATTAAGGAGGGAATCATATAAATAATGATTTTATTCAATAGAATTTAACTAAACCCATAATCGTGGTGTCACAAATTGGTCAACTTGGACTTGTAATATAAAAGGAATCTTCCACATGTGTAGGGTGCCTAAACTTGGAGGGAATTCTTTTCAATTTAAATTAAAAATTTCTTCAAATTAAATTTGAGTGGTTCTTAGTCCATAGTATACCAACATAGTAGGTGGTATGGTTCTCTACCAGGGGTTTTGGGGCTGCTCGTTTCGAGGAGAGGGATACTGACAATACCTTCCAAGTGAGAATGATCTTCAATCAATTGATTTGGGGTAAGGGTAAACAAGATCAATTGTTGGATAAAGTATCTGCCAAGTGAGTACGGTAGGTGGGGTTTGCGAATAGGTTGGTCCCAAAGTCATATAGGTCGGTCCCAGCTTCACTAAATTCCAACCTGCACTTTGCAATTGCCCTGCCCTTTGGGACCAACAATACACTTGAGAGAGAAACAAGAAAAGAAAACACAAACAATATTTTTTAATTGATGTTGATTTCTGATTTGCCCAAGATGCTCCTACATCAAATGCTCAAAGTATGAAACAAATGTGAGCTCCTACTCACATGATAATTTGAAATAAATATATTTTTTTATTCTCCTCTTCCAACTTCTATCTAGATCATATCTCTTCCTCCTTTCGAAATTGCAATTTCCACTTTCATTCTTATTGTAGATATTTGTTTATCATAACCAATCATCCTCTTCCATTAGCTCCTCTATATCTACTCACTATAAAAAAATAAATACATTTGCTTTCGTATTTTTCTTCTCTCTTTACTCATATATATATTCATTCCTTTTTAACATTATGTATTTTCATGTCTACAACCCATGTCATCTCTGTATCCACTTTCATGATCAAATCATCCACTTCACTCAATATTATTTCTATCCACTCCTCATATTCAACTAGCAATCCTTCCTCTTGCACTATCTCAATCTTCTTGATGGACTCAAATAATTCATCCATCAATTCTTCTTCACTCCTCTTTCCTTCTTCTTCTATTTCTATCATCAAACTCAAACGCCCCACAAATATTTATTTTGTGTGTTTTTAAATTTTTGATTTGCTTCTTATTGTTAACTTATTTGTTCTACATCTCACAAAATATTTGTGTCCTCCAAATTACATACCTCTAATAGTACACTCATCTCTTCTAGGGGTAAGTATGATCTTCTAATTTTTTAGTATTAAGGTGTCATCAACCTTGTAAATCCTATGTATTTAATCAATCCTGATATTGTTTGTAAATCATTCATAAGGGGTAAGGGATTCAATATTAATAATAACATTTTTTTACCATCAAGGTTTTATTGGTATGGTGATTATTTTTTAATGAGGATCAATAACTGAACTTCTACTAGTAGTGAATTACTATTTATTGCTTGGAGGTTATGGTGGTTTTAGGTGCCCAACTTCCCATGAGGTTTTTATGAGGTTGTTTTGTCACATTATGTGGCTATTATTAAAGTTAAAACATCTTGTGGTTATAAACAATAACAACCTATAAATTTACAACTAAGTGCCCAAATCTGGTAGGTGAGTAAAATGGTTGGAACCTACATTATTTTATGTCATTAATACTTGGTTTATTCAAGTATGAGCATTGGGATATGATAACCAACATGGATGACCTATTCAGGGATTGTAAAATGCTATATAAGTAGGGTTTAAGGTGGTAATAAGGCAATCCAATTAGCAAGTAAGAAATTTATATTTATACAGGTGTTGAAGGATTGAATACTAAAGAGGAGAAATGAAGGATTGTACATATAATTTATTTTGAATATAATATAAATTTTGGTCTCTCTTCTTGGTGGATTTTTTACTTGAAAGGGTTTCTCTATATAAACACTATGTTATGTGTTTTTTCTTATGTTGTTGATTTAATTTCTTATAAGATCTATTTGGTTATATATTGGTTAAGATTGTTTTTACATTCAAATTCATATTTCTATATATATTTTTCACTTTCATTTCTAGAATTTGGTATTAGAGCCTAGCTAAAAGAAATCTTGTATGGAAGGGTGAAGGTTTTTTGAGCTTTAGTGGGAGTTCTTGTTGGATTTTTTTACAGATCTATGTGTAGAATCCATGGTTATATCCTCATCTTGCATGGACATCAATAATTTTGATGAAATTAGTTATGAGCCATGGAAGTAGAGAATAAAGAATCCCTCTAAAGAGAGAGATCAGTGGTTGGTAGTAAAAAAGAAAGGAAAACAAAAAAGATAGATCAAGATGAGTGGGATAAGATGGATAAGAAAGCATGGGGAACAATCTAGCTTTGTTTTATAGACTATGTCCTAATTTTTTGAATAAAAAACAACATATGATCTATTGAATAGTTAGATGAATCTACCAAGAAAAAAGTTTGGTAAATAAGTTATATTTGAACAAAAAAACATTTTCTCTTAAAATGGAGGCTGATTTGATGACAAAGCATTTGAATACATTTAATTTTATTGAGTAAATTAGATTTTATTGATGTTAAGATAAATGAATAAGATAAGAAGTTTGATATTGTGATCAAGATTCAACCGTGTAGTTTTCGAGTCAAACTCTGTGGGCTTAACCTTGGGGGAAACTCCATGGTTAAGTGCGCTTGAGTTGGAGTAGTATTGGGATGGGTGACCTCCCAGGACGGTCCAGTGCTTCACCTCTATGAGCATCACCTAGATGCAATGAGTTGCTAAGTGGACCATTCATTATCATGAGAGATGGGTTCTTGTGAACCACTACTCATGAAACATAGGTCAATGAGTTTGACTCGAAAACTACACGGTTGAATCCTGATAGCAATATCATAATTTGACACGCTATGGAAGAAACCTCCTACCTATCAAGATAATAAGTGAAATGAAATAGCTTGCACAATAATAATATAATCTTAAAATATGTTGCAAGTACTTGATAATAATACGCCACTTCGAGGGGACAACCTCCTAATCCACTTTGAGGGGGATACCTCAGATAGTATTCAATAAGAACACGATACTCAACATGATGATAACAACCTACCTATATCTCCTATGTATACCATACTTATGCCTAGGATATCACCCAAGCCAACCTAGATAACCCTATATAAGCCTTAGGATGACCTAAATAACTAAATAAAATATAATAATGATAATATGACTTAATTAAGAGTTAAGGTAGTCACAAGTTGACTACTCGTAATACTATACACACTATATGGGTAGGGTCATAACATTTCCCTCCTCTTTACAAAAGCATTATCCTCAATGCTAACTTTTTCTTTTTTTCTTCTCCATCTCCTTTTTTTTACTTTTGTTTCTTATTATTCTTCTTCTACTTCTTGTTCCTGCTCTTGCTCTTGTTCTCATTCTTATTCTTGCTCTTGCCCTTTCTCTTTCTCTTTCTCTTTTTCTTGCTCTCGTTCTTGTTCTTGCTCTTTTTCTTTCTCTTTCTCTTGATCTTTCTCTTGTTCTTGTTCTTCTAATTTTTGTTCTTTTTTTTTCTTCTCTTTTTGTGGCTAATTTTTGTTGTGA
This sequence comes from Sequoiadendron giganteum, assembly GCA_007115665.2. Classification (NCBI taxonomy): domain Eukaryota; kingdom Viridiplantae; phylum Streptophyta; class Pinopsida; order Cupressales; family Cupressaceae; genus Sequoiadendron; species Sequoiadendron giganteum. The sequence continues at coordinate 379,635,938 of CM021109.1, read as the reverse complement.
AAAAGCTCTAAAACAATAATTTTCAATAAATCACACAAAATAATTCAAAATACTTTGAAATGTTTATTGTAACTTATTAGGTTTCAAGTCAAAATTACCCAAACAAATCTAATAAATTGGTAGATTAACAACCTTGAGTTTGAATTTGTTAGAAACCCTAATTTTGTAATAATTCATTTTATTTTGATTTAATTCCTTTTATATTTGGAATGTAGGATTCTATTGTGTTGATTAAACAACCCACAAAAAATTAAGAATTGATTCTTCAGGATTTGGGATATATACACTTTCCAAATAAATTGGGTAAAAACCCTAATTCCATAATAAAAAATTTAATTCAACTCCAATTCCTCTAAATTTTGGAATATAGTTGCTTTAATATGTTCTTCAAAATTTTTTAAAATTAAGACAAAAATAATCCAAAATATAGGAGATATGCATGTCACAAAATGACCTCCAAAATTTAAAAATGTCTTGTCGTCATAGTGCCAAGATCATACTTTGATACCACTTTTAATGAAATAACTTGTATAATATAAGAATATGATAAGAAATATGATGCAAATAGTTGATAATAAATAAGAATATAGTCCACTTCAAGGGGGAAAACCTCCAAATATCTCCAATGAGAACAAAATTCATAATAGGATCGTAATAACCTACCTACATCTCCTATGTATACCATACTTATGTCTCGGGTATTACCCAAACCGACCTAGATAACCATATATAAGACTTAAGATGACCTAAATAATAAAATAACAATATAATAAATATAATATGACTTAATTAAGAGGTAAAGTAGCCACAAATCGGTGGGCGGTTGGGCGGTTGGCTTTCCACACAATTTTGACAATTAGGGATTATACTCGAACCTTTTGTCATGTTTTGGGTTGTTTGCAGGGCTTTGGTTTGGCATATATTACTCAGGAAAAGGTATGTTTAAGGTGATAGTCATACGCTTTCCACATATATAGTTATGGAAAGAAAATATCAATGGCTTCAAATAAAATCACACACCATAGGGATTGATAAACAAAAGTTTGGTTGGCTTATATCATGAGTGGTTATGCTGATGGGAAAGTGAATTTAAGATCAATAACATGGGTTTAAAATTGGTGTGAATAGTTTTTCAAAAGATGGATGGCAGGTGTGGTGCGTTTGAATCTTTAAACATAAGGTGGTGGCATATGGCCACGTCGCTATTGGCACATCATCGATTATAGAGTTGGGTTGATCCAACTCAGCTAGCGTTCGTTGGATTCATCATATAATTGGTCTCATCAATTAATGTTTGAAGGGGTTGATCATTTTACAAGGCGAGATGTCCCATCCAGAGAGTTTTCAAGATGACACATTATTACCAGAAGAAGGGAATTAGAATTGGAGGGGCTTTAAAACCACATAGTTAACAAAAATTTACATATAGCCGTCGAGTAGGTGAATGACAGAGCTTTCAAAGTTTATTGTGCTAATATCAGTTGAGACTCTCATTTGCAATGATATGGATACGCCAATCAGATTGGAGAGTGAGATGAGGCAAATGACATTCGTAGGGGTAGTTACAGACCATCCTCATCAATGATATTTTCTCTCCCTGGCCGTGGTGAAGATAATTCTGGGGAAAGGATTTTTGCAAGGAGAGTTGTATCATGTGGATATAAACATCGTGTCCATATTCTTGGCATTTTTAATAGACATAAGGGTGTTAAAGGTCGATGCAGAAATTGGGTAGGTATTAATGTGAAATTTTGCCTTGTCATCCCAAATTGTCTATGTTTGTGACCAGTGTTCTGTAGGTCAAGTTTGGTGTGGGTTTCCTTTAGGGTCTTCAATTAGTAATAGTGTATGTAAAAGAATCGATCAGCAAGGTCTTTTTATATTTATCATATGATAATCTAGAAGAATTGCATATTTGGGGGTAGGGTGTTGATAGGGCTTGGTATATAGGTAGGCAAAATGATGATACAAAGGCTATATTTAATGTAAATTTTTGATATATCAATATAATCTTACTCTTACAAATAAAAAAAAGGTAGCCACAAGTCAACTACTCATAACACTATATACACTATAGAGGTAGAGACAAAGTGTATTAAGCTACCCAATTCATGGGAGAATATGATTCTTTCCATTAGTGCTAACCTTTAAGATATTTTGAATATGGATAATATTGTTGTAACTTTGTTGTTAGAGGAAATGAGGAAAAAATCCATTGTAGAGGGTTCAAAGGATGCTCTCCATGTCAAAGCAAGGTTCGAGGAAAGAGGAACTAATGGAGATCATAAGGGGCATAAGAAAAGTCCAAATCTAAGACTCCAAGTAAAAATAACATAGTAAAATGTTGGAATTATGGTACAAAGGCACATGTGAAGAAGGAATGTAGAAATAAAAAGAAAATATGGGATTCTGCCATAGAAAATTCCTTTAATTAAGGTGATGAAGTTTTACTTTATTCATGTAATATTAATTATAACAAACATTGATTGATTGATTTAGGATGCTCCTATCATATGATTCCTCATCAAGAGTGGATTTCAACATATGGAAAATGAAGTATACCTTGGGGGTTGTTGGTGATCTGAGTTGTGATTCCCAAATCTCTAAGTATGGGTAGTCTCCCAAGTGCTAAGGTTATCAAACATGGAAAGAATACCATATGACCTATATTCAGGTAGGGCAACTTCAAAATAATTATTGAGGTGGGTAAGACCTTCACTTTTATTTTTACAAGACCAATGGGGTTGAATTATATGGTATTACAAGGATTGAATAATTACCTTAATACAAACCATACCCACTAACACTTATACCAATATCATAATATACCTATGTATTGGTTTGAACATACAAGGCTACACACCTTTATATAAAATAAAATCTTACTAGATATATTTTTTTATGAAATTGATAAATAATCCCTATTGTTGTTATGCCCTTACACTTGAAATCTAGAAAACTTATACACCACAAATGAAAGAAAGTGATTATGATTGAATCATTTAATGTGTTGGACTGATGAGAAATTGATTTTATAGAATATTGGTTCAAATTATAGAAGGGAAGCATAGTCAGGAATTCATTTCAAGCACGCAATGACTAAAATCTTGGTATGATAACTTAATGAAGGTTTCACTATTCAGACTATACCTCTTAGAATATACAAGTAAACTAGGTTCTACACATACATTCAAATAAATAATAGTTTTTTTGAAATATTAGATGAGTCTACTTAGTAATTCATAAAATAACTAAAAACTTCCTTTATTATTGTGAAAAGATGTACAAAATCTTTATAAGGTTTATATAGTAATTTGGTTGGCCAACTGATCACAAATACCTCTAGAAATGAACATAATACAAATGGAGACACTCAATCAAGGTTGACTCTATACTTTACAATAATTCCTTAGATATTATAACATATTATTTATATATTTGGGACAAACCTAGAGCATCAAAATGCAACCAAATGTCTTTCACTTTTTTGGAATTGAAAACCCAAGTTGTCTAAAAAGGGTCTTCCTCTTAGTTCATCTCCAAACTAATTTTCCCAGCCTTTGAATAATGAAATTAAATGTTAAATACCCTACATTAGATCATCAAAGAGGGAAATGTGTAAATCTAAAATGGAAACTTGAAAATCCATGATCTCAACCATTGCAAGGGATACCCATACCTCCACACCATATTTTTTTAATCATTTTTATACCTTAAATCATAATCAATCACATCCTCATATACTTGTAGAGTATGGGGATCCATATTCCTCTCATTTGAAATGCTCTTGGTCATTAATGACATTCATGAAATGAGGGAGGGTTGGTGAGCAAGTAAATGTAGGTAGGTAGATGAATGAATAACAACAATGTCATTATATTTGGCACTCAAAACCTTTTTAAAAACTTTTCAAATAAATTCAAGAGCTCCTTTGGTATTTATGTTTTTATTTATAAAATAATCTCACTACATTCCTCTTAGCTTTATTTACCTCTAAAAATTTGTCAGCATTGTAGGTGGGAACTAGAACCATGTTAGGCTTTGGAGGTGGTTCCAAAACCACAAGAAAATTATTTCCACAACCACACTAGGCATCCAAAAAAATATTGGGAATATTAAATCATTAATTCTGTGGGAGAAGAGAAATAATCCCCCTAATACCCCAACATGTGAAGTAAATCTCCTCATCATGTTGAGTTTTTGGGTTTGTGTTAGCATTTTAGGCCTTCCTATGCCTGAATAGCTAAGAGATAGGAGTAATAAAACCTATGATATCCTAATACAAACATTAATTATCACACCATATTGGTCATTTTGGATTCCTTATGTCCACTTTCCATGAGTGAGGAATGTTAATACCCCAATGCTCAACAAATAAAAATAGAAAATTTATAAGGCTAGGCATCAACCATTGAGATTGAAAGAGGAAATAGGTAATTAAGTTCTCGTGTCTCAAATAAATACAATGGATACATTCCAATCTTTCACAATTGAGGCATTGGGGTACCCTTGACCTACTTACTAATTGTTGGTAAACATATCTGTTATTACAAATTTTAATGTGAATTACCCAACGAGTAGTGACAAATGTTCCAATAGTGGGATAAGTTGTTACTAGAGTAAAAAAAATCCTCTACATTTGAGAGAGGGAAAATCCCTCGTGTGATGGGGGTTTTAAGGTTTTTTGTACTTTTAACATGAAAGTACAAAAAGGAAAAGGGAAAAACTGAAGAAAATGGATAGTAGTAGACACATGAACATTAACTTGGATTTCACAAACTTATTTATAAATAACAAAGATTCATCATAAAATCTAAAATTATATTCCATAGATTTGTATGATGGATTTCACTGTAAAATGTGTTTTGATACGTAATGATGATGAAAGAAGGATAATGAATCTCAACACGTGAAGAGATAGGTTGCTTCAACACATTCAAACCAAGAAACCAATATATGGTTGTGTTTTATTACATACATTCCTTGAATTACAAATGTTTCAATGGATGACCAATAATTTCCATTAAGACAAAAGGAATTACCATTTTGACATAAGAAAAGTTAGTAATAATAACTTAGAAGTACATTTAGAACATACAATCCAAATGCAAATCTTTATAATCTTTGTGTAACTATACAACTCCAAAAACCCCTTTTATACAAAGTGTGAGCCCAAAAGTCTCTAAAAAATTTCTCTAAAAGTCACCCCACTTTTATAAAACAAAACAACCTTGTATTTATAGGCTTCTTATTAGAGTAATCATGTATTAACTAATAATTAATTATCTAATTGATTATTAGTCTAATTTATTCTCATGCACTTAATCTAAACTTAGGAGTGTTTTTATTATTTTATTAGTTGAGCTATTATTAAATCATTCTATCTCATTACATGAGATGATGACACTTGTCATGATATAATCATTTTCTTATTTAGGGTTTTCTCTTATAAGCACTCAACCTTTATTGTATTATTTCTTTGGAGATTCATGAAAGCTTTTATTTTTATAAGTTTTTCTTGTTGAGGAATAGTAAATCTTTGTTTTTGTAGATCTCTTGTGTGGAAGGTGGTTTTGTTCATTGTTTGATCTCACATCTTGTGTTATTCACAATTCTAACATGGTATCAAAGCTTGGGTTCAAAAAACCCCTTCTCATTTTTTTAGGGTTTTCTTCAACAAGGGTTGCAAGCTTCATATCTTGAATCCCCTTTATTTTTTTGTAATTTTTGGAGTTGGGTGATTTTTTGGAGTATTTTGGTGCAAAAAGGACCTCATTGTTGCATTCAAGAGGTCGATTCAATGAATTTTGACTATAAATTTATCCAATTTTGTCTCAAGGGAATTTTATTTACTAGGGGCCCTGGTACAACCCCTGTACAAACTGTCATATGATGGATTTCAAAAAAAATTAAAATGTGCTTTTAAAAGTGCACCATTCTATACTAAGGAGTGTCGCCCATAGTGTGATGCCCTAGCGGTGAAGCCGCCAGTGCTCCGCGCCCATGTATTTTATGAGATGGATCATTTACCATATAAACACTCTTGCATTCCTATTTTCTGGAGGCAACCTTCCATTTTCATTTGATCAGTGTTCTTTAGATTTTTGGTATTTGTGTCATCTATATCTTCGAACTCTAGATATTTTCCTTTATTTTCCATTTGATTCAAGTAGTGTTATTGGGGGTACTCATGCAAATTCTTGTCTTCTTGATCTTGATCATCATTCATTTCAGAGGAGGTTATTAATTTTAGCACTATATTAGTCATATTTCAACAATTGTCTACAACTTCTTCATCCTTCAACAATGTTCTTCATGTTCCTATTTTTTTGGGACACTATTTTGGAGGCTTCTTAGTCCTTCATTCACCTTTCTCTCTTTTGGAGAAGAGTTTTTACCATGAGGTTTTCTCCTTTTCTCCAATTGTGAGAGATTAGATTGTTTGTACATGGGTACCTCATCAGGTCTTGTTTGTCGGGACCCATCATGCATTCTCTACTTTTTATACATTCATTTTTAAGGTTTTTAACTACTCACTAAGTTCATCTAAAGGGGGGTGTTAGAGTAATCATACATTAGCCAATAATTAATTAATCTTTAATTGATTATTAGTCTAATTTATTCTCATACACTTAAGCTAAAATTAGAAGTGTTTTTATTTTTTTATTAGTTGAGCTACTAGATCATTATATCTCATTATATTAGATGATGACACTTTTCATGATCTAATCCTTTTCTCATTTAGGGTTTTCTCTTATAAGCACTCAACCCTCATTGTAAATTATCTCTATGGAGATTCATGAAAGTTTTTCATTCTATATTTTTTTCTTGTTGAGGAATAGCAAATCTTCTTTTTTGTAGATCTCTTGTGTAGAAGGTGTCTTTTCTCATTGTTTGATCTTGTGTCTTGTGTTATTCAAAATTCTAACACTTCCTCTCGATAAACACCTATAACTAATTCATAACTACTCCTAACTACTAGATAACTACTTTTTGAAACATTATTTTTTTTAAATAGTAAACCTTATTTGGTTATGTTTTACATTATTTTTTATGGAATAAGGTTCATTTTATAACTTCAAATTAAAATAAGTGATATGAGTTAATTTTACAAAAATAAAACATGAAACTTATAATTTTGAAAGAAAGGAAAAGTTATTGGTCTTGTTGTAGCATACATTGTGTCTTCTCCCAATCCATGATTCATTTTTTTAATATTTTAGCCTTTAAGGGCATGCACTCTAATTGCATCTGTTAAGCATCATTTCCTTCCATGAGCCTATAATGTTGCATTTTCATCATTACTATAATATGAAATGGCGTCTCCATACTCAAGAGTGGTCCATACTAGTTTGGAAATGCTACCATTATGAAGAACTTTTTGGGTCCAATTCAAAAAGACATTTTGTAGCATATTATTCAAGCCTTATGTTATTATGCACCCAATAGGCACCAAGCAAGAAACCCCACATGTAAACATCAATTTTTTTATAATAGCTTCTTACATATTTTCATATTGATAACTTTGAAATTATCTCTTATTCGAACACTCTTGTTAATAGTTAACATCCTTACAAATAAATTTAGTCATTCACTTTTTAATATCTCCTTCACATCTAAAAATACTTATGCCACTTTTTCTATCTTGACACTTTTCTCATACTTACATACATGTCAGAAATTTGCTAGTATGGGTTACAAATTTTGGTTTTAAATTTGCATCTATGGTGTTTTCGTGTGATAACAACCTTCAAGGCATTATTTTAATTATCTCACACACTTTGTCTTCTTGTTTCACATTTTTCATGTACCATTACTGATAATTTCCAACTATGATTCTTGACAAAGATCCTTCTTCCATGGACACCCCAAGATCAATTCACAACTTTCCTCCCATAGATATAAAGGATGTTAGGGAAGTCTATTTTTCTATCCAAGTTCTTTGGAATATAATTTCACATGTGTAGTTTGTAATTTTATGAGATAGTGTGAAATCCTTTCCAACATATCTATTTTGAATATATTCCCTAGCATATTAACATTTCAACTCTTCTCTTCATATTTTAGTATCTTTGTAGTTTAGGCTTCAACCTTAAAAATTATTTTTGACTTTGCATTACTATATGCACTTCAAAAATTAAATTTAGGTTGCAAATTTAGAGTTTGGGCTAACAAATTTGTTGGATTTGATTTTCTTAGGATAGAAGGAGGTGATGTTTTCACAATTCAATTTTCTGAGAAGGGTATTGTAGTTAGCTTATTTGACTATTTGATGGATGAAGCTATTTCTTTTATGGATAACACTTTGGTTAGTAAGTTTTTTGCTTTTAGGTCAAACATTGATTTAGTGTGTAAATGGTTAGTTGAGGTTTGGAAGTCGAAGGGTAGAGTTTTAGTTAGTACCATGGTGGATGATTTATTTATTTTTAGATTTTCAACTGAGGAGGATTTGAAAAGTTCTTAAAGGAGGCCCTTGGTTCTTTGATAAAGTCCATAGAAATAACCTTTCACTTTGTAAGTGGAAATTGGGGTTTGACCCTTCTATTGATCTTTATGTGGTTGCTCCTACTTGGGTTCAGTTGCTTGAGCTGACTCTATATTTTTGGAGCCTTAAAATGCTTTAGAGTATTGCAAACTCTTTTGGACAATATTTATTCAATGATAGTCACCTTGCAAAGATATAGGATTTTTTGTTAGTGTGCAAATAAACAAAGTCCTTCAGGGATCACACATATAACCCCCAACCAAAGTTCAATAAATGGGTTCAACCAATTATTTATGAGAATAGTAGTTTTTATTGTCAAAATTACAACAAGGATGGCCACTTAGTAGAAAAAATTAGTAAACCTATCTATATAAATGAAGAACCAATTTTTTTTTTTAAGGAATTTGGAGGGGTTTCAACTGTTATTCCTCCTGGTTAAGACCCTCTTTTAAGGAGGGATAAAAATAGTTTGGTTGTTTCCTAGGCGGATAATGGTTTAGGTACTACTCAAAAGGATGCTAAGATCCATGATGATAAGGTTACTTACCATACTAAAGCTACTCAATCTATGAATGATTATTCCCCTAAAGAATCAAAAAGGGTTGTGGAGAACAAAAGATGGATGGTGAAGAATAACTAAAGGACTACATAGAGAGAGTGTTTGTTCCCCACGAGGAACAAATCTTGGAAGAAGGTGAATTTTTTGAGGAATCACAAACTATGAAAGTTAAGTCTCATGAGATTCACAAGGGGGATTAAGCAAAAGATAGTTGTAGAGATAATAAGATGTATTTTTAGGCTCAACATCAAGTTTGATGGAGGGACAACACATGCAACCCTCTAAAAAAAAGAATAAATTAGTAGGTGTTGGCATGGTGTATTTATCCTCTTCGCTTGGTTTTAATTTAAACACAAATATTGATGCTTCCCTTGTCTCTTTGGAATGGACTCCTATGGGCAAAGGAGAAATAAAACAATTGGAAAAATTCCAAATGTGGGTATTGAGTTTAAACAAGAAGGACCTACTCAAAGAAAAGCTCATTATTGAGAAACAACAAAATAATTAGCTATGAAAAATAAAAAACCTTGGAAAATATTTCAAGGTCTAGAAAATATAAGAAATTAATTCTTCTTTTGTGGGGAAGGTCTGCCCCATCAAGAACAAGTTGATTAGTTTAGAATATGTTGTTTGTAGTAGAATGTTTGATTGTTGGTTGTCTCCATGAAAATTTTATCCTAAAACATTAAAGGACTTAATATTCCACATAAACATCATCTTATTAAGAGTTGTGAGTGGCGATGGGTGAGCAGGAAAGAGGTTTTGAATTTTCTCCTGCTCAACAACGGGTGTATGTTTTGAAGGGAGTTAGATCCTTGCTGGGGGTGGACCTGTTGTGGATGCGGTGAGGGAGAATGTTGGTGAAGAGCAGGGGGGCGGTTTCTGAGGACTAGGCCCAGGTAAGCGGGGGGACCCAGGTGAGAAGTTGGACCCTGGAGGTAAGTTGGTCTTTGGACCCTCTCTGAATGGTGGGGCTGGTGGGATCAGGTTTCTGGGAAACCAAGATGTGGACAAGGATTCAAGAGACTAGTCTCGAGAGGATCCAAAAATAAGATGGGTTTCTTTGTTTGGAACCAAGCCTATTGGTAAGTCTATCTTTCCTCCAGTTAGCAACATCTCGGTCCCTTCGAGTGGGATGTATGCTATTCTTGTTCCTAACCCAGTGATTGATCTTAACGTTTCACTGATGGCTTCATCGCTGGTGGGAAAATTTATGGGTACAAGACCAAATATTGAAGTGGTAAGGGATTTTGTTAAAAAGAGATGGAAAGTGAAAGGAAAAATTGAGGTTGCAGCCCTACCCAAAGGTTTTTTCTCCTTTAATTTCTCCTGTGAAGAGGATAAGCTTGCTATTCTGTGTGGGGGTCCTTGGGTTATTGGTAAGTCATCCTTGGTTATTAAGAAGTGTTCCCCTAAAATGGACTTCTCAGATTCATCTTTTGAAGCAGTGCCTCTGTGGGTTCGCTTACCAGGTTTACCTTTGGAGTTTTGGAATGAGGATATTTTTAGGGGAATAGCAAATTCCTTTGGGGAACTGTTATCTATAGATGTTAAGACCTCGGCTAGGAAAAGGTTGGTCTTTTCCAGGATCCGTGTGGGCATAACCCAGTCCACTGACTTGTCATGCTCAATAGAAATTGTGTCTAAACTTGGAAAGTGAGTTCAGACAATAGAGTTTGAGACTCTTCCTTTTGTGTGTTTTAACTGCAAAAAATCAAGGCATTGGGCTAGGAAATTCCCAAGCAATATTTCTAGGCCTGAAGCTAAGCTGGTCACTAAGGAGACCAAAATTTGGAAGCCTAAAACGTCAGAGAAATCCCTGGAGAACATGAATAGGGGGTAGTGGAAGGCGCTAGGGATGGAGAGGATAAGAATAGGGAGTGCCATAATTCCAATTTGGGGGATAATAATGTTGAGGACCCTTTGAAAGAGAATGCATTTGGCAACCCTGAAGCCCTAAAAGAAGCTAATGAAGATCAAACTAGAGAAGTTATGGATTCTAGAGTCAAGGGGTCCCATAAAGTGAATGAGATGAGAGATGTAAGGAGCATTTGAAAACTTGATGAACATATGAACTTAGATAAAAGGGTTCCAGACACCTTGGAGGAGGATTCAGAGGAAACATCTTGTTTTGGACAAGGAAGTAAAGCAAGTTGTGAGGAAGCCTCTGTGGAAATTGGGGGGAAGACTCACTCGTCTTCTATCTAGGATGATTCTCAAAGTTCTCTAAAGGTTGTGAGGGAAACTTTTGGGAACTCTGAGGAAACAAGCAAGGAAAGGAACGATCAAAGGCCTTCTCAGGCTAACAGAGAAGCTACAGGAGATGATTTCATGGATGGGCAAGAATTCTTGGGGCTAGAGGACTTGGACCTTGAATGGGATAGCTCATATACTAAAGTGAAAAAAAAAAGGGCAAAAAAGGGAATAACACTGCGGGGGTTTCTACAAGAAGCAGATCGAAAGCGGATTGTGGAAACTCGAGAAGCTCAGGCAGAAAATCAACAAAGTGGCATAGGGAGTAGGAATGCATCCAAAATATTGTTGATGGGGATCAAAGAACCATCCCAGAGATTTGTCAAAGCAACACCCCATCAAAGAAATGAAGATTATGTCATGGAATATTCGAGGGCTAAACAACTCTCATAAACAAGACATTTTGCACAATTTTGCTAGGGATCATAAGCCTGATATTTTTACTGTTTAGGAGTCTAAAATACTGAAGGATAGAGTGGAAAGAATTAAAATTTTCAAGAATTGTGGTGTTCGGGGTAGGAGCTCGGAGGGGGCATCTAGAGGTTTAGTTACTTTTTGGAACCAAGACTATATCCATGGTACTCTAATTTGGGAAGATGCTAACCATGTGGCTACTAGATTCAGGCATATTAGGGATGACTTCACCTGGATTTTGTCTAATATATATGCTCCCAAGAAAAAATCTACAAGACAATTTTTTTGGAAAAGACTCGAGTCTTTTAGACTAAGCTTCCCTGATGAGAACTGGATTATTTTGGGAGACTTTAACACTCCTTTGCTTGTGTCAGAAAAATTTGGAGGGTCTCAGATACAGATGGACAACAAATTAGACCTGATGGAATTTATCAATTCTCAATGTTTGCATGATGTGGATCTTAAGGGAGCCACGTTCACATGGTCCAACAAGAGGGTTGGGAATGATCTTATTCAAGTTTGGCTTGGCAGGGCTCTAATTTCAAATAATTGGATGAAGGACTATTTCTGCGCTTTAACTACTCTCTCTAGGATTGGTTCTGATCACTACCCCATAACCTTTGTGGCTAACTCCATATTTGGTAAGAGAAAAATCCCTTTTACATTTGAAAGAATGTGGTTATCTCATCCTCAAATTTCTAGCTGCATTCAAGTTTGGTGAAACATAAAGGTTAGTGGTACTGCTATGTTTCGGGTGGCTAAAAAACTCAGTGAGGTTAAAACTAAGGTTAGACTTTGGAATAAGGAAGTCTTTGGTGACATTTTTGCTTCAAAGTCTGCCATCCAGATTGAGTTAAAGGATATCCAGGATATAATTTAGAAAGAAGGTTATGTGGGAGATCTCCTTTCCAAAGAGAATGAAATCCTTACAAGCTATCATGACATTATCTCTAAGGAAGAAGAGTTCTGGAAACATAGATCCAGATCGGTTTGGCTCTCTTTTGGGGATAAGAATACCAGATTCTTCCACATGACTACCATGAAACATAGGGCATCTAATCGTATCACTCACATTATGCAGAGTGGCACCAGAGTTGAGAAAGAGAATGAGATAAGGAGTGAGGCTAATCAGTTCTTTGGTAATCTCTTATCTGCTGATGAGAGGTTGGATGTGAACGCTCAACAAACTCTCATTGATGTTATTTCCAATATTTTGAATGAGAATCATAATAAATCTTTGATCACTATCCCTTCTATGGAAGAGGTTAGAAAGGTTGTATTTTCTTTTGAGGGCAGCAAGGCCCCTAGGCCTGACGGGTTTCCTATGTTCTTTTTCCAAGTTTTCTGGGAGATTGTGGTTGAAGATGTGACTAATGTTGTGAAAGAGTTCTTTGGATCTAGAAAATTGTTGAAGGAGCTTAATTCTACTTTTATTGCTCTCATCCCTAAGTTCCCTGGAGCTAATGCTTTTGACTATTTCCGCTTGATTAGTTTATGCAACTCCTTTTATAAAATTATCTCTAAAGTTGTTACCACTAGGTTGCTTGGTGTTCTCTCACTTTTGATCTCTCCCCAACAGAATGGCTTCGTCCTGGAAGACAGATTTTGGATTCTATCATCACTGTTCATGAGAATATTCATTCTTTAGAGGTCTCTAAGATCCAAGGATTCTTACTTGAGGTGGATATGTCTAAATCCTATGATAGAGTGGATTGGGAGTTTTTGTTGAAGGTTTTAAGAGCTTTTGGGTTTTCTGAGAGATTTTTGTAGTTGATATGGGAAATGATTTCTACTACCAGAACTGTTGTTATAATCAATGGGTTCCCTTCCCATTTTTTCAAAGTCTCTAGGGGCATGAGACAAGGAGATCCTATCTCTCCTATTCTCTTTACTCTTATTTTTGAAAGTCTGGGAAGGTTTCAACATGAAAAGGTGGTGGAAGGAAGTTTGAAAGGGTTAAGATCGTCTTCATCTAACCTTGTTCGTTCACATCAACGATTTTTTGATGACACTATTCTTATGGGTAGCATAACTGTTGGAGAAGCTAGAACCTTGAAGTGCTCCCTTTTGCTTTATGAGGAAGCTTTGGGGTGAAAAAATAATAGGGAAAAAAGCTCCCTTTTCTTTTTTAATACTCTTGAACCCAGGCAAAGGAAGATTGTTAATATCATTGGTTGTGTTATTAACTCTCTTCCTTCCACTTACTTGGGGCTTCCTTTAGGAACCAAACCACCTAAATCCTTTTGGATTTCTCTTGTGGATTAGTTTAATCAGAAGTTTGCTAGCTAGAAAGGGGAACTTCTTAGTCAAGCGGGAAAATTTATGTTGCTTAAGTCATCTCTGCAAAACTTTATGGTCTATGCTCTAAGTCTATTCAATATCCCCTCCAAATTGTTTGAAATTATTGAAAAGATTTAGAAATGCTTTCTTTGGTTAGGAGTTGAGGAAAAGAAGCGGATTTCGTTGGTTGCCTGGGAGAATGTGTGTAAACCCAAAAAGTATGGGGGCCTTGGGTTGAGAAGCCTGAGAGTGTTTAATAAAGCCCTCTTGGCGAAGTAGGTCTGGAGAACCTTTTTTGCAGCCCGTGAATGGAATTCTATTTGGAACAGTAAATATTTACAGGGTGTTGCTTCTCTCAAATAATTTTTCAGCTCTCAGACTCTTCCTTCTAGCTCTACTCTTTGGAATAATGTTATTATGGCTAGGGATATTGTTGGGAAAGGTGCGACGTGGAAGCTTGGAGATGGTAAAGAAATCATGTTGTGGGAAGACAAGTGGATTGGGAATGAACCTCTTTGTAATATCCCTACCTTTAGGAATCATATGCAGGTGTGCAAAGCCAGATTTGGCACCTATGTTGGGGACTATTGGAGGAATGACCAGTGGGTCTGCATCTCTTCTATCCATCTAGACCTGTCTCCTCTGTAGGTCTCTTAACTCTGTTGTGTTGAATCTAGGGGGCCAAGGGGATTCATTGGTTTGGAATTTTTCTTCTTCTGGGATCTTTTATGTCTCTTTGACGGTGGCCTCCTGTCATCACACTTCCCCTCCTCCCATTTGAGCGAAGGCCTAGGTACACAATCTTATACCCAAAATCAATATTTTGTGTGGATCCTTCTCCAAAACAAAATTTTGACTAATGATAATCTTTGTAAGCGTGGTTTCTCTTTTCCTAACAGATGTTACCTTTGTTGTGCGGATGCTAAGACTATTTTACATCTTTTTCTCCTCTGTCCTTTTGTCTATAACATTTGGTGCACAATCTTGCAGCTGTGGAACCTTAGCTAGGTTTTTCCTGGCTCAATCTGGGATTTCTACTATCAGTGGAAGGCTCCTTCAAACAATCAGGTGATGAAACTGCTATGGAAATACATTTTTTCACACCTTGCGTGGGGTATATGGAAAGAGTGTAACAATAGAATCTTTTGGGATTCATCTCTCTTAGAGGATGTTGTCTTTGGTAAAATCATCAGAGTTGTGAGACAGAATATAAATTTTCTTAATTGTAACTATAAGGCTAAAGATAAGGTCGGATGCCAAGATTATGAGTTCGAAGTTTCTGAATCTTGGATGATTAATGTTGATATATCTTATTCCCTTAGAATTACTAAGGGTCCTAGAGATGGTATCCATTGGAACCTCCCTCCTCTTGGTTTGGTGAAAATTAACTTTGATGCAGCGACCAAGGGCAATCCTAGGCCTGCTGAGTGTGGGGGAGTGATAAGGGATGAGAATGGAAATTTTATTTCAGTAGTGGTGCTCCCCTTGGGAAACCAGAACAACCACCTTTTTGAAGCCATAGGGCCTTTCCAAGCCATAAATCTTGCCGGCCAAATGAATTTCAAAAATGTGTGGCTTGAAGGGGACTCGAACAATATTATTCAATGTATTAAAGGCCACCAAAAGCCTTCTTGGACTATAGATAATTGGATCAGCCTCTCTAAGGGGACTATTAAAAAAAAATTCATTTCCCATGCTTATAGGGAAATAAATATGGTGGTAGACTTCTTTGCAAATAATGGGGTTAAGGCTAACGGTAAAATGATCTGGCAGAGGAGTGACAGATTGGATGTTTATGTCACTGCCTTATTAATGTATGATAGAACCCACGGGAAGGTTCAATTTCCCCTATCAATTAATGATTAAGGGTATGGGGTGTCTTTTCATGCAGTCTCGAAACTGCTATAATTATTTTTCATCGTGGGTTGGAGTACCTTAATATCATTTGCCACTTTGTTTTTTTGTGCTTTGCATGCTTTCTAGGTATTTCGGCTATCAGGCTATTTGGTTTTCTGGAGTCTTCACGGCAGGGTTGCAACACTATCAACATGGGAGGTGAGTGTCATTGGGTGGAACCGATGGAGTGTGAGGACTTGAAGAGTAACACTAAGGTTTGGGATTTGCTAGAGAAGGGTGGTATTACTAGCTACATTGAAAAACTCCATGGTTGCGACCAGGATATCACCAAGTGTTTTGCTAAAGAATGGAACAATGACAAGGTTAATTTTTTGGGAGAAAGGTGGCTATTGATGAGCATTAATTTTCGATGTCAATAGGCTTCCCATGGAGGGTATTAAGTTCTATAGGGACAAGTAGCTTTTTGACTAGGTTGTGAGGAAATTTCCGAAGACTGACAAGGAGGAGGACTTGCATAGAGCTACTAAAAGTAGTTATGACTCCACGAAGATTAAGTTGCTCTGGCGGGAGGTGTTGAAGGCTATTATGGAATACATAACATTAGATGACAGATATACAAGGGTTTTTGGCTACCATTTAGTGCTCTTGAATCACTTTCGGCATAAGGTTAGGGTTTCCTTCCCTTTCTATCTTTCTACTTTGTTGAGTGCTAGTCTTCAGGACCATAAATCGAATCCGGTTAGATACCTCGTTCTTCATGAGGGTTTGCTTGTTCTTATTTTTGAACATTTCAAAGCTATGTTGGCTCTTTCCCACCAGACCCCTTCTCCCCATTCTGCCTCTACTAAGGATGAACTGGTTGCCAGCTACACAGACAAGGATGAATGGGAGACTGATATGGAGGATGAGGAAGATTGTCCCTCAAAGGTGGTTAGGATGGGTAGTAACAAAATTAAGTGCAAGGCTTATGCCCTTCCTAAACCCAGTGCCATGATCTCTACAGGCAAAGCTAAAGTCATTTTCCTGAGTTCTAAGGCTACTAATCTGAAGGCAAAAGGTAAAGCCAGTGTCCTTCCTTCAGAGAAGGGAAAGAGAAAGGTTGTGGAGGACCCCTCCTATGAAACCAATCAGGATGAGACCCAAACAACCCCTTCGTTGGAGTATTCCAGCTACCCTGCAACTGATAGGGAGGACAGGCCTAGGTATCTCAGTGACCTCAAGGAGGATGATCATTACTTTAAGGTTGAGCATGAGTTTCTTGCTGATATCTTGGAAATTTCCCACAACGGGTCCATGGATTTCTTTAGGTTGATTAGATGGGTTTTATTTGAGATTAAGGAGATTAAGTTGTGTAACTCAGATTTTTCAGAATTGTGGAAGATGCTAAAGCTGCACAAGATTAAACATCAATTCTAATCTAAATAAAACAACAAAGAATGATAAGTAAGCATGATTAATCTAAACTAATAAAACTAGAATGATCTCACCGAATATGCAAATACTTCCTCGATTTATCTCAATTGCCCTTCTCCATCTTGCTGTATTGTTATTCTTGCCCTCAGATTTCTGTGTGTTTGAATGCAAGCATAACTTCCTTGAGTGTCTCAGCAAAATATCGAATATTGTTTCTCTTCTCAAAAGTGTATAATGATTTCGGGAGGAGGAATAATGATAATGACAGGCCATTTTATAGATTTTGTGTTTTCAAATGATCGGCTCAGATTGAAAGAGAGATCGACGGATGAGATTGATGAATGCCATGCGATGAGTTATGTGACAGATAGAATGCGAGTTAGAACGTGAGTTCAACTGCAGGTAAAGACTAATTTTAGAACATGAGTTAGAACATGAGTTCCAATCTTCATCTTCAAAAAATAAAAGAAATAGACTTTGTATGCAAAAGCCAAAGTTAGAAGTTGGAGAATAAATGCATGATAAATGCATGTGAATGCAAACTTGAGTTAGTTAATTAAATAAAGATATTTAATTAATAAATATAGATCATGCATATGAGTTGGAACTAGTTAATCGACTAGTTGTGACAGAGAGTTCTCTCATAGAGATAACTCGAGTCAGACGATAAGTGCATGTAAGAGATAACTGAATGTTAGAGGAATGTGACATAATTAATTAAATAATGAATTAAATGTTAATTTAATTCAACATTCAAAATATGAGACTTTTAATTAAATAAATAAAGTAATTTATTTAATTTGGCTGTTGAAAAGGATAAAATGAATAATTAAATAATAAATATTTAATTATAGATGAAAAGGGGTTAAATGAATAATTAAATAAAGATATTTAATTATAGTTGGAAATGTATGATAAAGGGGAATTAAATAATAAATTATTTAATTGATAGATAAAGGGGAAAGAATTAATTAGTTCGCAACATAATTAAATAAATATGATTTATTTAATTAATTAAGTTGAATAAAGGACAATTATGAATTAATGAATTAATTAAAAAGGGTATTTAATTAATAGAGGAAATATGTGTTAGAAAGGCAATTAAATAAGTAACATTATTTAATCAAGACGACGGGCTATAGAAAATTATGTTGAAATGTGTACTCACAGGCCTAGACCAATTTTCGGTATCTACAGTTTGCCCCTCTTTGATACAATGTTGGTACAACGTTGTGTCAAATAAAATATGCCCTGGTCATGCCCCTATATGAAACAAGTTAGGGTATACCCCAATGAAAGGGAGAATGACGAGGAGGTAGTGGTATGCCCCCTCGAGAGGATAGGTGGGTTTGAAGAACATGAGTGTGCTCTCGAAATGGATAGATAATGATGGCGAAGATGCAGAAAAGAAGAAATGTTAGCATGGATGATTTCAAAATGTTAGTAAGAAATAATTAATGTTGGTTAATTTGAGAAAAAGACATAATCTTCGATATATTGCCAAATACACTATACTTGCTTGTTATCATCATTGGGCGGACATGATAGAAATGGATGGTACACACTATGATATGAGATAGACCATAGTGTACAAAATCATCCATTTGCGAAAAACAGACAGTCGTAGACAAGGAGTGTCTTAACTCAGAATAAGGACAAGATACCCCAGTCGTTTGGTCAAGACAAACCACAGACAACAGACAAATAAAAGACGGGTCATGAGACATCATTGCTCCTCTAAATCCTTGATAGGACATCCTTGAGGAAACTAGTAACATGATTCAAAAAGCCAAAGTTTAAAAGACAATTGACAGACAGCAACCAAAGAAAAAGAATCCTGAGACGTCGTTGCTTCTCTAAATCCTTCAAAGGACATCCTTGAGAAAGCTAGTAACAGGATCTTGCACAAATCAATAAAAAGATAAGATAAAATAAGATATAAAGTCATAAAGCCAAATAAATGTATTCACCAAAACTTGATCTTGTGGGATTGTTTGATGTTGATGTTTGACATAGCGTAATGTTAGAGAATGACACATACCGCCTAAGACGTTGAGTCTAGTTTCGACTTGGTGACTTCTGTATAAGGCATGACAAAGCCTGGTTTTAGTAAGACACGTGCTGTATAAGACATTGGAGTCTGATGACGTTGAGGTGACAAGCCACATGAGACTATGACAATTTGATGACGTCTGTTGACAAGAAAGACATATCTTGCTAAGACATGGGTTGATCGCTTTGATAATGTGTTTGATATTGACTTGATGACAAGTTGAGTGTGTGCGTGTAGACAGTGTATGACATGAGATGATACCTTAAACTATGATATGCAACTTGTGTGATAGTGACTGTGAATGAACCCTATTGGACTGACCTAGTGTGGTCTCGGGAGCTCATCAATTGATTAGCCTTGCCTACGTTGTACACGCAGAGACCTCGTAGTTCGACACAACCAATGACTTTGAATATACAAAGAGTCATGATTTAAATGTGTGTGATACATGACAAACCTAGACTGACAAACCTGATGCCTCGGGGGCACATCGATTGATGGCCTTTCCTACGTCCCAGTCGCAGAGGCAACGTAGTTCGACTATGACTACGACTGACTTAACATGACTGACTTGACACTGTTTTGTTTTTGGTATTTTCTAACATGTTTTTGATTTTTTTGGATTTTTGAAGTTTTCTAATGTTTTTGTTTTTTTCAAGACATTTTCTGATGGTGCGATGCTATGTACAAGGCGTTCATGGAATAGAACAAGGATTTTCCCCCAGTCGGGAATAAGACTTGCAAGATGGAATGGATGTTTAGATGTCAATCGTTCCAAATGATGGATAGGACAACCATTTATTATGAGTGATGGTGAAAAAGTCTGATTAGAATGATGGTAGATGGAAGAGCGAGCTTGACTACACATGGCGCCTGTTTGCCAGGTTTTCACCATGGTACTTATCCATAGCGCCACCAAAGTGGTTTTCACTAGTGGACGGATTTATTTCTCTTTACTATTTTGATTTTCTCAATTTTTTTAATTTTTTTTTGGTGTTACAAAAACGCCTGTTTGCCAGGTTTTCATCAAGGTAACCATTTTTTTGTATTTTTACAGATTAAGACACAGATTCTTAGAAGCTAAGCATAGAACCTCTTTAGATGTAGACTGTTGATAGGTGACAAAAGCGGATCTCCTTCAGGAGTAGATAGTTGGTACGCTCTTGACAATGTACGGCCCTAACCAGTTAGGCTCAAACTTTCCTGGTTTCTCTCATTCAGCTTGGTTCTTCGGATTCTCCATTAATACCAGGTCACTAATGTGAAAATATCTATTAAGAACCTTCCTATTGTAGCTCCGACGAAGACGATTCTGATATGCTTGCAAATGATCTAATGCTTTTTGTCTTCGTTCATCTAGTAATTCAAGCTCTTGTAGCCTAAAGACATGGTATTCTTCATCGTCGACATGACCCTTCAAAGATACCCTTAGAGAAGGTATATCAACCTCTATAGGTAAGATAGCTTTGGACCCGAATACGAGTGAAAATGGAGTGGCGTCGGTGGGAGTGCGGATGCTTGTGCAGTAAGCCCATAAGGCAGGATTAAGCTATAGGTGCCAGTCACGACCAGCATCATTGACAGTCTTTGTAAGGATTCTAACAATGGTTTTATTAGATGCCTCAGCTTGGCCATTACCTTGTGGGTAATATGGGGTGGAAAAATGATGCTTGATGTGGAATTCTTCACATAAATGGCGTACTTCTTGGTTCTTGAATGGGCGGCCATTATCTGTGATTATGGATTGTGGTACACCATACCGACAAATGATGTAGTTCATAATAAACTTAGATATTTGGGTGCCAGTGATGTAGGTCATGGGAATGGCTTCAATCCACTTGGTGAAGTATTCGGTAGCAGTAATGATAAATTTGTGGCCGTTGGATGATGGTGGGTGTATCTTACCTATGAGCTCAAGTCCCCATTAGGCGAAAGGCCATGGTGAAGTAATCGGTCGAAGCTCCGGTGCTGGCGCTCTTATCAAGTCTCCATGTATTTGACATTGTCTACACGTCTTCACAACAAAGACGTATGAGTCTTTCTCCATAGTAGGCCAATAGTAACCTTGTCTCATAATCTTATGGGCTAAGGTTGGACCACTCGAATGGGATCCACATATACCCTCGTGCACTGCTCGCAAAGTTGTTTGTGCTTCTTCAGCATCGAGACATCTCATTAGGGCGTTGTCTAATGTGCGTCTATATAGGGTTTCTCCGATGATGGTGTACTTGGCGGACTTACGGATGAAGGTTCGACGTTGGTTATTAGACAAGTCTTGAGGTAAGGTTTGATTTGTTAGATAGTCGAATATTTCTTTATACCAAGGAGATGTAGGACCAACAATGGTACACACCATCATAGTATCAGGGATATCATAAGCAGGGACCAATAGCTGTTCAACCAGAAACTCGAACTTAGGCATGTTACTTGGAATATCCAACAAGGAACCCATGGTTGCCATAGCATTTGCAGCTCTATTCTGAATGTGTGGTATTTGTTGAAAAGTTATGTCCTTGAAATATTGTTTGAAACTATCAACCATTCTCTTGTAAGGGGAAAGCTTCTCATCCTTAGTTTCATACTCATTATTTACCTGTCAGATTACCAGTTGAGAGTCACCAAAGACATGTAGGCTCTTAATGTTCCATTGTGCTGCCATTTTCAAGCTTGTCACTAAGGCTTCGTATTCTGTTACATTGTTTGTACAAGGGAAAGCAATCCTGAATGATTTGGGAATGGTATCACCTTGAGGTGTGACAAATAAGACACCAGCTCCTGAACCACGATTTGTATGTGACCCATCAAAGTACAGTTTCCAGTCTATTTTAATGTCAATGTTGAATAGAAATTCATCTGGAAAATCTACCACTAAGGGATGATCTGCTTTTATAGGTGCATCAGCTAACTGATCGGAAATCACCTGTCCTTTTATAGCCTTCCTCTCGACATACTCAATGTCAGACTCACTAAGTATCATGACCCATTTAGCCAATCGGCCTGTTAAAGCTGCCTTACTTAGAAGGTATTTGAGTGGATCAATTTTTGCAATTAACACTGTTTGTCGATTGAGCATGTAGTGCCAAATATTTTGGGTAGCAAAAACTACCACAAGATAGGCACGTTCTATGTTGTTGTAATTCAATTCATAGCCCACTAAGGTACGACTAATGTAATAGACCGCTCTCTCATGACCTTGATCATCTTTTTGTGCGAGAAGAGCCCCTAATGCCGACTGAGTTGCTGAAATATATAAGATCAAAGGCTTTCCTTCTGTAGGTGGCATTAAGACTAGTGGAGTTAGCAAATAGTCCTTGATTTGTTGGAATGCGTCCTGACACTTAAGCGTCCACACAAATGGTACTCCCTTCTTGAGTAGATGTTGAAATGGATGAATCTTATTTGCCAGTTGTACTATGAATCGCCTAATTGACTGTAGTCTGCCCTGTAGAGTTCTGAGTTGTCCTATGCTGACTGGAGGAGGCATTTCTATGATAGCTCTTACCTTCTCTGGATCTACTTTAATGCCTCTTCGAGAGATGATACACCCTAACAGTTTCCCCGATTTGACTCCAAAGACACACTTCTTTGGATTCAACCTGACATTGTAGTTCCCTAGCCGTTGGAATATCTTATTTAAAACCTTTAAGTGAGCTTCTCTTGTTTCTGATTTTGCTATAATGTCATCGACGTAATCTTCCATGAGAATGTGTACAAAGTCATGGAAAATTGTAGTCATTGCGCGTTGGTAAGTAGCTCCTGCGTTCTTAAGCCCAAAGGCATAACGTTCCAACAGTATGTGCCCCATGGACACGTGAAAGTTGTCTTATGTTGGTCTTCAGTTACTATTTTAATCTGGTTGTATCCCGAGAAACCATCCATGAGGGATAGCATCTCATACCCCGCTGTAAGATCCACTATCATATCTATATTCGGTAAAGGGAAGTCATCCTTAGGACACGCCTTGTTGATGTCTCTAAAGTCTGTGCAAATTCGAATGCCCCCAGTTGGTTTAGTCATGGGTACAAGATTTGATATCCAATCTGCATAGTCTATTGTCCTTATGAATCCTACATCCAAGAGTTTCTTTAGTTCTGTCTTGAACAATAGAGCAATCTACGGGTGCATTTTTCTTAACTTTTGTTTGACTTGTTTGATGCCTGGATGCAATGGTAAATGGTGCAATATTAGATTTGGATCCAGCCCAGGCATGTCAGCATACGACCATGCAAAGTTTATCTGTCTCTTTTGGAAGAAGTCCTTAAACTTAGATTTTTCTGTCTCTGTTAAAGAAGCTACAAAATATACCATCTTTGGATTCTCTTCTGTACCTATGTTGACTGCAACTGATTCTTCTACTAGCATCGGTGACTTTTCCTGTTCAACGGGGAGAATATTTAAACCTCTATCCTTGGGTGCCTCAGGGAGGTTTTCGCCCTTGGATACGTCCTTTATTTTGACTTTTTCTTCGTCCAAAGGTGCCTTTCGGTTTTCACCTAGGGACTCATCATTGTTCTTTTCATTGTCTTTTTTCTTTTTATCCTCATTTTTGTGACTAGAGGTGTAAATAGACTCCCCAAAATATGCTTTATCGTCCAAGTCTATGGTAAAACCAGCTTTATGATCCCCTCTTGGTATGCCTTCTCAAAGTCCCATGAACTCAGCAATTGCTTCGTCGTTCTCAAATGTGTCTAAGATAGGTGTACCTTGTTGATCCCAGTCTATAAGTTCGAGATATATGAGGGGCATGTCATCATCAGAGTTTTTAAAGGTAGCCGCTGACAGGGTGAATAGTGAATGGTTGACATGGTCGCAGAAGTTCTGGACTAACTCTTGCTGGGTCTTTTCCTTACGGGTAGGTAAACGTTGATGTGGGACCATTGCCTGGGATAGGTCGTTAGAAGATGGTGGTTCAGGTGCCCAAGATGCACGATCGAGTTTTTCCCAATAATAGATCTTATGCCATTCTTCTTTGGACAAATGTTTCTTAGGACAAGGACTAGATGGTTTGGGTATAGGTTTCACGTTTAGGTCCAATTCTCCAAATAGTGCGTCTATGTTCATGGTGCTGGTAGATGAAAGGGAATCCCATTCACCATCGCTTGAGTAAGGGGATTCATCAAAGATTGGAGGGTTGTCATAAAATGGGGGAGGTGGATCATGAGATGTCTCGATGTCTACATAAGCACTCACTTCCTCTTGAAACAGTGACGAAGTACTAGGAAACCCAATTCTAAGCGGTTGACACCCTAGCCCTAAGTATTTTGGTCGTGGGTGGACAGTAATCGGTTAAGTCCTTCCATTTTGATGTAGCCCTAACCCACTGTGCCCGTCATATCCTTCCTTTTGCATTATCTTAAAGCCTTTTCAATATTGGTTCTTAGCTATTTGAATAGATGGGCAGGGGTATTCATGTTCTTCTCGATACAACCAGGAATCACCTTGGTCCACAATTTCCTTGCTTAGCTCTCCCCATTTGATCAATGTCGTTGTAGGGGGAACATTGAATATGACTATTGACTGTATTCTATCTGCCATAGGTAGGCCATATGCCTTAGGTGGAATCAGTTGACTGACACAGTATGATGCCTTTATACGATACTCGCCAAAGCCCTTGTCTTGGATTTCAAGTTTAGGAGTAGTTGATGGAGGTGTGAATGATTTGGACTTAGTGAGATGTGATGAGTCAATATATTGGGATGAATTAGATGATGAAACTTCTTGATTAACTGGTACTTGGCGTTGTGGAATTTCCTTTAGGCTTGTACAATACTGAAACGGATCTGGATCACCATCAATAGTGATCTTGGTGCCATTATGTGGAAATTTGAGACATTGGTGATACGTTGAAGGTACAGCTTTCATTGCGTGTATCCAAGGTCTACCTAACAACAAATTGTACGGAAGAGTGAGATCCAAGACTTGGAAGCTGGTGTTCATGATTGCTGGACCAATTCTGATAGGGAGTGTGACCTCTCCTTTGGATGATCTTTCCTCATCATCGTAAGCCTTGATGACTATACTCTTAGAGGTATCTACGCAATCTTCTGAGAATCCTAATGCCTTAACCAATTTTAGGGTACACAGGTTCAAACCTGCTCCTTCGTCTACCAAGACTCGTCTGACTTTGGTTTCATGGACTAAGACTTCAAGATGTAATGGGTCATTATGATCAGATTTTTCTGTCGAGTAATCCTGTTGGGAAAATGTAGCATGGTGCAAATTGGTTAAATATACCACCATCTCTTCGAAACGATTGACATCTAAATCAGTAGGGACAGTTGTGTTTTGCAAAGCTTTATCGAGAATGGCTCGATGCTCAGGTGATAAGGTCAATAGTTCCAAGATAGATATTTGCGCAGGGGTTTTACTCAATTGATCAAGAAGGTTGTACTTGAACTTGGAAGCTTGTGTAGATGGCTCAAAAGAAGGACTTGGAATAGTGATCTTGGTTCTGCGTGTGTTGACACTACATTCTAGAGGCTTCTTAATGGTGAAGGTATCGACATGCTCATCTGCAGTGCGGAGGCTATTTATAATCTTTCCTTTTCCATAGTCAAAATTGGTGTTTGTGTAATTGGTTGATGGATTGGTCTTAGTTCCCGAACCGGAGGCTTTTCCTTTTATGTGGTCATGTAATGGGTCCTTGAAGACCTTATGATCACTGTTCTTGGTGTTTTTTTGTCCACCGACCTCTATGGTTCCATTCTCCACAAAGTCTTGGATAATGCCCTTGAGTTGGCGATAATTTTGTAGGCTGTGTCCTTTTATTTGATGATATTCACAATGGGCTTTGTCATCCCACCAGGAAGGTTTAAATTGTCTAGGATCATATTCTCTTGGTTCCAACGGTTTGATGAGATTGTGTTTAATCAATTCTTTGTAAATAACCTCGATCGGTTGTCCTAGAGGAGTAAATTCACGTGTTGGAAATCTTCTTTGAGGTCGTTGTTGCTGTGAATTTTGGAGATAGTTAGCCGTTTGATCTGGATTATCCATTGTGTCTTGATTTTGGTTGTATCCTCTCAGTGTGATAACTGGCCTTGTATATATGTTTTTAGCATCGACAATGCCATCATTTGTAACATTCTTGTTTCTGGACCAGAATTGTCTTCTACCATTTGGCACGTTTTGATTTTGGACAATAGGATTCCTACCTGGTACCTTTATTTCGCCTTTGTCAATAAGGCCTTTCTCAAGGATGATGCCTTTCTGTACCAAGTCTAGGAATGAGGTACAACAATGTACTCTTAAATCACTCCGCAGTTTTGGATTGATGTTCTCTAGGAATATCGTGACCTTTTGTTTCTCTGGTATCTCAACTGGACATCTGCTAGCTAGACTTCTCCACCTCTGAAAGAAAGTGGTGAAAATTTCTCCATCTTCTTGTGTCGTGTGGCACAAGGTTGCTATTGTTATCTCATTTTCTATGTTGAAGGTGAAATGTTCGACAAAATTTTTAGCTAATTCTCCCCAAGAGCGTATACCATATGGTAGTTTAGAAAACCATTCCAGTCCTATCCCAACAAGGGTTCGTGGAAATAGTCTCATCAAATATGTGGGGTCATACGATATGTCCATGCATGCTGTTGAGAACTCCCTAATATGTTCTAGAGGATTCTTTTTCCCATTATACTTAGGCAAAATCGGTATAATGTATCCATGGGGAAAAGGTGTCATGTAAAGCGCTTTGTCAAATGGACATGGACATAAGTCTTGTGCTGAGATAGTTCATTTTCCTGTCATAGACATATTATCCATTTGTTGTTGGAGAGTTTGCATTTGATTCTGAAGGACATCGACTTGTGTCAAGGACATGGTGTTGGCGTTGTTCGGATCAATGTAGACGTTCTGATATGCCATGTTTTGCGACGGGTTGTGATTTGGTGAAGGAATATATCCCGTTTGAATAGTCCGTTGTGCGATAGGAATATATCCTGTGTGAATGGTTTGACTTGGGATAGGAATATTCGTACCCGCCTTGGATCTCTTACCAATCGTGTTGGTGCCAAAGGGGTTGGATGAAGTTGCTCCCGTCATAAATTGTAAACCTTGTGTTATGTTGAAAGGGGTTGTGTTTACAATTGACGATGTCTGAGTTGGTATGCCAGTTGGTATTGCTGCGGTGATTTGGGGCATAGAACCACTTGATGTCACTGTTTGCATTGGTTGGGTAGATGTCGTTTTCAATGTATGAATGTCAAATCCTGGTGGTAGTGTGGCACCTTCTACTAGCAATTTTGCTAGATAGCGTTGGGGATCATTTGCCAAGCACTCATCCATGAAGGATGCAAATTCAGGATCTTGGACTGCAGACTCTATGTCTTCAACAAAGACTCGTCCATTGGCGTCTCTAGTGACAAATTTATCAAGCAATGGTTTGTGTGGTTTGTTCTTCCTAGGTGGTTGAGTGCTGAAAGGATTGATAAACTCGTTGGGGTCTGCCATTTCTTTGTGCCTCTTTTGAGACCTTGTTTCGACCATAAAAAAGTTGCTCAAAATGGGGTAATGCAGACTATGCCTAAGAACTGATATGACCTATTTCTATGTTTTTGGATTTTTTGGACAATAAGGATGTTGCTAAAATGATTTCTAGAAAGACGTATACTGAGATGACGTATGGTAAGACGGACAATATGTAAGACCTCGTGTAGACTATGATTCTAAAATGGGTATAACCTACCTCCTATGGAGTAAATGCATGCAAGGATTTGTTTTGACCAAGGAACCTGATTGTAGGACAAATGACAGTTGACAAAGTGAACTTTCCAAACTAGACTTGTTGAGCTGAAAAGATTCACTAGATAAGACTAAGGTGACTAGGTTCGATGAGTGTGACAAATCGGGACATGAATTTATCCAAAGACGAGGAAACTTATCTATGTTGTGATACGCAATTTCCTAGGGAGTATCTAGATGCATGCAACTTAGGATGACAATGACGAAGACGTGGATTGTAACTAAGATTTTCGAGGAAGTATCTATATGCATGTGACTTTGGATGACTATGACGAAGACGTGGATTGTAACTAAGACGTATATAACCACCTAATGGATGCAAGATTTTTGAGCAAAATTTTGACAGTTTCTGTTCGGACTCAGTTTGTTGTTTTGATTGTTCTCTGATAACAGGCAGATGCAATTCACCTAACAGTTGCGGTTCAGGATTTGACAGTTTCGGTGTTTCTGACAGTTGCGTTCTTTCCTATGACAGTTGCGGTTCAGTATTTGACAGTTGCGGTGTTTCTGACAGTTGCGGTCTTTCCTAGGACAGTTACAGTTTACCAATTCACATGCGTTTTTCCTATTCTGGACTCTAAAAACTAGTTTTCCTGATAGACACTTGCGGTTTAGACTTTGACAGATGCGGTTTGCATGGACACATGCGACTCAGGATGTGAAAGATCCGCTTCGAAACTTTGAGATTGTGAAAATTATGACAGACATATGCGATTATTCCCCTAACAGATGCGACTCTCTAATACAGATGCGGCGATTAAACTGACAAATGCAACTATGTTCCTGACAGTTGAAATTTTTTTTTGAAAGTTGTTTGACTGACTTTGTTTGTTTGATCAAGATTTTGGCAAATACAGCAAACAACAAACACGAAATTCAAAGTATTTTCAGTTTTGTGATGAATGGACTGTTGAGACTCGAAAAACATTTACACCCTAGGTTTTTAGGACAGTACTTGTTGAATTCTTACTTGGATTTCTCCAGCTACGCATATTTACGGTGGATGATTAGTAGCTTGACCCCACTGGCTCCCCTCCATGGCACTCACTTATATGGGGCAGCCAAGCTACAGTACCCATGAATCTCCCATGGCATACTTTTCATCTCTAAACGTAAACCGTAAGATTGTAAGACGGCTTCATAGGTCCGACCTGCTGCACCAACAAGTAGATAGGATTTTGGTAACTCTACAACAAGGTTTTTAATTCGAGCATTCCGTTCGTGGGACACTAACCAACATCGGCGAGAGTCCATTTCTGTCCATCTCATCCAATTAGTGTGCGTGATTCTTGGGGTTTCCCCAAGAATCCACTTTTATATACCGGTTGGAAGTCGCTTGGCTTTAGCGTGCTACCGGTCTGAGTCGTCTTGGGGTGAGTAATTTTTCCCACCAAGACAGGCCCAAGTTCTAGAGTCAGCAACCATTTTTCTTACACCCAGGATCGCATGACTACGCAAGGGGAGAGGATACTTCAGTGTACTGAATCGTAAGGGTTTACAGATATGTGCAAAGCACCAAACAAAGAAGACAGTGGTTCTTTTTATTCCAAATGACAATTTTCTATCTATCAAACAGAAAATTCATTTTAATCCCACACAATGATTATCTATCTACCAAACAAAAGCTTATTTAAATAAATTAACACAAAGGCATTAGGTTCTGCATGCAATTTATTAGTAGTTCATAGTCTTCAGCTTTCGTCCTGCAGAAAAATTGTCTTGGGTTTTAATTGTCTTCAAAGCCTCGTCCTGCAAACACTATGTTATTCCTTTAGAATTTATTTAGCTCCAAGTTGTTTTTGTCCACTTGATCCAATGTGTGCTTTGAAGTATTTTTTTTTTTTCTGCACATGCACAAACCGAACAAAGCCAAAACCCTAATAGCTAGTCAAGACAAATCTGATTTTTGAAAATATTTTTGATAGTAAAAATAAAACTACAGAGAATAGACCCATACTTAAATTTCAAGAGCTTTCCAAAAATGTAAATAAATCTGAAAGATTGTCTGTTTTGCACCTGAAATTAATTTTTTATGAAAAAATTATTAAAAATTTAAAACAGATCCAAAAAATCTGATTTTTTCACTGAAGGTGCCTGACATAATTTCAAATCTGCATAAAAAATTTCATGAATAGATCTGCAACCGTTTGTGAGATTCAAGCAAATATCTTTGAAACCATAATTTTCAAAGATCTATTGTTTGAATAAAAAAAATTTATCCAAATTTAAAACCTAAAGAATAGACCCCTATTCAAATTTAAATCTCTTTCCAGAAATGTAAACATATCCAGAAAATTCGACAAATTTCTCTCAAAATTGATATTTTATGAAAAAAAACAAAAAAATTATAAAAAATTCAAAACATCACCAAAAAATCTGATTTTTTTGTGAAAGCTCTTGAGAATTTCGTCTACTTGCAAACAAATTTTCATGAAAAAATATGTAGCCTTGTAAAAGTTATGGTCGAATATGTCGGGTTCACCAAATGTAACTCAGATTTTTCGGAATTGTGGAAGATGCTAAAGCTGCACAAGATTAAACATCAATTCTAATCTAAATAAAATAACAAAGAATGATAAGTAAGCATGATTAATCTAAACTAATAAAACTAGAATGATCTCACCGAATATGCAAATACTTCCTCAATTTATCTCAATTGCCCTTCTCCATCTTGCTGTATTGTTATTCTTGCCCTCAGATTTCTGTGTGTTTGAATGCAAGCATAACTTCGTCGAGTGTCTCAGCAAAATATCGAAGATTGTTTCTCTTCTCAAAAGTGTATAATGATTTCAGGAGGAGGAATAATGATAATGACAGGCCATTTTATAGATTTTGTGTTTTCAAATGATCGGCTCAGATTGAAAGAGAGATCGACGGATGAGATTGATGAATGCCATGCGATGAGTTATGTGACAGACAAAACGCGAGTTAGAATGTGAGTTCAACTGCAGGTAAAGACTAATTTTAGAACATGAGTTCCAATCTTCATCTTCAAAAAATAAAAGAAATAGACTTTGTATGCAAAAGCCAAAGTTAGAAGTTGGAGAATAAATGCATGATAAATGCATGTGAATGCAAACTTGAGTTAGTTAATTAAATAAAGATATTTAATTAATAAATATAGATCATGCATATGAGTTGGAACTAGTTAATCGACTAGTTGTGACGGAGAGTTCTCTCATAGAGATAACTCGAGTCAGACGATAAGTGCATGTAAGAGATAACTGAATGTTAGAGGAATGTGACATAATTAATTAAATAATGAATTAAATGTTAATTTAATTCAACATTCAAAATATGAGACTTTTAATTAAATAAATAAAGTAATTTATTTAATTTGGCTGTTGAAAAGGATAAAATGAATAATTAAATAATAAATATTTAATTATAGATGAAAAGGGGTTAAATGAATAATTAAATAAAGATATTTAATTATAGTTGGAAAAGTATGATAAAGGGGAATTAAATAATAAATTATTTAATTGATAGATAAAGGGGAAAGAATTAATTAGTTCGCAACATAATTAAATAAATATGATTTATTTAATTAATTAAGTTGAATAAAGGATGATTATGAATTAATGAATTAATTAAAAAGGGTATTTAATTAATAGAGGAAATATGTGTTAGAAAGGCAATTAAATAAGTAACATTATTTAATCAAGACGACGGACTATAGAAAATTATGTTGAAATGTGTACTCGCGGGCCTAGACCAATTTTCGGTATCTACAAGTTGAATCAAAGGGCTTTTAGCAGTAAGCTGGAAAAGAATGATATGATGGATAAAACAAACAAAGATAGAGATAAGGCCAACGAATTGTGGATTAAGGAAGAGAAGAGATATATGGTTGACTATCTTAAGAAAACTGTTGAGGATTTGCAGCAATTCAAGAGTAACCATGACAGCAAGCTTTCAACAATTGAGGAAAAGCTTAAGAATATTAAAGAATCCATTCATAAGGTTCTATAAATGAGTCACAAGATATTAAAATCCACTACAAGCACCATGAATTTGAAGGTTGAGAATCTGGAAAAGGCCTATCAGATAAGGACTGCAGTGGATGTGAAAGATGAGAAAGATCAAAGCTAGGCAGAGGGTGTTGGACCGAGCAAAAGAACTAGAGACAATCTTAAGAGGAAGGCTAATAAGACCCCTGTGGACATTCAGTAAATTAAGAAAGCAACAATTAATATGAATGATCTAGAGTAGGAGGTTGCAAATATCTTGAGGAATCTGGCCTAGCGGTTGGACTTTCACTGGGTTTTTGTTGGTTTTTTGTTGTTCTGCCTCTGGGCTGGTTTTTTGCTCTCATCTTTGTTGGTAGAATTTTGTTTTTGTTTTGAACTCTTTCATGCTTTATCTTTCTTTTCTCTTATGTTAAAGGGTTTCAGGTCCCCTTCAAAACCTTATTTTTCCTTAATCAAAAAAAGAGTTGTATAATTGTTAACAATATTGATATCCTCCTTATCTAGGAGGTCAAAAGGGTTGAATCTAAGTTTTCTAAGATAACTTGTAAAATTTGGAAATGTTGGTGAGTTTTGTATTAACTCAGTCAAAGGTGCCTCGGGAGGGATTATGACTAGATGTGGAAGCTTGTTTCTATTTCAGGTATAGAGGTAAGCTCTTATGGAAATGTTTTGATCATTTCTTTCACTAATCTAGTTTATAATTAAGATTGGATGTTGATTAATGTATATGCTCCTAATTTGAGAGCTTCTATAAAACAACTATGGGATTCATTCTCTAATATGATAAACAATAAACCTAATTGGAATTGGATGATTGTGGGATATTTTATTACCCCACCCTTACCTTCTAAAAAATTGGGAGGTCTAGATGACTACTCTAATAGTGTGGTGGAATTTGTTGATTTCTTGTCCTCTATTGGTATCATGGATTTTGAGCTACATGATTCTTATTTTATGTGGTCTAATAGGAGGATGGGAAATAATATTATTCAATTTGAATTAGATAGATTCCCATTTGGATTTTAGACATATGGTTTCTAACTAGTAGAATAGTCATGTTTAGGTTTCAACTATGTTTCGTTTGGCTCAAAAGATCAAACTAGTTAAAAATAAGGTAAGAGGTTGGAATAGATTCTCTTTTGGTAATGTTTTCATAAAAAAGATTAGATTTCTAAGGAATTGAAGGATGTTCAATAATAAATAGCCAATGGAGCTTTTGATATGGAGATTTTTCTTAAGGATAAAATTTTGAGAGAAGAATGGCACAAACTAATTATAGGAGAAGATGTTTTTTTCTAAAACAAAAGTTTTATATTCAATGGTTGACTGAAGGGTATAGGAATACCAGGTTCTTTCATCAATCCAACCTTAATCATAGAAAAAAAAACATTAGAAATTTGGTTCACGTGGATGGTGGAGACTTATCTACTGATGGTTAGATTGGTTATGTTGTTGTTTCCTTCTTTCAATAAACTCTTTCTAATCAACCTATTGATTTAATGATAATGATGATATTTTGAAAGTGATTCCTAATGTTTTCAATGATATGGATAATGATGGTATGTAGAAATATATTAAAAATGGTGTTCATGTAGTTTCTTTCTCATTCGGGGCATACAAGGCCCTAGGCCTCAATAGCTTACCTCCTTCCTTCTTCCAATATTTTTGGAATATTGTCCATCATGACCATATTGTTGCTACGAGATATTTTTTCAAGTTTTATTGGATATTGAAATAAATTAATACTACATTCATTGTGTTGGTTCCTAAAAAGGATGATGTGACTATCTTCTCTAACTTTAGACCTACAATTCTATAATACTATCTATAATATTTTCTCAAAATTGGTTGTTTATAGAATTACACCTTTTTTACAATTGTCTTATTTCTCAAAATCAGAAAGGGTTTGTTCATGGAATGCATATTTTGAGTTTTTTCATATCCAATGATGAGATCTTGCACTCAATGAATAATAATAAGAAATTGGGTATGGTGCTTAAACTTGATATTTATAAATCTTATAACAAAGTCTCTTGGTCATTCTTGTTTGTTGTTCTTCAAAAAATTGGATTTAAGGGAAGAATTATAAAGGAGTGTGTTTCTACTCCTATGTTCTATATTATTGTTAATGACATCCCAAGAGGCTTCTTTAGCAGTAGCAGGGGTCTTAGACAAGGGGATCCTATATCTCCCTACCTTTTTATTATTATTGTTAAGGTTTTGGGTAGGAATATAGAAATTTTTATTTCTTCTAGAGCTCCCATTAGGATTAATGATGCCTCTTCTTTACCTCCCTCCTCACATCAATAGTTTGTGGATGATACCATTCTATTTGGGTCCTCATCTATTATTTAAGCAAGGCAATGAAATAGTGTATTTAACAAGTACGCTAATGCTTCTAGTCAGTACATTAACTATAATAAGAGTGTCTTATATTTTCTTAATACTAATATTGTCCTGGAAAATAAGATCATTAAAATTCTAGGATGTCAAAAGGAAAATATTCCTACCACTTACTTGGGTCTTCCTTTGTCCACTAAGAAGCTAGCTCATAATAATTGGAATGTGTCATAGGGTAAATGTGAGCAATGGTTAGAGAACGTAATTCAAGCAATTAGAGTTATAAAACACTAAAATATTACAAGATTGAGATCATTATAACCCATACTTAATGAAATTAGTAAACAATACTTCAAAGGCTCAATCAAAAGACATGAAAACACAATTCCAAGACAATTAAACCAAATAAAGCATTCAAACCTTTGATCCCATTGTGGATTAATGACAATTTGTGATGTGGATTGCTCAAATTATGCATAATCCATGATTTTAAAAGCTCAATTAAAGATGTGGTTCACAAAAGGATGCTCAATATTGCTCAAGAATTCAAGAATTCCCAAGACTATGAAAATTATGAATGATTTTCATGGATGAATGAGATTTTTTATAGATTTAAATATTTTTGATCAATGGCGAAGATTGAATCTAAAGATCAATGGATGTGAGGAAATCTAGAAGATAAATGAAGAACAAGGGTAGACAATGAATGAGAGCCCAAAATTGTTGAACACACCCAGAGACTGAGAGGGGGGTGAATCGGTCTTAACAAAAATTTAACCCCGTTTGTAAATTAACTCTTTCAACATAAGCCAACCTTTTTTATTAGATCAAAACCTTAAAAAATAACAGTAACAAAGAATGATATAGTTATTTGAATCCTTAGCAACTTCAACAACCTTTAAGTAATACAAGATATATCAATTATACTCCTTACGATATCGGTAGTAGTGAGAAATAAATAGAGGACACACACATGCACAAAGAGAACACTAGATTTATGTGGAAAACCCAACAAGGGAAAACCACGGTGAGAGTTAACTTGCAATATAAAGGCTAACTACCAAAAAGACTTGCAAGAAGGCTCACTACCTTAGTTAAAGATACAAAAGAACTTTGAGAACTAAATCCAACACAACTTCAAGAGAAATATATAGAGGACCTAATGAGATTCACTATCTTAGAGCAAGATACAAAGATTTAGATAAAGATTACAATGCTTGTCAATATAACACTCTATTGACTGAGGAATTATAGCACAATTTATCTTTCCTTTTACTCACTTTATCAATATCACTATTGGACATTCAATAAAATTCACACACACAAACTTCTCCATTTTATTGCATCTAAAATGACCTTACATTTATATCCAGTGCAACACTTCAAAACTTCAATTAGGTTAGCCAGGAAAAGGATAAACAATGAAATCAACTGGTCGACCACCAAAACATAATGTGGTCCTATCTATAAGATAGAGAGGACCAAAAACCTCTTAGCACTTCTTTCAATGTGATCCAAAATCATTTACACGTAGGTGCACATCAACCTAAGTCAACATCAAGGAAACATGTGGATGAAACGTGACGCACATAACCAGTTGACCCAAAAAAATTCTTCCAATTGAATTAGATTGATATGGTCCCAATTAGGATATTTCAAGACCCAAATCTATCATAACACATCTTCCATTATTTGTGGAGCCCCCCAAGCACACAACACAAGAAAAGGAACAAGCCCTGTCGGCTAGATATCCACAAATAACCTAGAAAGCCAACTCAAGACACAATGTGGCACTAAAGCGAATAATTAGAAATGTGTGGATCACATGGGGATGTTCCTTGAGGATCCAAAAACACTTCCATACACTTATTTCATACTTTCATGCCATCAACAGCCATTGCAAATCAAATAGGTACAAAATAATTCATTCGGGAAGCACAAAATACATAGTCAAATGATGTAGCATTAGTAGAACAAATTGTAGACCACTTCAACACATGATATTAGAACTAAGATACTACATAGAAATTGAAAGCACATTCACCAAGCCGCAAGAGCAGAGACATCAATGCAAAGAAATGTAGATCATTTCTCGGACCGGTCTCAACAACCAACAACACTACTAAACTTCTGCAATTCGCAAAGATCTCCTCAGCAATACAGGTGACCTTAAAAGATAGAAGTGCAAAATCCACAAAAAACTGACATTGAATACCAAATCACAAGACCAAAGCATCAACAATAGATTAATACAGATCATTCTCCTAGACAGAATTCAATGCAGCTTCTAGAACAAGAAACACTTAAGCAATTTGCAGAGGCAAGAACTTCCATTCAACAACACATACTTCATCAGGAACATCAGGAGAGAGCATAAGACATATTTTAGACCTTCAACAACATCTCTCCAATATCAAAATGCTTCTAATACTCATCTTAATTCTTCTAATCCTTATCTAGATATGTCATTATGAAATCAACTCTACTGACAACAATAATACATAATGCAACTTTCTTTGACATGAACTTCAACAAATATTCTTAGAAGAAATTTAATAACTCTTCTTTGGATAATGCTTGTTTGACATGAACTTCAACAACTCTTCTTTGGATAAGGATTTCTTTGACATGAACTTCAACAACTCTTCTTAGATTAACTTCAACAACTCTTCTTTGGATAAGGCATGGCATCCAATCATGAACTTCAATAATAATTCTTCGATAAGGCATGACATCCAACCATGAACTACATCAATTATTCTTTGGATAAGGCATGACATCCAACCATGAACTTCATCACCAATGTTAGCCCAAACTGAATATAACAATGATAACTAATAACAAGGACTAGAAACTTACTTCTCAAGTGTTGACATCAATGACAACCAAGAATCAAAATTGACATCAATGACAACAACTGCCAACAATCTCTTGATGTTGACATCAATAACAACTACTACTAACAAAATATCCCTATTTTCATGGAAAATTGGTTGAAGATAGTTTGAATTGGAGCAAAGAAGGTATTTGAATTTGAATTGGGAATATTCTCTTTTTTTAAAAGGAATATTCTTTCTGCAAGTTGGAGGAAAATTAGGGAATTGAACAATCATGAAAATTATTTAATTGTGAGGATGAGAGGAAATTAGGATTTTTAATTAAATAATTGAAAATTATTTAATCAAGTGGGATTGAAGAAAAATTAGAATTTAATTAAAGAATATAAATTATTTAATCATGGTGGGAGAGGAAAATTAAAGTTTTAATTAAATAATTCAAAATTATTGAATCAAGGGGAGTTAGTGAGAAAATGATGAATTAATCAAATAATGTTAATTATTCAGTTAATAGAGGAAAATAATTAATTTAATCAAAAAATTGGAAATTATTTAATTAAAATGAGGAATTATGGGATAATGAGGAAGATGATGTTAAAAGGTGAATTCAAGATGTGTGATACGTCCAGACAATTTTAGGTGTCTACATTTTGCCCCTCCTTGAGACAATGTACATGTTGTGTTGTTTCAAAGGCTTAATGCTACTCGAAAGAGAAATTTAAAAATTTACCTGATGCCCCATTGTGCCCCAACGGATGAAGGAAGGATGGTAGGCTTCCCCCTCAAGAGATCAATCGAAAAAAATAATTTTCAGTTTAGGATAATGACAGGATGACAAGACTAGTTCTGCATAGAAGAGGGCAAAAAATCGAGCCCTAGGGTCTTATAAACTAATCAGGATGGATAGTCAAGGTTGAAAATATGCTAGCGGG
Organism: Sequoiadendron giganteum; assembly: GCA_007115665.2. Taxonomy (NCBI): domain Eukaryota; kingdom Viridiplantae; phylum Streptophyta; class Pinopsida; order Cupressales; family Cupressaceae; genus Sequoiadendron; species Sequoiadendron giganteum. The sequence continues at coordinate 379,597,808 of CM021109.1, read as the reverse complement.
TGAAACCTAGGGTTTGGGGGTCATATATATGCATTTGGTTTCATTTTTAGTTCATTTGAACACTTGATTTGAGAGATTATAGAGCTCTGATAGTTTTCCTAGCTTCAAACCTTCATGAGACCCTGACACTATGGCACCTGTTATTCGAGAACCACATCGCACAAAGGCAGTCTAACAGTTCCAATGGCCAATCAAAATAGGTTCCCTCATATATGGCTAACCTTTCTTTGCTTGCACGTAATTTTAGGTGGCTAAATGTAGGGTTAAAGTTAGGAAAACAAATACGTCACTTTATCAGTGATGCTTTTGTAACTTGATGCCACGCTTCTAAACATCGACATGATGCTTTTGATAAAATCATTGCACTATCACAAGTGCGTCGACATGTAAAAATTTGGTAGTGTGTTTGACTGTGATCATGTGAAATGATTTTAAAAATGCTCACATTGATTTTGGTAAAGCAACGCTTTTGTAAAAAAACTCACTTTTGACCGTCATCAAGTGATGCTTTTACATAAAAAATCTCACTTTCGCTTTACGCTTAGTCATACTTGGGTTTTTTTTTGCAATTTTTTGAGAAAATTGACATTGTGAGCGTTATGCTTGCAAGTGTACTTGACCCTATCATTTTACGAGAGTAATGACCATAGGTTTTAGACCAGATGGTGCGTCTTCCAAAGATTGATGTGGATTTCTTAAAAAAATTCAAATTATACAATATCACTTATATGCTTGACATTAGGGTGCATCTAGTCTTGAAGATTGTACTAGTTGAGAGGTGGAGGTCTAAGAAATTCATTTTTTCTCCCCACTAGAGAGGCGACCGTAACACTTAAGGATGTATGGAACATACTTCAAGTGCCTATCCATGGTGAGAGGGTTATCTATGATGTCCATCATGGCAAGGAGGCCTTGGAGCGAGTCATGGGCGATGATGAGATCAAGGTTGACGATGGATAGATTGATTTGTGACAATACATTAGCTTGGTTAGTGATACTATCATTTCCATTCTCAATTTGATATGTGATTAGTTCATGTCAAATCGAAGGTCTAGGAGATTTAGCGTCAAATGGGGCAAAGTCCTTGAGAGTATTATGGAGGAGGCCTATGTCTTCACATGGGGTCCATGCATCTTGACCCACTTGTACCATGATAAAAACTAGGTGGTGTATAGGTCTTCTACCAGCTTATCTGTCGAAGTTACTTTGTTGCACATTTGGGCTTGGGAGCATATTGTTGTGCTCAAGTCGATTAGAGAGGTAGATCGGTAGGTGGGCTATACTATGGTGTACAAATATGACACCATGTTGATATAATGCAGGATGGGAGACTTGGACCATTGAAGGTGCCAGGTTGATGATATAGTAGAGTTTAGGTGGCACCCATGGATTTAGATAGAGGCATGGGAGGATGAGGATGAGCATATACCTTATTGCAAGCAAACTTGGTGGCTTATTAGACACATAGAACATAAATTGGAGAGGTATCTACCTGACAGGGTAAGGAGAGAGTTTGGCAAGCAAAAAGATGTTAATGTGTTGATGATTATCATGTAGTGTTTGCTCAAATAGCATGGGAGATAACGGAATGGGGGTTTATGCCCTCCCCATAGATTGTCATATCAGATTTTGACTAGTTGATATAGGTTTAGTGGATTGGGGTTGATGGGCAAGCAGATTCTAGCATGACTCTATACTATGATACATGGTGGGTTCCATAGAGGCCACAAAGGTTCACAGATCCTTATGGGGGTGCAGTAGGAGGATGATGAGGTTGAGAGGGTGAGACGAGTAGAGCTCGTCAATAGAGACAGAGGGTCAAGGAAAAGGTTCTTGTAGTTGAGGACAAAGGGTAGAAATAGGGTCCCATCATTGGAGTAGTAGCACTAATAGCATGAGGTCTAGGAGATGTAGGGTTTGATTATTAGAGGCTCCATGTCACTTTGTAGGATGGAGATCACACTCAAAGAGAGTAGGAAAAATACTGACAGGAGTGGGATGGACTCATTGTTCAGTTAGCTCAATGGACCACTAAGCGAGATCAAATTAGAATCGAGAGAGATGTAGAGATCTCTTGAAGGTAGTAGCTTGAGACACAACTAGAATAGGTTATGATATAGAGAGACCAAGAGAGGGGACTGATGGAAAAAACTTTGGATCGGGACTTGGGATCAAATTTCTATAAAAGTATTAACTTCCTCAATTTTTTCCTGAAATGTCAATCCGAGGATCGTGGACTTGTGAAAGGTATCATGGCTATTTGTCGAAGGGATGAAGATAGTGAGCTGAATAGAAATTAAATGCAGCTAGCAAATAAACTTATTGCATATCGAGATAATATTGGCAACAAGAACTATCACTTCCTGGAAACAAAGACAATCAACAACAAAAATTAACCTCATAAATTCCAAAGAAAACTAATCTAGAAATAATAAAGCGATATAAAGCATGAACATTTAATCTAGAAATTAATCTCACGAGAAATAAACAACAAACCACGTTTGCAAAAAAAATAGGAACGATATCTAATAAATAACTTAAATAAACACACATCTAATCTAATATAAATCACCATACATTTTGAGAAGTGGATCCTGCCTCCTCAGTACATCTAGTGAGGGAGCATGAATGCCTTTCTAAATTGCTTCAATCAAAATAAATAATATTTTATTCATCCAAAAATATTACAAAGTTTGCACACAATATTCTGCTACAGAAATATTCTCATGCCAAAGTCTATGTTCCCCTTACAGTATGCTTACTTATATATGCATTGTTTGAAACAATGAAATATATAAAATATTAAGTTTGTTTCATCATGTGGCCAACAAACGAGAAGAAACAAAAATATGTGTCACAGATTAAAACAATACTATTATAATAGTGAACAAATATAGGAGACAAAAATATCTTTGGTTTTATCCAGCTAGCAAGCTTGTCCTCTGCACAGCTACCAAACATGTCCCCTTTCACAAACTAATATTTGTAGTTTCCTCAAGAAAGCACTCCCACCATACAGCTAGCAGTGCATCCTCCATCACGGGTTTCCACATGTGATACAATGGTGTTGAAGTGGCCACTATGACGTGGAATTAGCATGAAATAGATTCATGTGGATGAAGAATACATGTGGTAAGTGCCAAAAGAACCAAAGGAAGGCCGCCATTAGATTAAAAAAATGCACAATCAGCTCTAAACATGTAATCAATGCCACTGAGGCTAATTTCATGGAAAAAATAAATTATTGGTCAAAGAGTAATGCACAAAAGTTCCTGGCCAGAAAGTGACAGGAAGATATTTTGTAAGAAGTTCTTGTGATCTGCATGTTGCAAGCTTTATTTTCCAAGGATTGAAATCATAATTCTTATTAGTAAAGACAACCAATCATTAATTTCCATATTTACCTAAAACTATATTAAATGCCAGTTATATATATTGAATCATATGCAACATAAAATAGTATGATATGGAACGAAAATGGAATATGGAAGTGGATATGAAGGTATATGAAATAGGCTAAAATGTGGTATTGTTGTCCCTGCACACAGATGAAAGCCTTGGTTCTCTTAGAGGAGTGTGGTAGGTCCTAGTGGGTCTAATGTGGGATTGGTTGACATGCCTTCCTAGAGCCACTCATAGGGTCAGGTTCCATAGGGGTCTCAGGGACAGCAATAGCCACAAGTCCACCTCAATAGATGGGTCCTCCACAACCTCCTGATCGAGAGGAGAGAGGGAGCTCGATGTAACTTGTGTATACATCTTTGAACTTATATTTTTATGTATAGATTCATGACATAGATAGATTATGATGTATATACATTCATTGGCTATGGATAGCCTCATGTACATATATTTTTTATGTATATATTTTGTATCACACATTTGATGTATCGAATGTTTTGTATCATGACATTTATTTTTGACTATATATGAGATGAGATCCTTTTTGAGGTGACTAGATATGGTGTTATTATGTATTCTTGATGTTTCATGATATGTACATGATATACAAATGTATGCTTCTGATATTTTATGCTTTCATGACGTGATAATAATGATGATAATTAATGAATGTAGGATGTATGATTCTTTTTGTATTTTGATATGATATATGCATGATGGATGATATGAGATGTTACTGACGATTTATGGATGTAGGATGTGATGCATATTTTCCAATGCAATATGATCATGTAATGGATGCCATAATGTGACTAATGCTTTATGGATGCAGGATGAGATGCATAACAAATGATGAGATCCATATTTTTTTGTATGTCATGATACTTAGATAGAAATGTTAATATGATGAGTAGGATAAAAGAATGAATGACGATTAGATAGAATAAAATAGAATGAGATGAATGATGATGTTGATCAAGTACCAATAAATCTATGATTATTAGATGGATTCAAGGTTTTATTGGATATGTGATGAGATAGGATAGATAGTTTTTACTTTTACTTTCAGATTATGCTAATTAACATAGAACAATCCTTATTTTTATATAGCAAGTAGATATGATGCACCAAGGTATGAAGAACTAGGATGGAATTATATCTATTGCACGTACTATGAATCTACAAATAAATAGGTATATCTTGTTCATACCTAACATACAAAAACCTTGTTTTATCATGTGAGAGAATGAATCCATCAAAATAAGTAGACAAAGTACACAAAAGGCATAAAGAATCTGATATGCAAAAGTCGTTGTATTACTCGAGTCTATCCCTGTACACATAAGGCAAGTATTTTCCAAGGTTGTATTACAAGAATATCCAACAAACACACTAGACAAAAGCAATGACTATGCCCCATTATGTACCCCTCTAGACACACCAAGATATTGAAGATCAAGGTAGTTTCTAGTGAGTGATGGAATTGTTAGATATTTACGCCTCATCTTCCTAGCTTGGACCTTCTGTTTTGCCTTGGAGCCTTGTTTCTGGCCTTTACTGCCATACCGCTGCAAGCTTTCCTCGGTGGCACGGTTGTGCGGTTTACCACTTTTCCGCGGGCCACCTTCCTTGGTTTGGTGGTTTGGCAGTGTTACTGCCTTACCGCGACAGTCTTCTTCTAGATTGGCAGTGGCGCGGTGAGCGACGATGCTTGGCATGGGGTTACTGCCATACCGCAGGGGTTTCTCAGAGGTGGCGAGGTAGCGAGGTTGGTGGCATGTTGGCAAAGCAAGGCCTTACCGCCATACTACATGAGTTGCTCATTGGTGGCACGGTAGTGCAGTAGCAGCTGGCAGTTGAAGGGTGGTGGTCTCATGATGGTTATCGCCTTACCGTAGTCAATGCTCGGGGTAGCCATGGTGGTTGCGGTGGATGGCTGGCGGTTAGCAAATGCAGTTACCACCTTACCATGGGCGATGAGGAGACTCACCGCAATGGCCACGGTAAGACCATTGGCGGTCTGCCTGGCGATCACCGCCCTACCGCGGGCTGGCTTGTCGGCCCCCGCGGTAGCGCGATTAACCGTTGGTGGTCTGTGCTGGTGGTCACCACCTTACCATGGTTGTCTGGCGGTCTAAGCTCGGTAGCTTGAGGTGGACAAGGAAGGACCTTAGGCGCACTCACCGCCACACCGCAAGGTGGCTCGTTGAGCTCGACGATAATGCGGGTTGAGTCCAAGTGAGCTTGGGTGAGCTCACCCCATTACCGTGGCTGGGTCGACTGAGCTCGACAGTAGTGCGGTTGGAGGTCGATGGTCGACATGGGCTCACCGCCATACCACGAAGGGTGTTTGGAATCAGTGCAATAGTGCGATGTATGGCAGAGGTGAGCTCAAAGCTCAGCCGACTCAGCTTGATCGGGTTTGACCAGAGGTCAAAGCAGCGAACGAACAGAAAGGTGACACGTGGCTCAGCATTAGGATGTTGATTGGCTAGAAGCAAAAATAGTGATGAAAGTTATTGCAGGTCAACTTTTCAGCTGAAGACAAGACCCGATTGAGGCAAGGAATTGAATGCCTGGGTGGCCTGATGTAAGAAGATTTGTCAATGATATCCTGAGGACAGTTGATTGTTTTGGACAAGCAGAACAGGTTGGCGCACGGTAAGAGATGGACAAGATGTAATCTCGTGTGCACATAGAAGTAAGATGAGCGTTTTAGAGTGAGAGGTAAAGAGTGATTGAACGGTCCTGAATGTGAACACTTTGTCTCTTAGATCTGCAAAGATGTGAACCTATGGAGGCCGTGTGGTTGGGCTGGCCATGAGGCTGGCTATGACAGTCAACTGAGGAGCTTAAGGGAATCTACATGGTATGTCTGTTAGAGACATTATAACTATGTGAAGGTTTTGTATTTTGTGTTTCCTGTATATTTCTCCAGATGGACAAGATTTAATCTCCTGAAGAGCATAGCTTTGTGTTTGTATTGTAACTAGTTTTTGTTACTAGATAATACAAGTGAGCTGAATGTTTTGGAGGGTGGGGTTTTTTACCTGAAAAGGTTTTCCCCACGTAAATTTGTGTGTCCATATGTTTGTCTTTCATGTTGTCTGATTCATGTTTTTGAATCTATGTTTGTGTTGAATCTGTTATTTTTGTTAAGCATTTACTTTTCTTAGAAAGATCAATGGGGGATCCATTGTGCCTGCTTTTGCTTTATGGCATAGTTTGTGTCTTTGATGTGATTTGACTAAATGAAAATCACTAAGGCACTGTTGTCTTAGACGTGCTCTATGATGACAGACCCATCCCATATCCCCAACAAGTGGTATCAAAGCTGGTTAAGGGAGGTCGAGGCTTGATGATACCAACAAGTGGTATTAGAGCCTTCTCTTGGTTACTGAAGTTATGGGTTTTTTCTCCTATTAAGATTTCTTAGCCTGGCAAGCTTGAGGAAATCTGGAGGAATATGTTTTTGATTGATTTTTTGATGAGTGGAAGTTCTTGCTTCTTTGATTCAACACTCAGCTTGAAAGACACTCGAGAAGACTGGAGTTGATCATATTGTGGCAATGTGGTTTGAGGCTTCTGACTGGCAGCAAATGTTCCTGATGCAAAGGGCGTGAGATATGCTTGTGGTTGTGTTGTAGCAAAGCGTGGTTTCATACTGGGTGTCTGTGTGAGAGGCTCCCTGGTGGTATGGAGTTGTTTGTGTTGTTGTTCAGGCATGGAGTATTATGCTTGTGCTGGGTGTTCTGACTTAGCGCTGAAGGCGATTTCTCTGTTGCTCTAATTGCATGAAGGCTATGAAGGTGATCTTGGTGGTCTGCAACTTCTGTATAGCCTGGCTCTCTCATATGCTTGTGCATGGTTGTGGTTTTGGAACTGGTCTGGAATAGACCTACTATTCTTGTTTACCTTTTTCTTGCACTCGTATGGTTCAGATTCATGACTTTGGCTTTGGAGGTCTTTTGTAGATTTACCTAAAAAGTCTATCACGCATATTCATGTCTTTCATTATTCTGGTTAACCATGCTGGTTATGTGCAGACTCTTGGGTTGTCCAGATGAGCAGTGAATATGGAGGTGCATGAGTGTTTTATAAACACTGTGGTTTTGTAGGTTTTACATGGTCAAGGAAAACTTGTGGTTTGTGGATCTGTTGTTCTACTATTTTTCTAGACCCTGTCTTCTGGGGTGTGACTGGATGAGATGGTTGCAGTTTGACATGTTTTGAGGAGGTGTGTTGTCTTCTCTGCATAGGAATGTTGGTATGTGTTTTTCATTCAGCATTCTTGTGGTGTTTGCTTTACTAGTTTCCTAGACTATGGTGCTTGAGTTGTGGACGTGACTGACAAATCGGATCTGTTGTTGATCTGGTGTTTGAGTCATGCTTGTCTTCTTTGGTTGTTCTCTTTGATTATCTCAGTTTTGTAGTTTTTAGTGTGATGATAGATTTGCAGGGTTTTCATTGAAGTGGATCTATGAGTTGTGCATTTTGTGGGTTGTCTTTACCTACATGTTTGTCATGAGTCAACTCGAAAGTGGACTGTCATTATCCACGAGGTTTCTTTTGTGGTGGTGTAGATCTGTTAGCTGACCTTGTCTGTGGTCACTTGTGCATTGGCGTGGTTGTTTTGAGATGAGAAGAGGAATGGCGTTTGAGTACCTGAATAGTCAGTTATGGACCAGTAGCATGTGAATCATGATGTCATGGAGAGCTGGATACACTAGCTAGTGTAAGATTTTGACTGTGATGGTGTGGTTGGTCATGATGCTTGGAGAGCTTGGTGTCATGGTTTAGTGGGAGCTTTAGGAGTGACTGTGGATTCATCACTTGGCGATGAATGATCTTATTTGGTGTTGCAGATGCTTCTGGTGGGAATCTTAGATCCTATTGTTGCAGAAGAGTTCTTTTGCATCTGCATAGTCACTATTTGAAGATGTGCAACATCTTGGAGCCATGGAGGAATTTTTTTGTTTTTGGCTAAGATGTTGCTGGTGCTTGACAGGTGATGTTGGTTTAGAGTTTTGTTTGCTTTATTTCATGGTATAATCTTGCTTGTGCATTAGAGTTTTGGCATGTTTCATTTCTCTTGAGACCATAGCTAGTTCACTTGAAGCATGGTATCTCCTAAGGGGGATGTGTAAGATCATGGTGTCATGATAAGTTCTTGTTCAGCTGGTTTGGAGCTTTGATAGTGGTTTGGTGTTTCTTTATGTTTTGAGTACTTTAGTCATATACTAGTGGACTTCATGATAAGTGCAGTAAGCAGATTGGAGTTAGCATGAGATAACAAGATGTTGGTGCTCATGGATGCATGGAGAATAAGGTGAGGCTAGAATTCTTTTGAGAATATTTTTGTTACAGCTGAAAGTCTGAGTTGCCTACACCTTGGTTGAACGCGAGTTCAATAGAGACCAGTGAGGAGAATTCTCTTGGGTAAGTCACGATGACTTGTATATCTTGGAGGAACATCTCTTGGTTTGCTCGGCAATGAAGTTTATTTGAAAGGTATTTACCCATTATAGCTTTCAGATATGTGTTATGCTTTATCTTTCATGGATATGAATCTTGAGTTGTTTTAAGATTTTGGAGGATTCATAATGAAAGGTGGACAGCATAGTGGATCTCCTTGTGCTTTTGAGGACTAATAGGAGATGTCTATATGGGTTTGTCTGATCTTCTTTTGAAATGCTTACATTCATGGAATCTATTGGATGTTGTTAAGGCTTTTCCCTTGGGATGTGAAGAAGATCATTCTTGACACAGCTGGCATTTAGAAGTGCATGTAGCAGGATGCTACATGTTTTGATTTTTTGTTTCTCTCTATTCTGGTCTTTTTCTTCATGAATGTTCATTTGACTTTAGATGTATGTGGAGCCATGGTGTTTCCTTCTTCAGTCAAATATGGAACCTTGGAAGAATGTGGAAGACTGTTGAGAGAAATGTTTCTTGCAACAGGTGGTTGCGAGTTGTGCATATCAGTGCGGATGTTCCTTGGAACTACATGGTTACATTTTTTCTATGTGCAAGTTTGGTGGACTTGGTATGCCTAAATCACGTGTGATGGTGCTTTGTTTGCATTCATCTGGACAATACCTTTGCAGTGAGAATACCTAGACGTGTTTGGTCTTTTGACTGGTTGACACATGGTGCTTGTTTTTGTTGCTAATGGGTGGTTATGTGATGGTGTGAGTTTACTAATGGTCATACCTTTGATGTATGGGTGATTGGATGTAATAGCACGAGTTGTGTGTGCTATTTTTTAGTCGCATGGGTTTGATCAGTTAGATGAGGGCAGTCTATCTTATGGTTGTTGTTCTAACTCATGGTTTTATCTTGGTCTGGATTTTGGTTCTCATTTTGTGTTTGTGTTGTGCCTTGTTGCTACTATTGTGGTGCCTTTGTCGCCTGATGGATCTGATGCTTGTGTTCCAGAGATTGGTGCATATACGCCTTGGCTTGTTCCTTTTCCTGTGTTGGATATTTGGAGTTGTAGCTTGAGATGGTGGACATTTTTAGAATGCCATTGCAGGTATCTTGTTTGGAGCATGGAAGCATGGTGATGGTCCTTGTTCACGTTTTTTGGAGGAAGCTAGTAAGACTTTGTCAAGTGGGAGATTTTTGGATATTTATGCCTCATCTTCTTGTCTTGGACCTTTTATTTTGCCTTGGAGCCCTATTTCTGGCCTTTATTGCCATACCACTGCAAGATTTCCTTGGTGGCACAATTGTACAGTTTACCGCTTTGTCGCGGGCCACCTTGATTGGTTGGGTGGTGTTACTGCCTTACTGCGACAGTCTTCTTCTAGACTGGTAGTGGCACGGTGAGCGGCGACGTTTGGCGTGGCGGTTACTGCCATACCGCAGGGGTTGCTCGGAGGTGGCGAGGTAGCATGGTTGGTGGTGTGTTGGTGGAGCAAGACCTTACTGCCATACCGCAGGAGTTGCTCGTTGGTGGCACGGTAGCAGCTAGTGATTGAAGGGCGGTGGTCTGGTGACGGTTATCGCCTTACCGCGGCCGGTGCTCGGGGTAGCCACGGTGGTTACGGTGGATGGTTGGCAGTCAGCGAATGCGGTTACCGCCTTATCATGGGAAGTGAGGAGACTCACCGCAGTGGCCATGGTGAGACCGTTGGTGGTCTTCTTGGCAGTCACCGCCCTACAGCGAGGTGGCCTATCGGCCCCACGGTAGCACAGTTGACTATTAGCGGTCTGTGTTGGTGGTCACCGCCTTACAACAGTTGTCTAGCGGTCTGGGCTCGGTAGCACGGGGCGAACAAGGAAGGAGATTGGGTGGGCTCATCACCACACCGCAGGGTGGCTCATTGAGCTTGGTGGTAGCGTGGGTTGAGTCTGGGTGAGCTTGGGTGAGCTCATCGCATTACCACGTCCGGGTCGACTGAGCTCGATAGTAGCATGATTGGAGGCTAATGGTCATGGGCTCATTGCCATACCGAGAAGGGTGTTTGGACTCAGTGCGGTAGCGCGGTGGATGGAAAAGGTGAGCTCAGAGTTCGGCCAACTAAGCTTGATCGGGTTTGACCAGAGGTCAAAGCAATGAATGAACAAAAAGGTGACACGTGGCTCAGCGTTAGGATGTTGATTGGCTAGAAGCCAAAACAGTGATGACAGTTATTGCAAGTCGAGTTTTTAGCTGAAGACAAGACCCAATTGAGGAAAGGAATTGAATGCTTGGGTGGGTCGATGCAAGAAGATCTATCAGTGATATCCTGAGGATAGTTGATTGTTTTGGACAGGCAAAACAGGTTGGCACACGGTAAGAGATGGACAAGATGTAATCTCGTGTGCACGTAGAAGTAAGATGAGAATTTTAGAGTGAGAGGCAGAGAGTGATCTAATGGTCCTGACTATGAACACTTTGTCTCTCAGTTCTGCGAAGATGTGAACCTATGGAGGCCATGTGGCTAGGCTGGCCATGAGGTTGGCTGTGACAGTCAACTGAGGAGCTGAAGGGAATCTACATGGTATGTCTGTTGGAGACATTGTAGCTGTGTGAAGGTTTTGTATTTTGTGTTGCCTATATATTTCTCCATATGGACAAGATGTAATCTCCTAAAGAGCATAGTTTTGTGTTTGTATTGTAACTGGTTTTTGTTACTGAATAATACAAGTGAGCTGAGTCTTTTGGAGGGTGGGGTTTTTACCTGAAAAGGTTTTCCCCACATAAATCTGTGTGTCCATATGTTTGTCTTTCATGTTGTCTGATTCATGTTTTTGAATCTATGCTTGTGTTGAATCTGTTATTTTTGTTAAGCATTTACTTTTCTTAGAAAGATCAATGGGGGATCCATTGTGCCTACTTCCGCTTTATGGCATAGTTTGTGTCTTTGATGTGATTTGAAGAAATGAAAATCACTAAGGCACTGTTGTCTTAGACATGTTCTATGATGACAAATCCATCCCATATCCCCAAAAAGAATGAGATAAAAGATAAAACCAAAAGAAAATACCAACAGATAAAACACATCAATGTCATCATATCTCTTGCCAAAGAATTTAGGTTTCAAGTGATATCTGAAATGATGTCTATTGTAGGAAATATTTATCTGTTAAGACATTCATTGGATGTTGATTTTTTACTTCAAAAATGTTTTAGGCCATTGATAGGAAGACTTTGATATTTATTTTTGATAATGGTCAAGACTTACAATTTTGCATGAACATTTGGGTTTCGACAATTGTTGAAGTTGCTTTTGTTTGTTTTGCCAAAGGTGATAGGTGATGATAGGTTTATTATGGATGGAAACTTTTTTGCAGATGGATGATAGGGGATGCACAATTTTCTTATTTTTCTCTTTTGGAATAATTTTTAAATGTTTTTTAATGTTTTTTAGATATTTTGAGGTTGATTTGTGTTTTTTATGTTTTTCGAGTTTATTTTTGATATTATGCGATATTTGGATGTTTTTGGGTTTTTTTGTGGTTATCTAAATGTTTTTGGTTTTTTTTACATATTTGGATTTTTTGGGGATTTTTCAACATATTTGGATGTTTTTTGGGATTTTTCAAGATATATGGACCTTTTTTTTAATTTTCAAATATTTTAGATGTTTTTGGGTTTTCAAATGACTTAGGTTATGTGCAAGGATCCATACTGACAACCAAGTGTAGGAAGATGCCCCCAGTCATGTATATTTAGATTACCTCATTATGAGCTAGATAAGATGACCTTAGAACAATGTCAAGTGGTATTGATAGTGATAGATACTAGTCGAACACCAAGCCATGAAATGGTTATGGATGGATAGATGGATGGTAGAGATTTACTATGAATGGGACGAAAAAGAGTGCTCAATAATGATAGATGGTGCTTATTTACACATGGAATTTCCTTTCTAGGTTTTCACCAAAGTACTTGCCCAAAGCACCATTGAAGTGGTTTTCACTAGAGGATAATTTTTCTCTTTACAATTTTATCCTTTTTCTGAATTTTTTGAATTTTGGAATAAGATACCCCTAATGGGCCAGGCATAGAACTGTTTCAGATGACTGCTATTGCTAGGCTCCAACAAGGGATCCCATTCAGGTGTTTCTAGTTGATATGCTCCATATCCATAGCTTGCAATAATAAAAAGTGGTCATAACAAATTAGGTTCAAATTTCCCTTTGTTTTCTTGATTTAATTGATTTTTATGATTCTCCTTAAGTAATAGGTCTCCCACTTGAAAGTGTTAGCCCTTTATTTTCTTGGTATAGCTTCTACAAAGATGATTTTGATAGGCCTACAAATGATTTAGTACTTGTAGACATCACTCATCCAGGAATTCTAGCTTGTTCAATCTAGACATTCAATACTCTTCATCATCAATTAAGTGTTGCAATGAAACCCTTAGCGACGGGAACTCATCCTCAATGGGTAAGATGTATTTGAATCCATAGACCAAGGAATATGGAGTAGCATTAGTATGTGTCCTGATACTCATTTGGTAAGCCCATAAGATGGGATTTAGTTGTAAGTGCCAATCCTGAGCAGCGTCATCAATAGTCTTTTTTAATATTTTTAAGATAGTCTTGTTAGATGCTTCAGCTTGACCATTCCCTTGAGGGTAATAAGGTGTGGAGAAATGGTTCTAGATATGAAAATGGGTGAAAATTTCTCAAACATCATGGTTTTTGAAGGGTGTTCCATTTTCTATGATAATGGCTTGAGGAACACCATAGTGGCATATTAGGTAGTTGAGGATAAACTTGGATATTTTTTTACTAGTTATGTAAGTCATAGGAATGGCTTCAATCCACTTTATAAAGTACTTAGTGGTGGCGATGATAAACTTATGGCCATTGGATGATGTAGGTGAAATATTTCTAATGAGATCAAGCTCCCATTGCGAGAAAGGCCAAGGTGTCATTATAGGTTGTAGTTCCTATGCTGGAGCTTGAATGAGATTGCCATGCTACTAACATTGTAGGAATTTCTTTACAAATTGATTTTCCTCTTGTTCCATGGTTGTCCAATAATACCCAGTTTTAAGAGAAATATTTGCTAAGGTAATGTCACTCGAATGTGACCCACAAATGCCTTCATGTACCTCTTGTAAGGTCATTGTAGCTTCTTCTAGGTTAAGACATCTAAGTAATGTGCCATCAAGACTTTTCCGATAAAGGGTATTGCTAGTAATGACGAAGCAAGAGGATATTCAGATAAAGGTTTTACAGAGGTTATTGGTAAGGTTAGATGGAATGATACCATCATGAAGGTATAGACAAATTTCATGGTACCATGGGGAATTGAGACCAAAATATTCACACATTCTAATTCGGGAACTTCAAATGCTAGTAGGAGAAGCTACTCCATCAAAAATTCACACTAATGGATGTTGTACAACGTATCTATTAGAGACCAAATTCTCACCATAGTGTTTGCTACTTTTTTTTTGACCCTTGGAATATGCTAAAAAGTAATGACAATGAAGTATTCTTTGAAGCTATCAACCATTCTTTTGTATAGCATCAACTTGAGGGGTGATGAATAGAATCCCTGCTACTGTTCCATGTTGTGTATGAGAACCATCAAATACAGATTCTATTACTTTATTGATGTGATGGTAAATATTTCTTCATCTAAAAATTCAGATACCAAAGGATTCTCAGCATATATAGGTGCTTCTACTAACTGATCTGCTATGACCCACTCTTTGATTGCCTTTCAATCCACATACTCAATGTTGAACTCACTCAAGATCATAACCCATTTAGCCATATGGATTGTAAGAGTTGATTTTGATAATAGGTACTTTAATAGATCAAATTCAAAGATAAGATTAATATGATGACTAAGCATGTAATGTCATAGTTTTTGGGAACCAAAAACTACTGCTAAACAAGCTCGTTCAATAGGGGTATAATTAAGCTCATATCCAACCAAGGTTTTATTGATGTAGTAGATAGATTTTTCTTTCTTGATTCATCATGATATGCCAAGAGATATCTTAATGTTGTTGATGTTTTTGAGATGTACAATATCAAAGGTTTGTTCACAACTGGTGGCATCAACACTTGCAGCGATGCAAGATAATAATTCAACTGTTGGAAGGCATGTTGGAAATTATTGTCCCATTTGAAGGCCACAAATTTGTGAAGAAGATGTGTAAATGGGTGGAATTTATCAACCAGTTGTGCAATAAATCTCCTAATAGACTATAAATTTCCTTTTAGACTTTGGATTTGCTTGAGTGTTTTAGGTGGAGGCATCCAGATGATTGCTTTTACTTTGGCGGTGTTCACTTTGATTCCTCTTTGCGATACTATGTATCCCAAAATTTTGATTGAAGTGAATCCAAAGGAATATTTCTTTGGATTAAGCCTTACCTGATATTTTTCCAATTTGACAAAATTTTGAGCCAATACCTCAATATGTTCTTTTCTTGTTACACATTTTTCTAGTATGTTGTCTATGTAATCTTCTAGAATTTTGTGAAACATGTCATAGAAGTCATTTCTCTTTGATATATCTCTCCAACATTTTTTAGGTTGAAGGGCATGTGGTTCCAGCAGTAGATTCCCCATGGGCATGTAAATGCTATCATATATTTATCCTCTTATGCTATTCTCATTTGATTGTATCTTGAAACCCCTCCATGAGAGATAACATCTCATGTCTGACTGTGAGATCCACTATGATGTCAATGTTAAGTAATGGAAAATCATATTTAGGACATGCTTTGTTCAAGTCTTAAAAGTTTGTTTAAATCCTAATGCCCCCAATGGGTTTTGACACTGGTACCAAGCTTGAAACCTACTTAGGATAGTCTATAGTTATGATGAATCCCGCGTCTAGCAATTTTTACAGTTCTACCTTAACCAATAGTGCTATTTGAGAATGCATTTTCTAAGCTTTTGTTTTACTAGTTTGGTGTTTGGATGCATTGTCAGATGATGTACCACTAATGATGTATCAATACTCGACATATAAGACCAAGAAAAGTTGATCTTTCTCTCCTTCAATAATTTTTCCAAGTTATGTTGTTCTTCATCATCTAGGGATGTAACATAATATGTTATTTATGGTTGATAGGTTGTTCTGACATTTACTGGTTGCACATCTTCAACAAGGACTGCTAATTTTTCTTGATCCATAGCATGCTAGGGTGATTGAATCCTTCATCCTCAGGTGCCTCAGAGAGGTTTTCACCTTTGGATATGTCCTTTCTTTTTACTTTTTCCTGATCTGAAACTACCACTTTATGGTTTTCGCTAGGGGATCTTTTTTTTTTATATATTTGTTATTTTGTGACTAAAGGATTCAATTTTGTCACCATAGTATGCTTGAGTGTCAAGTTCTATGTCAAACCCTTATTTGTGGTCTCCCAAAGGTGTACCATCTTGTAGTCCCATGAATTCAGTGATAGATTCATTTCTAGTAAATTGAGAATTGGTGCTTATTGTTGGTCCTAATCAATGAGTTGGAGATAGACAAGTTTGAGGACATTTTTTCTAATAGGGGAGGTGAATGGCGTGATCGTTATTGTGTATACGAAATAATTTTCAAATAGGTCTATTATACACATTAAGTCTTTGATTTCAACATTATCAAATAGATTATACCATGGAGAAGCTACAACTTCCTCGCTAGAGGTATCCTTAGCGAAAGGGGTCATATTTTCATGTGAGCCATACCCAAGACCTTTATACCTTGGTCACATTTCTAGAATGATGGGTTATTTGATTCCTTTTTGTGTCAGACCAAGTCCACCATTACTATGTAACCCATGTTCTTGATCATCTTATATCCTTTAATACTCAAATCAATAGGAAGAGGAGCTTCTTATTATTCTTCTTGATATATCCATTTCAAGAAGTCTCCTTCATCTATAACCTTTGTATTTAGTTCTCCCCATTTTTCAAAGATAGTACATTCAAACTTGATAATCTTGGATTATTTTTCAATATGATAAGGTTTTCTATATGATTTTGGAGAAAGTGGTAGGTATCCCACATAGAAGGATTCTTTAAGGCTATAATCACCACAACCATTTTATTTTATTTGTACCTTAACTTCAAGAGGTTTTTGATGGGATGAAGATGTGGATGCAAGTATTGTTGGATCAACGTAGGATGATGAAGGTATAGTTGCATCATTATTAGGAACTTGGATCAATCTAGGATACTTTTCTTCGATGATTTTGCAATAGTAAAAGGGTTCAGGGTCACCATGGATGGTAACTTTAGTATCATTGTAAGGAAATTTGAAACATTGATGGTATGTAGATGGAACAAACTGTATGGCATGGATCCATGGGCAGACTAGAAGGATGTTGTAAGGCAAGTCAAGGTCTAAAAATTGACATGTCATTTCAACTATTATGGGGCCAACTTGTATATGCAACTTTATGGTTCCTTCTAATTTCATTTTCATCATATATCTGGATAGTTATTCCTTTTATTCTTTCAATTAATCCTTTAGAGTATCCTAAGCGCTTGACCAATTGAAGAGTACAAATATTCAAGCCCACACCTCCATCTATCATAACTCTCTTTACCTTATGTTTATGGATGTAGACCTCAAATGTAATGTGTGATTGTGATACGTTTGAGAAGGAAGGTCATTTTCCATGAATACAAGGGGATGAGTGGATGTGGTATGCCTTACCATATACTATAATTGTTCTATATCTATGTTAGTAGGTATAGATATGATTGTAAGAGAGCCTTTTCTAAGAATTCTTTGTGCGTGAGGGATATTCTCAAGAGTTATAAGATTGAGATTTGTGTTGGTGTTTTCTTAAGATGGTCTATTATATAACTCGTAAGATTTTATTTTATTGGGCCTTTTCTTTTTGGAGGAGCTCCTTGGATGGTGACTTTCCATCTTCATGTGGTGACTCCACACTCAAGATATTGTCCATGTATTATAACAATAGAGATATGGTGGTTGTCATCCTGTATATTTCCTACAACATTTTCACAAGAGTGGTTGACTTGATTGTAGGTTTTAGGCTTTCCAACATCGTTTCCTGTACCATGATCAAACATAGGATTCTTGTACATATCCAAGTCATTATTTGTCGAGTTCCCTAGATGTTGATCAATGTTTTCCTCACCATGATCTATGAGGTCTTGAATGATGTTTTTAAGCTTCATGCAATTTGATGTTTTGTGTCCTTGTGTCTAATGATACTCACAATAACCATTGTCATTGTACCATTCAGTTTTAAATTCAGGTTCTTTTTATTATCTAAAATCAATAAGCTTTATTAAGTTTATTTGGATTAGTTTTTTCAAAACCATTTCAATGGGTTTCCTTAGGGGGGTGTACTTTCATCTAGACAGGTTGTTATTTGGTTTAGGAGGTGGTCCTCTTGGAGGATTATCATTTTGAATGTCTTGTTGATTATTTGGCCAATTTTGTGTGTTTTAAATGAAATTTGTATCCACCACACTACCATTGGTTACATTCTTATTTTTAGCCCATATACGGGGTTTGTCATTGGAACTTAATGATTGATTGTTATCTTTGTAAATTTTCACTGACCCTTTAGCGATATGTGCCCTTTCAATACTAAGACATTTTGCTATAATCTCTTCAAATGTTGTGGCATATTGCATACATAGATGAAATCCAAATTTCATGTTTAGATTATTCACAATAATGTCGATTTGTGGTTTTTCTAGAATAGGCCATTTGTATTTGATCGCTTTATGTCACCATCTTTGTAGGAAGGAAGAAAAGGTTTCCCTATTGTTTTGTTTGATAATATATAATTCATTTAATGTGAATTCTACATCAATGTTATAGGAGGTGTGCAACAAATTGGTCTAAAATTTCTTGAAAGGTTTTGATGCCTGGGGGTTGATGGGCCTAGGAAATGGCTAGTTTTCTTTCATTTAGTTTATGTCTTTTTAACATGTCAAGTTGTTTATCTTATAAATAATCAGGAACCTTATATGTCTTTTATGTCTTTATGCATCTTGAACCATACTTTACCATGTGGAAATATAATTATGATATGATGATGTTTGCATGGATAAATGTGTGAATGTTTATGAATTTAATATGATTCCATGTTAATTCATGGTTGATTAATGATGTGTATACTTTATAGGAAACTAACTTCTTATAGCCAGAAGAATTATAACCCGCAGTAATGGGATTGACCAGCCCACAACCAAAGGATTTCAGGTATATTGCAGGGGAAAGTCCAAAACGCTGAGAACGTGATAGTTCCAAGAAATAATGAAGGTGATTGGTGAAGTAGTCAGTTGTGAGCCACTAGATCGTCCAATAAGATGTTAGGAAGAAGAAGAATTGTGTATTGATAAGGAATCCAACGTGATTGTTCTCACATAGCACATCTCTGTCAAACCATTAGGAGAGAGTGTCAATCCTATTTTTCTTCTATATTTTTATGTTATAGTTTTAGTTGCAAAGACTTTGTCTCTCTCTATTTTGAAGGAGAGTGGACATCTATATTTAATTTCTATTTTTAGTCCTTATGCAAATAAAACTCCTCTCGTGCCTATATAGTTGGATCAATGGTTGAGGAGAAGATCTAGCTAGAAGATATATGTTTTAATAGTTATAGTTTTGTTTCATATACAATAATTTATTGCTATTTTTTGTTATGCACTCATGAATTTGAAATCTATGAAGATTTCTATCATATTATAGAGTTCATTTATGTGCAATAAATATGTTACAGATTATTGTTATGACTAGTTGATTCAAGTACAACATATTTGGTTTCTCCTATTCACCCACCTTAATTTATGTTGTTAATTGTGATGTTTACATTATTGCATTAATTTCAAATAGATTCTCAATTACATGCACATGAACGATATCTTGTATCATGAATTATGCTTTGTAATATGTCATTGATTCATTCTTTAGAGAGACCAGTAGTTAAAAGCAAGATTCAATAGTGTTAGTGAATTGCAGAGTTCAAGTTTAGTAGTTAACAGTTATAGTGTTAAGTTGAAAGTACCCATAGAATCAATAGAAAATTAAGTTATCTCTCATGTTTTGCAAGTTAACCACTTTATTTACTTTTCCAACCCTTACTATTTTCCTGTACATGTGTAAACCACCTATACTCACTAATGTAGGTCGTATAGAGTCCATGAATGTACATATAGTGCCAACAACATCAAAATCTTATGAAGCCTTGGCTGATAATTAAATGAAGTCTTTATAAGGGTTTAGTGAACTGTTCAACTCGTAAATCCTCCTCTAAATTGTGTTTCTAGCAGCGAGTTGACTAAGCATTAGTAGAGGCTTTAAATTTTTGGCATTATTTCCAGAGATGGTGCTACATTCAATGTTCTCTTGTATAATTCAATCTTTCATAAATTAAATGTTTTGATTTTAGCATTAGGATAATTAGGTTTTAATCCATCAACACAAAAATGTTTTACTAACACTCTGCACATGAGCATATGATCCAAAGTGTTACAACTATTGTATGTGGAGGTAATGAGATGCTCTAGGAAGATTTCTCCCCACAAAACATAAAGCTTTGGTGGATATTGGTGATCAAAGTGAATAGAGTGAGGGTGTTCTTGAAGAAGAATCATCCCTAACACCAATATCCACATCAAATACAGGGGAGACTTCCCATACATAAATCATCACCATGGGTTATGTTGTAGTGGAAGACCCACTAGAGCATGTGACTTTTGAGTTCCCCTTTGCCAACTAGAGGAGAGAAATTTCCCTAAAGAATATAACGCCTTCAATATTACCTATATTCTATGAGTTGGTCAAAGAGGATCCAAATACCTTCCTTTTTGAGTTTGATGTGCTATGTAGAAGTTATGATTATACTACATATGCACATAGGCTCAAAATATTCCCAACGACATTGAAGGATGTTGCTCTGAGATGGTTTATGGGTTTGGGAAGAGATGAGGTTCCAAATTGGAATACCATGAACATAAATTTCCTAGAGAAGTATTGGGACTAATATAGAGGAATAGATAAAAAGAGATATGACATCTTCAGGATGTCACAAAAGGAAGATGAATTCTTGGAAGACTACATGGAAAAATTTCAATTTTTCCTTAAGAAATCCCACCAGAATAAACTCTTTGATGAATCTTTAAAGCTGATATTCTTAAGGGGTATTAATGAGGATTGAATTGATGCACTTAACCTCATTGGGGTAGGAGATATTTCTCAATGTGGAGATTTACAAGGCATGCAGGAACTATTCAAGGTCTTTCACAAAGAAGGTTAGAGGAGACAGGACATCTTCTATCAACAAACCATCCAATGGAGTCTCAAGAGTTGAATTGAGTAATCTTCTATCAAATATGGAGGCTATTATCATCCATCTTACTACACAATTCAACAACATCCATATCAAAAAGAAGCAAGAAGAGGTAGAAGCAACTCTTAGAAAATACTACCCACATTATAGACAAAGAAAGACTAATTCCAAGTGTAAGAAGGTAGCCAGTATATCTGAAGATAAGAAAGGGACATCAGAATTTCATGACTTGGAAGGTGAATATGGAAAATTATTCTATATAGATCAAAGGAAACCATGGTAGCCAAGACAAGGTATTCCCCAAGATCCTTTGCATTACAACATATCATTTCTTGGTAACAACTCAAATCTTCCTAATTGGAATCCTTAGTCTTGGGCCAATATGTAAAACTAGCAATAGAAAATTCCTCAAACCAATTGGAATCAACAACACAAAAACATGTGACCATCACAAATTTACCAAGGATATAATTCTCAATGGCCACCCCAACAAAACTAATGGCAACCTTAGTGGCAAAGAAGTCAGCAGTGGCAAAATCAAAACATGAATTATCAACAACCACAATAGCCCTTGCAAACACAATAGCAGGCCATTATGCCAAACCCAAAA
Organism: Sequoiadendron giganteum; assembly: GCA_007115665.2. Classification (NCBI taxonomy): domain Eukaryota; kingdom Viridiplantae; phylum Streptophyta; class Pinopsida; order Cupressales; family Cupressaceae; genus Sequoiadendron; species Sequoiadendron giganteum. The sequence goes on along the minus strand of CM021109.1, from coordinate 379,576,064 downwards.
AATCCAACTCCACAACCCCCTAGAGCACCTCAACTGCCATCCCAACCTGCACCTAACCCCAATAACAATCCTATTCAGTAGGCTTATGCTAATTAAGTTGTTCAATACCCTATTTATGGGGTAGAGATGAGTGATGTCCACCTCAAATCAGGGAAAATGTTGGTTGGGCCTTCATCCCATCAAATCATTGAATTGGTTGATGAAGAACCCCTATTAGAGACCTTGGAAAACCAACCTATAGATCCTAAGTCAAATTAGGTTAACCAAACCAATCAATGTCCAAAGCTTCCATTCCTTGAAAGAGTAGCAGTTCAAAGGCATAAAAAACAAGCTAAAACTAACCTATTAGGACAACTTAAGGATGCTTGCATCAAGATACCCTTTATCCAAGCCATTAAGGAGGTACCTATCTATACCAAAATAATGAGAAACCTATGCCTTAAAAATTCAAGTAGGAAAAGAAAAGATCCCTAGATTATGTATATCCTAGGATAACTTACAAATGTTATGTTGGGAAATATAACTGCCCTTGAGTATGCAAACCCTAGGATTCCTATAGTGGATGTGAAGATAAATGGCACTCTCATTAAGAACACCTTAATTGACTTGGGAGAAGCTATTAATGTAATGGCTAAAGAGACAATGAAGTTGTTATAGTTGATAGAACTCATACCTACACCCACTATTCTACAACTGACAAATAGGTTCACAGTTAAACCTAAGGGTATAATTGAAGACTTGGTAATAACACTGGATTCATGGGAATACCCTAAAAAATTCATGGTATTGTAGCCAAAAGCTAATCTTGCAAGCTACCCCCTCATTTTAGGAAGACCTTGGTTGACAACAGAAGATACCTTTATAGATTGGAGGTCTAGGAATATGATTATCTCTAATGGAAATGTTACTAAGAAATTGGTCCTTTATCCACCAGCCTAGCCACATGCAGACCTCAAACAAACCATTTGGCCTACCCTATATGAGGAGGATAAATATTCCTTACAAACCTTGATGACTAATGAGTGTAATCCTTTGTTAGACAACCAAGGAAAAGATGACTTGATAGTAAACATCATGCAAAATAACTATGGTAGGGACTCACAACATCAGGAATGTCTAACATGTCTGTAAGATCCTTTGAAAAATGTCAATTTCCCAAATATTCCACATATTATTACCACACTAATGTGTCCCAAACATAGCAGCACTTAACATCTCATAAATTCAAACAATATCCAAGACTTTAGAGATAATGTTGGGTAAATCATTGAATGTTAACAATCAATTGACTGATATACAATAAACCTCATTGATGAACGTGTTATAAGCACACACAATAGCCTTTTCATGGCATTACCATGCCATGAAGGGGATAGAACCTGACTTGTGAATTCATAAGATTTATATCAATGATAGTTTTAAACCCATAAGGCAACCACAAAGGAGAATGAACCCTGCAGTCAAAGACATAGTTAAGTAAGAATTTCAAAAATTGCTTGATGTAGGTTTTATCTTTCCTATCTCTAATAGTCAATGGGTGTCACCTCTAGTTATTATCCCAAAGAAAGGAAGAAACTGGAGAGAGTGTGTAGACTATAAAGAATTGAATTTTGTTGGTATGTGGCGACTGATCATGAAAATACCGTGTCCCTTTTTTGCACGTCAAGGGATCGATAGTTAATTTTTGTTAATCGACAAATGAAAAATGACTGTAAAACTCTAATTATAGAAGCTTCCAAAAATCTTGTTATAAGCGGTTGGGATGTAAGTTGTGGCATGGTATTCATGAGATTGTAATTTGTTTTGTATTGGTTAATAAAATCATTGGATGAGTGAGTTTTTGTGGATGTAGCACATATTGGTTGAACCATGTTAAAATTTTGTATTGATCTCTTTTGTGTTGTTCTTCATTATTATATTTGGGTTATCTAATCTACATATAATTGTTAATGTTTATTTCTCCAATCTTCCTGAACCCTAACAACTGTTGCAACTAGGAATGACCACTTTCCACTCCCCTTCATTGACCAAGTACTTGGTTCATTAGTAGGAAAGAAGTACTTTTCCTTTTTGGATGGGTTTAGTGGCTACAACCAAATAAATATTTCCCTAGAAGATCAGGACAAGACAAATTTCATATGCCCTTAGGGCACATATGCTTATTTCATCCTAGCATTTCGGTTGTGTAATGAACCAGCCACCTTCCAGAGGGCATTACTAATTATATTCTTAGATTTTGCACATGATTCCATGGAATTTTGCATGGATTATTTCACTACTTATGGGAATACATGTGATGAAGCACTTGACAATCTAGATAATGTGCTAAAAGGTGTCAAGAACATAACTTATCCTTGAGTCATGAAAAATATTTCATGATGATGACATAAGGGATTGTATTAGGACATTTTGTGTCAAATGAAGGATTCAAGTGGACCCCAATAAAATTGAAGTAATCTCAACACTTCTTGTGCCGCAAAGACAAAAAGATGTTAGAATTTTCCTAGGACATGTTGTTTATTACAACAGATTTATTCAAGACTTTAGCAAACTCGTAGTTCCACTATTTTTTTTATTGTCCAAAGATGTATAATTTGGGTGGAAAACTACTTGCCAACACTCTTTTGAAGCCTCAAGGTAAAATTGACCAAAACCCTTGTCTTGAGAGGACCAAATTGGACCTTAACTTTCTGTATCTATACAGATGCTTCTAATTTTTCTATAAGAGTTGTACTTGGATAGAAGGATGGCAATAAAGAGTATGCCATACATTACATCAGAAAAAATCTACAAGAGGCATAACTCAATTATACAATGATAGAGAAAGACATGTTGGCAGTAGTATATATAATAAACAAATTTAGGCATTATATTATAGGATATCCAACATTCATACATGTTTAACATACAACCATAAGGTATCCAATGAATAAACTAGTGGTTGGTGGTAGGATTGTCAAGTGGTTATTGTTGCTTCAATAATTTGGCATTACCATTATGGATAAAGCTAGGTAAAGTAAATGTAGTGGATAATTTTTTGTCTAGACTACAACCAAATCAGAAGAAGATTTTGTTGATGATTCTTTCTCAGATGATCATTTATTTGCTCTATCTCTGCATACACCTTGGTATGTAGATATTTCCATCTAATATTGTAGCAAGACAAACACCACCCCATTTCTCACCAAGAGAAAAGAGGCAATTGGTTCATAAGAGTTTTAATTCCTCTTAAATAGATGGATACTTGTTCTACACAAGCCCATACAACATAATAAGGAGATGTATCAAAGAAGATGAGGTATATGATATCCTTAGAGCATGGCATGATAAACCCTATGGGATACATTTTGCAGCAAAGAGGATAGCTCTTAATATTCTCAACACTGGCTACCATTGGCCAACTCTTCACAAAGATGCAGTGAAGTATACTAGGGGTTGTGATAGGTGTCAAAGAATGGGAAGGCCAACAAAATCAAATGAAATTACATTGCAAACATAGTTATCAATAGCACCATTTGACAAATGGGGATTAGAATTGATTTGTCCCATATCATCAAAATCAAACAAAAAAGAGTACATACTATGCACAGACTACCTTACAAAGTGGGTGGAGGTTAAGGCTCTAAAATTTGCAAGAGATGGTAATGTGGAAAATTTTCTCTATGAAGACATATTCACAAGATATGGAGTTCCAAGGGAGATTGTCATAAACCAAGGAGCCTAGTTTACATCAGAGTTGAACACAAAATTGGTTCAAGTGTATGAGGTAAGACATAGGAATTCAACACCTTACCACCCTCAAGTTAATGGGTGTGTTTAAGTCACAAACAAGGAAATCAAAAATATTCTCACAAAGACAGTGTAAATTCATAGGAAAGATTGGACAACTAGGTTGCTTGAGGTAGTTTGGGCCTTTAGGACAATTTGGAAGACCACAACCGGATTTACACCATATGAATTAGTGTATGGGAAGAAATCAATACTTCTTGTTGAATTTGAATATAAAACTTTGAGGAAAACAACATTTACATTAGGCATGGACTTGTCCATAGCTCAACAAAAAAGATTACACAACTTAAATGCACTTGATGAAATTATAATGGAAGCCATACACCACACTAAAGTTATCTAGAATCAAAGAATCAAATGGCATGATCAATTTATAAAGACAAAAGAATTCAGTATAAGTGATTGGTCTCTCCTTTATGGCTCAAGATACAAGGACTACAAGGGGAAATTACAAACTAGATGGTTGGGTCCATATGAGATAAAATAAGTGTTTCCAAATGGATCAGTATAGCTACATGCAATCAATGATAGCAGGTTCTCATTACTGGTTAATGGACATGGATTGAAGCTTTACAAAAATCCATTGCAAAAGGACTTCTTCCATTAATTCAATAATTTGAACCTATAATGGACCATTCAACAACAAAGACTACAAGTTCCACAAATGAATCAATGGATGAGCTACACAACTCACCAGCTGATGTTTCATAGGTATAATTCTACCATCTCTTTCAAATGCACACACTGCACATATGATGAACAACTTATTTTTTGGAACACTCAAAGAAGTAGTAAGGACTTGTAGCATAATGCCTAAAGGTGAGAAATGTTCAAAAGGGACATGTTACTACAAGCACTTGTAGCAATTATTTGACAATCATTTCATATTACCACCACATCCATCACATATCTATCATTTAAAATTATGTCCATCTATACATGTATCCATATATATTTCATTATATCCATTCACATGTACCATTTCCACCAACTTTCTTGATTACCACATGCCATGCATTTATTTCACCTCACCTATTCTATATACTCTACAACCTTTTCATTCCATCATTCACCACACATCATTCATATGTTATCATTCATTTCAAATTGTCATTGCATGTGATTTTCATTGAAATTATGACAAGTCATTTCACATTTAGCCGCATGTTATCAACAATCACTTCACACGAGTTCAGTTTCATTCCAACACCTTTCTATAGGTACAAACATTAGCTTCTCATAATTAACATAGTGATTATTTATTTTCAGAATGTTTTTACATTACTTCGTGCATGCTTCATATCTAAATTTATTTCCCATTACATTTCATTTACCCCTCCACCAAAACTATACTACTAAGTGAGGACACTTAGTATCTTTAGTTGGGGAGAGGTTTCCTTATTTTCTTGATCTTCAAAAACCCTTTGTAATTTTTTGGCCATTTTCTTCTATTTTTCAAACTATACAAGCTCAAAGGAGAGAAAGAGGGTTAAAGATAACTAAATTGAGAGGTTTTAAGCATACAAATATTGTGAAGGTGGTGCAGTTGGAGTGAAAAAACAAGAATTAAGGGACTATAGAACAACAACAGTATCATGGGAGGTGACATTATTCGTAGAGAACTAGCAACACACACCCAATTGTTAGAAGACAGGCTTGTGTTACCCATTTTCAACATGCAAGTTGGTTGGAGTATTTCTTGAAGCTTACAGAGTATAATGAGGTCATGGCACAACAATTTTATGCCACACTACAAAATGATGAAGCAGTAATGAGAGGCTTAATAATAGATGCCTCGAAAGCCACCATTGTTGAAGTATTTAGTTTTCCATGAGAAGGAGAATAATTTCTAGCTATGGTAGATGTTATTGCTTCCAGAGATGAATTCAAGTAGCTAGGATAGAACCTAGACTCATCTTCTCAAGGTACTAAAAGATTATCCTTACCCTAGGCTTGGATTTCAATTGCTTCTTGCATAATAAAGTATTTAACCTATGATGGTAGTCAATCCTTGTTGTATACAACTCATTTTAAGTTATTAAGTCATCTTCGCCATGATAGGCATGCGAATGTTCCAATTTATTTGTACAATTTGTTGAAAATAATGAGCTCTCGGTATCAAAGGAAAAGGAATAACACAACATTATCATATTTATATTTAGTCACATTGTTGATAAAAAAGGAGTTTGAGAACTCAATTTCCACATGTTTAATGGGAAATTTTCCTAAATTGCAACCATATCAATAGTATCCTTAAAGAATCTATTGTCCCATAAATAGTTAAGGAACTTGTTTTAGAGAGGGAATACCCTTTAGCTCCCCTACTATATCACCTACCCACAATATAGGAGGGCCAGAGGAGCAGGGTTTATAGGGCACTCAGTCTACTGCCACTACCAAGCAACCCACAACAAAGGATGATGAAGAAACCCTTGTTTCTAGAAAAACTCAAAGGGACAAGAAAAGGAAAGGTGGATCTTATTTTGCATCTTCCACAGGGCATAAAATACCCACAAGGTGATCACATCACCTCAAAGGAAAAAGGCCAATGAGGGGAACAGGCAGAAGATAGAAAGAAGATGTGGTTACAATTGAAACTAACTTAGAATCAAAGGGAAACTCCCCTGGTAATGTAAATTTACCTATTGCACAATCATGGTCTTACACAAGTACCTCTTAATCTGATTTAGAGGATGTTTTTTTACAAAGAAAATGAGAAAAAGAACCCCAAAGAGCCCTAATTCAGAGGATAATGATTATACAAGTGAGAGAGATGACCAATTTTTGGAAAGAGAAGAAATAATTTTGTTGAGAAAAAGGATACTGGAAAAGAATTATAGGAGGCTATCGGAAGGATAAAGAAATTAGAAGATTTGTTGAAAACACACCAGCAAAATGATAGTGAAAGGGACAAAATAATTAAAGATTTGGAGGAAAAACCTTATAAATTTGAGCATGGGTTTAGGTTAGATGAATTGGCATAACTTGTTATCATAGAAGTAGAGAAAAAGGAACTAGTACCCCAGGGCCCAATTCCTCCACTCATAGTTCCCTCTATGCCAATTTTGGTGTCCTTGGGTGTGGAATTGTGGAAAAGAACCCAAGAGTTCATTGAGAAGAAGAAGGAATGGGAAAAAGAAAAAGTTGAGTTGATATCATAACACGCCAAGACACTTGAATAGAAAGAGGTAGAAATAAAAAGGTTGAAAGTGAAGATTGAAGAAGTAGCACACAAGAACACAAATTATAAAGTGGACATCCTACATTATTTATGCATGAATAGTATTTGTGTTTTCAGTTTAGCCAAGTGAAAAGTGATTTTCCAGTGTCAATGAATAGAATTTTTTAATTTTTAGATACTTTCTTTGACTCCATACCAGAAATACAAGAGTAATTATGTGAGTTTCACTTGCATAATATTGTTCTCTCAAATCACACTGAATGGAATCCACTAATGTTTGTGGGGGACTTATAAATAAGAGAATTAGCCTCTTATATCAGGAATGAATATCAGTAAGGTGAAATCTTACATGAATACAATGAGAGGGAGAAATATATTTCTCTATAGATGAGGAAAGAATCACAAGACCCCAACACAATCATTGATCAGTGGTTAGAGCTCTTGGATTACAAAGGTGTGGGAAGAAAAACAATAAGTATCAAGGAACAAGACTATATGAGGATGAAGCAACTATATATAGGATCCATTAATCAAACCTTTCAATTTGTGAAGAGAAGATGGGAAGAACTAACCCTTGAAATAAAGAAAAAGGAACCACACTCCCTATATAATTTTATAGCAATTATTACAAGATATCAAAAGTATATAGACATTGCAATGGATAATAGACTTAAATGGTTTCATCTCACCTTTCATCCACCTCTTCTCCTCTATCCAATGTCATACTAGACAGGGAGGAACCATGATGAAATTAAAACAATAGAGAATATGAGGCTGTTGAGGATTTCATGTCAAAAGGGATACTATTTGAGATAGGAAAAGGGAGTTGATGTGGTAACAGATTTCAAAGAAATGACTCTCTAGTACAACCTATGGTCTTAAACATTGCTCGAGAACAAGAAAATACTCTAGTTGGGGGGAATGATGGGCCTAAGAAATAGCTAGTTTTCTTTCTTTTACTTTATGTCTTTTTAACATTTCAAGCTATTTATCTCACAAACAATCATGAACCTTATATCTCTTTTATGTATTTTATGCATCCTGAACCAAACTTTACCATGTGGAAATATAATTATGATATGATGATGTTTGCATGGATAAATGTGTGAATGTTTATGAAATCTAATATGATTCTATGTGAATTCATGGTTGATTAATGATGTGTATACTTTAGAGGAAACTAACTTCTTGCAGCCAGAAGAATTGCAACTTGCAACAATTGGATTGACCAGCTTGCAGCTAAAGGATTTTAGGCAGATTACAGGGGAAATTCTAGAATACTAAGAACATGATAGTTTCGGGAAATAATGAAGGCGGTTATTGAAGTAGTCAATCGTGAGTCACAAAATCATCCAATAGGATGGCAGGAAGAAGAAAAGAAGTATGTATTGATAAGGAAGCCAACGTGAATGTTCTCATAGAGCATGTCTCTATCAAACCATTAGGGAACATTGTTAATCCTATTTGTCTTCTTCTATCTTTTTCAATTATAGTTTCAGTTGCAAAGACTTTGTCTCTCTATATTATGGAAGAGAGTGGGCATCTATATTTAATTTATATTTTTAGTCCTTATGCAAATAAAACTCTTCCTGAGCCTATATAGTTAGATCAATGGTTGAGGAGTAGATCTAGTTAGAAGATATATGTTTTGATAGTTATAGTTTTGTTTCACAAACAATACTTCATTGTTATTTTTCTGTTATGCACCCATGAATGAGAAATCTGTGAAGATTCTTGTTAGATTATAGAACTCAATTATTTGCAATAAAGATTTTCCAGGTTACTGTTTGATTCAAGTAGCACATATTTGGTTTCTCCTATGGGTACAACAACTTGAGCAAGGGTCACTCGGGGTACTATTCACCCACCTTATTTTTTGTTGTTAATTTAGATGTTTACATTGTTGAATTCATTTCAAATAGATTCTCAATTGCATGTACATGAATGATATCTTGTATCATGAGTTATGCTTTATAATATGTCCTTGAGTCATTCTCTAGAGAGGTCAAGTAGTTAGAAGCAAGATTCAATAGTGTTAGTGAATTTTAGAGTTCAGGTTTAGCAGTTAACAATTATAGTGTTAAGCTGAAAGTGCTCATAGCATTAGTAGCAGATTAAGTTATCTCCGCTATTTTGCAAGTTAATGCCTTATTTACTTTTCCAACCTTTACTATTTTCTTGTACATGTGTAAACCACCTATACTCACATATATAGGCCACATACATTCCATGAATGCACATACAATTCCAGCATCATCAAAAGCTTACAAAGTCCTAGCTGATAATTGTTCAGCTAGGAACTCCTCTAAATTGTGTGTCTAGCACCAAATTGATTGAGTATTAGTAGAGGCCTTACAAAGGTAAGTGTTAAAACCATTCAATGGCTTGTCCACCTAAACTCCTTGGAAAGAGGTGAATGATATATGTATCATTGTAAGACACCTCTAGACAAGTGATGAAGAACTCTCATATATGTTCTTCTAGATTACCATATCCTTTTTACTTGTCAAATTTGGGTATTTCAAAGTTAGGGGGAATGAAAACATTGTTATGCTCCTATCAAAAGGATAGGGGAATAGATCTTGGAGAGCACATGATTTCATGGTTGTCCCCATCTGGATATCCTAGATTTTTTGTTTAATATTTGAATTTGCGATGTTATATTAGTAGGAGGATTGTTCGGTGGGGGGTTATATGTGTTGTATTGAGGTATGGTGGATGAATTGAATGTTAGATTTTGGTAAGAGGGAATGTGAGATTTCATGTTATATGAATTGCATGGAGTGTGTTGGGGTTGAGGATTCACTTGGTATTGTGGATTTTTTTGTGGTAGTGAAGGTATATTGTATGAACTGTATTGATGTTATCGAATGATGTTGTATTGAGGGTTTTATGGTTGATATTGGATGCATTATGGATGTTGGGGATTTGGTTATAAGGCTTTTTATTTTTGTTGTGTGAGTAATTGTTGTTGATAAGAAATATTTTTTATTGTTGTGGGGTAGGATTTTGTTGTTGTTATGGTGTCGGAGTTGGAGTTTGTTGTGAAATATATTGATGGTGTCGTGGTTGTTGTGGTGTAAGGTTTTGTTGTGATATGTATTGATTTTTTTGAGGATGTTGTTGAGGTTTTTGTTGAGGTTGTTGTTGAAGTTGTTGTCAAAGTTTATATTGAGGTTTTTGTTGAGGGTGTTGTTGAGGTTGTTGTAGAGGGTGTATATTTTGTGAAGGTGGAGTTTTAAATGGATTTGTCGCATAGTTCATCGTGTTTAGATTTGGAATGTTGGGATTAGGTTAATTTGTGTATGTTGGTAGAATGTTTCCATTTGGAAAGCCTAGGTTTGTTTGATTTCCTAGACCTTGATTGATAAATAATAGATTTATGTATTATCTTGTTAGATCCATTTTGAATGGAGTTACTATAGGTTGCCCTGGTACATTTGGTAACTAGGAGGTTCAAGTATTTTTTTGTATAACGTGATGTATGAAAGGTTCATTTTTAGGTGGATAATTCATTGATGCTACATATGTAAAGGATTGTTCCCTTAGTATATTGGCATCAAAGGTAGCAGGTATTTTGGCACCCCCTTGTACAATTTTAAGTAAGTATTGATTTGGATCATCCTATAACATAACATCAAGTGCTCTTAGAAGAGATGGGTCTTGTGTAATCTCTAATAGCTATTCGAGAGTATATTTTAGAAACCCCTTGTTTCCATGGGAAATGTCTTATATAGTGACCATTTGATCTTGAGATGCTTGGGATTATCTTGGAGTACTATATGCTCTAGGATCAAATCCAAAACTGGGTATTTCCTAGGGTTGTTTCAGTAGCACTCATGGTAGCAGGTACACTAGAGCTACTAGGATTAGATTCCATGTTTTTCTTATATTGGGACCTCATTACAAGAATATAACTTGTAGTAACCCTATAAGGATTTTTATAGATTTTTTGGGTGTAGCATCATAAGTTCGCACCCTTGATAATTTCACACTAGGTTTTTCTCTCCCTAAATTATTGAGCCAAATTGGGTCCCTAATTTCCTAAACATGCATTCTATAGCTCATTTGTACCACTTTACGAGGAATTGCAAGCATTGAACAAATACATCCAATTAATATTTCACCCTAGACACTTAATTTCCTGGAGAATAGGGTCAGGACCCATTTTCCCAAGGGTGAATGGGTCCCCCTATTCTATCGGGGACCAATTTTGGACATGTTGGAGTGCCCATCTTAACATTCAAATTTCAAATTTCAAATGTTGACCATTGAGATTTAATTCTTAGGAAATTAGAGAAATGAGGAAGGGGAAAATCAAAATCAAATGGAAAAGATCATGATAGCAACCATAACTATTTAAATCTAAGCCTAAAAACCCAATCCAAAACAAGAAAGAACAAACAAAATGGAGAGAAAATAAAATTGAAAGCTAATCTAAACTCCCCATAATGAAGTTGATTCTCTCCCTCCTTCTCCTCCATTATTATTGAGCTTGCAAGTTTTCCCTCAGCTTCGAAGTATTTGAATACCTATAAGTGACAATGAAATGGTAGTAAGAACTTTGGAGAAATTATGGTTGTAAAGCCAAAATGAAAGAGACGACCTTATTTTAAAGAAAAAATTCTTAAATAGATGGATGAGATCGAAAGTCTAGAAGATGCCAAGATCAACGGTGGAGGATTCATGCACCACAGAGTAGTGGGCTAGGGATGGCTAAGAATCGATATTCAAGATTCTTTGAAGACCAGTTTTCTAATTGAGAGAATAAGGGAAATGGATATTTAATTAAAATGATTGTGCAACCATTAAATTAAATATAGAGGAAATAGAAAAGAGGGATTAAATATTTAAATCAGATTAGTCATTAAATGATGGAAGAGTGATAAAATATAGTTAAATAATTCTAATAATTAGTTAACTATAGAAGGACGAAGAAGATTGATGAATAGATAAATAATTTAAAATAATTATTTAACTATAGGTGAATAATGAAGAGCGAATAATTAAATAAATGATAATTGATTCAATTAAACAAAAAGAAGAATAAAGAAAGGGAACATGAATTGATTAAATAATTAAAAATTATTTAATTAATATAATAATGTGGTAAAATAATTAAATAATTAAAATTACTTAATTATGCAGGGAAGAAGAGAGATTGAATTAGAAAAATGTTGTTCATAGACACTATAAATTTTTTAGTGTCTACACCTATAAATACTTAGTTATTGTATCATTTGAAATCTGACAAGAAATAACAAGCATTCATGAGCAAAAATATTGTCAAGATCATTCAAGAGATATTCAAGAGCAAAATTTCAAAGCTTTATCGAAGCAATTCAAGATCCTCGCATCATGTCAAATCTTATGTGAGTTTATGTGTGTTCATGTTATCATGGTTTTGCAAAGGCTAACACTTTTGTAGGTCTCCAAAGCATTCAAGCAAGAAAGATCCAAGACCTTGAGGTGATGTGTATGACTTCAATACTCCAAGAAAACCATTTTAAGTGTGGTGAGTTATAACACTTTTTGATTTCATCTCCTTCCTATTCATTATTATTCTATCATTGCCATTGCCATTGTGGAAGTGGAAACACTTATATGGGGTTTACCTAAGACAAGCCCCTAAATGGATCAACATTTCCCCTCTCTTTGAATGTGTAGGTTTTATGTTTGAAGAGGATTGAGGGAAGCTTGAAGATAAAATATTCATTATTGCATTTGAAGCCTTACATCATGTCAAAAAATTAAAACTCACCTACAAAATTATCTGACAGTGTTCCAATAATTTTGCAACTAGAAATCAGAAGCTCATATATGTCATTAGAGGACCCCAAAAATATAGTAGAAGTATCATACAAAGACCCATTCACCCAAGGGTGACCTAGTCCTGCTACAGTGATTAGACCCTGCTACAATGATTAGACCCAACTTCTAGTGACAGGTACACAATCCTCTGCACTTTCTAAATCTACTTGCAAGTTATTGTTTTAGTCTGTGCATTGTCAAGATCTTGCATTTTTAATATTAGGTCATATAGTTTAATTAGGTTAATAATAGAAAATCAATTCCAAATCATCCTAATCCTTAATAGGATGGAGTTTCAAGTCTGATCGACTCACCTTCATGGTTGAAAGTCAATCTACTCACCTTATTAATCTCCATATTAATGAAACATAAGAAAGTACCATCCACATCACACCTAACAACACCAACTATTTCAACCCTAGGTTTACATAGTAGGCCTAGGGTTCCTTATTTTCATTGTTTCAGGGTGGATGTTTTGATTTGTTTCGAGCTAGACTAGTATTGACACCTAAGAAATATTGGATGAGTAGAAGATATGAAACCTTAAATTTAGACAGTTTTTTGACTAAATCTTGTGTTGGTATGGATTTGATGATAATCCTTGTTTTTCCTAGACTAATGAGTCTAAAAAAAGGAAAAGGATAATGAGATCAAAAACTTAGGAGTAGACTATGACTCGACTATGACTCCCAAGCAAGCTATCTCACAAAGATTTGACACTAATTTAACTATATAATTGAAAGGAGACAGTTTTCCAAGCAAGAAGCAAAACTAGGGGATGACATATGGAGATCTAACCAAAGTGACCAATGTCAAATATAGGTTGTTGTTTGAATGAATTGTTGTGTTTGTTTGATGTTTCATTAAGACTGATTTTGATCCAACTATGACTAGGAGGTTTTTTTTAAAGTCCAATTAAACTAATGATATGGGGTGAAGATGAAAATATGTATGTTGTCTTGGATGATAGTGAGATGACTACAATTTTGTTTGAACAGATCTCTAGTCCTATATAGACTATAGGTTGAAATTTAGGAATCTAATTTTTTTGAGGATTCTAGTGTTTTGGGATTGACAATCAAATGCTTCGCTTTGAAAAAGCATTGTTTTAACTGGTAGAAGTGTTGCACTTCCCTTGACATAAGCGACAATATTTCACAAAAGTGTAGGTTTATAAGCAAATGTGTCACAGTATGATAGTTAAAAGTGTCATTTTAATTTTTAGGATTTCGATAAAGGATTGTTCTAAGACAAAAGCTTCGAGCTGTACATAGACACATTGATTTGTAGACAAAAGCATGCTAATTTAAAAATTCAAATGCATCGAGATGCAAACAAAAGCGACTCAAGATGGTAGTCAAAAGTGTTGCTTTGACTCAAAAATAGGGTTTAGCAATTTGATCCTAAATACATCTAAGGTTTTAAACTTTCTTTATTGTTTGAAGTCTAATTTGTGTTTGTTTGATCTGGCAAGTGAAATAAACAACAAAGAATAGCATAGAGGACTGACTCTAAGGATTTTTTAGATAGATTTTTCATGTCTTCTTCAATAAGAGTGAGCTAATTGGTGTTATAGGTAGTTTAACAATTAATACATGCCATAGATACCCAACCTAGCTTAGTAGTAAAATGGGTGTATTAAATTGGGATAAACCTACTTGTCGAATCAAATATCTCCACAATGAATGGGTTACTAGAGTATATGAAGGTCATGTACCACCTTCGCATCTCTCACATTAAAAAGGATGAGGTCCTAATCAAGGAATATTGGTCACCTCAACAAGGGGAAATACATGGTGAGTAACTTCACACATGATACTATATGTTGCATCATCCCAAGGTAATGGCTGATAGTCTTAAAGGTTACTAATAAACAAGGTTCGTAGTGGGGGATCAGTGAACAATGAACCCATTCATGAATTCCTAAGTCAAGGGGGGTACAACTTTCATTCTCCCCCTTTATATACCCCACTCAAAAATGTGGTTGAGGTCGCCCTTGAGGTGATGAAGTCCCCAAGTAGGCCTCCTAATTGAATTAAATAATAATGATATTTTTGTATCCCTAAGATCATTCTTAAGAGTTGTGAGGGGAGAGCATACGTAGACAGTCACACCTCAAGTGCAAAAATAAAGATTACAAGTTAATGGTGCTTTTGATTTCCAAGATTGCACGAAGCACAAACCAAACGCGACATATAATTTATTTTAGTGCACCAAATTTAAACTGAGAGTTGTATTGTTCAATTTTTGGTACACCAATTTTAAATATGCAAGTTGTTTATTTTAAAACCCAAATCAAAATGTGTAGGTTGTTTATTCAATTTTAAACCCAAATAAAAATGTGCAAGTTGTTTGTTCAATTTTAAAGCACTAATTAAAATGTGAAATTTGTAGGTTATTTTTAAGAGCACCAATTGAAATATGAGATTTGTAGGTTCTTTTTAAGAGTACCAATTGAAATGTGAGAACCTAGACTAATCAAAAACCTACAAAACAAAAATTTAGTAGTCACTGTGTAAAGTATTCTCCAATTGTATGCCACATGTTGCACAAATGTTAGCTCAAACAAAAAAATCCAAAATCACACACACATTAGGTGAGGCAAATGAAATAAATAAGAGAAACGTTCAGTAAACCCTAACAGAACAAAAGCGTCAAGTTATACCTGATAGATGTGTCAGTTTTTTACAAAAGCGTCACTATAAAAAGATAGAAGCACCAATAATTTCACAAATGCATCAAATTAAACCACAAACAGAAAATAGAGCTATCCAAATAAAAGTTTTGATCTTTTGTAAATGTGTCAAACTTTGTCAGTCATAAGAGTCGATCTTCTAAAACCACATCATCATTTAACATAAGTGTCACTTTAACCTACAACACAAAAAGGGAAAGGTATCAATCAAACACATCGCTTCTTAACAAAAGTGTCATTGTATTTTCAAATATGCATCAAGATTTAATAAATGCATCAAACTTTGCTAGTTAGAAGCATCAATCTTCTGCAAAAGTACAGTTATAACTTGTAGGTCAAGAAAAACTTCACAAAATTGTTAAATCTGAGATGTGGGTCCCACTGGGCGTGCCAAAATATCGTAGGGGAAATATGAGTGATGGTTAGAGAACATAATTCAAGCAATTAGAGATTTAAAAAAACACTAAAAACTTACAATATTAAGATCATTATAACTCATATTCAATGAAATTAGTAAACAATACTTCAAAGATTCAATCAAAAGACATGAAAACACAATTCCAAGATAATTAAACCAAATAAAGCATGCAAACCTTAAATGCCATTGTGGATTGATGATAATTTGTGATGTGGATTGTGCAAATTGTACATAATTTATGATTGCAAAAGCTCAATTGAAGATGTGATTCACAAAAGATTCTCAAATGCTCAAGATTTCTCAAGAATTCAAGAATGCCCAAGCTTATGAAAATTGTGAATGAATTTCATGGATGAATGAGCTATTTTATAGATTTGAAGATTTCTAATCAACGGTGGAGATTGAATTTGAAGATCAATGGAGGAGAGGAAATTTAGGAGATCAAGGAAGATCAAGGGTGGAAGATGAATGAGAACCCAAAATATCCATATTTTCATAGAAAATTGGTTGAAGATATTTTCAATTAAGAATATTCTTTTTTTGAAAAAGGAATATTCTTTGTGTAAGTTGGAGGAAAATTAGGAAATTAAGTAATTGTGAAAATTATTTAATTGTGAGGATGAGAGGAAATTAGGATTTTTAATTAAATAAGTGAAATATTTAATCAAGTGGGATTGAAGAGAATATAACATTTAATTAAATAATAAAAGTTATTTAATAATGGTGGAAGAGGCAAATTGAATTTTTAATTAAATAATTCAAAATTATTTAATCAAGGTGAACTAGTGAGAAAATGATGAAAATGGTGAATTAACCAAATAATGTTAATTATTCAATTAATAGAGGAAAATAATGAATTTAATTAGATAATTGGAGAATATTCAATTAAAATGAGGAATTAGGTGATAATGAGGAAAATGATGTTAAAAGGTGAATTTGATATAGGTGAAACATCCTGATAATTCTAGATGTCTACAGAATGATATTGTTGAAAAAGTTTAGAGGAAGTTGGTTGGTTGGAAAGGAAAACTTCTTATTCAAGTAGGCTAGTACTAGCTTCTCAAAGCCTCCTTACAAAATATTCATGTTTATGATCTCTTTGTTTAAAATTATTTCTTTTATGAATGAAAGAGTTGAGCATATTAAAAAATCCTTTGGATATGAATGGAAGAAAAGCACATAATTGCTCTTGTTAATTGGAAAATAGTTTGAAAAACCAAGAGGAATGGAGGTTTGGGAATTAGAAGACTTCAAAATTTTAATAAGTATCTTCTATGAAAAGTGGGTTGGAATATTTTAGTAAGTAATAAGGACTAGGCCTAATGTCTACAACCAAGTATCTTGAAAATAATGATCAAAGTTGTTTCCTTTCAACTAAAAAGTTTTTCTAGAGGTTTTGTAATTTGGAATAGTCTATTGAAAATCGAGTTTTTACTAAAACAAGGGCTAAAATGGAGGAGGGGGAATGAGAAAAGAATCAATGAACTAGGAAGATAAATGACAAGATGCCCCCTCTTTCTTCTTTTCATCAATTATTTTGGTCTAATGGGAAAACTTAAAATGTTGAATGAAGCTCTACTAAATGATTATATTGATTGGATTGGCCAAACTCCAAAG